>CM053036.1:111217136-111817136 GCA_028564925.1 Lithobates sylvaticus
TTAGCAAATTTTCTAGAATCAGAAACACAGGAAGCAGAGCTGAAGACAATCCAGCACTGAGGCCAGACAGACTCTCAGTTTAAATAGGCTGCTGGGTGCCAAAATCTGTGAATGCGTGCACAAGCCTACATGTATGATCATGTGCCCACATGTATGTGCCAATGCACATTTGTGTGCACATTCTAGTCCTTGCTTGTCTTGGACTTCTATGCTCATGACTCTATGCGCATATGAATGAGCACTTGCTGAAAGAGATCCCTGACAACAGGCTAGTAGCCGCAGGCATGTTGGCAGGCTCCTCATGCAGGCAATCTCCAGTGAGCTCAGTCAGAATGAGAAGGTAGCTGAAAACAAGCAGAGTCCCTGAGAGCAGATGGTGTGCTGGAGGATTGGGTTACATTGCAGCAGTCAGTCTCCCCTCTTCCCCCATGTAGCTGGCCTCTCTTAGGGCAAAACTCCTTTATAATTCATATGCACAGGAAAGGGGCAGAGCCCAGCAGAAGCACGCCAAGAAAGACCCGGGAAATAAGTTAACCCTTTCCCTCCCTGTCGAGCAGCAGCTAACTTGCACTTTCTGCATAAATAGCAATGCAGTGCAGACAGGGCTAAAATACTTACAGGCACCTTGTCAGCACCTGCTTACATTGTGGTGGGTGCTTGTAGGATAGATACTGGGAAGGAAGATCTGCTATATTATATGACTAAAAAGAATATTATTGCATTATATATAGGTTTCTGCCTATGGTCAGCCAGGAGGTGGAGCCATGGGCAGGCTGGGCAGATGTGTTATGCAGTAGTCTGTGTACACTCTGTGTGTGATGTCACACACCACACAGTTCACAGTGATTGGCACTGTATAGTTCCCAACACTTCAAAGGGAGGTTGTCTTCCTTTTTGGTGGATACTTGGGAAAGTGGAAAGGTAACAATGAACGTGCAAGGCTATCCTATTGCTGTCTTGTAGTATTGTAATGATGCTGGTATAGGTGATCTGGTCACCGGGCAGGCCGCTTCTGCACTCCAGAGGATGTCCACAGTCTCCTTATTTTGTATTCAATATAGAAAAAGTAAGATACAAAAGAACCACCAACGCTTGTACTAAGTTTGGAAAGGATAGCACCACATCCCTAATATTGCAATGAATTTCGAGAAAGGTTTGGATAGGTTTTTTAGGCACCAAAATCAACAAGTTAATAAAATACTGTACTTTCACTTTATTATTACAAACCAGTAAAAACAAACATGTATCAAACAGTACAACATCTTGTTAAAAAAAACACAAATTTTAATGTCATGTGACATATAGGCTTCATGCACACAAGGAAGCTAAAAACTGCTTTAGAAACGCTGGACAAAAAACACTAATGTTTTAGCATTTTTTGCCGCCGTTTAGCAGTGTTTAGCCCTAGTGTAAGCTACGTTTAGTATCTTCAGCATTAAATATCAGGGTTGCCGGTGTCCTTAACAACCAGTAAATAGCTGGTTGTTAAGGAGCAAGCCAGGATGTCAGCTGCCGCGTCCTTAACAACGGATGAGTCATTAGATTCAGCGGGGTTGCCGAGATCTGGTATGGATTTTGAGGGGAACCCCATGCCAAAATGTAAAAAAATAAATGGCATGGGGTCCCCCCCCAAAATCAATATCAGACCTTTATCTGAACATGCAGCCTGGTAGGCCAGGAAAGGGGGGGATACATGAGCGGCCCCTTCCTGAACCATACCAGGCCACATGCCCTTAACATGGGGGGTGCTTTAGGGCAGGGGGGCTCTTCCCCCGCCAAAGCACCTTGTCTCCATGGTGATGGGCACAAGGGTCTATTCCCCACAACCCTGGCCAGTGGTTGTGAAGGTCTTCAGACGGGGGGCTTATCGGAATGCAGAAGCCCCCTTTAACAAGGGGGCCCCCCAGATCCTGGCCTCCCCCATGTGAATAAGTAGATGTAAAAAATGGAAAAAAAAAAACACAACACAAGTTTTTGACAAGTCCTTTATTAAAAAAAAAAAAAAAAAATGTCCCCCGTTGTAGATCCATCATCAATCACAACACCCGCCGCTGACCTCTGATACTGACAAAGGCTCCCACCGTCTGGAAGCTCCACCATCTGATAGCTCTTAAATAACTAAGGGGGTGGGCACCACTTGTGACATTCTGAGGGCATATTGGGTTGATGATGTCACAAGGGGCAGTGCCCCCACCCCTCGGTTATTTAAGAGCAGTCAGATGGCGGGAGACTTGGTTGGGACGGGAGGTCTTTTTTTTTCAGGTCAGCGGTGGCAGCGGCCGTCATGATAGACAATGGATCTAATAAAGGACTTTTATTTACTTTTTACACTTTTTTGGTGAATGAATAAGGGTATAGGTACCCCATACTCATTCACATGGGGGGGGGGGGGGGATCTGGGGTATTCTGATAAGCCCCCTTTCCACAGACCTCCACAACCACTGGCCAGCCCAATCAAAATGGGAACAAGGTTCTTTGGGGGGGGGGGGGGGGGGGCAGAGCCAATGATGCAGATTGCCGCTCATGTTACCTTTTGGAGGAATGCCATAAGGTATTTACCCCTTCTCCTTGTTGTGGATACTCTGGGAACACCTTTGTTCCCTTCTGGATCTTTGTCTTCCACACTTTTGATCACCCTATGCTTGCATTGTATTGGATGGGCAAATTGTGGAGTCTCAATAACAGCTAGAGTGGAGAATTTAGCGTGAAGCCTCAGCAATTAGCTGGGCTCCATTGTAGATTTTTCTCAAGAGCTTAAAGAGGTTGTAAACCTCTCTGTGGAAGTTGTACCTATAGGCAAGCTAAAATTTATAATAGCAATATATTCAATAAAACATCAGCAGCTAGCACAATATTGAGGAAGATCATTAAAAAAGTATATATAGTAAAAGGTGCAGTGCTCAATTAATAGTCCCAAGAAATTATTCAGGAACGAATGTTCAAATGATGGTTCAATCTGTTATAAGAAGATAGGGAGACCCGTCACCAGCACCAGACAATACAGCTGCTTACCCTATTGTGTGGACCCTCATCACAATGGTCACACCAGCACATATGAAGTATACAGCAAGCTCATCAATCTTCATACATCTATAGCAACAGACCTGATAGTGGATGCAGCAAACCTGGATATAACTCTTCTTATTCAAGATTCACCCCAGAGGCACTCCAGAGGTAATCACCACACATATAACATAACCTCTGAACAAAAGAAAAAATGCCTCATTGCGCAGAACATCAGGATAATGTTTAATCGAGTAAAAACAAATAATATTCACTCACATTGTCAACAAACAAATCGAGCTCTGTTTTCATGTATGCAGCCTTTCCCCGCCACAAAGATGACCATTGCACAGAGCAGGTACGGTAAGTATAACATGTTTGTTATTTATTTAACTGATCTTTTAGTGTTACTTTAAACCTACAAGTATTATTATTTCATTAAAGCTGATCTTGGGACAAATGGAAGACAATGCATAAATTAACCTTGCTCCGTTGGCTGGTGACCAGTATCCTCACTGTCTCCCCTGCTGAAGAAAAGAGAGCCATGCACCCATCCAGCAGTGGTGGAACTCGTATAAAGCCCCATACACACGGTCGGACAATCCGCGGACCAGGTCGGTCGGATCCTGTCCGTCGTACTTTGTCCGATGTTGGTGTTGCGTACACACGGTCGGACTACGTTGTCGGAATATCCGGTCTGCAAGAACGTCGTGACGTAAGTCGTCGTCCACGAGATTAGAAAAGGGAAGTTCAGCACCACGTCAGGCACCCGTTGGGCTCCTTCTGCTGATCCCGTGTTTATCGCGAGTTAGTCGAAGTTTGGTGACTTAAGATTCGCGCTTCTCAGTTTTCTGACTCAGATCGTTACTGCTCTTCAGTTTGTGCTTGTCGTGCGTATCTGTTTATTAGTGCGTGTAGTCAGTTCGCATTTGTTGGTCATTGCGGCCTATATCTTGATATAGGACGCTTTGATTTGCACTGCTTATTGTCTGCTCGTTTCTGGTATTCATTTCGTTCTTTCAGGCCTTGCTGTTTATCGGTGCTTTCTGTTTGTCCGTTCTGACCAGCCGACCTTTTGTGACCTTGTGAGCGATGTTTCCCGTGCGTACTCGTCGCCGAGTTCGTGCTGTACGCGGAATTGGTGTCGGGCTTTTAGCTTTGACCCAAGACCCGTCCATGAACAGAGTGACGAGGAGTATGTGGACCAAGAATTGGTTGCTTCAGCGTGACCAATTCTCGCACATGCCTTTGCTTCGTGAGATCCGGGAGAATAATCCTGATGATTTCAGGAACTTTCTCCGGATGACGGACCCCGATTTTCACCGTCTTTTGGCTTTGCTGACCCCCTTTATCAGCCGGCAGGATACCTGCATGAGACAAGCCATTACTCCGGAGCAGAGGCTTGTTGCCACGTTGAGGTACTTGGCGACAGGGAGAAGTCTTCAGGATTTGAAGTTCTCTTCAGGTATCTCTCCCCAGGCCCTGGGACTCATTATTCCAGAGACCTGTTCTGCCATCATCGAGGTCCTGCAGGAGGACTATATTAAGGTAACATTTATACTTTACTATTCCATTCTATGTATGCTCTGTTTGCTAATGTCTTCTATTTTTGACCTCCTTCCCTAATTACCATGATTGCAATATGTTCTAATATGCTGTGCCCCTTTTCTCCTTCATGCATTTTTCCCTTCACTTACCTCCCCAGCATGCTCTTCTGCCCCAATAGACACCTATGGCCTAGTCAGTTTAGCAATGTATTTTGTCTGCTGCATAGTATTTTTTGCCCACAAACAACCCCTAAAATATGCACAAATGTTTGCTGTGTGGTTGACTTCATGTAGAGCCCCTTTTTTTTATTGTTTTTGGTGGGGGGGGGGGGGGCAAACTCATTAGGAACCCCCTCCCCCAACTGCTCTGTCAGATGATACCAATCCTCTATCTGCTGGCTTTCCCAAGGTCAATACACACTATATACCTACCTCTTTATAGTGGGCATCTTTAGGGATGAATTCTGCAAAGCATGTAGTGCAAGGGGCTGCCTCCATACTTGCCATTTCCTAATTTTTTGTGTTCTTTCTCTCCTATTAGCTTGCTTGGAAATTTCATAATGTCACAATGTGCTTTCCTTTTTTTTGGGGGGGGGGGGGGGGGGGGGTGTTTGAAATGTTAGTTTAGCTTTCCTGGGGGCTGCCAATAGTGTTAAGTACAGAGGGTCTGGCCAAACTAGCACACATTATTGAGCCATTTGCCAATCAATGAAGTGCAGAGGGTTACCTGTCCAACAACCCCCCCCCCCCCCACCCCAAAACCCTAGTTATTGCCAATGGCCCATCAGAAGTGTGGGGATTGATGGGGGGTGAGTAATCTGTGAAGGTGAGCCTCTACTTTTCTGTGCAAATACTTTCCTGTCTCCAATTTTATACAATGCTCTTGTTCCAAGATGTTGATTGTCTAATCTGCTTGCAATGTTTATGTGCAAAGTGACTAATTATTTTTTCTTGTTTCACTCCACAGTTCCCTTCCACGCCACAGGAATGGCAGACTGTGGCCTCCCACTTTGCCAGCCGTTGGGACTTTCCTAACTGCGGAGGGGCAATTGATGGGAAACACGTCCGCATCGTCCCACCGCCCAACTCGGGGTCCCACTATTATAATTATAAAGGGTTTAATAGTGTAGTGATGTTGGCGGTGGTGTCGGCAACATATGAATTTATGTATGTGGACGTGGGGATGAACGGCCGGATCTCGGATGGTGGTGCCATTGCGCACACGGAGTTCTACTGGCGTCTCCAAAGTGGCAGTCTGTGCTTGCCACCTCCAGAGGAGAATGCAGAAGGACTCCCCTTAGTCTTTGTCGCAGATGAAGCGTTTGCGTTGACTCCCCATCTGATGAGGCCGTTCCCGATGAGGACCCTCACCCCAGACCAGAGGGTCTTCAACTACAGGCTGTCCAGAGCCAGAAGAGTTGTGGAGAACACTTTTGGCATCCTGGCCAGCCGCTTCCGCCTGTTCTTGACGGCAATTAACTTGGCGGAATACAAACTGAACCACATAGTTCTTGCCTGTTGCATATTGCACAACTTCCTCAAAAGACATAACAGGAACTATGTGGTGCCCGTTGGCCCAGATGTGGAGGGCCCTCCAAATGCGGACCTCACAGCCCTTCAAGTGGCACGTCCAGCCTTGCCCCCTCTAAATGCCCGCGCGGTCCGCGAGCAATATATGGAGTACTTTGTGGGTAGGGGGGCCATTGCTCTGCCTGACGATGTGTGAGAGGCATTTTTTAATAAATCTGATATTTCCAACAACCTATGATTTCTGGTCATTTCACTATTCTTTTTAGCTTATTTTACCTTGAAATTTTTTCCCTTTGCCTTCGACAGTGGGAATGCACTTTCTGGGCAAAAGGAGGTAACAGTCTCTTCTTCCCAAAAAGATTATTCTCATGTTGTGTGTTTGATACCTAATCTTTGGTCTAGAGAAGGTTTGTAGTGCATAACTGACACCCAAAATACTCCTTTTCATCACCAGGTCAGACATGTGTGTATTCTCAAAAATGCTGTGCTCCGTGTTTTCGTACAAAGCACTGTGGGTGTCATTTACCTTAGTCAAATCCACTATGCTCTACAAGTGCAGTGAAAAAGTGCCCTGGAAAAGAAACTTGCAGTGCAAAGTGGACTTGCCTTTAGTAAATAACACCCATTGCCCCCCATATCCTTTACATTTGACATACATAATGCATTGTGTTTTTTAAATAAGGAAGCCACACATTTAGAAAAATAAAAAAGTTTACTTGGAAAACATTCACAAGTGCGTTTACAATCTTCACGCCCAAACTGACAACATCTTGGTTATTTAAAACATTGTTTACAAACATTACGCAATTGGTAAAACCAGGCATGGAGCAAAACAGAACCTATGAACTTGGAAAGTTCAACTTTGTAAAGTGAAGACAAGATCAGACATGACTATATGTTCAAAGTGTGTTTGATCTTGCCTTCATCACATGGGGGGGGGGGGGGGTCACCCCTGGAAAGTGGAAATTTAGAACATGCACACAATTTGGGTCTGAAAATGGTCATTAGATGTTAAAACACATGCCTAGAAGCTTCAAAAGTGCCATTTTCCATCATGGGGATGAATGGACGTTTTTTGGGGGTGCAACCCCTTCACCACAACCACTTTCGTAGTTCGTAAAGTGGTTGCACCCCCAAAAAAACGTTGGCATTCATCCACCATGATGGGAGCTAGCACATGTGGACACAATGTGTGCATGTTCCAAATTTCACACAGTTCTTAAGTTGCAAATGTGTTCAGAAGCTGGCACAAATGTGAGTTAATTACTTGGTGCGTTTTCATATTTTTCCTAAAACATCAATGATGTTCTTCAATTTTTGTTGAACATCATTGATGTTTTGCTTTATGTAATCTAGATCTCTATTGCAGACCATTATCTCCCCGATGAGTACGTGGGCACTCTCTGTGGTAAAGTGCGATTTTTCTTCCACAACATCCACGTCACCTAAAAACCGCAAACAAACAAAAATCGGGTGTTGGAAATGAGGCAGCCATACATTGATTAGCTTACCAGTAGCTGTGTTCTCCCACACTCACCTGTTGTGGTGACAATTTCTCCAAGTTCGATGATCTCTCCTTCCTCCTCCTCCTCCTCTGCTTCTGCTCTTTCACCTTTTTTGGGAGGTGTTGGTTTTGGGGTTTCCTCAGACGGCCCAAGTTTTCGCTCCCCTATGAGAATGTACAAAAGGAAGATTTAGCAACACAATCTATTGAGGGCAGAAATAGGAAATGACAAACATTGCTTGAAAGTGACGGACACTATTTTTGTTTGGCCAGTTACAAATGCCAACTACATGAATGTAGTCACTTTGTAAAGGTGCTAAACTTACTAGCTTTTTGGTAGAAGTTTGTTTGATGGAGACCCCCCTCTAGTATCCACTGGAGCACATGTGTGGAAAAGCCTAATAAAAAGGGGGTTTGGGTGTCCCAGCACTAGTGCTCTAGAGTCCAGATGGGTAAACAGCTACTGGGTGACCTCTCCTTTACATTGAATAAATTGGCTTTACATTCTTGATGACATTTCTAGTGAGAACAAACTTCCTTTCCCAAAAAAAAACACCAAACATCGTATTATAAGTGGCCGAACGATCGAGGTTGCGTACGATCGAATGGACACACACACGACCATGACAGTGGCAGAAAGATCGAGGCTGAGTACGATCGAATGCACAGACGAACATGAAAGTGGCCATTTTGGAATGTACAACTTTGTAAAAATCCAACCACATGGAGCAGTATGCAAGCAAGAAATCAAACACAAAACACAACTACTTACTTTTTTGAAGAATTCGCTTGATCTTTCTGTACTGATCGGCCTCAGTTTCAGGTCTGACCAGCGTTTCCTCAGTTGCTCCTTGGATCGTTGTACCCCAAAATTATTGTACAGCCTCGTCACAACTTTAGACATGATCTTGGCCTTGCGGACATTGGGGTTGAGGTAAGGCCCATACTTCCCATCATAGTCGCTCCTCTTTAATATGTCCACCATCTCCAACATTTCTCCAAATGACATATTGGAGGCCTTGAATTTCAGGCTCCGGGATCGGGACGTTTCTGCCTCCGGACTTTCCTCGTCCTCCTCGTTGGTGGGATATTTGTGGCGCACCTGCTGTGTCCCCGCCATGTGCTCTCCCCACTGCGCCGTAAAGAGAATGGGTGGGGAATAGACGAGAAAGTTCGTCAGGGGCGGGCGGAGTTTGACGCATGCGCACTGTATATAAAACGTCACACGCCTGTGTCGTAGCCACGATCTGGGAGACGAGGGGAGAGAAAGCTCACGCACGAGACGATCGCTAGAAACGAAGGTACAATTTGACGTTAGTACATAACTAGCCTAGACTGATTCGAACTTGAGGCTTCTTTATGGAGAAGATTAGAAGAGTTTAGCCTGACATAATTTATAGTGTTTTGTGTGGTTATGTGTCTTTGCAGTGATTATGAAGGGATTCAACGACATGAGTTTTCTCCCCCTCTTCATTGCCAAATACAGGGAATTTCCCATTTTATGGCAGGCTAAACACCCCCATTATAGCATCAAACCAAAGAGGTACGCAGCCCTGGAGGAACTTGTGGAATTTGTCAAGCCAAGGTTCCCCGCGGCAACTGTTGATGATATAAGAAAGAAAATTGGCAGCCTGAGGAGTGCGTATATCAGGGAGCGCAAGAAGGTTGTGAAGTCGGAAGAAACTGCAACTGCAGCAGATGAGGTCTATGTGCCCAAGCTCTGGTACTATCAGAGTCTACATTTTCTCAAAGACCAGGCTGATGTCACGGAGCCACTCTCGACTCCTCCTTCCACGCTTCCTTGCGCGCAGGCCACCCCTGATGAGGCTTCCGAGGAGCAACCTGGGCCTTCCAGTCTGGAAGAGGTGGAGGAGCCCAGATTGTTCCAGGTATAGTAGTTTTGTTACCATTTATGTGAATAATGAATGATGTTCACTTAATTCAGGATCCCCATTTGCTTAGTTCCTAACGTGTTTGACATATCAACTGACAGTAGTGTTGGAGACAGTTGGGGCCACAATCTAAACTGCAGGGCTGAGAATTGTATGGTTTTCTATTTGTAAACATTTTGCAACAGTCACTAGATGAGAATTGTGTGTGTTTGATGAACAAATACCTGAAACTATGTCCCTTTTTCATACACAGGAGGACCTCAGCCAGGAGGTGGCTGTGGAAGGTGGCAGTCAGGAGGAGGCAGGGGTTAGTGGCAGCCAAGAGGTGGGTAGTGGCAGCCAAGAGGGGGCTAGGCCTCGGAGCCTGACTGACTCCCAAATCCCTCTCCTCCGCCTTCCGTACAGAAGGGCGAGAAGGGGGGGTTATGCGGCAGAGTCAGCGCTCCGGATGATCAGAGAGGCTTCAGACTCCCTACATGCCACACCCACCGACGAGGAGACCTTTGGCTCCGTGGTTGTCAGGAAGATGATGGGTATGGAGGTGAGGCAACGCAACATGTGTGAGGGGCTCATCCTCCATGTCCTAAATAAGGGTAGGGCTGGGGAGATGACCCCAGTCACACATGTTTGCCATAGTTACCATGCTCCGCCTCCTCCTCCTCCTCCTTCTGCCACCCCACCAGCACGACAGCCACAGCGTGCAAGGAAGCGTGGAAGGAAGACCTGAGAGTGACGACCTGGATTCAGTCTGGTCTGAGAGAAGATGGAGCCTCTCGTAGTACCAGAGCCTGGGGACCTAGATGGCATCTGCTGCAGTTCCGGATGCTTTGGACTTCAGGACCAGATTGCACTCCCCTTAATATACGTACTCTTCAGGCCCCCAATTTTCTACGCTTGAAAAATGATGGTTGCCGTGGGGGTCCAAGGCTTTGCAAATTCCCCAAGTTTCACCATGGCTGCGTTCCTCTTTGGTTTGTTGCTGAGACCTAAATAAAGGTTTTTTTGATTTGAAATAATCATTGACTATTGTGTTTTACTTTTCTACAATGACAGTTTTTCTTTGAGTAGGCAGGTACATTTCACTAATCCTAAAGTAGAATTAACAAGGGGCACCAACAACCAACAAACTCCTAGTAAATTTAAGCAAGAAATACAAATGTTAATAATGTGGTTTTGCTAAGTTGAGACACACAACCCCCCTCCAAAAAAAAAAAAAAAAATTCTCCTTCAAATATGTATTCTGAAAAAAAACAAAAAAGACAAATCATGCTAAAAATATAACAAAGATTCTTTTACGATCTGAGTAAAAATAAACATGTAGTGTATAAATGCTGAAAAGTAATAAAGAACTAAGTTTGTGAGAAGTATTTGTGAATAGGAGCAGCTAAAACATGTCATTCTTGTTGCATTGTAAAGAAAAAGAGAATGCGCTGCATTAAAGACATTTTAACATTGCAGCGTGACGAATGTGCTGTGTCGATTAGGAAAGGTAGTTTTACCTGACCGAGCGCTTCCGTCACAGAATTTCTTCTGAGCATGCGTAGCACTTTGTCCGTCGGACAACCGTACACACGATCGGATTTGGTGTGATCGGACCGTGTTGTCGGCAAATCTTTCCAGCAGGAGATAAGACTTTGTCCGGCGGACAATCCGACGTACACTGTCCGATGGTGCATACACACGGTCTGATTTTGTCCGATCGGACAGAATCCATGAAAAAGTCAGACCGTGTGTATGGGGCTTAAGACTGCATAGAGAGGAAGAAAAGGAATGTCTGACATACCACTATGTCAGCATGATGCAGTCAGGGGCTGGGAGCCTGGGACGTGTTGTCATTATCTGAAAACTATGTAGAACTCTGCAATACTGCCACTCACTTTTATTTACATAAGTTAAAAGCAAAGATGAGTCTACATCCTGTACAAGGGATAATTACAGTGTATTAAACAGCTTCTGTGTTTCATATCCATGTGAAGGATTATCAGACAGAAACTCTGGTATAGGTGTATTGTGAGCAGGAACTCAATCAAATGTATTCACACATATAATCAGTCAACAGGCATGCTTTCATTCCTACATTTAAGTGTATATTTTCAACATTGAGATTTCCATTTCATTCTAAGTGGTAGCAACTGTCATTCCTTCCTTTGTTTTCCATTTTCTTTGAATCATTCAATTTTTATTGAGTATTTTCATGAAATCATACAGAAAATAAATAAACATTAAAAGAAATAAACAATAGGATATGCACAACGTGGGATATGCGTCAGTATCCATTGACTATATAACATATAAAGGATAAAACATGTTCAAAGAACGTATATAGAGCATTCGTAACAAGCAATCTACAGAATTATATATCATCCTGAGAGGAATCTTTAGGCCATATAGACCAGTATTTATCAAATTGTACACATTTGGAATTCTTGAGTGCCATCAAACGTTCAAAAGTATAGTTTCTACGTACTGCAGAAATGACATCTGATAAATTGATAGCAGTGTTAGACTTCCAATTGCATAAAATCAGCAGTCTGGTTTCTAACAGAATATGAGTTATAACTGATCTAAATGATTTAGGAAATTTGTCGATATTCATATGAAGAATACCTAAGGCAGGGTCTGGTTTAGTGAGTATACCAGTAATGGTAGATATATGTTGAAAAACACTATTCCATAAGCTTTTAACCGTAGGGCAGTACCAAAGCATATGTAATAGATTACCTAAGTGGCCACACTCCCTCCAACAGTTCGGCGAAAAACCTGTAAAGAAAGTTGCCAATCGACAAGGAGTGTAATGCCATCTATTGGAGAGTTTAATGGTAAGTTCCCAGTGTTTAGCACAATGAGATGCAGAATGAATTTCAGAGAAGGCGTGGCGCCACTGAACCTCCGAAAAGTCAGAGCCGAGTTCTGCTTCCCATTTGAGCATGGCAGGTGTTTTGATAAATTGTAATTTATCATGTAGAAGATTGTAAAAATAAGAAATTCCTTTCACTTCTTTACTACTTGGATAATAAAATTGCCATAGTCTGCGTGGAATGGTAATTAAAGGAGAAGGTAAGGTTTGAAGTAACTCTAATATCTGAAATGCGTAAAGAGCCATATCAGTAGTAAGGTTATACTGCGAAGTCAGTTGTGTTACAGATTTGAGCTTATTGACATCGAAGAAGTCAGATAGCATCGTAATCCCTATATTAATGAAGTCATTTATAGGGATGTCGGGAAGTTTCGTCCTAAGAATAGAAAGAGGTATATTGTATGGTAAGTCTATAATGTCATCTTGATTAGTAGTTAGTACGTGTCTCCATGCTTTTAAGGATATTTGAATTGTAGGGGATAATTTACGTAGGTCCCAAGTAGCCCAGCTATCAGTCAGTAAAAGATTGTATACGTTGGATAGGGATAGTGGGATTAATGAATTTTCAATGTCTACCCAAACTGGTGAGTCTTTAGTCGGGAACCAATGTTTAAGTTGGTCCAGTCTAACTGCCCAGTAGTAGTCTTGAATATCGGGAAGCCCTGCCCCACCGAATCTCTTATGTGAGATAAGATTGTTCCTGGAGCATCTGGCTTTTTTACCATTCCACACATACTTCCAGCACATAGTAGTAAGTTTTTTAATAAAATGTTGTGGGATATGAAGTGGTAGAGAGCGAAAAACATACAATATTTGAGGCAATATCAGCATTTTAAATGCAGCAATCCTACCAAACCATGAAACCTCTTTCATTGAAAAGTCTTTGAGTTGAATTTCCAGTTTGGCAATGAGTGGTTTTAGATTAGATTTGACGAGTTCAGAAACTTTGGCTTTCAAGACAATCCCCAGATACGGAACACCTTCAGTACTCCATGTATATGGAAATTGTGATTGGAGATCAAGTTTAAGTTTGGGTGGAATTTTGAGGGCGAGGATCAAAGACTTAGAAAAATTCACTTTATAGTATGAGATCTTACCAAATTCTTGTAGGACCTCATGAGCATGTGGTAAAGAAATTTTTGGATTAGTCAATAGCAGAATGACATCATCGGCAAAAAGATTAATGGAGTGTTTAGTGTTACCGAACTGGAAACCCGAAATCAGCGGGTGAGACCTTATAGTTTCTGCAAGAGGTTCCATCATAAGGTTAAAAATGGAAGGAGACAGGGGGCATCCCTGCCTAGTTCCATTTCTAATATCAAAGGGTGAAGATAAAGCATTTGTCGAGTATACCTGCGCAGTGGGGCAAGAGTACAATGCCAAAACAGCTTGAAGTATACGACCCCGGAATCCGAACTTACTAAGCGTCATCTCCATGTATGTCCAATGGACTCTATCGAACGCCTTCTCTGCGTCAATAGATAACAGCAGAGAAGGCGTTCGGTGCAATTTAGCATGATACAATACATTTATAATTCTCCTGGTTGCGTCAGAAGTTTGTCTCCCCTTCACGAATCCCATCTGATCATTTTTGACTAGTAAAGGAATAATATTTGATAAACGATTGGCTAATAATTTGGCATATACTTTGGTATCGGAGTTAAGCAGTGATATCGGCCTATAATTGGCCGGAGTGTCTGGTTCCTTACCAGGTTTAGGTAATGTGATTATATATGCTTTAAGCATATCTGGGGGCATACTAGCACTTTCGGCAGTGTCATTAAATAAATGTGTGAGATAAGGTGCTATGACAAGTTTAAATGCTTTAAGATATTCGTTTGAGAAGCCATCAGGGCCAGGGGATTTACCGTTAGGAAGTGAAGTAATAACTTTCTCAACTTCAGAAGTGGTAAAGGGGGTATTAAGATATTCTAATTGTTCAGTAGATAGCGAGGGTAAATGAATGCGTTGTAGGAAATCATTTATGTTTTCCTTAGATGGTTGGGTTGTAGCGGGATCCTTATGTATATTATAAAGTGAACTATAGTATTCTGCAAATTGGTCAGCTATATCTTTAGGATGAATAATTTTGTGGTGTAACGTGGGGTGTTTTAGGTATGCAATCCTTGTCTTATTGCGTTTTGCTTTCAATCTGTTGGCTAATAGTTTACCTGTTTTGTTAGCATTATGGTAGAAATTCAATTTTAAGCTTCTGATATGTCTGTCATATTGTTGAGATAAAATTTCTCTAAGTTTTTCCCTAAGGATAGAAAGTTTGTGAGTTATTACTGAGGTAGGGGATGTTTTATTTTGTGTTTCAAGGTTTCTAAGATCATGGAGTATAGTTTGAATTTGTTGAGACCTCTGGTGTTTGGCTCTAGCCCCCATTTGTATTAGAATACCTCTCATGTATGCCTTATGGGCGTTCCACAAAACATGTGTTTTCGTAACTGAGCCATAGTTATCTAAGAAAAAATTGGTGATGTGTTGTGTCAGTAGTTTGTTAGATGAAGGTTCTTGTACTAGTCTATTATTACACCGCCAGATGGGAGGTGAAGAAGAGACACCCTTCTCCATAATGGATAAGGAAATCGCTGCGTGGTCAGACCACGTAATCTCGTGAATGGCAGCTGTGGTTATATCCTGTAACAACCATTTATCAGTTAGAAACATGTCAATACGGGAATATGAGCGATGCCTGTTGGAAAAAAAAGTGAAGTCCTTTTCACCAGCATGGAGACATCTCCACGCATCGAACAGTTCCTCTTTGTGAAGAATGGTTTGTAGAGCTGGTGTTGAGCGGATTTTGGCCGAAGATGTGTCCACTTGGGGGTCTACAGTAGCATTAAAGTCTCCGCATATCAGAACTTTACCATACTGCATAGACTTGAGTTTGCGAAGGACCTTATTGAAGAAGCGAATTTGATGTGTATTTGGTGAATATAAGTTAACCAGAGTGAATGGTTGAGAATTTATGTCGCCTGAGACAATGATAAATCTGCCAGCCGCATCAATAAACGAATCTCTGTGTTGAAATGAAAGTGAGTTCTTCAGGGCTATTAGAACGCCTCCAGTTTTTTTGAGAGGATTACATGCTAAGTAGATGTGTGGGAAGTCTTTGTGGGTACACTGCGGGGTATTGTCTAGTTGGAAGTGCGTTTCTTGTACATATACAATATCTGCCTTATGTTTATGAACCTCCTTCCATAAGGAAAATCGTTTGGCCGGGTGGTTCAAACCATGTGCGTTGATTGATAAGCAAGAGATCGTCATTGGCCTATTGTATAAAGGATATGGAGGATAGACAATAAAGTACTCACTACGATTGGTGCGAATTTTCCTGGTTGTTGACAGTCATCACATGGATTTCTGGAGTAGATGTAGGACGATAAATTGCTCTTAGGAGATCTGTGCATATCAAGGAAAAAAAAAAAAGAAAATATAAATAAGAAAAGGATCCATAAAGCGATCCAAGAGCAGATGGAACTGCTAATGGTAACCTGAGGGTAACAAGGAACAGAGTATAAGGCACTCTTCCTAGGAGACATTCAAGTAATCTGTTGAAATTCTGTGCTTTGTATACCAGCGGATTTTTTAAGAGATTTTTTATGAGTCACTGCTTGCCATTCAGTAGGGATATGTGATGGGCCTGCTATGGCGGGAAAGTTGGTGCTTGCATCAGGTAAAATTTTCCATCTACGTAGTAGATTTAGACCTTCATCCAACGAGGAGATCATGGTGGTGGTGCCATTGTGAATAATGGATAGTGTGGCAGGGTATTTCCATTTGTGAATGATGTTATGATTCCTTAGGGCTTTTGTAATGGTTATAAGATTGCGTCTGCGTTGTAAAGTATGTCTAGATAGGTCAGGGAGCAATTTAACATTAGCAAATTGTGGGGGTAAATTTTCTTGTTTTCTAGAAATTTGCAAAATTTGATCTTTAACCACTTGCCTACTGTGCACTTAAACACCCTTCCTGCCCAGACCAATTTTCAGCTTTCAGCGCTCGCGCACTTTCAGTGACAATTGCGCGGTCATGCAATACTGTAACCAAATGAATTTTTTATCATTTTGTTCGCACAAATAGAGCTTTAGTTTGGTGGTATTTATTCGCGACTCCGTTTTTTATTTTTTGCGATATAAGCGAAAACATAGCGGAAATTTTGAAAAAAAACAATATTTTCTCCTTTCTTTTTTAAAAGAAATCCAATAAAATCAAATTTTGTCATAAATTTAAGCCAAAATGTATTCTGCTACATGTTTTTTGGAAAAAAAAATTCCGTTAAGTGTATAATAATTGGTTCGCGTGATCACGGACATATGTACACAAATGATCATGTAAAAGGGGTGTGCAGGTGATCACGGACATATGTGTGCAGATAATCATTGGCACATGTGATTTTAGTGGGACATATGTGAGGGACATGTGTTTTTATTATTCAGGGACATGTGTGTTTTGGGGACATGTGTGTTTTGGGGACATGTGTGTTTTACTGTGGGGACATGTGTGTTTTACTGTGGGGACGTGTGTTTTACTATGGGGGACCCTAGACTGGTGATCAGTGAGTAAAAAAACATCTCATACTCACTGATCACCAGCCGGCTGCAGCGATCCGCTCTCCTCTCCTCACCGACGACTTCCGTGTGAGGAGAGGAGGGCCGATTGCCTAGCAACCGGCTGTTTGTTTACATCACATGACAGCCGTGATTCGTCACGGCCGTCATGTGATCAGGAGGGCCAATCACCGTGCCCTCCTGCCGATTCGAGATGCGCCGTGTCCGGGTGACACGGCCGCATCGGGATCGCGCCGCTGCGCGGGCACGCGCGCGCGCGATCCCTCTACTTCTGAAGGACGTTCCTGAACGTCCTATCAGAAGTAGACGGCTCCCACCCGGCCGTATATCTACATTGGCCGGGTGGGAAGTGGTTAATGTGGAAATAGTGGACTCTTAGAAGAACATCTCTGGGAATTTCTGCAGGCAGAAATGACGGTTTAGGAATTCTGTGAATTCTGTCCACAATGAGGTCCTGTGCTGTAGCCTGAGGTAAAAAAGTTGAAAATAAAGCTTGGGCAAATGGTAGTAACTGATTCGGGGGTACCTCTTCAGGGATACCCCTCAATTTGAGGTTGTTCCTCCTGGAGCGGTCCTCTAGATTTGCTAGTTTGTCTTTAATCCATCCTATTTCTTCCCCCTGAGCTGCATTTGAGTCGACCATTACATTATAAGCTGAGGTAAATTCCTCCATTTTGTGCTCTGTTCTGTCCACTCTTAGGCCTAGTGAATGCACTTCTCTTTTACATTGATTAATCCCCCTGACCATATCAGCCTGTAGTGATGATCTCAGTGAAATCAACATGTCTTTTATTATGGTGTCAGACACGGGCCCGTCTGTTGTAGGAAAGTCCATAATTGATTCTCCTTTCATGGCATGCTGGCTAGCTTGGTATGTGTGTGGTTCGCTTACCTCCATGGCCGGAGCGTTTTGCGGCCTAAATGGGGATTCTCTCCTCGGCCTGGATTTCACCGGGCTCCGTGTGGTAGGCGTTGCGGGACCGGAGGAGGAGTCGCTGGGAGTTTGTAGCGTGCGGCTATCGGTGCGGTAGGTTTCGGACACGTCCTCTCCCAGACTCTGAGGTAAGGTATGAATGTCAGCATTCCCGCCGCCGTCGCCATCTTGTGAGGCGCCGTTCGTGGCGCAGTAGCTCGCTATTTTCGGCGGCTGTGGCGGGTTTTTCCTGTGCCGGCCCATCTCTAGTGACTGCCTCCGGTTCTCGGGATCGCACTGACCTTTTGTGGAGGTATGTTTCCGCCGGAAATAGTGTGTGGCTGACGAATGTCTCCTGCGGACGAGCGGAGCTCCAGGTTAAGCGGCCATCCTGGAGTCCGGTCGCCACGCCCCCTCCTGTTTTCCATTTTCTAAAGACATGGGCTAACTATGGTAGGTATACATGTATATAGAAGGGGAAAACGGAAGGGGCCAAGTAGGGAAGTAGGGAGGAATAACAGTTGGGGTGGGAGAAAACAAACAAAGAGGGGGGAAAGAATGGGAGGAAGGGGCACTGGTTCCCTTCTATCTGGTATATGTTGCCCCCACCTCACATCTGGTCTATGTGACCCAAGGAGTCTAGTTGGTATTATGATCTCTAGGTAAGGAGTCCTTGTAAAAGAACCAGGCATCTAGATTTGTATGTCAGTTACTCTGGCGTACCACTGTTCCCTAATGGGTAGTTCTGTCTTTTTTCACATAGTATGCCTTTGCAGCATTCAAAGGATGTATGGGAAGACAGTTCTTATAGCACAGAAGCCTCAGCCAGTTGCCTGTTTTGGTTTGTAAAGTGGATTCGTTGAAATTTGCCTCTGTTGGCACCAGACGGGCTATTTAAGCCTGTCTGTCGCAGACGATCCCCGCTGTCTGCTCTACAGCGTTCTGTGTGCCCTAACCTGATCTGACCTGTGATTACCTGTTTAAAGACTCGGCTACCTGTTGTGACTCTTCCTGCCTTCCACCTGCATCTGACCATCGGCCTGCCTGACAATTCTCCTGCCTGATCCTTGGTACCTCTGCTGTCTGCCTGATACCTGGCCACCGGCCTGCCTGATTATTCTCCTGCCTGATCCCTGGTACCTCTGCTGCCCACCTGATACCTGAGCACCGGCCTGCCTGACCTCTCTTGGGTGATCCTGCCAGCTGTTGATTCCTGGTTCCAGTCCAGCATTCCAGTTCCTGCCTATCTGCCTGCTGCTATTTCTGGTTCCAGTCCAGCACTCCAGTTCCTGCCTATCAGCCTGCTGTGGTTCCTGCTTCCAGTCCAGCTTTTTGGTTCCAGCCTGCTCTGCAGTTCCAGTCTCCTACTTCTGCAAGTGGTTCCTGGACTTCCGACACTGACTGTTGATCCTGCCAGGCATCCATACCACTCCTGTGCCCTCTGTTCCCATTCCAGAGGGCCATGAGTGGGAGCCGTAGGGGAGGTCTATCTCTGCAATTCAGGCTCAATACCACCAGGTACGTGACACAGACTGTGGGGGACAAGCAGAGATCCTAAAACAGGAACCATTGGACTAAGAGTTGGTGTCAGCACCTGGATCACCCACTGGTGGACACTGGAACTACAAACTTTTGTTCTGGGAATCACAGTGCCACCAGCAGGTGATCCAGGTCCTGACAGTTGGAGATAAGGTAGTCAATTTGAAGAGGGTCTTGGTTATAGTGATTGGTATGCCTGTAAGTCGGTGGGTAAGTATCTGCCTTGTGAGTGGGAAGATGGTGTCTGTCCATGGTAGGCCCTCAATTGGGTATGCAGTGAAGGATTCGATCCATGGTTTTATGTCTTTTTGGGTGCACTAGCCCAGACGTCTGGTCAGGTGGATTGCTGCTTTGTATTTTACAGGGCCTGGGAACCCTATCCTGCCCCAATGTCTTGGCAGGGTCATTATAGTTCTGTTTATCCTAACATTTTTCTCTTACCTATAGATAGGTGAGGAAGTGAGATTTTAGTTCTCTTATGAAACCTGGGGGAGCTTAATCTGGAGGGTTTATAATGGGTATAAGTAAGGGGGTAAAACCTTCATCTTTTTAATGCTGTTTCATCCAAACCAGGTAAATATTCTATCCTTTAAGGTCCACTTTAATAATTTTTGACAAAGGCCTAACATATAGTTCAATGGTTCCCTTTAGACTTTTAGAAATGTTGGCGCCCAAGTGCCTAATATGCAAATTTGACCACATTAAGCCAGTTCTTGCTGGAGGGCTGTATTGCCTATCTCTAGGCTCACTTCCACACAGGAGTGCAGTCAGGGACACAATTACTGCAGGTGGCCTCACCAGGCATCTGCCTCTATATTCACGCTGCAACTTTGTTTGTGGTATATTTCAGGAGAAGGGTAACCCATGCACTCTATACCACAGTGTTGGAGACGCATTGGGCAGACCAACTATCCCATTCCAGAGTCCACAATTGTTTTGAGCACCTTACCTTTTCTATTCTGCACTCAGTCTCACTCTTCATCCCAGCCTAATGAAGGCATGGAAATCCAGTCAGGGTTGGAATAAATATTAACTTGTTAACAATGTTTTGTTTACCAATAGACATTTCCAAAATGGTGGCCTAGGGTGAGCTTTAATAGTAGAACTTACATCTTCTAGAATTAGTCATATTCAGGTGCTGACAGTGTTATGGGTGCTCAGTTAGTCTCTTAAAAAGGTTGAAACTCTCTACTGTTTGTCCCAAGAACACTCTCCTGAACTAAAAGCAAAGACATTAAAAGCATTAGTACTAACAATGCTTTTAAGTCTCTCTCCTGCTATACTTTGGGGTTCTCTTACTTTCTCCCAATGGGGAAGCCACCACTATGCAGAAAACCGGACAGTGATGGAAAGCACCACACCAGACACCCTGTTACAATTTCAGTTTTCAAATACCAAACAGCACTTCCCAGCCCTGGACTGCATGTAATGATGACAGTACTTCCCAGCCCCGGACTGCATGTTGCCGACATAGTGGTGTCTCAGTTCCTTTCTATGCAATCTTATGAGTTTTTCACCACTATCAGGGCTGACTAATGTACAATTACTGTATGTATGCCAGAGTTTATCTCCCCATGTAAAATACATTGTAGTTGTGTACCATGTGTGGCAAAGTAATGTGGGGGACTGCTGGTGACTGTGTGCAGGTGATGTCAGGGGATCTCTGTACTCTCCTGTCACTGTCCACACATCCTCCTACATATGTTAACCACTAAAGCCCCGGAAGGATTTACCCACTTCCTGACCAGGCTATTTTTTGCAATACGGCACTGTGTCGCTTTAACTGATAATTGCGCATTTGTGCGGTGTTGTACCCAAACAAAGTTGATGTCCTTTTTTCCCCACAAATACAGATTTCTTTTGGTGGTATTTGATCACCTCTGCGGTTTTTATTTTTTGCACTATAAACAAAAAAAGAGCGACAATTTTGAAAAAAAAAATCATATTTTTTTACTTTTTGCTATAATAAATACCCCCCAAAAAAATATATAAAAAAAAATGTCTTCCTCAGTTTAGGCCGATATGTATTCTTCTGCATATTTTTGGTAAAAAAATAAAATCGCATCAAGTATATATTGATTGGTTTGCGCAAAAGTTATAGCATCTACAAAAAATGGGGATAGATTTATGCCATTTTTATTACCAATTTTCTTTTTTTTACTAGTAATGGCGGCGATATGCGATTTTTATCGGGACTGCGACATTGCGGCGGACAGATCGGACACCTTTGACACTATTTTGGGACCATTGACATTTATACAGCGTTCGGAGCCAAAAATAGCCACTGATTACTGTATAAATGTCACTGGCAGGGAAGAGGTTAACACTAGGGGGCGATCAAGGGGTTAAGTGTGTTCCCTCAGTGTGCTTCTTACTGTGGGGGGAGGGGACTGACTGTGGGGGGAGACCGATCGCTGCTCCCAAGTACGAGGAGCAGACGATCTGTCTTTACTCCCCTGACAGAACAGAGATCTGTCTGTTTACATTGACAGATCTCCGTTCTGTCCTTCTCAGGAGCAATTGCGACCGTCGGCCATGCGCATTGGCTCCTACGTCACGTGGCGGGCACGCGCGCCCCCTATACTCCTTAAAGCGCCCGCCGTACAGCTACGGCAATTCGCACAGGAGTGCCATACTGCCACCGACGGAGGGCAGTTGGCAAGTGGTTAATGTCACACCAAAAAAGTCCCATATACGCAGGGATTTTTATTGAATGTTCTTTACCTGCTTGTCATATGGAACTGTTGTTCCGCTGCTTCTGTTTTAGCAACAGTAACGTTTTAGATATACTGTACCTTCACTTTCTATTTTAGTCACAATAGTCACCAAGAAAAAAACTGGGAGTGAATTTCAAAAAATGGGAAAACAGATTGTCCCTTCTTTCTATAGTAAATTAGGTCCTTATGCAGAAGTTCTTACTTAATTATTTAAATATGCCTATATCTGGATTTGAATACACATAGATTTGTATATCTTCTTGGAACTCAGCATTAATGTGTATGTATTGGGTACATTATCCTATTTATTGCAACATATGTAAAGTTGCTAAAGAACAGCTGAATGGGCGTGCCAGTTTCTTTTTTATTGTCATGGTGACATAAGGCTGCATGTCCATCAAACTGAAAAAAGAGGCAGTTTGTCACAGTCAACCAACAGAATGGAAAATAGTATATAAATAATATTTATTTTAATTGTAATATAATGATAATATAAATAAAGATTTTACTTTTGTTTTGGCACACATCAGTAGCAGGAACAGGAACAAAGAAACAAGAGATATCTAAAGGATCAAGGAAAGGAAAGACATTTTTCTATTATCCACTGATGATATCATGTATTTTCAGCTGTAGGCTCAGTTACATCTATTCTAGAGTTATTTGACAATGTATCTTTTATATACAAAGCATAAAAAAGAAGCTCTAAACCTGATCTCTAAAAATCTCTAATTGAACAAGTTATTGTAATTTCAAAGGTTGGTTTGAATCTTTTTAAATATGCAGCTTTTATTGAAATAATTCTTGGTCATCCTGCCATTAAGGTCCTTGTTTGGGCACTTCCTCTTACGGAGTGACAACTGTCAAATGCATCCCTGACTGAGACTACAAGTATGCATGCTCACTCACATTGCAAAGATACACTTCAATGATAGCGCCAAACAAACTTCCAAAAGTCTAAGGTAATTTAATGATAAAGTTGATTCATAACGCAATAAAGGGCTTTATTTAACTATGAATCATTTTATTATTAAATTACTTTGGACTCTTGTACATTTGTTTGGGGTTCTCACTGGATTGTATGTACAGTACATGGATTCTCAAGTATGGGTTCTATTTCTGCTCTGTGGCGTGCTACCAAACTGGAGCCAGCGTGCCCAGTGGCTATTTCAGTGAGCCTTATGCCCCGTACACACGGTCGGATTTTCCGACGGAAAATGTCCTATCGGACAATGTTGTCGGAAATTCCGACCGTGTGTAGGCTCCATCGGACTTTTTCCGTCTGATTTTCCGACGGACAAAGTTTTATCTACTGCTCTCAAATTTTCCGACAACAAAGTCCTATCGGACTTTTTCCGATCGTGTGTAGGGAATTCCGACGGACAAAGTGCCACGCATGCTCAGATCACATTACAAGACCAAAGCTATTGGCTACTAGCCTCTACGTAGTCCCGTCGTAGGCAACAAACGTCACCACGTTCAGAATGATCGGATTTTCCGACAACTTTGTCCGACCGTGTGTATGCAACACCAGTGTCGGACAAAATCCGTTGGAAAAAATCCGATGGATTTTTTGGTCGGATTTTCCGACCGTGTGTATGGGGCATTAGGCTGGGTTCACACTATTGCGAATTGGATGCTGATTTCCCAGTATCCAATTCTCATGACAGGAGAGCGGGATCGGCTCTCACTGGAGCTGGTTCACATATCTCCGGGGCAGCCATGGAGTGCACAGCAGAAGAGTCCTATGCGTCTTTGGCTCAGTTTCAGGTCTGAATTAAACCAAAAATTCGGACCTAATTCGGACCTGAAATGGGGACGCAGCAGACCCCCTGCTGTGCCCCGCGGCCAGTGAACCCAGCCTTAGAAAAATTGAATCAGGCAACCCATTCTTGTATTCACACACATTGCCAAGGCATTTGTCATCTATCAGGATACCTGTCAAAACCAATGATGTGCCGTCAATGATGTGCCCATTACATTAAGACAATAACTTGTTACTGGCTAAAAAAACAAACAATCAAGCATGTCTTTAAGGTCTAATAATTATGTATATTCGACAATATGGGAAATGTACAGTATCATAATAAATATGAAACAACCATATTGTGCGGTCTTCATTGCGACCAATAAATCTACATACCACTATAATTATTTAGATATCAGCTCATACCTAAGGATGACTACTTTCTTTATCGTACATCAGAGCCACAGTAATTACTGTATGGGTTATATAGGCACCTTTAGGTGATGGACACTGGCTCACCCTAGACAGGAAGTTTAGCTCCCTATATAACTCCTCAGTTTTTTCGCCAGTGTCTTCGGCGTTGGTCACGAGTAAAGATGTGCTATGCTGAGCTCCACTGGAATATTCCTTTGCTGGGGCAAGCTATGCAACAGGATCCATTCAAAGTGTCCTTTTAGGCCAAATTGAATGGTACCCGGGGCTCGTGTCGGAAGAAACAAGGTTTTGACTGTAACGCTTCTCTTTTTAAAGAGCTGGACCCGGTATCCAGTGCTTAGTTTTTTCAGCCATATTTCCTGGCAGGGTGCTTTACGGGTCCAGGGGTGTAGATCCCCCGATAAAAAGGGGCCCTGGTCCCTGAAGGTTTTTAAAACAGAGCCCACCGTGAGTGGTGAAGACTGGATAAGGTAAGTGGAGATTCTTAAGGAATTTTCTAATTCTTATGGGTTTTCTCCTTTAAGTAAAATGTTGCCATGCCTAAAGTCGCCACTGGGGGCTGTCAAGAGCATGTACCTGTTCCATGCTTTTCAGTCTCGCTCTGTGTCATTACAAGCTGCATGCTTCCTCCAGCCCAAGCCTCAGGTAAGATGTTGGAAGGGGGGGCTTTTCTTTTAGACATCCCCCACCTGGACTAGTATTTATTTCTCTCCAGGAGGCGAGGGGGCGCAGACCAGTACGGCTTCCACCAGCTCTCCTCCACCCCAGCCCTCCCCTGCATGCCGATTTGGTCGGATCGGAGCCCCGCTCGCTGTGGGAAGTCGGAAGGAGGGGGGGGGGCTTAGTGCGGCATCGACGTGCTTTACCGTTCACAGCGCAGGGGCTGTGTAGGCTATAAGTACACCTTTTTGCAAGTGCATTCAGCTGATGGAGGGACACAGAACACAGAGCAGATGGTGGCATGTCAGTGTTGGTGACACAGGCATTTCCAGGACACATTTACTTAAGCAGGCTGAGCCTTGATAGCAGCGGCAGTTGCTGGACTATTTGCTCAGCAGTGGGTGCATTTTTTTGGTAGTACCTCTGCATTTGTGCTTAGCACTATGGGCAGAAGGGGAGGTACAAATACCCCAAAAAACAGGGTCTCAAAGGGATCTCCCTCAGGCTCTGAGGACCCTCCCTCTGCAATGCCATCCCTCCTGAAAGGCCTAGGGAGGCTGGTCAGAGCGAGCCATCAGGGTTGTCAGGGGTTGCAACTGCTTCCGGCATTTCAGCCCCTGTATATATTACTGAGGAGGTTTTCTCCTCAGCCATGATTGGATTGGAGGAAAGATTAGCGGCTTTAATCGCATCGTCACAGAGTGAAAGAAAACGCATTAGGTCCCCTCCTACCACCCAGGAGCCTCAAACAGAAGAACAGTGGGAGAGGGAAGATGATTCTCCCTCAGGGGACCGTGAAGAGGCTGATGACTCCTCTTCCGAGGGATCAAGTGGGGAAGGACCTTCTTCAGCTTCACATGCTGAGAAATTGCTGGTGCAATCTCTTAATGAAATGCTCCGCTCCACATTTAAGCTACCCTTAACTGAGTCGGTTGAAAAGCCCACTTCTTGTTTGGGTTCACTGAAGCCTCCTCAAGCTTTGCATGCCTTTCTTGTCCATTCATTGCTGGAAAAGCTTATGTATTCTGAGTGGGATCATCCAGATAAGCACCTTTTCCCTCCTAAAAAGTTATCCTATTTATCCATTTATCCTATGGAGGAAAAATTTACAAAGATGTGGGGTATACCAGCAATTGACGCTGCTATATCCTCTGTCAATAAAAGTTTGACTTGTCCTGTCGACAATGCTCAAATGCTTAGGGATTCAACCGATAAAAAGTTGGAATTCCTGTTAAAAAACATTTTTTCTTTGGCAGGTTCAGTAGATCAACCTGCACCGACAGCAATTTGGGTGTGTCAATACTTGAGAGACCACTTGAAACAGGTGCTCAAGGTTTTCCCTGAACAGCAGGCCCAGGATTTAGCCGAGCTGCCAGGGGCTTTGTGTTTTGCAATTGATGCAATCAGAGATTCTATTCTTCAGACCTCTCGCCTTACGCTTGGGTTGATGCATATGCGTAGAATCTTATGGTTGAAAAATTGGTCAGCCGAAGCGCCATGCAAAAAGCTCCTGGCTGGGTTTCCTTTCCACGGTGAAAGGCTGTTTGGAGATGATTTGGACAAATATAGCCAAAAGATATCAAGTGGCAAAAGTACCCTTTTGCCAGTTAAGAAAAGGAGTAAACATCCCTCATTTAAACTGGCTTTCTCCAGTGCCGGGGACATCAGCCTCCAGGCAATCGCGACAGTCTCCACCATCAGGTTAAAGAGGTAAACCTCAGGGTCAACCCCAGGGACAAAAGAAGTCCTGGGGGAGGAAACCTACAAGACAGAATGCTAAAGCCTCTTTATGAAGGGGCGCCCCCGCTCACTTGAGTGGGGGGGGGGGGGAGACTGCTACAGTTCTCAAGGGTCTGGCAGGAGGATTTTCAAGACAGATGGGTGGTCTCCACAATATCTCTAGGTTACAAACTAGAGTTCCGTCTCCTCGTTTCCTCTGGTCAAATGTTCCCAAAGATCCAGAGAAAAAGAAGTCTCTCCTTCAAGCGTTAGACCGAATTTTGTTGCAAAAAGTGATCAGGTTGGTCACCATGGAAGAGCAGGGGTTGGGGTTTTATTCAAACCTTTTCACGTTGTCAAAACCAAATGGAGATGTCAGACCCAATCTAGATCTCAAAGATCTAAACCGGTTCCTGAAAATTCACTCTTTTCACATGGAATCAATCCGATCAGTAGTCTCCATCCTACAAGGAGGAGAACTTCTGGCATCAATCGACATCAAGGATGCATACCTGCATGTACCTATTTTCCCTCCTTATTTTTTTTTTTATCAGCAATATCTGCATTTCGAAGAGGAAAAACTTAATTTTCAGTTTGTAGCTCTGCCTTTCGGTCTAGCTACTGCACCTCAGGTGTTTACAAAACTTCTGGCCCTTCCTCTGGCCAGATTAAGGACTCAAGGTATAACAATTATAGCATACCTAGATGACCTGTTATTGATAGACTGGTCAGTAGCCCACTTAGACCAAAGCATGGTCACCAGAGTCAACTACCTGGAATACCTAGGTTGGGTCCTGAACCTAGAGAAATCTTCTTTAAAGCCAGTAAGAAGACTAGAGTACTTGGGTCTGGTTATAGATACAGCCCAGAAGAGGGTGTTTTTACCCCAGGAAAAGATCATCGCCATAAAGAAGCTGGTTCAAGTGGTCAGGGCGAAGAAGGATCCTTCTATTCGCCTTTGTATGAGGTTGTTGGGAAAGATGGTGGCTTCATTCGAAGCAGTTCCCTATGCTCAGTTTCATTTGAGACTGCTGTAAAACAGTATCCTGTCTGCCTGGATCAAGAAGGTCCAGGCGCTAGATTTTGCAATGCGTTTGTCGCCAAAAGTGCACCAGAGCCTCAGTTGGTGGTTGATACCCGAGAATCTGCGGAAGGGGAAATCCTTCTTACCAGTTACCTGGACGGTGGTAACAACAGATGCCAGCCTTTCCGGTTGGGGAGCAGTCCTGGAAGAGGCGACTATCCAAGGGAAATGGTACAAGACCGAAAGGACCTTGCCCATCAACATTCTAGAGATTCAGACCGCGTACCTAGCCCTAAAGGCTTGAACATTCAGGTTGCGGAATTGTCCTGTCAGGATCCAATCTGACAATGCCACAGCAGTGGATTATATTAATCACCAAGGGGGCACCAGAAGTCATGCAGCCCAGGGAGAGGTAAACCATATCCTAACCTGGGCAGAAAAGCATGTGTCGTGCATATTGGCCATCTTCATTTCAGGGGTAGAGAATTGGCAGGCGGGCTACTTAAGTCGCCAGCAGTTGTTTCCGGGGGAATGGTCTCTTCACCCCGACATCTTCCGGGCTATATGCCAAAGATGGGGGATCACGGACGTAGATCTGTTTGCGTCCAGGTTCAACAACAAAGTCGACAACTTTGTGTCGAGAACAAGGGATCCATTCGCATACAGAACAGATGCGTTGGTGACCCCGTGGGATCAGTTCTCACTGATTTATGCATTCCCTCCTATTCTGCTGCTACCGCAAATTCTTCGCAGGTTCAAGCAGGAAAGGAAGTCAGTGATTCTTGTGGCCCCAGCATAGCCCAGAAGATCTTGGTATGTAGAGATCGGAAAGATGGCGGTAGGGGCCCCATGGACCCTACCACCACGTCCAGACCTGCTATCGCAGGGACCAGTATTCCATCCTACCTTACAAATGCTAAATTCAACGGTTTGGCTATTGAAACACACATTCTGAAGAATTATGGGCTTTCAGGCTCAGTGATATCTACCTTGATTAATGCAAGGAAGCCAGCTTCCAGAGTAATTTATTATAGAGTCTGGAAGGCATATGTTTCCTGGTGTGAATCCAGGGGTTGGCATCCCAGAAAGTATGTCATAGGAAGAATCCTTTCCATTCTGCAAATGGGGGTTAGAGATGAAGCTGGCCTTGAGTACCATCAAAGGCCAGGTCTCAGCCTTATCTATTTTGTTTCAACGACCACTTGCTTCGCATTCTTTGGTCCGAAGCTTTATACAGGGGGTAACGTGGCTTCAGCCACCAATTAGAACCCTTTGGACTTGAATTTAGTTATGTCGGCGTTACAGAAATAGCCTTTTGAGCTGATACGACATATTACCTTGGTCCTATTGATAAGGAAGCTATTTTTTCTGGTAGCCATCTCTTCTGCAGGAAGGGTATCAGAATTGGCTGCTCTTTCTTGTAAAGAGTCATATTTAATCATTCACAAGGATAGAGTAGTATTGCGTCCTCATCCTAGTTTTTTGCCGAAGGTGGTTTGAGGTTTTCCTCTAAGCCAGGATATTGTTCTACCTTCATTTTTTCCAGAACCCTGTTCTACGGAAGAAAAGTCACTACATTCTCTGGATGTAGTGAGAGCAGTCAAAATCTATTTGGAGGTGACTGCTCAGATTCGGAAAATGGATACTTTGTTTGTATTGCCTGAAGGTTCTAGGAAAGGACAGGCAGCATCAAAATCTACTATTGCTAAGTGAATTCGGCAAGTAATTATTCAAGCTTATGGTTTGAAGAGGAAAGGTCCAACTTTTTCAAATCAAACCGCACTCCATGAGGTTTGTTAGTGCTTCGTGGGCAGTGCATCACCAAGCCTCCATGGCTCAAATCTGCAAGGCCGCAACTTGGTCTTCAGTCCATACATTCACCAGATTCTATCAGCTGGATGTAAGAAAACATGACGATATCGCCCTTTGGGCGCAGTGTGCTGCAGGCAGCAGTATAGGTCCTCAGGTTTGATTGCACCCTACTTTTGTTTGTGTCTCCCTCCCTTCAGATAGCATTGCTCTGGGACATCCCATACAGTAATTACTGTGGCTCTGTGTCCCGTAATGTACGATAAAGAAAATAGGATTTTTATAACAGCTTACCTGTGAAATCCTTTTCTTGGAGTACATCACGGGACACAGAGGTCCCTCCCCTCTTTCTGATTACACATGTATTGCTTTGCTACAAAACTGAGGTACTCCCAGTAAGGGCAGGGGTTATATAGGGAGCTAAACTTCCTGTCTAGGGTGTGCCAGTGTCCATCACCTAAAGGTGCCTATATAACCCATACAGTAATTACTGTGGCTCTGTGTCCCATGATGTACTCCAAGAAAAGGATTTTACAGGTAAGTCGTTATAAAAATCCTATTATAGCTGCACCTCTCTGAATGTTTTACTCCTAATATGCACATACACAAAACAATAGTGGTTTTAGCGATCACCCCTTCTATTTTTACACAGCAGATTTTGATGCTCATATATGCAAAGGGATTTATTTACTAAAGGTAAATCCACTTTGCACTACAAGTGCACTGCAAGTGCACTTGGAAGTGCAGTCGCTGTAAATCTGAGGGGGACATGCAAGTAAAATAAAAAACAGCATTAGATGATAAAATCAGCAGAGCTTCCCCTCATTTCAGATCTACACCTCAGATTTACAGCGACTGCACTTCCAAGTGCACTTTCAGTGCATCTGTAGTGCAAAGTGGATTTGCCTTTTGTAAAAAAAAAAACTAAGTATACATTATCAAATAATATAAATACCAGTTGTAGCTTTAACAATCACCTCTCTTGTTTTGCACTAAGCACCATGTATTCTAATTCTTCAGATATTCAAAGAAATTGCTGATTCTATCCTCACAAAAAACATGTAGGTTTACCGTTCATTCCCCCTGCTCTTTATACAGCAATGTGCGTTCTGATTTTTGTGTTCAGATGCAAAAGTAGCCCCTGGTTTTTTGTTTAGATACAAAAGTAACCACTTTTTTTCTTGTCCTTATACATGAAGTCTTTTTTAAACATGAGTGGCTACTGCCATTCATTTTCAGAAAAATAAAATCACATTTCAATCATAGAACCATCAAAAGAAATGTAAGATCACAGTTGTAAGCCTTGTACACACGATCAAATTTTCAGACGACCATTCGTCTGTTTTTTGTTGCATGCTAGTCTCATGTCAAAAGTAAAGAGGTTACTCACCATACGAAAATTATCGTATGACAGAATACAACTTCAGAAGCAACGTAATGCGTTGAATAGTTTTGTATGTATTTTTTTCATTTCTGAGCATGCATAGTCCGTACCAATTACACGAAAATCAGACGTTGAATTCACATACGACAACAATTTTATAGTCTGCTTTTCCTTGTGTAATATATAAAAGCAACATTAAACTTTATTTAGAAATGCACTCACAGGATGTTTTTATTTCATTCACATTTGTCCTTAGTACAGATTATTCTGTAGTGTAGGTACATCCACCCTTTCCTCTCCAAATCCTCTTTCTGCCTGCTTGTCTGTAACCATGCCTCCAACACTCCTCTAGTCTCTGTCTATAGGTTCAGAAGAAAAGAAAAAAAAATGCACTTCTCATTGTGTAATATTGAAAAACCACATCAAATTTGATGTAGAAATACACTCACAGGATGTTTTTTTCTTTCATTCATTCACATATCAACCTGCCACAATGGGTTCCGACTTTATCCATTCAGATCCACTGCTGCCGGCTTCCATAATGTAACCTTGGACCCTGCGTTTGTTCCCCGAACATTTTACACAGTGATATGGATCAAAAGTCCATCCAAAGAGTACAATAAAACACTTTCACATAAAAACCACCATCAAAATCTAGCTGAAAGCATCTAGTCTATTTAGACGTATTATAAAAAACATAACCACAAGCACTATTGTGTACAACTTCTTTAAAAAAAAACATACGTACTCAATTGATGCATTTTAGATGCCTCCTGTGTCTTTCATCAGAAAATAAGTACCGTACTCAATGCATTGCAACTGCTGTCTAACTCATTGTATCACCCAGTAGGACCACCCTTTTTTTTTTTTTTATAAAAAGCAGTTCAAGTAAAAATCCACATTTAATCCTTTTGATTTGGTTTAAAAACCTTCCTTTTTCTAAATCCGTTTACCTTCTTTTTGTGATAGTGACTGTAGTGTTGCTCCCTCCCCAGTGTCTCTTGATTTGTTCTATTGCATACAATTTCAGATGTTTGGGTTTGAAAGCAGGTTTTGCAGCAAATTGGGCAGATAAATTATGACTTTTAATGTTTGCTATGAGTTCTTCTATTGCAGCAACCTATTTATTCTACCAACATAATACATAGGACAGCTGAATTTTAGCATATATACTTTTTTTTGTAAAAAGAGGGTGAACCCATTGGGTGATGAAAGAAGAAAGACAGCAGCTATAAAGCATAGACACAGGAGGTGTCTGAAACGTGTCAGTTAAGTATCTTTGATTTTTGTAAAAGTTGTACACAATAGTGGTTGTGGTTATGTTTTTTGCAATAAGTCTAAATAGACTAAGTGCTTTTTTGGCAGTTCTTATGTGAAAGTGTTTTTTTTTTTTACTCTAGATGGACTTTTGAAACCATGTCACTGCATAAAATCTTCTGGGAATAAGGCTAAAGTCACACCTGAGGTTCATGTTTTTGCACTTTTTTTGCATATTTAGCCATGTGTTTTTTGCACATTTTGTCACGTTTTTTATTACAGCTTTTGGGCTTCAGGCATTTCTGTATTAGTCTTTAGAAAAAAGTATAATCTGTGACATCATTTGTTGCTGTGTGGACAGCACATTTGTATTTTGCATTTTTTGCGTGCACTGATGCAATTATATAGGACTTAAAATGCACCAAACTCTAGTCCAGGGAAGATCGTAATCAAGAGCTTTTGAACTGCATATCCCAGAGGAGAGAGATTGCCAGGAGGAGGGGAAAGAGCTGCATTTTCTCAGGCTGTACATGACATGGCTTCCTAGGTGCAAAGCAGGGTGTGGACTAATCTGTGTGTGACTAGATAGTGAGTTGCAATGTTACTGGGACTGGTGAGCTGCAGCTGTGGGGATTTACTATCTGCTGCTAGAGTGAATTATCCCTTTAGGAACTGATCATATAGCCATCTAGTAGCCTTATTGCTGCTCCCAGGCTTGAATTGGACGATTCTCATGTGCACCAATGGTACAACTGGGCCCCAATGCTAGCTAGTTGAAGAGCTGGGACTAAAGACTGTCCTTTTACAGCTGCCACACAGAGACCTTCATCTATTGATAATGCTAAGAGGGACATTGAACAATATTTTAGCCATTCTTCTAGAGTGCATTCTAGACTAGTTATAGTATTATTCACATTGCAGTTAATGCTTATACGCACTGTTTATTGCTGACTTTGCTGATTCATGAGTTTATCCCAGTCTAGTGGTACAGAACACTTTTGAGATTCAGAATCAGATGCAGAATACTTTATTAATCCCAAGGGAAATTATTAATATAGATAAGATACAGTTATATTCAAGAGACAAAATCACAATAACGAACAGAAACATTACACAATAACAAACAATAAAATTACCATTAACAGTAAGTTAAAGTGGTTGTAAAGGAACTTTTTTTTAAATAACATCTCTATACTACTCCAGAAGAGGCCCCGAACGTCCTCCTATGGGGTTCCCCATCGGTGCTGCTGGCTTCTCCTCTCTGTCCATTGTCCCCACAGGAAGCCCTTTCTGAGCCCCCAAAACCACAGTCTATTGACACAGACAGTGGGACTCGACCCCCTGCTCCCTTGTCACTGGCTTTGATTGACAGCAGTGGTAACCAATAGCTCTCGGTGCCCCAGCAAATCCAGTGATACACGGAAGTGAGGAGGAAGAAGAGCTGCAGATGTAATCAGTGCTGGATCGAATGAGGGTTCAAGTCAGGTAAGTATTGGGGGGGGGGGGTGAGGGGACAAAATCAGTGCCTAAACAACTTTTACCTTAATGCAAGGAATGCCATTCCATTAAAACACTGCATAGAATAAATAATAACAAATAAAAATGTACAGAAAAACAAACTACCAACATGCTAAAATTACACCACTTTACAGCCATTACCCTAAAATTATTACACATAATTAACCTTGGTACTAACATAATATAAAAACTACTAAAAAAAAATGTGGATCAAAAACCAGATTAAAATCCTCACTACCAGCACTTCACAGAGAATTAAAAAAATTGACGGCTACAGGCAAAAAAATATTTTCTGTGTTGCTCTGTGGTGCATCGTGTTTGTAACAATCTATCACTTCTCTGACTGAACAGTGTATTGTGGAATGGGTGGGAGGAGTTGTCCAAGATTGAACGTACCTTGGACAGCATCCTCCTCTCTGACACTGTTAAAGACTCCAACTCCAATACAACTGAGTCTGTTAGTATCAGCTACCTTAAGCCTACTTCCCCAGCTTGCCACAGCATACAAGAGAGAGCTGGCCACCACAGACTCATTAAACCTTTTTAACATCCCCTGGCAAATGTTAAAAGTTACCTCAGCCTACTCAAAAAATATGGCCCTTCCAATAGAGCACTTCAGTGTCCTTACTTCAGTTCAGTTTATTATCTATGTGCACCCCTAGATACCTGCATTCTCTACTACATCCACACCAAGTCCTCGTATGGAAACAGGGGCCACAGGTAGCTTCCTCCTTCTCAAATTCACAACCAGCTCCTTTGTCTTAGTCACATTTAGATACAGATGGTTATCCTCACACCATGTGACAAAGTTCTCCACCACAGTCCTATACTCAGTCCATTCCTGATACATCCCACTACTGCAAATTCATCAGAAAGCTTCTGAATATGACAAGACTCCATCTAGTAGCTGAAATCAGTGGTATATAAAGTGAAGAAGATGGTGGAGAGAACTGACCCCTGTGGAACTCCAATATTGCTGGCCATCTTTTCCAACACACAGTCTTGAAAACGCACATACTGTGGTCTTCTAGTCAGGTAGTGAAAATCCATGACACAAGAGAGAATTCCAACTGCTTTGCTGTTAGCTTCTCGCGCAGGAGAGCTGGCCTGATGGTATCAAAAGCACCAGAGAAGTAAAAAAAACACGACCCTCACAGTGCTCATTGGCTTATGTAGGTGTGTTTACATGGGCTTTAGCTTGAAGATGATAGCTTCCTTAACTCCCAGTCTAGGCTGGTAAGCAAACTGCAATGGGTCTAAATATGTACTAACCATGGTCTGTACCTGATGTAAAGCTAGCCTCTCCAATGTCTTCCTGATGTGGGAAGTCAAAGCCACCGGCCTGTAATCCTTGGAGCTGCAGTATCTTCAAGCATGCGTTATCTTTGACATAGGAACAAGCAAAGATGCCTTCCACCTCACATGGACCTTTTTGCTCTTTCACCTCAGATTAAAGCGCTATTGAAGGACACCCCCCAGCTGATCTGCACACTCTCTACGCACCCTGGAGCTAATGTCGTCAAGGCCAGCTAATGTCTTGAGTCCTCTCAACTGTGTACTCCCCTGATCAGCTGTAAAAAACATTACAATGGTCAAAAGATCCTCTGCGCTACCTACAGATGAAATACAGGCTGCTTGCTGCTGAAGCAGCCATCAAGGCAAAACATAACATAGTGACGTTATCACGATTGTCAGGAAGCCTGGCCACTTAGCTGGTGTATGGAGGTGGGAGTTTGAGGCTTTTAAAGTGACCTGTGATTGATTTCCATTAAGTGTTTGAAGATGCACTTTACTTGTGAGTGGTTTTATCTCATGGTTTTAATAAAGTGTTAGCTTTTTGTGACTATTTTCCACTATGTGGAGTTTTCTCTTTGCCTTGAGTGAATGAGCCTTGTTGTGCCCTTTACCATATGGGAGAAGCTGGATAATTAATCCTGAGGCATTTGCCCATCAAGTGGCTGGTGGGAACTGCTGTTTTTTACCCTTTGGTGAAAGGAAAAGGCGCTGTTTGAGATATTATATAATAAATAGGTCCACAGATCCAGGTGGGAGCAGAGAGTGAATGGTGGTGGGACCCTCTCCTATGATGGCATTTTAATGGATCACTGAATGCAGTACAATATTTCATCATTTATCTTAGTTCATTTTCACAGGGTGTTTATATATGGACTTATTTCCATGGACTCACTATATGCATTGATGTAAATTATGCTTTAAACGTTTTTTTTGAGACACTATTTTTCATTTTGATCTATTATTTATTCAGTAAGTGTATCTGTTGGTATATTTACACTGGTTTAAGTACAATGAGATACCATACAATGAGAATTTATTGAGTTCATTGTCACATTAAATGCGCGTTACATTGTTGTACATTCCCGCAAAGCAGTTGTTTGTATAAAAAGAACAACTGGAGATGGTATACAATAGGGAGGAAGCACCGTTTTTGACACTTTTTTTTGTTGTTGACAATCTATTAAAAAATATCTGTGTATTACTTTTTGACTCTTTTTTTGGTAAATGAATGGGGGTACCCCATACTCATAAACATAAGGGGCTTTAACTCGTTAAAGGGGGCTTCCAGATTCCGATAAGCTACCCGCAGACCCCCACAACCATAGCCCAGGGTTGTGTGGAAGAGACCCTTGTCCCCATCTGCCAGGCTGCATGCTCAGATAAGGGTCTGGTATGGATTTTTTTTTCTGGTATGGATTTTTTTTTTTTATTTGTCAGCGGGGAAGCCTATTGACAGCTGATGACTCATAGGTTGTTAAGGCTGCTGCAGCCACAGTGCATTGCAAGGTGTTCGGCAGAGCAAGCACCCTGCAAATTCGGGTGTTCCCTGAATGGGGCGAACAGCCAATGTTCTGCCCGAACTCGTGCTCGGGCCGAACCGTTCACCCAACACTAGTAATAAGATGATGTTATATCGAGTACATGTAAAACAAATATATAGAATCATTCTACAGGTATAGTAGATTGCATTTCTAGCCAGGGGATCATATCCTTTCAAACCATCCATGAGGCTTGTATTTAAATTTTTACATAGGTATCACCTGATTTATAATTTGATGCCTAACAAACATCTAGTTGGATTACATAACCTTGAAGCTTTAGAAGATAACTTGTGAAGTCCATAATTTCAGACCAAAAGGCCATATAACCGGGCATTCCCAAACCATATGATAAAAGATTCCATCATCAGACGTGAAGGAGAAGATATTTTTTCCATCTTGAAAAAGACATATGGGGTATAATAAATGCAGTAAAAGTATTTTAGTTGAATATCTGATCCTCAGAGGAAATAATTAATAATATAAATAATATCTCTTGCCTTGCATCCTCTCGCAAATCGGGCATATCTTTTTGGGAATAGGATTCAATGTGATCAGACCTTTAAAGTTCAGTAAAAAAAAAAAAATGTGCCTTTTTTTTTGCAGGTAAAACAAAAGTGCTATTATTTTATCTATATATATATATATATATATATATTGTGAGACGGTATGCGAGGTGGGATACACGATCATAGGTACATTTCACCTCGCATTCGTTACATTGTAAGGGACTAAACCAGAATCCGGCCCGGGTTTTCCAGCCTCTGTGGCAGGCTGGGTTCCGGTCCGGATGTTCTGGTCCACTGGAGTCCACAGTCAGCTGGACTTAAATAACCAGGAAGAGAGCACAGCAGGGCTCTGGTGTTGGGACTCAGGAAGGAACCTGCGTGAGAGGAGCGCTGCATATTGGACTGGAAAGGTTTGCTTTACCTCATGTTTTGTGGGTGACTGTCAGAGAACTCACGTTTTCCATGCCCGTCTTCGTCCAGCAGGAGTGAATCCTCACTCTGTGAGTGCCAATACCCATGCGCAGCCTTCCCAACGGAACCGAACGTGCGGGCGTACCCGCGTACCAACGCAAACATGTGCGCGTCCCCGCCTTCCAATACGAACGGGGGCACGCACTTCCACGTCAGCACGAACGTGTGTGCGCAATCGCGCACGGACCCTCACCTCCACCAATCCCAGCACAAGGCGCCCTATATAAACAGGGCCTTCACATGGTGTCAGTGCTGGATCGTCTTCAGTCTATGTCCTGAATACCTGCCTGAAGTACCTGCTACCTTGTTCCTGATTTACCCGGCTTACCTGATTACCTTCCTTGATTGACCCTGCTTATTGACTGTTCCTTCTGGTTTGACCTCGGCTTGGATTCCTTGACTACGTCTCTGCTCTTCGATTTGGTACCTCATCACCTGCCTGTTGCCAACCTTTTGCCTGCTTGACCACGAACTTGCCTTCCGCTTTTGTACCTCGTTTGCCAGCCAGTTGCCGACCCCTGCCTGTCTTGACTTCGCAGTGCCTACTTCCACCTGTTCGGCCATCACTGGATACAGTCTTGGTTACCACCCTCTACACCTGCCTTCCAGAAGAACCGGTACCTTCAAGCACCAGTCTCCTAGCCACAGGCACTTGCACCCTTTCGTGCCCCAGCACTCCCTGTTCCCACCACCAGGGGCGTTGGGACCGGAACCGCGCACGAGGCCACCCCCAGCATCCAGACTCCGCTATAAGGTACGTGATAGTACGATCCAGCCAGAATGGAGTCTGAAGGGGGGGCCTCACCTTTGGAAGCCCTGTGCCAGCAGATGGCGGCCCTTACCCAGGCAGTCCAGGGCCTGCGAGATGGCTATCACCAACTAGAACAGAGAGTGGAATCCATATCCCCAAACTCTGCAACTCACCAGGCGACCATGGCATCCCGGACCTCCGGTCCAGCAACCTCCGCATCAGCACCCACAGTTATGGTACCACCCCCTGAGCCTCGTGTGCCCCCTCCAGAACGGTTTTCAGGGGATCGCAGCAAGTTCCGTTCCTTCAGGAATGCCTGCCGGCTTTACTTCCTGCTACAACCACGCACCTTCTCCCTGGAGAGCACTAAGGTGGGGTTCATCGTCTCACTACTCCAAGGGGAACCTCAAACTTGGGCCCACAATCTGTTGGAACAAGCCAGTTCTCTATTGGATACCCTGGACTTATTCTTGAACGAAATGGCCAAGCTATACGATGATCCTCAGCGCGCCTCAACAGCGGAGGCCAACCTCCATGCCCTCCAGCAAGGGCGTCGGCCAGTGGAGGACTATGTAACAGACTTTAGGCGGTGGAGTTCTGACACCTCTTGGAACGACGCCGCCCTCCTCTACTAATTTCGCATGGGCCTCTCTGAGGCACTGAAGGACGAGTTGGCCCGTGTAGGGATTCCTAGTTCCTTGGAGGACCTGATTCAGCTGGCCATCCAGATAGACCGTCGTCTGAGAGAGCGGAGGTCCGAGAAGTCCAGCATGACGCGCCCCACATGGGTGTTGCCTAGAGTTCCTAACTATCCTCCTACTCCCGTCTCCCAGGTACCTACTGCCGTCCCAGGGGCACCAGAGCCCATGCAAGTAGGCCTGCTCCGCTCACCCCTGTCACCAGAGGAAAAACAACGGCGGCGCCAGAACAACCTCTGCCTTTACTGTGGGGAAGCCGGACACTACGCCAATGGGTGCCCAAACAAGACCCGTAAGTTCAACCCATCAACTCGTGTATCTTACGCATTGTCTCTAACGAAGTCCGCTCACATTGCTGTCCCCATCTCCCTACAGCTTCCAGAAAAGATACTCCGAGTCCAGGCTATAATTGACTCTGGCGCTTGTAGCTGCTTCGTGGACCATGCCTTTGCCCTACAACACAGCATTCCATTAACACCTAAACAGCATCAACTCTCCATACGGCTTGCAGACGGATCAAGCATCAAATCCGGGCCTATTACTCTTGAGACGCAACCACTGCTCACCAGCATTTCACCAGGCCACCAGGAGCTACTTCGCTTGGATGTCATTCCCTCACCCCTGTTTCCAATCATTTTAGGAATGCCATGGCTGCAAGTCCACAATCCTCAGGTTAATTGGGTCACCGGTGAGGTGACTTTTCAGTCCTCCTATTGCCTCCAGAACTGTCTCAAACCCTTCCACCACATTCCCCCAGTCATTGGTTGTCCAAGAGCGGACTCTGAATTCAAAGAGCTGGTGCCACCAGTGTACCACAACTTCTTGGACGTCTTTGACAAGCAGAAAGCTGACACCCTTCCTCCCCATCGGGTCTACGACTGTCCGATCGAGCTACTACCCGGGGCTGAAATTCCTTTTGGGCGGATCTTTCCTCTGTCCGAACCCGAGCTCCTGGTCCTCAAAGAGTACATCAACGAGAACCTCAAAAAGGGGTTCATCCGACATTCCTCCTCCCCAGCAGGGGCCGGAATATTTTTTGTTGAAAAGAGGGACCATTCGCTCCGCCCATGTGTAGATTACAGGGATTTGAATAAAGTGACAATTAAAAACCGGTACCCGCTTCCACTAGTCCCGGAACTATTTCAGAGACTCCGCTCAGCAAAAATTTTTACAAAATTGGACTTGCGTGGGGCCTATAACCTGATCAGGATACGCAAAGGGGACGAATGGAAGACAGCATTCCGAACACGTTTTGGCCACTTCGAATATTTAGTCATGCCATTTGGACTATGCAACGCCCCGGCCACATTTCAACATTTTGTCAATAATATTTTCAGAGACTTCTTAGATTCCTTTGTAATTGTCTACCTGGACGACATTCTGATATTTTCCACCTCTCTCGAAGTACATCGTGATCACGTAAAACAAGTTCTGGGCAGATTAAGACAACATGGACTTTACGCGAAGGCCGAAAAATGTGAATTCGAACGCCAGACCATCCACTTCCTCGGCCTGGTGATATCAACCAGGGGTGTAGCCATGGATCCCCAGAAGGTCTCGGCCATTATGTCCTGGCCGCCCCCAAATGACAAAAAAGGGGTACAACGTTTCATCGGATTCTCCAACTTTTATAGGAAGTTTATCAAGAACTTCTCCAAGATCATCGCACCCATCACACAGCTCACCAAGAAGCAAAACCGCTTCCAGTGGACTGCAGCGGCCCAAGCCGCCTTCGACCAGTTGAAAAGGGCGTTTACCTCCGCCCCAGTACTAAAACACCCTGACCCTGCATTACCCTACACTCTGGAGGTCGATGCTTCGGAGAGTGCGGTAGGGGCCATCCTGTCTCAACGCCAAGGACCCAAGTCCCTAATGCATCCGGTGGCCTTCTTTTCCAGAAAACTAGGTGTGTCAGAAAGGAACTATGATGTAGGTGACCGAGAACTCCTAGCAATAAAGCTAGCCTTGGAAGAATGGCGATACCTCCTGGAGGGGGCGGCACATCCGATACTGATCTTCACAGATCACAAAAATTTAGAGTACCTCAGAACTGCCAGACGCCTTAGACCCCGACAGGCCAGATGGGCTCTTTTCTTTTCCCGTTTTAATTTTCATATTACTTATCGCCCCGGATCCAAAAACGTTAAACCCGATGCCTTATCCCGAATGTTCACAGAACTTGAAACCCCGTCTCCACCGGATACTATCCTACAAGCAGGAAATTTCCTCCTGACTCAATCCAGTTTCATGACACAAGTCCGCCAAGCCTCCTCGAGAACACAGTTACCCCCGGGCACCAACCTTCAGGAGAGGGATGGACTTTTTTGGCAAGACAACAAGATTTTCATCCCTCAAGACCTACGCATCATCGTGTTACAGGCCTGCCATGACTATCCTCTGGCGGGTCACTTTGGGGGCCACAAGACTGTGGATCTAATTCAGAGACACTTCTGGTGGCCAAATCTTGCCAAGGACTGTAAGGATTATGTCAAGTCTTGTTCGATCTGCCTGAGAAACAAGAGTAGTAAAAATAAATCGTGGGGCCTACTGAAACCACTGCCCATTCCCGAAAGGCCATGGGATAAAATCGCCATGGATTTTATTGTGGAGCTTCCTCCCTCTAAAGGGTTCTCTTCCATCTTCGTGGTGGTAGACCGATTTTCCCGGATGGCACACTTCATTCCCATGAAAGGGACACCTTCTGCAATTGAGACCGCCAGGATATTCATTAAAGAAATTGTCAGACTCCATGGAATCCCCAGTGACATCGTCTCTGACCGCGGAGTACAATTTACATCCAAGTTTTGGAGGTCATTATGCAAAGCACTAGGTATTAAATGTAGCCTCTCTTCAGCTTATCACCCACAGACCAACGGGCAGACCGAACGCACCAATCAAACGTTGGAACAATACCTACGTTGCTTCTCCTCATTTTCCCAAGAGGATTGGGCCTCACTACTTCCTTTGGCAGAATTTGCATTCAACAATTCCATCCACTCCACCACGAACCAATCACCATTTTTCTCCAACTACGGTTTCCATCCCTCCTTTTTACCCGCACTTGTGCCCGAATCTTCCGTACCGGCTGTTCAGGATAGGTTGGATTTTCTTTCCTCCAACAACCAGGTGCTCAGGGAAACCATTGCTAAGGCACAGGAAGATGATAAGAAATATTTTGACAAAAAGAGAAGGGGAGAACTGAACTTAGAGGTGGGAGATCGTGTGTGGCTATCTACCACAAATTTAAAACTGGCATGCCCCTCCAAGAAATTGGGACCTAGATACTTGGGCCCTTTCCCTGTCAAGAGAAAGGTCAACCCAGTGGCCTATGAACTTGAACTCCCCGCCTCGTTCAGGATACATCCTGTATTTCACGTTTCCCTACTTAAACCTGATGTTCCAAATTCCTTCCCGGATCGTGAAGTAGGGCCTCCGGAAGCTATCAGGGTGGATGGGGAAGAAGAATTTGAAATTGAGGCTATCTTGGACCACAGAAAAAGGCAGGGAAAAGACCAATATTTGATTAAATGGAAAGGTTTTGGCCCAGAAGAAAATTCCTGGGAACCAAAAACGAATCTTCATGCTCGGAGACTCATACAGGCTTTTCACCGTTCCCGCTCTCAGGGCTCGTTTCAAAGAGGCATCCGGAGGCTGCCCCTAAGGAGGGGGCAATGTCAGAGAACTCACGTTTTCCATGCCCGTCTTCGTCCAGCAGGAGTGAATCCTCACTCTGTGAGTGCCAATACCCATGCGCAGCCTTCCCAACGGAACCGAACGTGCGGGCGTAACCGTGCACCAACGCAAACATGTGCGCGTCCCCGCCTTCCAATACGAACGGGGGCACGCACTTCCACGTCAGCACGAACGTGTGTGCGCAATCGCGCACGGACCCTCACCTCCACCAATCCCAGCACAAGGCGCCCTATATAAACAGGGCCTTCACATGGTGTCAGTGCTGGATCGTCTTCAGTCTATGTCCTGAATACCTGCCTGAAGTACCTGCTACCTTGTTCCTGATTTACCCGGCTTACCTGATTACCTTCCTTGATTGACCCTGCTTATTGACTGTTCCTTCTGGTTTGACCTCGGCTTGGATTCCTTGACTACGTCTCTGCTCTTCGATTTGGTACCTCATCACCTGCCTGTTGCCAACCTTTTGCCTGCTTGACCACGAACTTGCCTTCCGCTTTTGTACCTCGTTTGCCAGCCAGTTGCCGACCCCTGCCTGTCTTGACTTCGCAGTGCCTACTTCCACCTGTTCGGCCATCACTGGATACAGTCTTGGTTACCACCCTCTACACCTGCCTTCCAGAAGAACCGGTACCTTCAAGCACCAGTCTCCTAGCCGCAGGCACTTGCACCCTTTCGTGCCCCAGCACTCCCTGTTCCCACCACCAGGGGCGTTGGGACCGGAACCACGCACGAGGCCACCCCCAGCATCCAGACTCCGCTATAAGGTACGTGATAGTGACGTGGACTAGCCCTGCACTGTATAGAGAGGAGATTATTTCTTTAGTTAGTGCCGGATGGCAAGGATTTAATTTACTGTTTTTTTTTTTTTTTTTTTGCAAACCTACTGTAAATAAACCTGGCATCGGCCAGATTTTTAAGAAAGTGCCTGCGTGCTGACTGTCACTCAGAAAAGGAGATCCCCACGAGCTAATTCTCCCACAATACATTTATATATATATATATATATATATATATTATATATAAAATACATTTTTTGCCCAGCACCAGCGATCAGCAGATCTCCTGCAGACCTGTCAGTGTATTTGTGTGCTTGTACATCCCATACCGGCAAGCAGATACACTGACAGGAAGAAGAAGGCCACATCCGCAAAGGATGTCGGGACTTGTAGTTCATTCATTCAGAGCCCTGTGTATGAATGATGTGGCCGTGTGGGCGTAGCCCAGGGGCAGTCTGGGCTGGGGGGCAGGGTGGAAATTTCCCCCCAGGCTGCCTAACTTCTCGGCCACTGTCTGCTGAAATTTTTTTTTTCTGTGGAGGAAGTCGGCTGCACCAGACCACATGTTGCTGGCTGCCACACAGCATTCCAGGAGTTGTAGTCCAGACTGCACTCAAGTTCCTGGTGGCGGTGGGTGGAGAGAGCTGAGCAGCGGTGCGCAGCAGGAAACTACAACTCCCGGAGAGTGAGTCTTTAGAGGATGGGAGAGGTGGGGTGTGCGGCGCGTCAGGGGACGGGTCACGCACATCATGTGACTGGCTTGGCTGGATGCTGGATGGGTACAAGCCCGCAACAGTGCCACCTGAAGTTTTTAGAGACACAGAGAGAACTAACTGACTGAGAGCAGCTTACTTTTCCACTACAACTCCTGGAGTCTTTTTACTGGTGACAGGCAGAGGCAGGGTGTGCCAGCCTGCCAGGGGATGCAGGTGACTGGCTCGGGCTGGGCGCTGGCTGCAACTTTAAGTTGTCATCACACTCCCCCCCCCAGGAGGCTGTGCAAGGACCTGCTGAACTGCCATCAGCATCACTGAGTTAAGAGACCCTGACACCCCCAGCTGAACCCCACATCCAATTCTCCCCCATACACCCCATTTACCCTGCCCCAGCCCACCTAGTAACCTCAAAATAGGAAATAGCCCTCAACACTGTCTGGCTGTCCTGTGCTGTCCATGGCCTGTTGGTCCTGCTGGCCATGGCCTGTTGGTCCTGCTGGCCATGGCCTGTTGGTCCTGCTGGCCATGGCCTGTTGGTCCTGCTGGGAGCTGACCATGGCATGTGGGTCCTGCTGGGAGCTGACCATGGCATGTGGGTCCTGCTGGGAGCTGGCCATGGCCTCTGGGTCCTGCTGGGAGCTGACCATGGAACCTGTGGGTCCTGCTGGGAGCAGACCTATAGGTCCTGTTGGAAGCTGGCCATGGCATGTAGGTACTTCTTGGAGCTGGCCATGGCCCGTGGGTCCTGCTTGGAGCTGGCCATGGCCCGTGGGTCCTGCTTGGAGCTGGCCATGGCCCGTGGGTCCTGCTTGGAGCTGGCCATGGCCTGTGGGCCCTGCTGGGAGCTGGCCATGGCCTGTGGGTCCTGCTGGGAGCTGGCCATGGCCTGTGGGTCCTGCTGGGAGCTGGCCATGGCCTGTGGGTCCTGCTGGGAGCTGGCCGCAGTCCTGTGGGTCTTGCTGGCCGCTGACCTGTGGGTCCTGCTGGGAGCTGACCATGGCATGTAGGTCCTGCTGGGAGCTGACCATGGCATGTGGGTCCTGCTGGGAGCTGGCCATGGCCTCTGGGTCCTGCTGGGAGCTGACCATGGAACCTGTGGGTCCTGCTGGGAGCAGACCTATAGGTCCTGTTGGGAGCTGGCCATGGCATGTAGGTACTACTGGGAGCTGGCCATGGCATGTGGGTCCTTCTTGGAGCTGGCCATGGCCTGTGGGTCCTGCTTGGAGCTGGCCATGGCCTGTGGGTCCTGCTTGGAGCTGGCCATGGCCTGTGGGTCCTGCTGGGAGCTGGCCATGGCCTGTGGGTCCTGCTGGGAGCTGGCCGCAGTCCTGTGGGTCTTGCTGGCCGCTGACCTGTGGGTCCTGCTGGGAGCTGACCATGGCCTGTGGAAATGAATGGTGAGCTGAATCGGTGGTTCAATGGGTCACTTGACTGGACTTGCCCCCAGGCCTAAGGCTGCCACCCCTTCCCCTGGTGGAGTCCTGCACGGCCAGGCTGTATTGAAAAGCTGACAGCTAGTATGGGGAACTTCTGGGGGGGGGGGGGCACAGTCGGGAAGCAGCTGCTGCATTGGAAACATGTTACATGTTCCACCCTAATAACAGATGGAACATGTGACATGTTCCCCAACTAGTCACATAATATGTACAGTGGTGTGAAAAAGTGTTTGCCCCCTTCCTCATTTCCTGTTCCTTTGCATGTTTGTTACACTTAAGTGTTTCGGAACATCAAACCAATTTAAACAATAGTCAAGGACAACACAAGTAAACACAAAATGCAATTTGTAAATGAAGGTGTTTATTATTAAAGGTGAAAAAAAATCCAAACCATCATGGCCCTGTGTGAAAAAGTGATTGCCCCCTAAACCTAATAACTGGTTGGGCCACCCTTAGCAGCAACAACTGCAACCAAGCGTTTGCGATAACGTGCAATGAGGCTTTTACAGCGTCCTGGAGGAATTTTGGCCCACTCATCTTTGCAGAATTGTCCTAATTCAGTTACATTAGAGGGTTTTCGAGCATGAACGGCCTTTTTAAGGTCATACCACAACATCTCAATAGGATTCAGGTCAGGACTTTGGCTAGGCCACTCCAAAGTCTTCATTTTGTTTTTCTTCAGCCATTCGGTGGTGGACTTGCTGGTGTGTTTAGGATCATTGTCCTGCTGCAGAACCCAAGTTCGTTTCAGCTTGAGTACACGAACAGATGGTTGGACATTCTCCTTCAGGATCTCTTGGTAGACAGCAGAATTCATAGTTCCTTTTATCACGGCAAGTCTTCCAGGTCCTGAAGCAGCAAAACAGCCCCAGACCATCACACTACCACCACCATATTTTACTGTTGGTATAATGTTCTTTTTCTGAAATGCAGTGTTCCTTCTACGCCAGATATACTTGGACACACACCTTCCAAAGAGTTCCACTTTTGTCTCATCGGTCCACAGAATGTTGTCCCAAAAGTCTTGGGGATCATCAAGATGTGTTGTGGAGAAATTGAGACGAGCTTTGATGTTCTTTTTGCTCAGCAGTGGTTTTCTCCTTGGAACTCTGCCATGAAGGCCATTTTTGCCCAGTCTTTTCCTGATGGTGGAGGCATGAACGCTGACCTTAACTGAGGCAAGTGAGGCCTGCAGTTCCTTGGACGTTGTTGTGGGGTCTTTTGTGACCTCTTGGATGAGTCGTCGCTGCGCTCTTGGGGTAATTTTGGGCGGCCGGCCACTCCTGGGAAGGTTCACCACTGTTCCATGTCTTCGCCATTTGTGGATAATGGCTCTCACTGTGGTTCGCTGGATTCCCAAAGCTTTGGAAATGGCTTTATAACCCTTTCCAGACTGATAGATCTCAATTACTTTCTTTCTCAATTGTTCCTGAATTTCTTTGGGTCTCGGCATGATGTGTAGCTTTTAAGGATCTTCTGGTGGACCTTACTGTGTCAAGCAGCTCCTATTTAAGTGATGCCTTGATTGTGAACAGGTGTGGCAATAATCAGGCCTGGGTGTGGCTAGAGAAATTGAACTCAGGTGTGGACAACCACAGTTATAGTATGTTTTAACAAGGGGGGCAATCACTTTTTCACACAGGGCCATGATGGTTTGGATTTTTTTTCACCTTTAATAATAAACACCTTCATTTACAAATTGCATTTTGTGTTTACTTGTGTTGTCCTTGACTATTGTTTAAATTGGTTTGATGTTCCGAAACACTTAAGTGTGACAAACATGCAAAGGAACAGAAAATGAGGAAGGGGGCAAACACTTTTTCACACCACTGTATGTCTACACTTTAGAACAGTGCAGCCCCCTACTGGTCAGGGATAGCTATTTGTTCCATAGTCGGCCTGTTTTTTCTGCCACTGCAGGTGATGCGTATGCATTTACAGCTGTAAATTCCCACAGAGGCTTATCTCCTGTTTAGTGCTGATAACAGAATCCTCCCTGAATTGCTGCAGTAGAGGAAGCTCATAAAATACTATAGTTCCTGCATTTGTTAACCTATGTTTTATATTTTTATGATTATGCTTTTTTAGACAATTCAGTTTCACAACATGAAGGAGTTGGTAAGTGATATGCCAATAGCAACCCCCATTCATCCTGAAAAACTCTAGCTCATATATATTCCGCTGCTTTTTCTATCCTCCCCAGACCATGGTTCATAACATTCTTTAAACTTTTTTTAAGGTATAAAAACTTTTAACCGCTTTAGTACAACCCCGTTTACCAAGCTTCTTTCAGTGATTTTATAGTTTTACAGCCCAAGTAGCAAGAAATTGTGCTGCAAGTTTGAAAATGACTTGCTAAGCTTTTGCTAGACTTGCCAGGCTTCACAAGTTTGTTGAACAATTGCAGCAAGTTCGCACTGCATGACTCCAGATCAACTTTCTTTGCAAACATTCTGCAAGTCTGCTGCAAGTTCTGGCTCAGTTATGTTGTGCAATAGTCATCCCACCACAGGGGTCACTGTGGCTGAATTTTCATGCTGTAGACCAGCTCCAGTCCTCAAGGCACCCCAACAGGCCATGTTTTCAGGATTTCCCTCAGAGATGAAACGACTGTGGTAATTACTAAGGCAGTGAAACTGATCAAATCACCTGTGCAAAATAAAGTAAAGCCTGAAAACATGACCTGTTGGGGCGCCTTGAGGACTGGAGTTAAGAAACACTGCTGTAGACTTGCAGAGCTCTTGCTGAAGACTCACCACTGCAACTTTGTTCTTGCTAGAGACTTGTCACACAAATTTGCTACAAATTGGAAAAGTGTCAACTAGAAATTGTGCTTCAAGTGTTCTGCCAGTGTACAACTTGCCAGTGAAAATGTGCAGCAAGTTAACAGACTTAAAATTCAACACTGCCGCAAATTTGTGGAAAGTTATCCTTGCTATCTGGGAGACAATTACTCCACCATCCATAACTGTACCCAGATTATTATTATTATTTATTTATTTGAGACCTATACAGCCAAAAGAAAACAATATATAATAGGCACTAAAATAATTCTTATTTTATTTGAAGGAAAAAGACCAACAAATAAAACAAAAAAAAAAGTTTCCCTTCCTTTCTGTTATAAAATATATCAAATAAGAATGGCAGGACAGAGCAGTAACCCCCAAATGTATCAGATACCAGTTTTTGGAAGTATAGAGAGGTGCTTGCATTGAGCTGTTTAAAACAAGGAGCTTGGTAATGGTGCACTGGAATAGATAATGTCTGTTTTGAAGATTTTCCCCTTGCTTTCTGTCCATGGCAGGTGAGGGGAAATATCTATAACATAGCCCCGGGTAGCAGTAAAGAATAGACAGGGGCTCCAGTCCTTCCTTACTCCATTCAAGGCTAAAAAAATGTTTTGACTTTACATACATTTTGGATTGCTATGGGGTCCCATAACACACTTAGTATTCCGCTGTTTATTTAATTGTGGTAGAATTCACTCAGTTCTTCCTCCCTTTTTTTTTTTTTTGTTTTTCCTTTTTCCCTTGTATTGGTATTATTATACCTTGATGCGGATAACTGAGATGTATTTGCTGCAGATAGCAAGTTACTGATTGCTGATTGATGGAGATATGTTTTACCATAAAACGAGGAAGTGACTCATCTCCGACTACCTTCTGTGATCTCGGAATGCTCTATTCTTTCAGCAATAATACTTTGGATGGCTGCTTTCATGCTAACAAATTGTAATATCTGCAATGTTTTAATGGAAACAAATGACTTATTTTTATTCTGTTTCTTGGGCTACATTTATAATATAATGTTGTTTTTGCTTTTGATGGAAATACTCTATAGTTTAAACACACAATCGCATTTCAAATTACTTTTAAAATAGATTTTTGTGTTCAGCACTGTAATGGTTCAGATTCAAACAGTGAAGGCTACAGAATAACACTAAACATCTGCTTGATCACTAGGATTGTATCACTTTTTTTTTATTATTATTATTTTATGATTTGTTTACATTCACTTTCTGTCATGACTATATAATAGAATGTTCTGGAGCTTGTCGTGGCTAATGTATTTCAGATTTACTCTTTTTTTTAATGTAAACAGCCATTTAAAGCCTAAAATCTCTGAAAACAGCAAAGCCCCATGTACACTAGCCTACACTGGCAGCTCCTAAACTTGACTTTAGGACTGGAGCTTTTGGTGTTTTTTTTTGCCAAAGCTTCTAAACTCAACTCTGTAGAAGCCTGTGTCAATGTACACATACACTTAGCAGCGTTTAGGAGCTGCTACATTTAGGTGAGCTTCAACCTCTCTCTCCTGATCGCGGAAGAATCGCATCCAGGATAGGAACGTTTTGACCGCCGGCCACAGGAAAATGCAAAACGCGGCAAAAAAGCTGCGGTTTTGCCACGGTAAATGTAGGCCGGTGTACATTAAGCATAAAGCCTCGTACACACTTCTGATTTTCTGATGGGAATTGTGTGATGACAGACTGTTGGCGGAAAATCCGACCGTTTGTACGCTCCATCGGACAATTGCTGTTGGATTTTCCGCAGACAAATGTTGGTTGGCAGGCGGACAATGGTCTGTTGTCGGATTTTCTGAGCGTATGTACAAAAGTCAGTCGGACAAAAGTCCAAAGTACAAACACACATGCTCGGAAGCAAGGATGAGCCAGAAGCGATTGGTCTTGTAAACTAGTGCTCGTAATGAAGGGTTAACATTCATGATGCGGCAAATTATGAAATCTTGAAATGCAGAGCACAGTCTCTTCTTCTTCATGTTGATGAGGACAAGGGCCTCTTCCCGACAACCCTGGCCGTTGGTTGTCGGGGTCTGCGGGAGGGGGGCTTATCAGAATCCGGGAGCTCCCTTTAATAAGGGGGCCTGCAGATTCCAGCCCCCCTACCCTATGTGAATGAGTTTGGGGTACGATGTACCCCTACCCATTCACCTGGGGAAAAAAGTGTTAATAAAAAAAACACAACACAGGTTTTTAAAGTACTTTAGACAGCTCCGGGGGTCTTCTTCCGACTTCTGGGGTCTTGTCCCGCTCTTCTGCCGGGCCTCCACTATCTTCTTACAGCTCTTTTACTAGCGTTGGCCCAGTCTTGTCGCTGTCGCCACCACCGCCTTCTTCTTCTTTTTCTTCTTCTTCCTTCCGATGTTGACACGACGCTCTCTCCGGCCGTAATGGCAGGGACGCGTTGTGCGGCGACTTATATAGGCATAAGAGGCGGGGGTCACCGGGTGATGTCACAAGGTGACTCCACCCCTTATGATGTCACAGTCCCAGCATCCCCGGGGCTGTGACATCATAAGGGGTGGGGTCACCATGGGACATCACCCGGTGACCCCACCCCTTGTGCCTATATAAATCTTCACACAACGTGTCCCTGCCATTACGGCCAGAGAGAGCGTGGAGGAGGAGGAAGAGGAAGAGGAAGAGGAAAAAGACCTGGCCAACACTAGTAAAAGAGCTGTAAGAATTTATCGGAGGCCCGGCAGAGGAGCGGGACAAGACCCCCGAAGTCGGAAGAAGACCCCCGGACGGCGGCGACGAAGGAAAAAGCCGGGCTCCTCCGCTAGTAAAAGAGCAGAAGATAGCGGAGGAGCCTGGTGAGAAGACCCCCGAAGTCGGAAGAAGACCCCCGGAGCTGTCTAATAAAGTACTTTAAAAACTTGTGTTGTGTTTTTTTTATTAACACTTTTTTCCCCAGGTGAATGGGTAGGGTTACATCGTACCCCATACTCATTCACATAGGGTGAGGGGCTGGAATCTGGGGGCCCCCTTATTAAACCCATGCGTTTTTTTTCAATGATTTTCATCTATATTGCCGGGACCCGACAATACATTACAGAACGAGTAGTTTTAAATTACATTTTTTCCTTTTAGAAATGTAATTTTGCTGTGGTATTGTTCTAAACACGGGAAAAATGTGCTACTTTACAGGCATATGTTATGACTAATTTCTGATTGGGACTCTAAAATAAAAGTTAATACTGCAGCTGCAGGAACAGATTCACAGGAATCAATCACTGTGTTTAAAATGTCCGTTCTGACGAAATTTATTATTACATGTTATTTTATACACAGATAAGAAAGGGGTGGTGTGAGATGTTATTTAAAACTAACAAATAGAAATACGTTATTAAAAGCTAAACAAATAGAAATATATTATTAAAAGCTAGCGAATAGAACAATTGCAAAAGTAAAACATGGCTAGGGGAGGGGGGGAGTAGAGAGTCTTCTAGAGGAGATGTGTCTGTGTGTTAGGTGAAGGTTACGGAACACATTTCAGCAGTGAGGACAAAATGGAGTCTCTTGTGCTTAAATGAACAGTACAACGAATGTCCATGTCATTTCCTCCCTTTTGTTTATTTGACACCATTATTCTCCGCGTTACATTCAGCCGATTGCTGGTAACTCCTGTTACATTGGCGCAGAGAGGCGGCGTCCTGTTTAGTTCTCTCCTAGCTTTCTCATAACAACGGGTTCATCAGGGCTGGTGGACAATTTGTTGATACAGCGGGTAGTCACACAGAGGCACAGCCTGATGAGGAAGTAAATGACAAATATGAGAAATAGGAACATCACAATGTAAGCGCCTAGTTTCTGTAACCATGTTGCTATGCTATATAAAAAATCACCAACACCTCCTAAACCCTTAAAGGGGTTCCATCCATCTTTAGCAATATCTCTGGCCTTATTCTGTAGTTCTCTTATCTTAGCAAGATGCCCTTTAATAATGTCCTCATTATCAGAAATGTATATACAACAGTCAGTGCGAAACAACTTACACATCCCACCTTGAGCTGCAGTGAGATAATTTAGAGTTAATCTGTGCTCTAATACGACTTTTTTTAATCTGAGCCATTTCTTCACTTAATAAACCTATATCAGTGGTTGTAAGGTTAATAATTTCATCTACAATTCTAGTGTAATTATTTATTCTTTTCATTGCTTCAATTCCCCATCCTGTCCAGGAAGGGAACCATGACCATGCCATGTCACCTTCAGTGAACAGCTCTCTTTTGAACACTAAAGGGTATTCTGGACTTTGATCTGGACGCACTGTATCTTTGCGAACAGCCAAAGCAGGTGCTAACTTCCCAATATAACATGTACCTGTAACATTAGCAGGAAGCCAGGCGTAAGCTTTATTTCCACATATATAATATAACCCTCTACGTATGGATGGTATGCCTGCTTCTAAATAACTGGAAGCAATAACCTGGAACCCCAGGTAACCGATATTTTGACATATTGGGAACTGTGAGCAATTTGTACTATAAAGGGTTCTATTTAGTTCTGGATCTGGGATATGATAATATTGACCATAGTTTCCTCCATAAACTGTAATTTTTGCTCCGGTGCAATCTGAATTGCCCAACCGTGTACATTTAGTTTTAACTGGGCATGTAATGTTTAAACAAATCTGTGGAGTGCCTATCTGTTTTGAAACCATCAAAGTCACTGATCTGTGCTCATTAGCTGTGGAGACCATGTATGAGCCATTTATTCTGGTCCTGTTTAGATCAGTGAATTTGAGAGGCACTGCTATCATGGGTATTGTTCCTGTTTGGGGATTTAGGTGAGAACACACCCAGCAGTTACTAGCGTTGCTATGGGTTGCATACAATTTTAACATTTGGATGAAAGGGTTATTTTCCCATGTCTCAGTTCTCACAAACAACAAAAAGAAAAGATACATTATCATAATTTTTTCAAAGGATATCATCACTTCAGGATTTTCTTGCAGTGACTGGCGTGAATCCAGGTGGGCTTTCCTTCCAACTTGACAGCGGAACTGGTCGTCAAAAGCACCAAATGTGGTCCGTCAAATTTTGGTTCTAGTGGCTTTCTGACGTGTCGCTTGACCACTACCCAGTCACCTGGCTGGATTCTGTGAATACCTGAAACAGAATCTGGGTCGGGGATAGATTTATAAACACCTTCATGTATTTTATTCAATGTTATTTGCAAAATCTGAACATATTCTAACAGACTAGAGTGAGAAGCCTGCAACTGTTGGGGAAAATATAGCCCTGTTTTGGGTGGCCCTCCAAATAAAATCTCATAGGGGGACAGCCCATGTGGTTGCTTAGGGGTAGTTCGTACAGAATATAGGGCTAATGGCAAAGCTTCCACCCATCCTTTTCTCGTATCTGCTTTAATTTTTGCACATCTGTTTTTCAAAATTCCATTAAGTCTCTCAACTTTACCACTACTTTGTGGATGATAAGGTGTATGGAAAGCTTGCTGTATGTGAAGGGCTTCCATTACCTCTTTCATTACTTCCCCAGTAAAATGGGTTCCTCTGTCACTCTCAATAGCTTCAGGAACTCCATATCTACAAACTATTTCATTCAAAATTTTCTTTGCTGTTGTTTTTGTATTTGATTTGGCTACTGGCCAGCATTCAGGCCAGCTCGAAAACATGTCAATGCAAACTAAAGCGAACTCATAGGTGCCTATTCTGGGCATCTGAATGTAGTCTATTTGAATTCTTTGGAAAGGGAAATCTGGCTTAGGAGAATGCCTTTGGGGAACATGGACAGGCCTTCCTGCATTGTGCAGAGCACAAGTGAGACATGAAGCACAAAACCTGGCTGCAAATGCACTAAATCCAGGTGCTATCCAATAGCAGTCAGTAAGTGCCACCATCGCGCCCTTAGCAAGATGACTGACGCCATGTGCCAGTTGTGCTAAAACTGGGTACAAACTCCTGGGTAGACACCACCTGTTGTCAGCGCTCCACAGGCCCTGCTGATTTTGGGTAGCATTACATTTTATCCACTTATCCTTCTCTTCATCAGGGACCTGGTTCTGCAACTGTTGGTTGTTGTACCAATTAAGTCCCAAGTCAACACACCCCTGCCCTCCCTTCTTGTTTGGCTTCTTTGCAATTGGGAACAGGGGTGTGTTGACTTGGGACTTAATTGGTACAACAACCCGTGCTGCTTTCAGTTGAGTGATTTGATCCTTTATCCCCTCAGTCTGAGCAATACTCAGTGGGTACTGTTTAATCTGTGGGAGATGGGATCCTGGTTTTATTTTTATCATGACTGGGGTGCAATCCAGCAGACCTACATCATATTTGCTGGTGGCCCATAATTCAGTGGGAATCACTTTCAATTCTGGTGGAAATGGCGGAGTGGAGTCTTGGATTAAAAATACTCCACAGGCAGAATTTAAAAACTTCTCCTGACAGACTACTGACCACTTGGACTCCTGTAGGAGTGTAGTCTATGTTTGCTAAAATTTGGTTCAAAATGTCAGCTCCCAGAAGATTGGTAGGAACTGTGTCTGAAACTAACACTTTAGTGACAATTTCTGTTTGCTGTCCTAGCCTGAGTTTAAGTGGCTTGGACTCGACCAAATCAGTAGAGGTCCCGGTTAGGCCAACACCAGAGATAACATTTGTAGATAATAATCCTATATTAAAAACACTTCGGCTTGCACCAGTATCGATTAAACAGGTTAATTCTGTTTCTCCTCCAGGATAGGGGAGTTCTTGTAAAAATACTTTTACTCTGGTCTCGGGACCATTGTCTCCTCTATTTAACATGATTGATACTGGTATGCCATTTTCCTATGCCTGATCCACTGCTTTTGTACTGGGATCAGCATGAGGTGCTTCTAAGCTCTTTTCTAGTCTACGGTCAGGAAGATGGCAGAATTTAGCTATGTGTCCTTCCCCATCACAATTGTAGCATATGATTGGTCCCCGATCGCCATGATTTCTGAAATTGCCTTTGCCTCTTCCTCTACCCTTTCCTCTCTGCTTCCCCATGTACATAACCTTGGGTTTGCTGTCTTTTTGGTTAATCCTGTTTTCTATGGATAACAGGATAGGCAGGACGTCTCGAATAGACATATTGCCTGCCTCAGGCCTTGCTGTGAACAACTTCTCTTTCAACTGGGGTATTAAACCATCAAGAAACCTTTGTTTCACCAGTTGCGTAGATGGACTTGCAGTTTCTCCCACCTTCTCTCTTCATCTTGCTGCCACAATTTGGAAATTCAGAATCTATCTCTCTTTCTCTTTCTCTGGCCAAAGCCTTAAGTTCAGAGAGATCTAGTTTTGCATATGTGCCTTTTGATTTATGCCAATCATCCGTTTCTAGGATATGAGACAAATCCCTCTTTGTAGGTTGATACGGGGCTGTTAAACCTCTGCTCTCTACTATATTGCCCAGCTCATCTTTTGTGTGTTCCATGTAATCTAATTCTTTTGCTTTTGTTCTTGGACCCCTTAAAGCCAAACTGGCAGCCACATAAGGTGGGGGGTCCTCTTCTACAGAGTCTTCTGGCCAAACGTAGTAAATTTGGGCAGTACTTTTATTAAACATCTCCGTCAAGCCAGTTTGATTTGCTACTTTAGCTTCTGTCTCCCATGTGCAAGCTATTCTCCACGTTCCTTCACTGCACAGTAGTGGGCCATAATCGTGCAGAAAAGTTTGCCATACTTGTAAATCAAAAGTCCCTTCAGATTTTAAAGGTTTAGCTGTTCCCTTTGTCCATTCTACCCATTTATCTAGGGGCTCAGTATAGGCGGAACCGTACCTTCGGTTCATATATTCTCTAGCGCTCATCTTGCGCTGGGCATTATCTGAAGGCCTCTTACCCTTCATTCCCTTACTTATTTTAATGCCCATAATGACTGGCCAGTCTTCTCTACTAGTGCCTATACCCTCTTGCCTCTAAAACAAATAGTACAGCAAATCTGCAGATTTACAAGGATAGTCTCCACTTATCTACGTGGATAGAAGGGGTTTATGACAATAGACAAAACACTCATTAAGAGACCCTCCTCGTCTCTTCTCTTCTCCGTGAGTTTTATCTGACCCTACCATGCGCCTCTGACCCAGGTCGCCCACAAGGAGTCAACGCAGGGAACTGCAGAGGATTCTCCCTATCCACACACAGTCCAACCCGTGAAGGGGGACACAAACACATTCACACACACACACGTTACCCAACCAGAAAGGTCCGAGAGTGGTCTGGTTTCCTTGAGAACCGACAGATAGAATACATAGGAAAGGCAGAAATATAGCAAGCTTAAGGACAGCTTACCTAGCCGGCATTTAGAGGTCTGCGTTCCCGATGATCCCGATCGAATCGCGGTTCCTTCTGGAAACTCTGCCAAACTCCTGATATCTGGCTCGCCAAAACGGTTATGACTAATTTCTGATTGGGACTCTAAAATAAAAGTTAATACTGCAGCTGCAGGAACAGATTCACAGGAATCAATCACTGTGTTTAAAATGTCCGTTCTGACGAAATTTATTATTACATGTTATTTTATACACAGATAAGAAAGGGGTGGTGTGAGATGTTATTTAAAACTAACAAATAGAAATACGTTATTAAAAGCTAAACAAATAGAAATATATTATTAAAAGCTAGCGAATAGAACAATTGCAAAAGTAAAACATGGCTAGGGGAGGGGGGGAGTAGAGAGTCTTCTAGAGGAGATGTGTCTGTGTGTTAGGTGAAGGTTACGGAACACATTTCAGCAGTGAGGACAAAATGGAGTCTCTTGTGCTTAAATGAACAGTACAACGAATGTCCATGTCACTAAGGACACCTCCCAGGCACAATATTTAAAGGAATATTTCATTTTTATTGTTTCACTTATTAAGCATTATTACAATCACTGCTCCCAAAAAAAAACTTCAGTTTTTAAACTTTTTTTTTTTTGCATTGATACATGTCCCCTGGGGCAGGACCCGGGTCCCCAACCCCTTTTTATGGCAATAACTTGCATATACGCCTTTAAAATTAGCACTTTTGATTTTTTCACGTTCATGTCCCATAGACTTTAACTGTGTTCGCGTGTTGAACAACACATTTTTTGCCTGTTCGCATGTTCTGCTGCAAACCGAACTGGTAGGATGTTAGGCTCATCCCTACCCAGGACACGCTCCGGTTATCAGGCAGCTGCCTCCTTGCTATCTGTTGTCGAACCGCTAAAGAGGAGGGCACCCTGTCTGAGATAGGATTACAAAGCCTGTAGAAACATAGGATAAAGTATTACATATACTTTGTTGCCTGGCGAACAGAACACTAAAAAAATTGAAGTGACTGTCCTTCTTGAATATCTAAACCCCCCTTTCTAAGAAGTATAAAACATTCTATTTGCATGTGTAGTACTACCCCAAAAGAGTCGCTTGGTAATTTGGGTTCTCTGTTCTGCTCCTAGACTCCAAAAACAACTTCAGCCCTTCTGGCACGCCTAGTTGAGTGAGAGTTACTGCATGCACCTATAGGAATGCAAGTGTGGATACCTTTTAACTCACATTTACTTGCATTTTTTTCTACTTTAGAATTGCAGGAAAAGTTCCCATCGGCTTATACTTTTTTTTTTCTGGTCTACCACATTTTGTTTTCATTTAAAAATTTTACTGAGAAAAATGCATTACCTCAAGGTAAACTAGGTTAATTGATAAGCGTGATTTTACAGCTTGTTTCTATGTTTTATTCTTGAGTTCGGTTGATATTTGTTCCCTGTGATCAATCTTGACTGTCTATTTAACATGTCAAAACATGTCTGTACCCACTACAGCTTTTTGTCATGACAATGAGTATGCAGCGTAGCTTCCTGACTGTCCCCAATTTCAGGGACTGTCCCTGATTTGGAACAAAGTCCCTGTTTCCCCCTCATTTGTCCCTCATTTTGGTCTGATCTTTATAGCTGTATATAAAATACACTTTTTATCTTTCAATACGTGTTTCCCAGTGCTGAACCTTGCATCCATTTTCTAAATTGCTACATTTGTAAATATCAAAAGCCAGTATAAAGGGATAGTAGTGGTAAAAAAAGCACTTACGGGTTTAAATAGATTTTTTTATAACTCTCTTTAAGGGGGAGTGGCAGGGGTGTGTCTATGCCTACATACTTTTTCAAATAGGTGTCCCTTGTTGCCATCTCAGGAAGTTGAGCGGTATGGTAACTCCTGACTGCCAAGTTCTCCAAGCCAATGTGTACAGGTATTGCTGCACAATTCCTCCAAAATCATTAGCACTATATGGCCAGCTTGACCTGATTTGGAACAGTGTCCCTCTTTCCTCCTCATTTGTCCCTCATTTTGGTGTGATCTGTATCGTTGTATATAAAATGCACTATTTACAGTTTTTTTTTTTTTTTTTACAAATCTCTGAAAAGAGTGGCGTGCATTTGTATTCAGCCCCCCAATCAATACTTTGTATAAAGGCAATTACAGCTGGAAACCTTTTTGGGTATGTCTCTACCAGTTTTGCACTACTAGAGAGTGACATTTTTGCCCATTCTTCCTTGCAAAATAGCTCAAGCTCTGTCAGATTGGATGGAGATCTTCTGTGAACAGCAATTTTTGAGTCTTACCACAGATTTTCATTTGGATTTAGGTCTGGACTTTGACTGGGCCAATCTATCACATGAATATGCTTTGATCTAAACTAGGGTTGTCCCAATACTAGTATCGATATTGGGACTGATACCGAGCATTTGCCCGAGTACTTGTACTCGGGCAAATGCTCCTGATGCCTGATCCGATACCTGGGAGAAATTAGGCGACACAGCGCAACAGGAACTCAGCGGGCATTACAACAGAAGTCACGCTCTGTGTCGTGATACAACCTGAACTCGGCCGCAGTAAGCCAGCAGTGGACATCTTGTTACACCCACCCTATATATTTTGGGCTGAGTGTAACAAGATGGGCACTGCTGCTTTTATGTGGCCGAGTGCAAGGAGTACTAAGATGGGCATCATAGGCAGCCTTTCCTCTCATGGCATTTCAGTGCCTGCCCATCAGTGCCCAATGCCCATAAGTGCCACCCATCAGTGCCAGCCACCTGTCAGTGCCAGACATCAGTGCCCATCAGTGCCACATATCAGTGCCACCCCATCAGTGCCAGCCACCTATCAGTGCTTGTACTCGGTCTTAAAGTGGTATCAGGACAACCCTAATCTAAACTATTCCATTGTAGCTCTGGCTGTATGTTTAGCGTTTAAACCTCCACCCCAATCTCAAGTCTTTTGCAGACTAACAGATTTTCTTCTAAAATTGCCCTGTATTTGGCTCCTTCCATCTTCCCATCAACTCTGACCAGCTTCCCTGTCCCTGATGAAGAAAAACATTCCCACAATGGTTTGTTGCAAACTGCAAATGGGACTTCTTATGGCTTTCTTTCAACAATGGCTTACTTGCCACTCTTACATAAAGGCCAGATTCATGGAGTGCCCAGAAAACAAACAAAAAACCCAGGCGCATGGAAGTGTCCAGTCAAGTGAATAAGCTTAAATATCCTGCTCCTCCCCTCGAGAAACTATCACTGTGTCTGCTCCACATACAGGTTGTCTCCGTTTTGGCTTGCGGCAGGTTAGTTGCACACTAGGTCAATTAAGCAGTCAGCACTCATTCCTTTGAATGTGGGTGTGGAGCAGACATTGTGATGGTTTTTCGAGGGGAGGAGCAGGATATTTAAGCTCAGCTGCTGTGCTGTGGAGCCACCCCTGTGACGAAGTCAGGAGTGACGAAACGAGTTAGAGTGTGGCTACACATCAACTGGATCTTGACGCTGAGAGTGCGATCTGTGAGTGCAAATGAGGAGAGGTTGAAGACACAGCACGCAGGCACCCGACATGTAACTAAAATTATGTCAAAGGCGATTTGTTTTTAATTGTGATGTAAGAGCAATCATTTTTTCATTAAAACTGGTACCTTAGAGATTTTATGCTATTGGAGGCTCTGTGTTGATTTTATCTCTACATGTGGAGAGAGCTGTCGACTATTTTCAGTCTGAAGAGATCGGAACTGATATTGGGAGTGTCAAAGGCATAAAGCAAGATTATTTGCACATGCGATTGAAATGTACACAATCTAGTGAACATCATTTTAAAAGGGTGTGGAACTGGCACTTGTTCCCTTTGGTGAACGATTTATGGTATTTTTTAAGTTTTCCTATTTTTTTGGATATTTGCACCAGTTTTTCACAATGGACTTTTGATATAAGAGCATTTATATTTGTGATGGACATTTGGAATATGGACAATATTTAAAAATAATTTCATTCAATGTTTTATACATTTTTCACTGGGCTACTGTGAATGTGTAGATTGACACTACATTTTGTTTTCACCTTTTTTGTCTTGGGGAATATACTATACTTTACCTTTTTAAATGTGTCTGAAATGCTAAGGATATTACTTGTCACCATACAGATTGGGATATATTACATAGAATTACATATACATTGCATAAGGAATGGGAGTATACCTGAAATCCTTACATGGTAAGGTGTAAACTAAAGTCACCTATCATGCTAGGAGTTCATTGAGTCTACATTCCACTGTGATGAAAACACAACCTTTACACAACAAAGAGGAAAGGCGTGGACAACTCGCTTCACCCTGCTAAAGAAAATTCACATTGTCATTCACATTCTAAATTGTTTTCAGTGTAGGTCTGTTCAATGATAACTAATACAACTACGGAGCATCACTCAAATAATACCACGCAGACAATTGAGTTTTAAAGTGTCTTTCAAATAAATCTAGAAATTACAACTCAGAGAAATATGGGACCAGACACTTTAGTTGCAAATTTTATTGAAGAGCGGTTTTATTTAACCACTTGCCACCCAAGCCAATTCTAGCATTTCTCTGTAAACATGTAAAAATCATCATTTTATTGTTTGCTAGAAAATTACTCAGAACTCCCAAACATTAAATATATATATATATATATATATATATATATATATATATATATATATATATATATAAATATATATATATATATATATATATATATATATATATATATATATATATATATATATATATATATATATATATATATTTTTAGCAGAGACCCTAGGGGGTAAAATGGCAGTAATTGCAACTTTTTATGTCACACTGTATTTGTGCAAGCAGTTTTTCTCAACATTATGTTTTTTTTTGCCCTTCTTTGTACTAGCTCCATTTCCAGTACATCTTACCTGAGGACTGGTGCCCAGAACCGGACAGCATACTCTAGGTGCGGCCGAACCAGAGTCTTAGATGAGGCCTGGCATTAGAAATATTTATTTTGCTCTAACAATCGCAGTGATACCTCACATGTGTGGTTTGAAGGCCGTTTACATATGTGGGCGTGACCTACATATGCGTTTGCTTCTGCATGCGAGCACAAGAGGATGGGGGCGTTTTTTTTTTTTTTTACACTATCCCAACATCCCTTTTAATAGGAATAGGGCATGACATGTCCTCTTTACATGGTGATCTGGGGTCTATAAGTCTCCACATCTCTCCTCTATGCTGGAAAGCCTGAGATCAAAAAAAATAAAATAAATCTATCTCAGGCTTTCCAGCAAAAAAAAGTCAGTGTTTAGATCTGCCTAGGCCGGAAGTGACATGATGTTACTTTTGGCCGCCCAGAGTAATAGAGATCATCCACTATGATGGCTTTTACAATGTAGGGAATCGCTGGCTGAAAAAAAAGAATCATCCCATCATCCAGCTATCTCCACTCAAAGTAATTGACATCATATGATGTCTACCTGAGGGAAGTGGTTAAACATAGGCTTTTATCAGTGCCTGAGAAAAAAAAGCTATAATACAATATTGTACTATAACCAGGGCCACTGTTAGAAATCACGGGGCCCCCTTGGCCCTGACCCAGTTCCGCCGGCTACCAATGTTTTCTCCAGACCAAGAGCTGCTTTCGGCAGCTCAGTCTTTGTGCTGGGAGAGCTCCCAGCACATAAACATTGCCAGCCAAGTGATGCCACTGTACATATGGGTTACTGGGGTGTAAAGGGAAGTGCTAGTTGTAGGGAGGCAGTAAAAAGCAGCTCAGCGGCACATTTTTACTGCCCCCCCCCCCCAAACGCAAGTTGCAGGTGCTGTATGGCTGTCAGTGCCCATGGCTGTTTGGTGCTGATGGCTGTACTATTGGTAACACACATGTAGCACCCTGGTGTTTAGGCAGGGTTGCTAACAAATTTTGTTTGCCAGGTAGAAATTGTCCTGGCTAATTGTTAGAAGATCCACAGATTCCTCTCTAATTCTGGAATTGCTGCACTTTTTCTCTTCTTTTACGAGGTGGCACTGTGACTGGTGACATTAGATCGACAAGGGCATAGCAAGGTCAGATTATGAATGGATGGGGTGTCTCAGGCAATTGGCAGGGATTTCTTTAGTCCCTTGGCCTGCTGGAAGAGCCTATTTATTTTGGGGGAGTCGGGTGATCGGGGTTCTGTGCCACCTGGATGGCTGTCCAGGTGGACGTGTGTTATGTCTTCCTGGGTTTGCTAGGCCGGAAGCCAGAGGCCTATGCCGTGGACACATGGCTGCTAGGCTGCCTGAGGCCTACCCAGGAGCAGGAGAAGCTGCCTGAGGCCTACCCATGAGCAGAAGAAGCAGCATGGGGTTGGGACTGCAAGATTGGAGTCCAACCAAGTTGCGAAGGTTCAGCAGGATGGGAAACCAGTTGTAGTCAGAGGTAAAGGGGAAGCATTCGCCACTAAGGGATCATCCACCTTATTACAGGAGACTACTGTGGGTAAGCTCGAGCAAGTACCAGAGCAGTCTTCCCACCAGCCGGGGACGTTGAAGAAGTGGGAAAGCTTCAGTGAGTGCCAAGCCAGGGACCCAGCGGGTTAGTGGGGGTGTGCTTGAGGAGTATACAGCGGATTAGCTGTGGAAGAGCTCAGGAGATCCAGTGACGACTGGGATCTGGAAGTCTAGTGGGAGACTGGGAGCTCAGTGAGTGGAGACTTACAGTGGGATACTGTGAGATAAGAGAAGAACTATTCTGGGTTACCAATAGTTATGTATGACTACCTTTAGTGACCGTTACAAGTTTAGTTGCCAATGGAGACAGCGGCCCTACCTATACAGATGTGGCATCTGGCTGGAGGCCTTTCCCTATATACAGAGCCGCTGATAAAAATCATGGTGCCCCCGTACAGCCTACCTGACGGGGCCCCCTACAGCCCCACCCTGGTCCCACCCCTGGTCCCTCCTCCAGCCCCACCCTGGTCCCGCCCCTGGTCGTGCCCATGGTCCCTCCTTCAGCCCCACTCCTGGCCCCTCCCCAGAAGGTCAGATACTGCAGACATAGTACAGCAGATGGTCAGAGGCGGCAGACATAGTACAGGAGACGGTCAGAGACTGCAGACATGGTACAGAAGACGGTTAGGGATCGCAGACATGATTGATTCAGGAGATGGTCGCAGACTGCGTTTATGGCTGAAACCAGTGTACAAGTATATAGTCTGGGCTGATCCACTCTATTTAAACCAGCTCTGAAAGTTCAAGTCAGCGATTTTCCTTTGAAAGTACAACCAAGTGACAGAAGACAGCATCACATCCAATTTCCAAAATACAAATTTTCTTACAAACAGTGAACTGGTCAGGATTGGAGGACAGTAACCAGTTATTGGGGCTGTGAAGTTTTTAGCCTGATCCAGCAGTAAATCCTCCAAAAAAAAAACCATCAAACAATCTGTGCAGCACACACAGAGCTCTGGCTAAATAGCTGGTTATAAGCTGAAATGGTTAACAGCTGCTGCAGCGTCTTCCAGAGATCTATCAGTGTGATAAGGCAATGTGCAGGTCAGGTTAGGCAGATAGGGTGTGAGGTGTGCTCCCGACGATCCTGTTTCCATTCAGCCACAGCTGTGTGTCCTGCAGAACTTGCTGCTGTAGTCATACCTCCGTGTGTCTCCCTCCTTGCTCCCCCATTCAGCCCCACTCCAGCACTGTTTACAGTCAAATGTGAGTAGCTCGAGAAGGGGAGGGAAACTCTTTATTTTTAATTACTTTGCATTCTTTCATTCACTGTTTATATTGCATTGCCCCCCCCCCTGCTGGCCAGGCACGGTAAAACAGGGCCAGTTGTACTGGCTTATATAGCTGTCTATCTATAGTGTCTCGGAGTCTGACAATTACCATTGCATCTACCTAAGGGTGTCCTGGCCCTAACCCACTCTCCCACAGTTCTTGTTAAGAGACAATAAATCTCTTGTTTGCATTCAAAAAGTGACTGGTACCCATCATTTCATCTTGCATTATACCCACCATGCCTGTTAACCCACTCTACAAGGAAGGATGTCAGCTCTCCCTGAGTCTGGAGGTCACCATCGGGCCTCTAGAGGTCCGGGAGGTCGCTACACACAGTACAGCCGTACGTTATCAAAGTCAACACCCAACAACCATGTGACATTGTGACAGAGCCATACAGCACCTACTATGCTGTGTTATTACCATAATGCTGATGATCATAAAATAAGCACAGTGAGGATTCTGGGGACTTCAAGCAGATATTAGCGTAACTCACAATGCAGCCACAACACCCACCACCGCTGCCTGAATTAGACTTACTGCTGCCTGCTGTCAGCCACTTCACATCAAGCTCAGCACCTAAGGGAGTGGAGCATGTACATGAGATCCCTATGCCAGGGAATGCAGTGGGCAGCTGGCTGGAAATACAACATGCAGCGCAGAATAATGTAACTGCACCCCGAAATAAAAAGTCCCATCTCTGCTTTCACCTCCTGGGCCCCTCTGTTTACCTGATTTTTTTAAAAACCAGGCGAAAGGTAAAGTTAAACCTGGCAAAACTAAGAGAACATTGGTCTTATCTGGGATTCAACCATCGGGCGGATTGAAGGTACTGGAAGATCTTGCAATTGGTGTAAATCAGGATAAGGCCTGGAGATCACGCTAGAAGATTCTGCCATTCTTGCAGTGCAAGCTTAATAGCCAGAAGTTCCCAATCCCCCGAAGGTGTATTTTCTTTCAGAATCCAAAAGCAGAGAAGAAGGCCCAGGGTGGAGCTTGCCATTATTTGGAGAAGAATGGCCTCCACAACCAAGGATGAAGCAAATCCAAGGATGAATACCATCAAGAAGAAAGGCTGGTGAATGTTAGGATATATGAGAATAGATACTGAGAGGGGCCATCTTGAGTTTGTGGAAAGCCTCGACTGCCTCAGAAGGCAGGTTTTAGAATCGACACCCTTTTGAGTCAAAGAAGTGATTGGGCTACCAAAGTGGAATAACCAGGTATTAACTGGTGATAGAAATTGATGAACCCCAAAAAGCGCTGTGTGGCTTTCAGACCAGAGGGCTGAGGCCAGGTGGAGATGGCTGAAGTTTGGCTGGATCCATAAGCAGCTCTTTATCCACGACTACTGTATGTAACCAAGGAAAGGGACCTGGGTTTGCTCTAAAAGGCATTTTTCAAGCTTTGTGTACAGTCAGTGGTCTCCAAGATGCTGGAGAACCATACATATGTGCTGATAAGTGTTCAGACATGGAGAGAAAATAAATATGCCGCCCAGATACACAATGATTCAATTGTATAAAAAATTGGAAGATAATCTCATTAACAAACTTCTGAAAAATTTCTGGGGCATTTACACAGTCAGGAAGGAGATTTCCTCACAATGTAGAACACCGAACTGCATGATTGTGGAGGTAGTTCGGAACAGCAGGGTTCCCAAGGCCAGGGTAGAGCCATGGACTGCAGTTACTGAGAGGGGCATTACCAAAAGAACAAGAGGAATGACCAATTTAGTGGCCAGGGACTGCTTGATGAATCTCCCAGCCACCATAGAGTCCACATATGCAGAAACTATACATGAGTTCAGGGCCCAATGACTGGAGACAGGTATGAGGAATAAGGGAAGGCGGCGGAATTCAAGTTTAGGCCGAGATCAGCTCCCTCTGCCCGACCTAGACCCGAGAGTTTGGGCCAGGATAGGACAGGACTTTTAATATGTGACCGTTAGGCATAGGTCGACTTTCAGATGACGAGATTGTTCTTTTGGCATGAGGCATGTTTGTCCTAATTGCATGGGTTCTCCTGATGCCGGGATAGTTGCAGAGGTGGGTTGTTCAAGGACTTTCTAAAACAAAGGTACTAAATGACCTACTGGGGGGTGACGTGGACCAGTCTTCTCCAGATCTCGATTTGGATGCTAAGAGCAATGAAATCCTCCAGGCTGGAGGGTATGGTTCTGCCAGCTAGTTTATCCTTAATATGATCTGCTAATCCCCACCGAAATGTAGCAGTAAAGGCCTCATTAGTCCATGTTAGTTCAGAGGCCAAGGTGCGAAACTTAACCATGCATTGACCAACAGTCATGCTGAAGAAGGGCCCCAACAGCAGATGAGCCCTTGCCTGGCACACCAAGGTTCTCAAGAAGGTAGTAAGACTGAAAATTATTGTATCTTGATGCTCCCACAGTGACGAGGCCCTGGCCAGAGCATCAGCGGCAAGGAGTGATATGACCTATGCCACCTTGGTGCAGTCATTGTTGAAACGATGGGCTGCTAGTTTGAAATGTATTGAACACCAATTGATACATCCCTGGCAGGCTTTTGGATCACCAGGAAAGCGAGGGGGCAGAGGCAGCTGGAGTTCTGAGGGACTGCTGGATACAGGAGGATCAACAGATGCTTATAGATGAACACAGAAGCCAAACAACACCTTTGAAAAGAATCACAGGTCTAGTAGAACCACTGCAGCAAAGAGGTAAGAATTACACAGGCAGGAAACTGTAGACTAAACCATGACAGGACAATGTTTGGATTATCTCCTCATCGATTCTGTCTTAAGGGCTTCGACACCAAGACTAACACTGCATTGTAATATTCCTCAGGGGTCCCTGCAACTGGACTGATTATACCGGTTTGTACTTTGTATGTACTTTTGTTAATCTTTTATTAGAGGGCTACAATTGTATGCACTGACAGTAATTGCAGTATGCATGTGAGATATCACCATGAATATCAGATCGAGGGCAGTAATTCTAGCAGCAGACCTTCTCTGTAAATCTAAAGTGGTAACCTGTAAAGGCTTTTAAAGGCTTTTGTCACTAGTTTGTCACTGCTGAGTCATTTGGTATGTTTGGTATCTATGTATTCGGCATAATACCATCTTTTATAGTTCAACATTTGGGCAATATAGAGTGTTTGTGCATTAAAATTAAAAAAATAGTTATTTTTTCCCAAAGAATTTGATCAGAAAAATCGCTGCGCAAATACTTTGTGAAAAAAAAAATTGCAACACCCAACATTTTAATCTGTAAGTGCTTTAAAAAAAATATATGATGTTTGGAGGTTCAAAGTAATTTTCTAGCAAAAAACAAATATATTTTTTCATGTAAACAAAAAGTGTCAGAAAGGACTTGGTGGTTCATGTGGTTAGAAGAGTGGGTGATGTGTGGCATAAGCTTCTAATGTTGGGCATAAAATGCCAGGGCAGTTCAACCCCCCCCCCCCAAATGACCCCTTTTTGGAAAGTAGACCCCCCAAGCTATTTGCTGAGAGGCATGTTGAGTCCATTGAAAATTTTATATTTTGCCACACGTTTCGGGAAATTTTTTTATTTTTTTTTTTTTTTTTTACACAAAGTTGTCACTTAATGATATATTGCTAACACATGGCATGGGTATATGTGAAATTACACCCCAAAATATATTCTGCTTTTGGCCTCCGAAACTGTGATAAGTAGTGAGGAGTGAAATCAAGAATTTATGCCCTTAGAAATCCTGAAGGCGGTGATTGGTTTTCGGGATCCTGTACGTGGCTAGGCTCCCAAAAAGTCTCACACATGTGGTAACCCCATACTCAGGAGAAGCAGTAGAATGTATTTTTGGGTGTAATTCCACATATACCCATGGAATGTGTGAGCAATATATCATTTAGTGACAACTTTGTGTAAACATTATTATTTTGTTTGTTTTTTTTTGTCATTTTTCAATCACTTCAAAAAATAAAATATTCAATGGGCTCAACATGCTTCTCATCAAATTCCTTGGGGTGTCTACTTTCGAAAAAGGTGTAATTTGGAGGGATTTTGTACTGCCCTGCCATTTTAGCACCTCAAGAAATGAGATAGGTAGTCAAACTAAAAGCTGCGTAAATTCCAGTAAATATACCATATTTTGTAGATGCTATAACTTTATAATATTTTTTTTACCCAAGCCATGTGACTGGATACATTTTGGCCTAAATGTATGACTAAACTTTCATTTATTTGATCTTTTTCTTAACAAAAAGTATAAATTTTTTTTTTTTTTTTTTTTTAAGTTTTCGGTAATTTTTAATTTATATCGCAAAAACTAAAAATCACAGATATGCTCAAATACCACCAAAAGAAAGCTGTATTTGAGGGAAAAAAAGGACGCAAATTTAGTTTGGTATAGCATTGCATGACCAGTTACCAATTATAGCAGCGCAGTACCAAATTGTAAAAAGTGCTCTGGTCATTAAGGGGGTAAATCCTTCCCGGGGCTGAATTGGTTGAAATATGCATTGATCACTTGTAGTTTCATTGTGTCATTTGTTGCTCTGTACGCCCTGGCTATAATGGGATAAAAGTCCACATTTCTTTGTCAGCAATTTGGGTTCAAACATTGGGCATGGCACTGCACAGGTTAATTCATGCCCTCTGTCAGTCTATTGTTCTGCTGATAAGCTCTAAACAGTAATTAGGTCTGAAACAGACACAAGCAGGCAAAGCAATGAAGGGAAGATATGTCTTTACATCACATTAATACTCCTGAGAAAATATTGAGTCATTAACTGGATGCTGCATGACCCAGAACAAGAAATGATATGTTCCTTTAGTAAATAGGGACAAGAAAGGTGAATGAATACATGGATACAGGAGAATCAATCAGCCGTGACACTACAAACTGCAGCCCCATGTGAGCCCATCTTTACAAGGTAAGACAAATACACAACATAGGGAAATATACATATATACACTAATTCCTAGTTAAACCAAAAACATTTAAAGTGTACAATATCTTTTAAGGTTTGTATACTAAAAAAGACACACCTCATGGAGATTTAGCTAACTTTGAAGTCTGACAGTTGAGCTACAGGTAGGCGTGTGCTCAGACATTGCTGTATTTTACTTTATGCCTATGTAAGACACAAATAATATTGTTAAATTGGTTGCATGCATAGTTTTTGAAATCTATCTATCTTTCTCATTGACTTATCAAATGAACTGGTTTCATAAGTAGAGTAGGTGTTACGTGTGCATTTTCCTAGTCAAACCGGTTATATTACATACTGGTTGTTTTACATAACTGGTACAGCCACTACTAGAAAACATTAAGAATATTTGCTTTTGTATATGCAATAGAAAGAAATATAAATAAAATATATTTGTTCTTGGAAATACATTAGCTGTAAGGGCATTTAAATCAAATGAACCAAGTTAACCTTTTTTTTTTTTTTTTTTTCTGTTTAGTCATAAGTCTGCTGAGCAATTTCTTTATTTTACATTTACTTCACAAAATTTTACTTTTTTCACAAGAGTTTTATGTTGTATGAATTTGAGGGCAAGGGGCTATGAGTAAAGCTGATGTTCTGTTTTCATGGAAGGTGTGTTTTAAAACCAAACCCAAGCCAGGGGCTAGGTGGAAATGTAAAATATGTCCAATGGGGTCAGGAACATTAACAATCATTTTTATCTATTTTTTTAATGAGAAAACGTTGGCACCTTTTTTAGGTTTTCATTGCTGTATGAGTCTCCATGTCCTAGGAGTTGCCTATCCCTCTAATTTCCTGTTCTGGTATCACCTGGATAGGAGGTAAGAGAATTACCATCTATGGGGTCACAGACGGCAATAAAACTCCTGGCAGAATTTATAACCCTTCTCTATATCCAAAACATAAAAATAATAGCTAGAGGTGGGTTTAAATGTTCATATGAATCAATTTAGAAGAAACCAACCTAATTCTTTATGTATTCATTTTTGGATAATTTAACAGTGATGAAGATGGAGATAAAACTAATTTTAAGGAAATGTATCACACGTAATCCTGGAGGCTGCTACTACACTGCATAGAATGCTACTGCACTCCTTTCGAAAAATGCTAGTTACCCTGGCTTCAATGCGCATTTAATCACTTGTGTATTGCTACTCCCGTGGGAGCCGCAAGAATACTGTCCAGGTCTTCTCCACAAGCTTTGCTCCACAGTCAGGCACACAGGTTCATCCACACATTTCTCCAATGACCGGTTTTGGGGGGGGGGGGGGTGTTGTTTTTTTGGAGAACTTGGATAGGGTTGAGAGAATTGAGTGAGATACTCCTAACACCATTCGAGGGCTATGTATTCTTTCTGGAAAAGCTGTGATAAAGCCTGTGCTTAAAAAAAAACTGTGGAATTTAACTGAAGGATTAGTAGTTTGGTGAATTAGATGGACTAAGCTCTTCAGAACACCAGCCAGTGTCACCTTTTAAACTGACCCACAGCTGACTTTCTAGCACCAGATGGGTAGAAACAGCACAAAGGTCCCAAGATCTCACAGAAGCATCTGTACTCACACAAGGCCCAAGGACAGCTGGTGGAAATCGGAAGTTTCCCCCATGGGGTTTTTTAGGCAGCTAGGTGTAGGTAATGATAAAAGTAAACGTTTGGTAAAAAGTAAAACATTTTTTCTCTTTATTGAAAAAATGAGTTGTTACATGAGTATAATTAGGATGTGAGCTCGAACAGGAATATATTCATGCCAAATACATAAAATAGCAAACATAAGGGTCATATACAGCATATGATAATGACTGTTACAAGACATTGCTGACGCGTTTCGACCCATAGTATTTGGGGTCTCTTCAGAGGATGAGTTTGCTAGAAAAGAAAAATTTGTAATAGTATATATATCTCAAATTAGTTAAAAAACAATATATAAGATAAAAAAAATTTAAAACAGATGTTTAGTAACTTATAGTGCATAGTTACTAATGTATTTGGAGATGCCTCTCAGTCATGGAGTCCCCAACATAGCTATCAGACCATTCTGTGCGCCTCCATGTCACAACGAATCACCAAGAGGGGGATGAGGGTCCACTCAATGGGGCTTTCAAGGAGTCACACGTGAAAGGTTGTCCCCCACCGCAGTGTTCCAGAGGGGGAGAGGCCAGGACCTACGGCAGTTACCAGAGCGTTAGCTCATGGAGAACCCATATATAAGTTAAAAGTTTTATTATATTGTCTATGTTTGACATTGGCTGTTGGACAGTCAGAAAGTATTATTTAATATTGACATGATCCATCAAGAGTTTTAAGTAGTTATGAATTTAAGTGGTTAGATGTATAGAGGGAAAAGTGTAAATGATATTAAATTGTTAGTGATATGCAAATAAGGGGGGAGGTGATGGTAGGGTCAAAGGTTTAATCAATGATGTGAATAGGCCAAAATTGGCCTCATCTGTGTACTCAAGAAATGATGTGGTGAGTGATGTCGTGTAAAGTGTGAAAGAAAAATAAAAGGTGAAGAAAGGGGGTGTAAAAAGTGGTTGGAAATAGTGTTAAAGGGGTTGTGTAAGAACTAAATGGTTGAGAAAGGGGGATGAATTGGTGTGAATGTGGTGTGCGGATGGACGATGGACAATTTAGAAGAAACCAACCTAATTCTTTATGTATTCATTTTTGGATAATTTAACAGTGATGAAGATGGAGATAAAACTAATTTTAAGGAAATGTATCACACGTAATCCTGGAGGCTGCTACTACACTGCATAGAGTGCTACTGCACTCCTTTCGAAAAATGCTAGTTACCCTGGCTTCAATGCACATTTAATCACTTGTGTATTGCTACTCCCGTGGGAGCCGCAAGAATACTGTCCAGGTCTTCTCCACAAACTTTGCTCCACAGTCAGGCACACAGGTTCATCCACACATTTCTCCAATGACCGGTTTTGGGTGGGGGGGGGGGTTGTTTTTTGGAGAACTTGGATAGGGTTGAGAGAATTGAGTGAGATACTCCTAACACCATTCGAGGGCTATGTATTCTTTCTGGAAAAGCTGTGATAAAGCCTGTGCTTAAAAAAAACTGTGTAATTTAACTGAAGAATTAGTAGTTTGGTGAATTAGATGGACTAAGCTCTTCAGAACACCAGCCAGTGTCACCTTTTAAACTGACCCACAGCTGACTTTCTAGCACCAGATGGGTAGAAACAGCACAAAGGTCCCAAGATCTCACAGAAGCATCTGTACTCACACAAGGCCCAAGGACAGCTGGTTGCCTCCTTCCAACCTCCAAGCAACACCTTACTGTATCCTACATAAACCGGCCTACACCAGACTAGATTTTCATCTTTCTCTTGCTTCAGGGTCTCAGCATCCAGGCCCTTAGGTCATTCCACCTGAGGCCTTGTAACAGGAGAAAGCCCCTCCAGGCTGAACTGATTCTCTCCAGGAAAATAATATATACAGTCTCCCAGCATGCCTTCAGAGCCTTCCTCTTTGGGATTGGCCAGGGCTGTATCAATATTCATGCTGCCATCTGCACAACTCCACACCTATGATCCAGAAACTGCTCAAGCTACCTGGAGAAAGAGGGAGCTGTCAGGCTGTCAGCAGCTGAGCACACTAAACAGACCTAACTAGTAGAATGCAGCTACACTGATTACAGCCACCAAACTAAATTTACCTAACAATTACGGCCAGACTGGGTACAGTGAAGCAACTAAATGTACTTATCAAAACACCGCTCCATAAAAATACACAGTTAGCCAACACTAAATCTATTTATCTAATCCTAGCACCTATCTAGGAGGATGCCACATCTGGACCAAATATAAAGAAAGGCAAGTACCGTATATACTCGAGTATAGGCCGTCCCGAATATAAGCCGAGGCCCCTGATTTACCACAAAAAAACTGGGAAAAGTTATTGACCCATGTATTAGCCGAGGGGGGGAAATGGAGCAGCTACTGTAAGTGGAAAAGAGTGTCAGCAAATGCCCATCTGCATGTCCCCTGTGTCCTATACAAACCCCCGTGTCCCCAGTGCAGCCTACCTGTGCCGATCGATCTGTCTCCCGCCGATCTGTGTCAGATGGCTGACTGTCGCTAGCTGTCCGGTGTCCGCTGTCCGGTTTCCCCCCCATTGCTGATCCTGGCGATCAACGTACACGCTGAGGCGCCAGGCGCCATTGCATGTTTGAAAGCCGCGCCTCCTCCTCGTCCGTGATAGGAGGAACACTCGGTTTTCCCAGCAGTCAGTGTGCAGTGTTCCGCCTATCACGGACATTCTCTCATCCTCGTCCATGAGATGAGAATGACAGGACATCCGTGATAGGCGGAACACTGTACTGCTGGGAAAATTAGTGTCCGCCTATCACGGACGGGCGGGAGGAGGCAGCGCGGCTTTTGAACACTGCCGTCTGTCTACATGACAAGCTGTTCATGTAGGCAGACGGCACTGACTCGAGTATAAGCCGAGAAGGGGACTTTCAGCCCTAAAAAAAGGGCTGAAAATCTCGGCTTATACTCGAGTATATACGGTAATTCTGATTCCACACTGATGCTTATTTTTAGCATGCAAGTTCTGTGTCTCTAATGCAAAAAGTATTAGTGGTAGTAAAGTCATGTATTAAAAATAAAAAAAGGTGGTCCCCCTCCTGGTTAAAGTCATAATGTACTAGTATGCACCGCATACTAGCACATTATGACAGACTTGCCTGTAAACAGAGCGATCCACCGCAGTGCTGTCATGGCTCCCCAACATGGCTTTGCCCGGTCTTCCTTCCAGGTTTCGTATCTTCAGCCGCTTGAATGGTCAGGCTGGGTGAAGTCACTCCTGGGGTCACATTGCAGAAGCCCACATAGCGAGCCGTAAATGTGATCTGAGCTGTGCATGTGCGGCTTAGATCACATTACCCGCTGGCAGGCAGGGGGGATATTTATGACAGAAAAGACTATTAGGGGAGATGCATGCGCGAAGCCCGCTGAGCAGGACATGTCTGTTTAGAGCTCTGCACCAACTGGGACCCCGACAGCCATTTAAGCAGAGTCACACCAGACCATAACCTCCCCACATCACTGTATTAATCCCTGAAACTTGTGGGCACATTTTGGTGACATGTACAGCGGGAGAAAAGCGAAGCTGAAAACAACAAAGCCTCAGGAAAAGCTGACTAGAATGGTATCTAAAATGGCGGCAGCACCATCACATCTCTCCTCACAGACTGTTACACAGCAGCACCACAGGTCTCCCTCTTCAGCGCATTGTGGTGAGACTGAATATGACTTGAATTTGTCACCTATTACTCTACATAATAATCTAACAGGTTCAGACCTGCTTTCCCAATTTGAACGGGTATTACATAAAGCATTACAGAATACCTCAGGTGCTATTACTAAACTAACGCGGGGGATCCGTGAAGTAGGCAGACGCACATCTATTCTTGAGCAGAGAGTAGATGAGATTGACATCTCTACCACAGCTCATTCAGAGGAATTAGAATCCCTAAGAGGATTATTCTACACTTCAAATCCGACTGGAAGATTTTGAGAACAGGGCTAGATGATCGAACCTACACATCCGTGGCATTCCTGGAGAAATAGAGGATCTAAAATCAACTGTTACAACACTTTTCCAAGAACTCGTTCCATCCATCCCATTAGAAAGATTAGACACAGATCGAATACACAGAGCCTTATCTGCACGTAAAGAAGAAGGGCCCCTTAGAGATATAAATATAAAAATGCACTATTTTCGGACAAAAGAACAAATAATGGCAGCTGCAAGAAACAGACTCTTTAATTTTTCAGGGCCATAAATACCAAGTCTTTCAAGACTTATCTCATCTAACTCTCTTTAAACGGAAATAAATTAAACCACATTTGCAAGTCCTTAAATATCAACAAATAAATTATCGCTGGGAATTTCCTATCTCCCTTTTGCTTTACTTATAAAGGAACTTCATATATATGTATATCAGCAAATGATCTTCTTTCTACACTTAGAGATCTCCACCTGTCAACATCTTTTACAACAATGGATGGTCCCAAACGACGAATGAATTCAACATCCCTCTCACAGATACAAGATATTCAACACTCTCAAGCACCTCAAATAACTCAAGCCCCATTCAGTCCTCATAAAATGGGTCGCTTTGCTTCACCACCGCCTGAAGAAGATGACATTGCAGACTGATTATATATATATATATATATATATATATTATATATATATATATATATATACCATATGGGTGATATTTAAGAATTCAATCTTGTATCTCCCCCCCCCCCCCTTTTTTTTTCTTTACTGACTTGGTTTTACATATTATACATATTATACTTCTTTTACCTCACATTATCAAATTATTGCCCCTCTCTGTGAGGATTTAATGGTATATTTTCTATACTAGCGTTGTTATAAGATTTAGAAGATTATTATTCTAACATTAGAATTATATTGAGTGTTTTTTTTTTTTTTTATCAGTTTCAATTATCCTTAACTTAAATATATTTTTAACTAAAGCCCCATACACACGGTCGGACTTTTTCATCAATTTGGTCCGATCGGACAAGGTTGTTGAAAAATCAGACCGTGTGTATGCACCATCGGACAGTGTTCGTCGGTTTGTCCGTCGGACAAAGTCTTATCTCCTGCTGGAAAGATTTGCCGTCAACCCGGTCCGATCACACCAAATCCGAGCGTGTGTACGCTTGTCCGACGGACAAAGTGCTACGCATGCTCAGAAGAAATTCTGTGACGGAAGCGCTCGGTCAGGTAAAACTACCTTTCCTAATCGACACAGCACATTCGTCACGCTGCAATGTTAAAATGTCTTTAATGCAGCGCATTCTCTTTTTCTTTACAATGCAACAAGAATGACATCTTTTAGCTGCTCCTATTCACCCGCACTTCTCACAAACTTACTTCTTTATTACTTTGCAGCATTTATACACTACATGTTTATTTTTACTCAGATCGTAATACAATCTTTCTTATTTTTTTACCCAGATTTTTTTTTTTTTTGGGGGAATACATATTTGAAGGAGATTTTTTTTTTTTTGGAGGGGGTTTGTATGTCTCAACTTAGCAAAACCACATTATTAACATTTGTATTTCTTGCTTACATTTACTAGGAGTTTGTTGGTTGTTGGTGCCCCTTGTTAATTCTAGGATTAGAGAAATGTACCTGCCTACTCAAAGAAAAACTGTCATTGTAGAAAAGTAAAACACAATAGTCAATGATTATTTCAAATCAAAAAAACCTTTATTTAGGTCTCAGCAACAGACCAAAGAGGAACGCAGCCATGGTGAAACTTGGGGAATTTGCAAAGCCTTGGACACCCATGGCAACCATCATTTTACAGACTTAAACAATTGGGGGCATGAAGACTACCTATCTAAATAATAAGGGAGCGCAATCTGGTCCTGAAGTCCAAAACATCCGGAACTGCAGCAGATGCCATCTAGGTCCCCAGGCTCTGGTACTACGAGAGGCTCCATCTTCTCTCAGACCAGACTGAGTCCAGGTTGTCACTCTCTTGTCTTCCTTGTACGCTTCCTTCCACGCCGTGGTGCTGGTGCTGGTGGGGTGGCAGAAGGAGGAGGAGGAGGCGGAGCAAGGTCACTCTCGCAAACATGTGTGAGGGGAGTCATCTCCCCAGCCATCCCCTCATTTAGTATTTTGAGGATGACCTCCTCACACATGCTGCGTTGCCCCGCCTCCATACCCGTAAATTTACTTGTAACCAAGGAGGCAAAGGCCTCCTTGTAGGTGGGTGTGGCATAGAGGGAGGCTGAGGCATCTTTTATCAGCTGGAGCGCTGACTCTCCCACCTCCCCCATGTTTTTCGCCCTTCTGTAGGGAAGGCGGAGGGGAGAGACTTGGGAGACAGTCAGGCTCCTACGCCTACCCCCCTGTTGGCTGCCACTACCCCCTGCCTCCTCCTGACTGCCACCTTCCACAGCCACCTCCTGGCTGAGGTCTTCCTGTGTATGAAAAAGGGACATAGTTTCAGTTATTTGTTCATCAAACACACACAATTCTCATCTAGTGACTGTTGCAAAATGTTTTCAAATACAAAACCATACAATTCTCAGCCCTGCAGTTTAGATTCTTCCCAAAAATGTCTCCCACACCACTGTCTGTTGATATGTCAATCACGTTAGGAAATAAGCAATTGGGGATCCTGAATTAACTGAACATCATTCATTATTCAACAAACTGGTTCCAAAACTACTATACCTGGAACAAGCTGGGCACCTGCACATATTCCTGACTGGAAGGCCCAGGTTGGTCCTCGGAATCCTCATCAAGGGTGGCGTGCGTGGAAGGACGCGTGCAAGGAAGAGTCGAGAGTGACTTCCTGACAGTAGCCTGGTCTTTGAGAAAGTGGAGCCTGTCATAGTACCAGAGCGTGGGGACATGGACATCAGCTGCTGCAGCTCCAGATGCTTGTGACTTCAGGACCTTATTGCGCTCCCGGAAATAGGTAGTCTTCATGTTGGTGATCTTCACTTTTAAGTTTGCGACGGTTGCCATGGGCAGGGTAGGCTTTACAAATGCCACCAGTTTCAGCAGGGCTGCGTACCTCTTTGGTCTGTTGCTATAATCCCTGTGTTTTGCCTGCCATAAGAGGGGGAATTGCCGGTATTTATCAATGAAGTGTGGGAGAAAGCTCACGTTGTAGAAGGCATCCATCACCTCTGCAAGACACAACGCCACACAAAACAATATAAATAATGTCAGCCTAAACTCTCCTAATCTTCTCCATAAAGAAGCCTCAAGTTCTAATCAGTCTAGGCTAGTTATGTACCAACGTCAAATTGTACCTTCGTTTGTAGCGATCGTCTCGTGCGTGAGCTTTCTCTCCCCTCGTCTCCCAGATCGTGGCTACGACACAGGCGTGTGACGTTTTATATACACTGCGCATGCTTCAAACTCCGCCCGCCCCTGACGATCTTTCTCGTCTATTCCCCACCCCTTCTCTTTACGGCGTAGTGGGGAGAGCACATGGCGGGGACACAGCAGGTGCGCCACAAATATCCCACCAACGAGGAGGAGGACGAGGAAAGTCCGGAGGCAGAAACGTCCCGATCCCGGAACCTGAAATTCAAGGCCTCCAATATGTCATTTGGAGAAATGTTGGAGATGGTGGACATATTAAAGAAGAGCGACTATGATGGGAAGTATGGGCCTTACCTCAACCCCAATGTCCGCAAGGCCAAGATCATGTCTAAAGTTGTGAGAAGGCTGTACAATAATTTTGGGGTACAACGATCCAAGGAGCAACTCAGGAAACGCTGGTCAGACCTGAAACTGAGGGAGGCCGATCAGTACAGAAAGATCAAGAGAATTCTTCAAAAAAGTAAGTAGTTGTGTTTTGTGTTTGATTTCTTGCTTGCATACTGCTCCATTGTGTTTTGATTTTTACCAAGTTGTACATTCCAAAATGGCCACTTTCAGGTTCGTCTGTGCATTCGATCGTACTCAGCCTCGATCTTTCTGCCACTGTCATGGTCGTGTGTGTGTGCATTCGATCGTACGCAACCTCGATCGTTCGGCCACTTATAATACGATGTTTGGTGTTTTTTTGGGGAAAGGAAGTTTGTTCTCACTAGAAATGTCATCAAGAATGTAAAGCCAATTTATTCAATGTAAAGGAGAGGTCACTCAGTAGCTGTTTACCCATCTGGACTCTAGAGCACTAATGCTGGGACACCCAAACCCCCTTTTTATTATGCTTTTCCACACATGTGCTCCAGTGGATACTAGAGGGGGGTCTCCATCACACAAACTTCTACCAAAAAGCTAGTCAGTTTAGCACCTTTACAAAGTGACTTCATTCATGTAGTTGACATTTGTAACTGGCCAAACTAAAATAGTGTCCGTCACTTTCAAGCAATGTTTGTCATTTCCTATTTCTGCCCTCAATAGCTTGTGTTGCTAAATCTTCCTTTTGGACATTCTCATAGGGGAGCGAAAACTTGGGCCGTCTGAGGAAACCCCCAAACCAACACCTACCAAAAAAGGGGAAAGAGCAGAAGCAGAGGAGGAGGAGGAGGAGGAAGGAGAGATCATCGAACTTGGAGAAATTGTCACCACAACAGGTGAGTGTGGGAGAACACAGCTACTGGTAAGCTAATCCATGTATGGCTGCCTCATTTCCAACACCCCATTTTTGTTTGTTTGTGGTTTTTAGGTGACGTGGATGTTGTGGAAGAAAAATCGCACTTTACCACAGAGAGTGCCCACGTACTCATCGGAGAGATAATGGTCTGCAATAGAGATCTAGATTACATAAAGCAAAACATCAATGATGTTCAACAAAAATTGAAGAACATCATTGATATTTTAGGAAAAATATGAAAACGCACCAAGTAATTAACACACATTTGTGCCAGCTTCAGAACACATTTGCAACTTAAAAACTGTCTGAAATTTGGAACATGCACACATTGTGTCCACATGTGCTAGCTCCCACCATGGTGGATGAATGGCAACGTTTTTTTGGGGGTGCAAACACTTTACGAACTACGAAAGTGGTTGTGGTGAAGGGGTTGCACCCCCAAAAAACGTCCATTCATCCCCATGATGGAAAATGGCACTTTTGAAGCTTCTAGGCATGTGTTTTACCATCTAATGACCATTTTCAGTCCCAAATTGTGTGCATGTTCCAAATTTCCACTTTTCGGGGGTGACCCCCCCATGTGATGAAGGCAAGATCAAACACACTTTGAACATATAGTCATGTCTGATCTTGTCTTCACTTTACAAAGTTGAACTTTCCAAGTTCCTAGGTTCTGTTTTGCTCCATGCCTGGTTTTACCAATTGCGGAATGTTTGTAAACAATGTTGTAAATAACCAAGATGTTGTCAGTTTTGGCGTGAAGATTGTAAACGCACTTGGGAATGTTTTCCTAGTAAACTTTTATTTTTCTAAATGTGTGGCTTCCTTATTTAAAAAACACAATGCATTATGTATGTAAAATGAAAAGGATATGGGGGGCAATGGGTGTTATTTACTAAAGGCAAATCCACTTTGCACTCCAATTTTCTTTCCCGGGGAACTTTTTCAATGCACTTGTAGAGCATAGCGGATTTGACTTATGTAAATGACACCCACAGTGCTTTGTACGAAAACACGGAGCACAGCATTTTGGAGAATACACACATGTCAGACCTGGTGATGAAAAGGAGTATTTTGGGTGTCAGTTATGCAGTACAAACCTTCTCTAGACCAAAGATTAGGTAGCAAACACACAACATGAGAATAATCTTTTTGGGAAGAAGAGACTGTTACCTCCTTTTGCCCAGAAAGTGCATTCCCACTGTCGAAGGCAAAGGGAAAAAATGTCAAAGTAAAATAAGCTAAAAAGAAGACTGAAATGACATGAAATCATAGGTTGGTTAAAATATCAGATTTATTAAAAAATGCCTCTCACACATCGTCAGGCAGAGCAATGGCCCCCCTACCCACAAAGTACTGCATATATTGGTCCCGGACCACACGGGCATTTAGAGGGGGCAAGCCTGGACGTGCCACTCGAAGGGCTGTGAGTTCGGCATTTGGAGGGCCCTCCACATCTGGGCCAACGGGCACCACATAGTTCCTGTTATGTCTTTTGAGGAAGTTGTGCAATATGCAACAGGCAAGAACTATGTGGTTGAGTTTGTATTCCGCCAAGTTAAATGCCGTCAGGAACAGGCGGAAGCGGCTGGCCAGGATGCCAAAAGCGTTCTCCACAACTCTTCTGGCTCTGGACAGCCTGTAGTTGAAGACCCTCTGGTCCGGGGTGAGGGTCCTCATCGGGAACGGCCTCATCACATGGGGAGTCAACGCAAACGCTTCATCTGCGACAAAGACGAAGGGGAGTCCTTCGGCATTCTCCTCTGGAGGTGGCAAGCACAGACTGCCACTTTGGAGACGCCAGTAGAACTCCGTGTGCGTAATGGCCCCACCATCCGATATCCGGCCGTTCATCCCCACGTCCACATACATAAACTCGTATGTTGCCGACACCACCGCCAACATCACTACACTATTAAACCCTTTATAATTATAATAGTAGGACCCCGAGTTGGGCGGTGGGACGATGCGGACGTGTTTCCCATCAATTGCCCCTCCGCAGTTAGGAAAGTCCCAACGGCTGGCAAAGTGGGAGGCCACAGTCTGCCATTCCTGTGGCGTGGAAGGGAACTGTGGAGTGAAACAAGAAAAAAAAATTAGTCACTTTGCACCTAAACATTGCAAGCAGATTAGACAATCAACATCTTGGAACAAGAGCATTGTCTAAAATTGGAGGCTGGAAAGTATTTGCACAGAAAAGTAGAGGCTCCCCTTCACAGATTACTCACCCCCCCATCAATCCCCCCACTTCTGATGGGCCATTGGCAATAACTAGGGGTTTTGGGGGGGGGGTGGTGGACAGCTAACCCTCTGCACTTCATTGATTGGCAAATGGCTCAATAATGTGGGCTAGTTTGGCCAGACCCTCTGTACTTAACACTATTGGCAGGCCACAGGAAAGATCAAATAAAATTTCAACCCCCCCCCCCCCCCCCCCCAAAAAAGGCAGGCACAGTGTGACATTATTAAATTACCAAGCAAGCTAATAGGAGGGAAAGAAGACAAAAAAATAGGAAATGGAATGTATGGAGGCAGTCCCTTGCACTACATGCTTTGCTGAATTCATCCCTAAAGATGCGCACTATAAAGAGGTAGGTATATAGTGTGTATGGACCTTGGGAAAGCCAGCAGATAAAGGATTGGTACCATCTGACAGAGCAGTTGGGGGAGGGGGTTCCTAATGAGTTTCCCCCCCCCCCCCCACCAAAAGAACAAAAAAAGGGGGCTCTACATGAAGTAAACCACACAGCAAACATTTGTGCATATTTTAGGGGGTGTTTTGGGGCAAACAATACTATGCAGCAGACAAAAGACATTGCTTAAGTGACTAGGCCATAGGTGTCTATTGGGGCAGAAGAGCATGCTGGTGAGGTAAGTGAAGGGAAAAATGCATGAAGGAGAAAAGGGGCACAGCATATTAGAACATATTGCAATCATGGTAATTAGGGAAGGAGGTCAAAAATACAAGTCATTAGCAAACAGAGCATACATAGAAGGGAATAGTAAAGTAGAAATGTTACCTTAATATAGTCCTCCTGCAGGACCTGAATGATGGCAGAACAGGTCTCTGGAATAATGATTCCCAGGGCCTGGGGAGAGATACCTGAAGAGAACTTCAAATCCTGAAGACTTCTCCCTGTCGCCAAGTACCTCAACGTGGCAACAAGCCTCTGCTCCGGAGTAATGGCTTGTCTCATGCAGGTATCCTGCCGGCTGATAAAGGGGGTCAGCAAAGCCAAAAGACGGTGAAAATCGGGGTCCGTCATCCTGAGAAAGTTCCTGAAATCATCAGGATTATTCTCCCGGATCTCACGAAGCAAAGGCATGTGCGAGAACTGGTCACGCTGAAGCAACCAATTCTTGGTCCACATACTCCTCGTCACTCTGTTCATGGACGGGTCTTGGGTCAAAGCTAAAAGCCCGACACCAATTCCGCGTACAGCACGAACTCGGCGACGAGTACGCACGGGAAACATCGCTCAGAAGGTCACAAAAGGTCGGCTGGTCAGAACGGACAAACAGAAAGCACCGATAAACAGCAAGGCCTGAAAGAACGAAGTGAATACCAGCAACGAGCAGACAATAAGCAGTGCAAATCAAAGCGTCCTATATCAAGATATAGGCCGCAATGACCAACAAATGCGAACTGACTACACGCACTAATAAACAGATACGCACGACAAGCACAAACTGAAGAGCAGTAACGATCTGAGTCAGAAAAATGAGAAGCGCGAATCTTAAGTCACCAAACTTCCACTAACTCTCGATAAACACGGGATCAGCAGAAGGAGCCCAACGGGTGCCTGACGTGGTGCTGAACTTCCCTTTTGTAATCTCGTGGACGACGACTTACGTCACGACGTTCTTCCGGACCGGATATTCCGACAACGTAGTCCGACCGTGTGTACGCAACGCCAACATCGGACAAAGTACGTCGGACAAAGTCCGACTGACCTGGTCCGCGGATTGTCCGAGCGTGTGTATGGGGCTTAAGTCCCGGAGACAGCTCACTGCAACTCGACTCATTCCTTGAGTGCCCAACTTAGATTTGGACACTCCTTGGACGACTTCATATCCACTGGTTGGTGTTTATTCACCACCCACTGGATATTCGCTCCAGTAGGGAGCCCTTTCCTTATTAAAACTTATTTCCTTTTTTGAAGTTTTACTTGAATATACAATTTTTCCTCTGTGATTTAATATAAGGTATACAATCTACATTGATACGCTTCTACTGCTCCTACCTTGCTGAATTTCCCATTCCTCATTAGCACTCTTTTCTCCAGCGAAGTAACCTTTGAATAATATTAAGCAGCCCTTTATTGATCATTATCAATAATCTATAATGTCTTCCTTAAATATATTAACACTAAATGTACAAAGTCTCAACTCTACTTCCAAAAGAACTAAAGCCTTTACCTTCTTTTCCAAACTATTAGCAGATGTAGTTTGTTTGCAAGAGACCCACTTTGTTCAGCAATCCACACCAAAATATTTTGGCTGCAGATATCCCCAAGTTTTTACTGCTTCTACCACAATGAAAAAAGGGGAGTACTGATTGATTTCCACCGCACAACACCATTTACTATTAAAAAGGAACTTAACCACTACAATACAGGGCACTTTCGCCCCCTTCCTTCCCAGACCAATTTTCAGCTTTCAGCGCTCTCGCACTTTCAATGACAATTGCGCGGTCATGCAATGCTGTACCCAAATGAAATTTTTATCATTTTGTTCGCACAAATAGAGCTTTAGTTTGGTGGTATTTATTCACGACTCCGTTTTTTATTTTTTGCGATATAAGCGAAAAAATAGCGGAAATTTTGAAAAAAAAAACAATATTTTCTCCTTTCTTTTTTAAAACGAAATCCAATAAAATCAAATTTTGTCATAAATTTAAGCCAAAATGTATTCTGCTACATGTTTTTAGTAAAAAAAATTCCGTTAAGTGTATAATAATTGGTTTGCGTGATCACGGACATACGTACGCAAATGATCATGTACAGATGTGTGCAGGTGATCACGGACATATGTGTGCAGATAATCATTGGGACATGTGATTTTACTGGGACATATGTGGGGGACATGTGTTTTTATTATTTGGGGACATGTGTTTTTATTTGGGGACATGTGTGTTTTGGGGACGTGTGGGGACATGTGTGTTTACTGGTGTTTACTGGTTAGACTGGTGATCAGTGAGTAAAAAAACAGCTAATACTCACTGATCACCAGCCGGCTGCAGCGATCCGCTCTCCTCTCCTCAGCGACGACTTCCGTGTGAGGAGAGGAGAGCCGATTGCCTAGCAACCGGCTGTTTGCTTACATCACATGACGGCTGTGATTGGACACGGCCGTCATGTGATCAGGAGGGCCAATCACAGAGCCCTCCTGTCGATCCAAGATGCGCCGTGTCCGGGTGACACTAGCGCATCGGGATCGTGCCGCTGCGCAGGCACGCGCGCGATCCCCCTACTTCTGATGGACGTTCGGGAACGTCCGATCAGAAGTAGGCGGCTCCCACCCGGCCGTATATATACAGTGGCTGGGTGGGAAGTAGTTAAAGACCCCGAAGGTAGAGACCTGATCTTATCAGGTACATTACCAGATAATGATGTTACGATCGTTTCTTACTATGCACATAAGAACCCTATGGCATTTCTCTCACACTTGCTCTCGGTGGTTGAAACACATAAACAACGTACCCTTATTATTGGTGGTGATTCCAACCAAATAACATATCCATTCCTTGACAAATCCCTGGTCCCAACCAATATCCCTAAGGCCCCTTTCACACTGGGGCGGTGAGCCGCGGTGACGGTAAAGCAGCGCTATATTTAGCGCTGCTTTACCGTCGTTTTCACCGCGGTTTTTCGGCCGCTCGCGGTGCGGTTTTACCCCCCGCGAGCGGCCGAAAAAGGGTTAAACACCCCCCGCAGAGCGCCGCCGTAGCGGCGCTTTGCGGCGGTATTGCCGGTATTTACCGCGGTCTCCCATTCTAATCAATGGGAAGGAGCGGTATAGGAGCGGTGAACACACCGCTCCTATCCCGCTCCAAAGATGCTGCTAGCAGGACTTTTTTTGTCATCCTGCTAGCGCACCGCTCCAGTGTGAAAGCCCGCCGGCTTTCACACTGGAGTTAAAGGGGCCGGATTTTTTCATGCGGTGAACAGGCGCTATTTTTAGCGCTGCACCGCATGAAAAACGCCCCGGTGTGAAAGGGGCCTAAACCTTCATATCAACGACTCCTGCATCAATTTTCTCTTTTTAGAGACAATACACTCACTATTCCCACCCCAACAAGCAATTCTCCCGTATTGACCAACTTTTTGTTGTGGTTTCAACTTCAGCACTCGTTATAGACTCACATATTATACCATGTGCATGGTCGGATCATAATGCGGTAATGACAACTTTCTCATCTTTAGTTCCATGATCCAATCATCGTACTTGGTATATTAATGATAGTTTACTTGCAAATTCCTCATTCCAGCAGAGATTGACATGTTGGGAAGCTCCCCTGACTAGTTGGGAAGCTCCCCTGACACGTTGGGAAGCTCTCAAACCTTATATTAGAGTGGTTTGTATTAGCCACACCTCTTTCTACCGTAAATAACAAAAACAACTTAATAAAAAACTTGAAGACACATTTTACAAAGCTTTGGTAGGCTTTCAGACCAAACCCACACAGCCGAATAAACTTATATATGACAAAGCACACCTAGAATTAGACCTCTTTCTAACGGAATCAGCAGAAAAAACACTTTGTAAATCCAAGCACACCTTTTATATGAAAGCTAATAAACCAAACATTTCTAGCCCTGGCATTGCGGAAGACCAGCTATACCCCTAAACCTAGTCGTCTAAAAATTAAAAAAGATACGTACACCAGTATTCCACTAAATATTTTAAAAGAATTTCATAAAAAACTAACTGAATTATACAAGGACCCGTTACCTTAGACCATTCCCAACTGACCTCACTCCTATCTTCAATTCGTCTCCTATTATTGAATTTGAAATACAAGTTATAAAATCACTCAAATCACATAAACTTCCAGGCATAGCTGGCCTTTCAGTAACGTACTACAAAATATTTGCATCTTTATTATCACCCCTTATGGTAGAAGCCTTTAACTCCCTTCTCAAAGAGCGTAATTTTCGTACGGAATCACTTACAGCTTCTATATTCTATATTCATGATCCCTAAACCCAATACAGATGACACATCTTGGTCTAATTCTAGACCAATATCTATCCTCAATATTGATATTAAAATATTGACCAAAATATTATCCTCCAGACTTAATCCAATTATTGGCACCCTTATTCATAGAGATCAAACAGGATTTATTCCCTCGAGACAAGCTGGGGATAATATTCGTCGAGCTACACTTCTGGCCCACGCAGCTCATTCACGCCATATGCCTGCCTGTTTGCTCTCATTGGATATATGAAAGGCATTTGATTCATTATCATGGCCTTATCTACACTCAATTCTTTATCACTAGGGTTTCGGACCACATTTCTTGAAATGGATAGCTGCCTCATATCAACGCCCGAAAGCATATATCTCCTATTCGGGTTTTAAATCTGATCCTATTAATGTTGAGAGAGGAACCAGGCAGGGATGCCCCCTATCCCCTCCCCTCTTTGCATTGGCAATTGAACCCCTGGGCCAACTCATTTGATCCAACCCAAACATAAAAGGACTCGAACTTAGTGGTTATCAACATAAATTATGTCTGTTTGCAGACGATGTCTTAATATTACTTACTTCACCCATAACCTCAGTGCCAACTCTTCTGAACGTCCTTTCTAAATTTGAACAAGTATCAGGCCTTTCTATAAACTCCCACAAATCCAAAGCTCTAAATATATTGTTGACACCTGCCATCCAAACCCAACTTCTTCACTCTCTACCGTTCACCTGGTCTACAACGTTTATCTCCTACTTTACAGCCTACCCTCTGGAGCTCTATGCAACAAATTACCCACCTATGCTTTCACAACTTAATAAACTTCCCAATAATTAGTCAACCATACCATTGGCCTGGTTAGGAAGAATTACAGTGATTAAAAATTTCCATCCTTCTATCTTTTTTGAGTACTCCCTATATCTATACCATCACAGTTCTTGCAGCGTACAACGTAAAACCTTACATTTTATCTGGGGTAAGACTAAACCTCAAATTCCTAAACATATCCTATATGCTCCTAAAATTCAAGGTGGTCTGGGTGTGCCAGATTTTACAAAATATTATTATGCAGCCCAATTATCACAACTTTCCAAATATCACGCTAAGATGGAAATCCGACTTTGGGTAGCGGTAGAATTGGTCGATTGTGACCCTCTATCCATCGCAAATCTCCTTTGGCTAAACCCAACGCCGAACAGTAATGAATCCCATTACCAAACGCAGCCTATCCATTTGGGATAGGTTAAAAACCTGATTTGGCCTACAATCTAGACTTAATCCTCTTCTCTCCTTCCTCCATAATCCTCATTCTTTTTTTTTGGGCTGAAGGTATCCCCCTCGGCTTATACTCGAGTCGCCGCCGTCTGCTTACCTGATTAGTGTGTCATGCAGACAGACGACGGCCTTGGCAGTGTTCAAACGCTGCGCCTCCTTGTCTGTGATAGGCGGAACACTCTATTTCCCAGCAGTCAGTGTTCCGCCGATCACGGACATCCTCTCACCCTCATCCGTGGTATGAAGATGAGCGGATGTCTGTGATAGGCGGAACACTGACTGCTGGGAAATTGAGTGTTCTGCCTATCGCAGACAAGGAGAAGGCGCAGCTTTTAAATACTGTTATGGCCACCGTATGTAATTATTGCACGCTGATCGGTGCAAATGCGAGGGACAAGGAGGCTGCAGAGGGACAAGGAGGCTGCAGAGGGACACCGAGGCTGCAAAACGGCACGGGGCATGCACAGGACACAGGTAGGCTGTGACCCTCTTTTCCACTTACAGTAGCTGCTGCATTTCTCACCCTCGGTTTATACTCGGGTCAATAAGTTTTCCCAGTTTTTTTGTGGTAAATTAGGGGCCTCGGCTTATATTCGGGTCGACCTATACTCGAGTATATACGGTATATTAAGAGCCTTAAATCCTATTAACTATGAATTCACAGTTTCTAGAATTTTCTCTAAACGATTACTCTTTAATCAAATATCATTAAACATTGGGTATGTGTGTGTATATATATATATATATATATATATATATATATATATATATATATATATATATATATATATATATATATATATACTGTATATACACACACAAATTTAGATACAATTTGTGCAGCTGCTACTAGCAATGTATTTAAGTTATAACAAAAGTCAAAAACCATATTTCTCTATTTACGTGATGGTCAGGTTAATATATGGTCAGAGACTGTAGACATGATACAAGAGAGGGTCAGAGACTGTGGACATAATACAAGAGATGATCAGAGACTGCGGACATGATACCAGAGATGGTCAGAGACTGCAGACATGATACAAGAGATAAAAAACACACAGATGCTGGCGCTCAGAGTACTGATAAGGTCTAGCACAACCAATAAATCAATAACACCTAACACATTTAAATGGCAGTAAAAAAAAAACGTTATTGATGAAAATATATAAAATAAATGTCCAAGATAGGATAAAACACCAGTTCATAAAGTTCAAAAACAGGATAAGATGAGAAGGATGATGTTGATAGTAGAGGGAAAAATAAATCAAAATGATATAACACGATCACAAAGGGCTGCTCACAAAGTGAAGCCGGCTCATAATCAATGAGAAAAAACAAAAGAAAGGAGAGCGCCTCTCAGTAAAAGTGTTTAATCAATATAAAACAACACAAAAACGTAGGCACTTGCATGTCAGCACGGTAAGAAGCTCTACACGGGTCATCATAGTAGTGAAGTTAGTAACAGTAGCAGGCCGACAAGAGTATCACAGCATCAATATGCAATAGTCCGTTGAAAACCAAAAAATAAAACCAGCAGAGTTTGTGCAGGAGAGGCTGGCAAGCAACTCGTGGAGACTGCGTGTGGCGTCAAAGCAATGAGAGAAGGAACGCAGTGCGTTTCTGAGCGTGCGCAAGGTCCGTGAGGCGCATGCGTGCTCCCTTTTCAAGTGTAATACACTGCAGTCTCTTGTATCATGTCTGCAGTCTCTGACCATCCCTTGTATAATGTCTGCAGTCTCTGACCATCCCTTGTATCATGTCTTCAGTCTCTGACCATCTCTTGTATCATGTCTGCAGTCTCTGACCATCCCTTGTATCATGTCTTCATTCTCTGACCATCCCTTGTATCATGTCTTCATTCTCTGACCATCTCTTGTATCATGTCTTCAGTCTCTGACCATCTCTTGTATCATAGAGAAAAAACAAAAGAAAGGAGAGCGCCTCTCAGTAAAAGTGTTTAATCAATATAAAACAACATTTGTAGTAAAACCTTCTTTGAAGAGGGAATCAAGAACAGCCTGGACACGAGGCAAGTGAGACTCCCAATCAGTACCCTGTCACCAGGTGAGAAAACACGGAGTTGTGCCCCCCTGTTATATATTTGTGCCAGGTAACTCTGAAAACTTCTCTCTATTCCTTATCAGGAATTCTCTAGTGTCCTGTTTTTGGGAATATGAGAGAGTGTCTGGAATCGTGACCTCAGGGATGAGAGGGGACTCAGTACCGTAGGCGTTACTGGGAGAGGCCTCGCAGTTAACGCCATTCTATCCTTCCAGGGTTTTAACATGTTTATATGGTAAACCTGTTCGGGTTTCCTTTTCCCTGGTTGATAAACCTTGTAGTTGACCTCCCCAACTCTCTCAATCACTTCAAAGGGACCCTGCCACTTAGCCAGGAACTTGCTCTCAACAGTGGGAACTAACACCAGGACCCTGACACCAGGTGAGAAAACACGGAGTTGTGCCCCCCTGTTATATTTTCTCTGTTGGGCTGCCTGGGCCTGCAGTAAGTGTTCTTTTACCACTGTCATGATTGCTGCAATCCTCTCCTTCATTTGGGCAATATGATCAATGACACTTTTATGGGGTGTCTGTTCGACCTCCCAAGTTTCTTTGGCTAGGTCTAAGAGTCCCCGAGGGTTTCTCCCATAAAGCAACTCAAAGGGGGAGTACCCCGTAGAAGACTGGGGAACCTCCCTGATGGCAAACATCAAGGATGGTATCAGGAAGTCCCAGTTTTTTCCCATCCTTGTCCACAACCTTTTTTCACATGCTCTTTAATGTCTTATTGAAGCGTTCCACTAAGCCATCCGTTTGAGGATGATCCACTGAGGGTCGCAGCTGCGTCACCTTAAATAACTTGCAGAGCTCCCTAGTTATTCGCGACATATAACGGGGTGCCCTGGTCTGTAAGGATTTCTTTCAGGATGCCAACCCGACTGAACACCATAAACAGTTCTTTGGCAATGTTTTTAGCATACGCGGCACGTAGGGGAACTGCTGCAAACATAGACTGCCTTCTAATAGATAAATCACACTGCATTGGTTCATCTGTCAATGGACAGGATTGACAGTAATTCTTAATATCTTTCTGTACGGTAAATGGCTTCCCTTGTTTGGGATGCCAGCTTCAGTCCTGGCACCAAAAATCCTCCCCCTATTTCCTTGCCATGCTTACCACCCACTTCCCCTGGAACAGTCTTACCGGTTGCCTGGGGATACCGTGGCTTTGGGTGGAAAGTCCGTGCGGCTGTAGGGGTGGTGACCAGGTTCTTTGCAGCAAAATATCTTTCAACAAGTTCCACCAGGTGGTTCGCCGAATTGGGGTCTCCTTGACTCACCCACTCCTGCCGGGGAATTGGTAGTGACCTCAGGAACTGGTCCATGACCACACGCTCCACTATTTGTGGCCCAGACAGGGACTCCGGCTGTAGCCATTTCCTCACCAGGTGAATTAGGTCGAACATCTGCGATCTTGGGGGCTTCTTGTCTTGGAAGGACCAGCTGTGGACCCGCTGTGCTCGAACTGCCAAAGTGACACCAAGTCGTGCCAGTATTTCCTGTTTGACCTTTTCATAGTCTGCTGCTTCTGCTGACTCCAAATCATAGTAGGCCTTCTGCGATTCCCCAGTAAGCAACGGGGCGACCAGTCCTGCCCACTGGGTTTTAGGCCAACCTTCCCTCTCAGTGGTCCGTTCAAACGTTAGCAGAAAGGCCTCTGGATCATCATCTGTAGTCATCTTAGACAAAAAGCGAGCCACATGGATGGCTGAGGGCTTGTCTCCAACATTATCAACGTTAGCAGGTGACCACTGTGCTATTGTCTCCACAACCTCAGACAAGGTTTTCCTATCTGCTTTTGCATCAGTGGCTAGCTGTTCAAACAGCCTCTGCGTTTGTTCCTGTGCGATAGCATTAGCTTGCTGTTGTGCAGCGTTTGCTTGCTGTTGTGCAGCGTGGAGTGCAGCGTTTGTTTTCTGCTGTTCAGCGTGGAATGCAGCATTAGCTTGCTGTTGTGCAGCGTTTGCTTGCTGTTGTGCAGTGTGGAGTGCAGCGTTTGTTTTCTGCTGTGCAGCGTTTGCTTGCTGTAGTGCAGCATTTGTTTTCTGCTGTTCAGCGGTTGCTTGTTGTTGTGCAGCTTGGAGTGCAGCGTTTGTTTTCTGCAGTGCAGCGTTTGTTTGCTGTTGCGCAGCATTGGATATCATCAACTGTTTTAGGATTTCCTCCATGTTTAGTTACTCTAGGTACTGGCCTTTTAAGTAGTAACTTACTACAGCTGCCCGCTGAAATCCACCATATGTAACCTGGGGGACAGGGAGCAGGTTCAAAAGCTCACTGGGATGGGCTGTTTAGTAAGGCACAGATACCAAATCCACTTGAGGTAGTGAAAACAGTGCTGGGTTTATTTGATTTAAATACAAGTCCATAGACAGGTGCTGCACAGTCTTCCAGAAAACACATCAAAACAGAAATAACCAAACAAAAGTCCTAGCCGTGTCTCGGCTCTAACTATAACATAAACCGTCTCTAACTATCAGGCTGAGCAAGCCTACCGCTTGTCAGCTTCTGTAAAGAGTTTTTAAAGGGTTTTACCAACCTTTTGGCTCCTCACAAACCATCCCTGTTTGTGTGTCCCAGGCAGAGAGCAAAGGCTGTTTGCTCAGGTGAGCTTAAATTAGTCTTACATGTCAGTACGGTAAGAAGCTCTACACGGGTCATCATAGTAGTGAAGTTAGTAACAGTAGCAGGTTGACAAGAGTATCACAGCATCAATATGCAATAGTCCGTGGAAAACCAAAAAAGAAAACCAGCAGAGTTTTGCAGGAGAGGCTGGCAAGCAACTCGTGGAGACTGCGTGTGGCATGCGTGCTCCATTTTCAAGTGTATTACACTTGAAAAAGGAGCGCGTATGCGCCTCACGGACCTTGCGCATGCTCAGAAACGTGCGGTGTTCCTTCTCTCATTGCTTTGACGCCATGCGCAGTCTCCACGAGTTGCTTGCCAGCCTCTCCTGCAAAAACTCTGCTGGTTTTCTTTTTTGGTTTTCCATGGACTATTGCATATTGATGCTGTGATACTCTTGTCAACCTGCTACTGTTACTAACTTCACTACTATGATGACCCGTGTAGAGCTTCTTACCGTACTGACATGTAAGTGCCTACGTTTTTGTGTTGTTTTATATTGATTAAACACTTTTACTGAGAGGCGCTTAGGTCTTAGAAGATTGCAGGTATAGATCAATTTAACTATTCAGAGCTCCATGCAAAACTGCTACAAGCTGGTGATCAGATTGTCTAGCGAATTGTGATTGACTCACAGAATTCTTGATTTGCTCATTTATGAACATACTACCATTTACTTCAGCCCCTATAATATATTAAGTTCTGTTACCACTAATCAGTCTGGTGGTTCTTGTTACTGAATTATATTTGTGTACAGAGCATTCATCTCTGTGCTTTCAATAGTGTTGCAGCTTAACCCACTGTGTCAGAAGGACTGAGGTTGTTCTTATGCCGCGTACACACGAAGGGACTCGGACAAACCGCCGAACTTTCCAGCTGGGCTTCGGCGGACTTGAAAGCGAACGGACTTGACCACACACGATCACGCTAAAAGTCTGGCGGTTCACGCGATGACGTACAGCACGTACGACGGGACTAGAAAAAGCAAAATACTTGCTACGTAGCATGCGTCCTTTTTGGTCCGCCGGACCATACTACAGACGGCCGTATTGTCTGCCGGACTGCCGAGTCCAGCGGATAATTTTAAAACAAAACTTAAAACCTAGTCCGCCGGACTTTTGGGAAAAAAAGTCAGTCGAAGGCCCACACACGAGGGGATTGTCCGGCGGACTCGAGTCCAGCAGACAATCCCGCGGGATAGTCCCTTCGTGTGTACGCGGCATTAGAGTCCAGGCAAAAAAAACAGAACCCAAATTAGCTTAGTTCCTTCGGGGGTGACTCTACAGAAAGTAAAGCTCCACCGTTTTAATATAAACATTTAGGGAGTGTGGGAACACATGAGGGTGAGAGCTTGCTGCTTAATAGATTAGTGTAGGGGGTGTGGCAGACTATTATAAGCTTCTAATCATAGGCATACGCACAGAGCGTGACAGGTGTGTCTGGGCACACCCTAATCACCCTATGTGGTGCAGATCGCCTCTGTTAAAACCCCTGGCATTTCACTACAGCCCCCCTACAGGCTTCATGCAAAATTAGTGAAAAAAAAAAAAAGATGTGTTTGGGCTTTGAGGTGCACACCCTAATGCAACAGGCTGTGCACACCTATGCTTCTAATGCACACTGGAAGCTCCCAGTGTGCAGTGAAATCAGAGTAACCATTTTCAGTACAGGAGAGAAGCCTGTACAACTGTTTAAGACAGAAGGGAAGGCTGGAGTTAAAGGGGTTGTAAAGGCTCGTGTTTTTTCATCTTAATGCATCCTATGCATTAAGATGAAAAAACACCTTGCAGTCACCGGCCCCCTAGCCCCCCCTCCCCATTTTACTTACCTGAGCCCCGGATTTCTGTTGGCGCGTCCCCGCCCTCCCTCTCTCCACAGGTTCCTGGCTCTTGATTGGATAGATTGATAGCAGTGCAGCCATTGGCTCCCACTGCTGTCAATCAAATCCAATTACGCAGGCGCCGGGGGGCGGGGCCGAGTCTGGCATTCGTGTCTGTGAATGCAAATGCTGGACTCGGGAGCGTGTCCGCAAGGTAACCCCTTCACGGGAGAGCGTTATCTAATGCGGAGAGGAGCCGCAAGAGCCGCCGAGGGACCCCAGAAATGGATGTTCGGGGCCACTCTGTGCAAATCGAGCTGCACAGTGGAGGTAAGTATGACATGTTTGTTATTTAATAAAAAAATTTAAAAAACGATCCTTTAGTGTCACTTTAAGCTTTAAGCGTAGCTACAGTACATATGTTTATTTTTATTTCTAGAAGCAAAGCAAACAATTTGCCTACTAGGAGCTCTTTTCCTTGTAGGCACGCATATTCAATATTTAGAACATATAAAAGCATCCACCGCAGGCCAAGCAGTGGTACTAAATTTGTTTCAGTCACAGGACAGCACACACTGGGGAATAACAGGAAATCGGTGAAAAAACTCTAAAGCAGCTTCCTCTGATTAAAACTCTAGCTCTTGAAAGCATTTGCATTATATGAAAATAGATTTTTAACCATAGCTGTATTTGAGACCTTGCACAATCTGTGCAATTAACAAAGAAAGTATTAATCAGTGCTCTAGAATGGAACTTTGCCAATATACACCTTATTTATTATGCATGTCTTGTGCATATTTAACAAACCTCACTTATTTGTATCCGTTATAAAATATTACCTTTTACAGGTTTTAATAAGATTTGCAATGTTACTTTATTATTGCAGAGAGTTTTGATAAGCTCCATGATTGTTATCAGTCTGCTCTATTTATACTCACTTGAGTTGTTGCTTCCCTAATTATATTTTGAGTAATAGCCTTTAGTCATCACTAACATAATGGGTGATTAGCTTATCCTATGATATGCTGCATGTCTTGGGAAGGCCTTTCTGCTTCAGCAATCACATTCTAGGACCCTTATCACACAGGTGTCAAACATGAGTACCAAGTGCACCCCACTATAGCTCTTCTAAAATTCCTGACCCCCTAGGGCTAAATTATTCTATTCGACTGAATTGTGTAACAGATAGAAGAGCTAAGCAAAGTATTTTCTTTGTTATGCTGGTGTCAGGATCAGAGGGGAAGACAAGTGTCCACAACAAGAGTTTTATAAATTTAAAGAAGAATTCCAAGTATGGGTATTTTATTCATAGTGTGACAGTGCTCTGCCACTGTGTGACTATAGGCAAAAGACATACAGTTCTCAAGGATACAGCTTGAGGGGCTCTGGAGTGTTGTGTCTGAGCAGATAAGACTGTCTTTTCAGTTTTCTCTGGGTTTTGTATTCCTTATCAGGGTCTGGAGTCCGAAGCCTTCAAAGAGTCTTTAGTAGTACAAAGCCTTCAATCCTGTATCCAGGTCTTACTGGAGACCTGCAGGCCGTTTGAGTGTGTAGGTGTGCACACTTGTGATAAGGGAGGCCCGGCCTCAGTGTTGTCAGAGACCCACCCGGGGATAAGGGGCTCCCTGCCCAATAAAAGTGGGCAGACAAGCCCTAAAACCACAGTTTGGACGGGTATGACTCACGGAAATTGCTACTACTGAGCTAAAACACAATAGTTACTGGACCAATGTAACTGTGCCTATACCGTGGGGCTGCCCTGCTCCAATTTAAACACAGGAGGTTTGCCACTTCAGGTGCCATGCAATGCCATTTAATGCTTTGCATTCCCTGATTCATTACTAAACATTCTTTGATTGGACAAATGGGGAGGCAGGGCAGTGAAAGACACCCATGCCAAACAGCTGACCTCAGAATGTAGTAGGTAAGCCATTCAGCATGAGACTCAGAAGCAAATAAAGATCATTGGAGTAGTGGTGTCTACTTCAGTAATTTCCAGCTTTCGGGGCATTGACCAGGTATGGTAATGTAGCACCCTCTAGTGGAACTAGGTTGTGTACAGAGTTTTTGTTAGAGTAGGTCAATTTCCAGGCTTGGCTGGCAGCCAAGCCTGGGTTTGTTTTTCTTCTGGGTCATGGTTTGAGTGACTCAGAGAGGGCTGGGTGACTTCTTTCTTTCTTTCTGGAACATGCTGGAATCTTCTTGAAAGAAAAGCTTAGAGGAGGAGCTGCCTGGAGTATTCTGAGGGCCCTGACCAATCCCCAACTTGGGTTGTCAGGGGGAAGGCCTCCTCAAATACTCGAGTCAGCCCAGCTGGGGAGGAGTTGGTATCAGGTGGAAGATGGAGATGGAGTGTTAGGCTGTCATGGCCTTTGAGGGAGCTCCCCAGTCTGGGGGGGGGGGGTGATCTTGGGCCTGGGCACTGGGGAGGCATGCCTGAGGACTGGGGAGGCATGCCTGAGAGGACTAGGAGAGTGCAGTCTGGGATGGGTGCAGAGCCAGTGGAGTGGACTTTGGTTACACAGGCAGTGGAGAGAGGCAGCTGCAGCCAGGAGGGCTGGCAGGGCCTGAAGATGTGGTGCTGGTAGCAGTAGCTACGTAGACAGCTAGCACTAGGACAACCTAAATTTTTGCTGCACCAAAGGGGCCCGCGGTCCATTCTTGCTAAGGCCTGAAACATATCGCTAGCTGGTCCTGAAAGTGAGGAATCAAGTGATGTGCTAAAGTGAGATCAGTAGTCAAGTGATGTGCTGGAGGAAGAGAAGAAGTTGTATATACGGAGAGTGTATATAATTTGTAGTCCTTACATTGTTCTTCTGGGCATCCCATAATTCCCAAATCCCTATCCAAGTTCAATTCACCCAATAAAAACAACAAAAACAAAGTGCATGGACTGTTTTCTGTCTGAGAAGTGGCTGAAGATTGTGTACCGGACTGGGCAGGGTGACGAACCACAACTATCAGCAGCCCCTACGGGGCACCGCTACAGTAACTATGTATAAAATATCCATACACGGAATTCATCTTTACAGAGTATGTTTGTTTGCTTTTGCAGCTAAATCTGGGTTTATTTTTTATATAAATGTATATTTGTTTCATGTTCTTATACACATTAAATAACTATAGTGTTTGTAGAGCCACTGCATCCCCATAGAATAACATAGCTCTAGTCACATAGTTCACTAGTTCACACTGTATTCACTCCCATGTGAAATGAGCCCCAAGACCTTATTCACACACAGAGCTTTATAAAGTCAATACTCTCTTATTGTTTAGATTTAGCAGGAATTGTGTAAGTTATTTTTGTGTTTGTGTCCGGTAACAATGGTTTTAGTGTATTTTTAACAAAATTAATGTTTCAATATTTTCAGTAAGGCCCCCGTGATTTGTTACAGCAGCCCTGATCTTTACTATCAAAAGAATGCAAAACGATGGCGCTGCTGTGGCCCCAGGCACCAAGGGATAGGTAACAAGTAAAGGATGAAGATTCATAGAAACAGTCACTATAGGATAGAAGATGGTGGCAGCTCCCTTAAGGCAGGTCCTGAGTCAACCTAAGACCCCTTTCACACAGGAGGTGTTTTTCAGGCACTTTAGCACTAAAAATATCGCCTGTAAAGAACGTCAAAATTTCCTCATCTGCAGTCCCAGTGTAAAAGCACCAGGTGCTTTCACACTGGGGCGCTGCACTGACAGGACGTTAAAAAAAGTCCTGCAAGCAGCATCTTTGGGGCGATTTAGGAGCGGTGTATACACCATTCTCCTAAAGCACCCCTGTCCATTGAAATTAATAGGCAGCGCGACCGAAGCACCTGCAAAGCGCAGGGTTTAAAAGTGCCTCTAATATGACAGTAAAGCATAGCTAAAACTAGCGGTTAAAGGGCTCTAATGCACATATGAAAAAAATCTAGAGAGGGCAACTCCATCTAAGTGCATAAAATCAGAAATATTAATAATTCACTGATATTAGGAAAGGATCAGCATGTCAGCAATAGGAATAATGTAATCTAAGGAGCTTCAGAGATTAGCAGGAAAGTGGCTGTAAAATGCAGATTTCAGCCGGGAACCAGCTAGCTGGATGGAAGAAGAGAACCGCTGTAGTGCTAGAGGCTGAAATGCAAGCTGTCTAGCTAGTGTATCGGCTCCCGGGTCCCCTCAGCCCATTTGGCAACAATTGACTCAAATCTGGGATGACTTCACTCTGTATGCCTGGGGGGTGGTTACATGTTTTGGTGCTCCGCCACTTTGTCAAACCGATTAGGCTATGGAAGGCAAAGAGAAAGCAGGGGGATATAGTCAAGTAAGAAGGGAATGAAGCGAGGAAAGAAGAAAGTCTGCTTAGGAGAAAACCATAGAGGAGAGTCAAAATAGGGAAGGAAGATGGAGAGAAGGAAGAGGAGAGATGCACACAAAAAAAATGGACTAAGGGAAATAGGGAGGACAAGAGAGAGGAGGAGGAGAAGAAAGAGCAAGATAATTGCTTTAGTTCTTCCCCGCCAGAAAACATTTGTGCCAAGTCGCACATCTGATTTTGTTTTTTAGTGAATGGATCCAGTTTTCTGTCAACTTGATTCCTTTCATTTTAGGTCGCATCTGAATGTATGGATGGAGGGTTTCATCCCTGCTTAGTTTTACGTTGCCAATTTGCTGGTAATTAATATTCCTAATAGAAGAAATAGCCGACAACCCAAGAGCTTCTTCTTGCAAAATGTATTAAGCACAACAGCAATGTACAATCCTACATAATTCTAACGTGTTTTGGCTAAAACCTTCCTCAGAGCAGTGAAATACACAGCCCATTTTCATATAATAGTAGAGCTTGGGTGAGTTTTTCTAATTAATATTCCTGGTTTAAGATTTTTAATAATAATTTCCTAACCCAAAAAAAAGCTGCTGGTACACAAGGAATACAGGCTGCAAACCTTATGCAAGGAAGGCCATTTAGAGCTCCTGTTCCGCCGATTTATACCTTTCAGGAGCTAAAAAAGGGTTACCGCCAAATGGACCCAGGTAAATGAGAAAACAATGTCATTTTATATTTCCCCTAATTTTAATTTAGTATACTAATAATGAAAAAAAAATAAAACTTTTATCAAGCAGTTCTGATTTTCCCGCTTGGTTTTATTTTTTTTATATTTATTTATTTGTAAGTTTAAAGATAATGGAAGTAAATCTAATATACATGGGAAAAATGAGACAGTATCATTATCATAAATTGAAATATCTAGAGCATACAGCGAACCATCATCTAGAGAACACAACAAATGTCAGTTCTTGTTGGTATCTTTACTATGTAATAATCTAGGTGGTTAGGAATTTTTAGGTAAATGATTGAATTGGTTGTGAAACTCTTTTATAAAATTAATAAGGAAAGTAGGGGTAGAAGACAAAAAGGGGAAAGGAATCACTTTGCAGATGAAGCATATTCTCATAGAAAGGGAAGGTAATGAGAGACAAGGGGTATATGGACAAGTTGAAGAGAAGAGATGGAGAGAGAAACACTGAGGGGACAGGAGGGAGGCACATGAAGAACATATGAGGGGGGGGGGGGAGGCTAAAGAAGAAAAAAGAAAACAAATAAAAAACAAAAAAGAGATGGGTGTCTGACTTTTTTTTTTTTTTTTTTGTGAATGGGTCAGGTCTTCCATTCACTTGAGGTCTGACACTTTGTCGAGTCACACCTAAATAGATTAGTCTCTCTGCTTTGTTTTAATTATTTGCCAATCTGCTGGTAATCGAAGCGGAATTAAACCCATTGATTTAACAAGGTAATGAATTGCTTTATTTGTAAGCGGAATTGGGCACTATGACTTAAACCCCCTTTCTTTGCCTAACTATTATTATTACTCATTTTGAAGGTAACCCCCGTTATTATTTATACCTGAAGGTTTCCTTTTGGAGCACTCTCCTCCTCCTGGCTTAATACGCTCAGATAATGGAACTTTAACCTACTCTTGTAATGGGTATAATAGTTAATATTTTGGGCTAATTATTCCTATATTCTTTTTTAGGGAACTTGCAAAAATATTTATATCTCCTGGTTCCCCTTGGGAGTATTTCCTTATGGCTTTTGACATCTGAAACTATTGTCTTTTTCATTCATCTTGTTTTGAATGTGGTAGGTAGTTGCTCCTATACCCTCTGCATATCTGGATATTTTGGCTTTGTTTTTGGTTATTATTTTATTTATTTTTTTTTTAATTTGATTCAGATGGACCTCTGGTATTTTGTTCCATAATTAATCTATCTTTCTCTATGGTACGATTAATCTGATCCAACTTTATCCATTCATTTTTGGATGTTCATTTTCTACAGAATACACAGGTTAGAATCCAGGCCAATATCTTGTCTCCTCCCATCCTTTTAACACATTACAAGTTGTAATGTGTTAAAATTATTATGTCAATTTTGTTTTTCATTGTTCTAATTTGTATTTTTTCATTATAGTGACTCCTGTGCATAACATCTGATATTAAAGTTCTCCTGACAAAGCCTTACTGTATGTAGAAACATGTAGAGACTATTCAGCTTTTGCATCTAGTTTTGTACATTTTGTGATTAATTTGAATGTTTATTATATGTATTCGCTTTATATTTTTTATTTATTAAATTTATATTTTTCTATAACTTTTGACTGTTATCTTCGCACTTTGAAAGTCCCAACAAACTCTCTATATTTACAAATTTTCTAAGGGATGTGGTGCTATTTATTGTTACATTAGTCCAGTTCTAGCTTAACTTTCTTCTCCATTGATTTAACAGTTTAAAAAAATAGCTGCATTCCTGACACTTTCTGCTGATATGTCTTTCGGAAGCTATAAAAGGAATCACCTCAAAATGAGCACAGATGTTTCCTGAGGAGCCTAGTCTAACCTCCACCACAGATGCCCCAGAATAAGGTTTGGGAGACAGAAGGATGCAAGTTCTCCTGTGGGGTGTTGGGTACAGAAGGTACTTCAACTTCCCAATAAACTGATCATGGTTTCCATGACTTCTAACTCTTTCATCACATGAAGCTTTAAATAGAAAAGCATTGTGAATCATTCCAGCGTTCAAAATAGTAAAAAAACCAAAAAGGCAAAAAAGCAACATTCTGGAAGACGAAAACTGATGTTAAGTGGGCCCATAATAAAACTTTACAAGGCCTGTGGTAGGATCATTCATTTTGGTTTTAAAAAATGACATTAAGTTTACATTTTTATTAGGTGAATATGCATAATAAAAATATATAATGTAAAAGGAAAAACAATTACATTTTATATACTTATATACTTATATCTTTAATATTTAATCTAAAACAATTATTTAAGGTAAATAAGTTTAAATGGACATTAAATGTGCAAATTTTTTGTTATTTTTTTGTTATTTATGTCATTTTATTGCATCTAGAAATCCAACACAGATGTTTATGACATTCCATATTACTATGATGAATAATGGCAAACTGGGAGCTTACACTGCTACACTGATGGGTAATAATGTAGGTAGTATGTGGTTGTGGAATAACTTCTGACAGCAGATACATAATTTAGTTCTGTCTGAATAAAATTATTAAGTTTCCATATTGTGGGTGATTACCTGTTACAATTAGAGAGGGGAGAGTCAAGGGCAGTGGTGTATGGACAGCAATCACAGACTGGGTCATTGGGGTGTGTGTGTTGGTTACTGTCCTTATTCCGCACCTTGCTAAAGTTTGCTTTTGAATCATATGACACCCTCAATATGCCATGCCTGCCCTCATCATGTGATATGGAATTTTTCATGACTAAATGCAGATAATACAGAGAAGTGTAAAGCCCCATACACACGCTCGGATTATCCGAGGACCAGGTCCGTCGGATCATATCCGTCATACTTTGTCCGATGTTGGTTTTGCGTACACACGGTCGGACAAAGTTGTCGGAAAATCCGATCATTCTGAACGTGGTAACGTTTGTTGCCTACGACGGGACTACGTAGAGGCTAGTAGCCAATAGCTTTGGTCTTGTAATGTGATCTGAGCATGCGTAGCACTTTGTCCGTCGGACAACGGTACACACGATCGGATTTGGTGTGATCGGACCGTGTTGTCGGCAAATCTATCCAGCAGGAGATAGGACTTTGTCCGTCGGACAATCCGACGTACACTGTTCGATGGTGCATACACACGGTCTGATTTTTCAACAACATTGTCCGATCGGACAGAATCCATGCAAAAATCCGACCGTGTGTATGGGGCTTTACTGTGGTGGTCATTATAAGCTTCCCTACCTAGCACAAATAATTTCCAATTTGCAGGAGAACAATCCAGGGAGCAGCAAGCTGAGGAAGATCTTCTGCAAGCACCTTCATCTTTAGTCTCTCTACAGATTTGTAACTCTTACATTGTAATTGGTAAGCTTACCTTCCTAAAGCTCCATTCTGGCCTGCTGGCAAATTGACATATGCAGTGGGGGCCCATCCCACACTGCATGAGTTAAAGGATTGTTAGGGGGGGGGGGGGAGGAATATGTACAAATGAGAAGTGGTGTCCCAGGAACTAATCCTTAGACAAACCGAGCTAGCAAAAAAAACTAATAATAATTCACAGTGAATAAAAAACTATCAGTGACCTTAAAAAATAAATAAATAATTTCAAGTATAGTCCAGTGGTAATGAATTTGATGATCTCCTCATTCAGATATAAACGTGCTCTTTGTATAAATGTCATACATTAGTGAACAAATGTTGATAGTGCTCCCAAACGATTCATAGAAAAAGGTGAAGGTCCCTACTCACCGAATGGAGTTGACACTCATTACCTTATGATAAGAGAGGTCAAATGCGCTGTACAGTCTTAATGATCAGAGGTTGCAGGAACCGGCTCTTCCCAGAGGAAAAACAGCCCTCGCTCTCCCACACTGAATGAGATCCAGACCGTGATGCAGTCTCGACGATCAAAGGCTCCCCACACGAGGTTCGACCAACAGCTCCTTGCTGCTATCCATACTCCAGAGGGACAACCACGTAATATTCAAAAAGAAAAGGAAAACAGGCTCCTCATAGCATAAACCTCTTTAATAAAAGGTATTTAAAAAATACAGTTCTCAAGCCAGTTGGTATAAAGACAGCTTGCTGTAGACACTTGATGCATCACATAAAGTCCCCACAGACTCTCCAATAAAACAGCTGTGCTTGTTGCATACCATCTAGAGCTTGTTCCAGCACACCATGTGTCCTAGCTTGACATGTTTTGTCATCACAAATGACATCATCAGAAGCTTCCACCCACAGGCTTCTGCCTCATATCTGTGTTACCAGGCCCCCAAAGCCACTCTACTTTGCTGCCCAGCCAGTCACAGCTGTCTGATGTCATAATGTACAGGACTAGCAGTCGACATTGTGTAAGAGGACAGTGAGGGCCCAATTGTGACATTTTACACACTCAGATTTTCAAACTTGCGGGGGCACATTCTAGTCAACAGCAGATTGACAGTGATTATCACTGGGGCAAAGTAAGTAACTAAGCACTTAACCCTTGACCCGCACACAGTAACCACCATGTATATTAACAGAAATATTCACAGCATCTGCTGTTGCAATTTTTACCTTAAAAAATTTCAGTATAACTTTTTAGTTGTAGAACACAGATCACTAGTAATCACCTCTATGCAACATACTATAAAGTTGCTGAGATAAGGTGCACAAAAGATCAAAAAATGTGCAATGATGAATATTAATAATAAACAAAAAATACAAAGTATGTCAAATGAGTGAACAGTCTTTCCTTATGTGATGATCACAAAAAAACAAAAAAGCAAACTTCACCAATATGTGAATCCTTCACCGCTCTCTCTCAATTGGTTTCACCAGATGAATAATTGGATATATCAACTGGAGGAACGCACTCTTCACAAAAGGTCAATCACAGTTTTTCTCACAACGATTACAGCATATCATGGGAAAGACAAAGAAAAACGAAAGAGGCTTACATAGCACAAAAAATATCTCACAGGCTTGTTAAAAGACTATTTGCATTCCACTCACATTTGAAGAGTGCCTGCCCGACAGTAGGGAGTAACATACTCAGCTATGTATAGCCGCTCACCTCCTGACGTGTCATGAACTGCAAGCGTGAACTGGCAATCGTGATGTCATCAGCCTCCTGGCCCTGCTCTATGCCCGTTTCATTGCGTGACGTCTTCAAGGATCTGCTCCTTGAACTGTGGAGTGTGGGCTGGGTAAAGGGCTGATTCATGGAAATGGGGATTGTATTGTTTCAAAAGTGCAGCCAGGGCGGCAATACACACACAGATTGTGTCGTATTCAGCAGTGAAACACACCTCTTTCCGCCCCTTGTACAATTTCTATCCCACACAATCCAAAGGGCCGTGACTTGAAACCTTCTATCACATGGTCTATTCAGAGCTACTAATAATGTGCCAAAAAGAACAACACCCCCATAAAAACCACAACCTCACACATTCAGAAAGATCAGTTCTCAGATTTGGATGGTACTTTCCGGGGAAGATATACAGGCACACGTTATAGGTGTTGACCTAATCCCATACTCCCGCACGTGGATTCATGCAGTCACAGCTTTCAGGGGAAGATACATAGGCACATATTACAGGTGTTGCCCCCGTGTGGATTTATGTGGTTATAGCTGTGAAGTAGATAACCTTCATGCAACTGTAAAGTTCTTGAAGGGGTATACTCATTATTTGATGTGAATGTGGCTGACTGCGATACACTGAATATTTTTGTCTGATCATAAGGGTACCATACAAGCTTTCATTTTGCCCATAGAGGTTGAACCACCTTTTGGTATATATTTCAAATTTTAAATCCTGGTCTTGGTTATTCTGGTGTTATGACGCCCATCCAGGGAGAGTCCTATGTAGACAGTGGAGTATGCCCGGATCAATGAGATCTGTTCTATACCCCCCAAAGTGTGTCCTGAGGAAGCAATCCAGTGAAACGCATTGACGCCCAGGGGCTCACACATGTTTCCAATGCCACACTGTTGAAACATTATTTCTTTCTTTGGGTTTATGTAACGTCCGTCTCTTCTGGCCATTGCGTGGCCGTCATAATAATAATTTTATACAGTTTTTTTTATTATGTATCTATGTTTCATAAAATCCAATTTTTCAAGATAATATATTGTTGTTCCAATCTGCTTCCAAAGTCCTACCTAGAGGCTTTTTCTTTTCCACCAGCCCTCAGCTCACTTAAAACAAACAAGAAAATTATCATAAAACCAGCAGACAAGGGTGGTATCATTGTACTACTAGACAGGGATGACTACATCAAGGAAGCCATTTGATTACTTTGAGACTCACAAACATTTGTCAAACTACCCAATGACCCCCTACCAAGCTTCACCACAATGTCATCACCAAAAATGAAGCATTCCTTTTAGTCAGAAAATACCACCATACACCTTACTTTTACCATTTACCCAAAGTACACAAATGCACTACGAATCCTCCAGGCAGGCCCATAGTGGACTCCATGAACAGTATTACCAATGTTTTTCACCAGTACGTAGACTATTTCCTGCAACCCTTTGTATCTAACCTACAATCTTACATTAAGGACGGAATACATCTACTTGAACTACTAGACCCATACCAATGGGATCCTAGATACACCTGTCTCTCCCTGGATGTTCAATCATTGTACACATCCATTCCCCATAATGTCGGCATTCAGGCCATACATAACTTCCTGATGGATGATTCATCTATCCACCCTAATCAAGTATTCATCCTAGATGCCACACTTTTCTGTTTGACGCACAATTACTTTCTATTTAAAGACAATTACTACCTCCAAACCCATGGCACAGCCAAGGGGACCAACTTTGCGCCCTCCTACACCAACCTAACCATGGGCATTTGGGAGGCAGAACACATATGGGCCAATAATCCCTTCATGTCTTGGATCATTTTCTATGGTCGCTACATCAATAACGTCATTATCATCTGGGATGGAGACACTAACCACATTGAACTGTTTGTCTCCCACTGTAATAACAACAACATGGGCCTATATTTCACCTCTGTACATGACAACACACACCTAGCATTCCTGGACCTTGACCTATATCACGATAACGGCAGAATTCATGCCAAAAACTACTATAAACCTACCGCAGGCAATTCCTTCCTGCACTACAACAGCTGTCACCACCCTCGCTGGCTAAACCACATCCCCAAAAGCCAATTCTGCCGCCTCAGACATAATTGCACTAAGCAGACAGATTATCAGCCCAGAGCATAACCCTCAAACATTTCTAGAAAAGGGCTATCCACAACCGCTCATCGAAACAAGCATACGCCACATACGTAAACCCCGACACTATACTATAAACTGACACAACATCAAGCATACACCAAACTGTCAAGTATTCATCCTAGATGCCACACTTTTCTGTTTGACGCACAATTACTTTCTATTTAAAGACAATTACTACCTCCAAACCCATGGCACAGCCAAGGGGACCAACTTTGCGCCCTCCTACGCCAACCTAACCATGGGCATTTGGGAGGCAGAACACATATGGGCCAATAATCCCTTCATGTCTTGGATCATTTTCTATGGTCGCTACATCAATAACGTCATTATCATCTGGGACGGAGACACTAACCAAATTGAACTATTTGTCTCCCACTGTAATAACAACAACATAGGCCTATCTTTCACCTCTGTACATGACAACACACACCTAGCATTCCTGCACTACAGCAGCTGTCACCACCCTCACTGGCTAAACCACATCCCCAAAAAAGCCAATTCTGCCGCCTCAGACATAATTGCACTAAGCAGACAGATTATCAGCCCAGAGCATAACCCTCAAACATTTCTAGAAAAGGGCTATCCACAACCGCTCATCGAACAAGCATACGCCACATACGTAAACCCTGACACTATACTATAAACTGCCACAACATCAAGCATACACCAAACTGTCCCTCCACCGCAACCAGATAATTTACTAGTTACGCATAAGTCACACAGCATACAGTATAACAGCATAACACATGCCACCATGAAATCCATCACCACCTATATTCCCTATGAAGAGCCACAATCTAGCGTCCAGCTTTTGCCAACACTGGACTCACCAGGGTCCTGACATTCTCAGAGCCCAACATAGATAATTTCCAAAACCGTCACCCACTACTTTCCCCTGGTCCTTTAAGCAATTGATTCATCTTCAAGAAATATGCTATTCCCCATCCTGCAGCATTATACTCTGTATGCCCGAAAAGTCTAACAGTGATTACAACCTCCTCATTACCAGCATCGTCTTCTTTATTCTTTTTCCGCAATTTTTCCTAAGTTTACACTTTAGTTTTTCAACCAGTATCGAATACGACACAATCTGTGTTTGTATTGCCACCCTGGCCGCACTCGCGGCACATCTGCAACAATACAATCCCCATTTCCATCAATCATTCATTAACCCAGCCCACACTCCTCCCTTTACTCCTCCCCCACACCTCTCATAAGTCCATCTGGAAAATATGGGCGGAGGTCTGATAAAAGAAGCCGCTCATGTCTTTCACTGACGCCATCGGCACACAGGCCGTCTCACTGCCTCCACACTTCCTGCACGTATTGGAGAATTTTGACAGTTGCTAGACGGCTCCCCCCTACTCTCTACAGAGGAAGGTCTAGTCAATCCCTGATGAGGTGTGCCCAGATGTTGGCTGGGGAAGCTGATAAATAGTCTTAAACCCTGAAGAGATTGTCTGTCTTTCTTCAGAAAGGAGAGTTCCTAGCTCAAGGGGGCTGTTGCCCCTGAGGCAGCTTAAGGGCTGGGTTGCTGCTCTGCAAAGTTTCAGGAACTTCAGTCCTGTGACTTAGAAGCAGTATGTATCTGACAGCAACATTTTCTTCAAGAGATCTGGTCTGGAGAAGGATTGTCTCCCTCACTTAGTGATGTTGGGAGGAAGCTGAAAGGAGGCAGCTGTTCTGGGGACTTGAGAGCAAAGACCCTAAAAGTGAACACTTTGACTCTATAGTGTTCTGAGGATTGCACTGGGTACCAGCAGTTAAACATTGGTGCAAGTTAACCAGATGCCAGAGTGATTTACCTCATGGTCTTCAGCTGTGAGGAAATAGATGGCAGTGCTACACATTTTGTTATAGAGATGGTGCCATCCAGCGCCATCTTGCGTTCCACGCTGGTTACTGCTGCGATCAACCGCTTCCTACAGTCATCCATCCACACAGCCACCGCTGGATGCTGCCAACTACCGGGAGGATGCAAAGAGGTCCAGAGACTATTGTATATGTGCTTTTATCATCCATCTACATGTGAGTTGCCCCTTGGATTTTCTTTTAATAAACTGGTTAAATTAATGCTGCATTTAGTCTGGCGCCCCTCTGTTCTTCTCTTCCATACCACCGAGTTCTCTGCTTCACTCTAAGGGAGCTGCCGATACTGTTGCTATTCATCATACTACTACAGTGCCAGAGATGTTCAAAGCTTGTAATATTTTTTCTATGACCTAACCCTGCTTTAAACTTCTCCACAACGTTATCTCTGACCTGTCTTGTGTGTTTCTTGGCTTTCATGATGCTGTTTGTTCACTAAGATTCTCAAAAAAAAACTCTGAGGGCCTCACGGAACAGCTGTATTTATACTGAGATTAAATTGCACTGTTTTTACTAATTAGGTGACTTCTGAAGGCAATTTGTTCTACTAGCTTTTAGTTAGGGGTATCAGAGTAAAAGGGGGCTAAATACAAATGCACGCCACACTTTTCAGATATTTATTTGGAAAAAATATTGAAAACCATTTATCATTTGCCTTCCACTTCACAATTATGTACCACTTCGTGTTGGTCTATCACATAAAATTCCAAAAAAATACATTTGTGTTTTTGGTTGTAACATAACAAAATGTGTTAAATTTTAATGGGTATGAAAACTTTTTCAAGGCACTATACTTCATGGACTTATTATATGTATTATGATATTCCTATGACTGGGAATTCTTTGTAATATATCCTTCTAGTGCCACTATGTATTTGTTTAAACTCAGTGTGTGAATGGGGCCATACAGATGCATTGTCTGCATTTTGCTGCAGTAAATACAGTAACTTACTCTATCTGCAGCTAACCACTCATTTTAAAGGGGTCTAAGGCTGGAACTAAATAGCGGAGTGGAAAGTAAAGTTGGCAAAAATTAAAACCACTATTACTGCAATCATATACACTATATATAATAAAAAAACATGGTGGTTTTTTTTGTCCATCACAACTACAGTGCCTTGCAAAAGTATTCACCCTCGTTTTACCTATTTTGTTACATTACAGCTTTTAGTTCAATGTTTTTTTTTTATTTGAATTACAGTATATGTGATGGATCAGAACACAATAGTCTAAGTTGGTGAAGTAAAATTAGAAAAATATATACATAAAAAATGTTTTCAGAAATAAAAAAAGGATAATTGGCATGTGTGTATGTATTCACCCCCTTTTTTATGAAGCCCAATAAAAAGATCTGGTGCAACCAATTACATTCAGAAGTCATATAATTAGTGAAATGATGTCCACCTGTGTGCAATCTAAGTGTCACATGATCTGCCATTACATATACACACCTTTTTGAAAGGCCCCAGAGGCTGTAACACCTAAGCAAGAGGTACCACTAACCAAAAACTGCCATGCAGAACAAGGAACTCTCCAAACAAGTAAGGGACAATGTTGTTATGAAGTACAAGTCAGGGATAGGTTATACAAAAAATATCCAAATCTTTGATGATCCCTAGGAGCACCATCAAATCTATCATAACCAAATGGAAAGAACATGGCACAACATCAAACCTGCCAAGAGAAGGCCACACACCAAAACTCACAGACCGGGCAAGGAGGGCATTAGAGTTCCGCAGCAGAGACTGGAGTATCTGTACATAGGATGAAAGTAAGCCGTACGCTCCATAGAGTTGGGTTTTATGGCAGAGTGGCCAGAAGAAAAACATTACTTTCAGCATAAAACAAAATGGCACATTTTGAGTTTGCGAAAAGGCATGTTGGAGACCCCCTAAAATGTATGGAGGAAGGTGCTCTGGTCTGAGGAGACTAAAATTTTACTTTTTGGCCATCAAAGAAAACGCTATGTTTTGGCGCAAACCCAACACATCATATCACCCAAAGAACACCATCCCCACAGTGAAACATAGTGGTGGCAGCATCATGCTGTGGGAATGTTTTTCAGCAGCCAGGACTGGGAAACTGGTCAGAGTTGAGGGATGGATGGATGGTGCTAAATACAGGGATATTCTTGAGCAAAGTCTGTACCACTCTGTGTGTAATTTTAGGCTAGGACGGAGGTTCACCTTCCAGCAGGACAATGGCCCAAAACACACTGTTAAAGCAACACTTGAGTGGTTTAAAGGGAAACATGTAAATGTCAAAGCCCAGACCTCAATCCAATAGAAAATCTGTGGTCAGACTTAAACATTGCAAGCCATCCAACTTGAAGGAGCTGGAGCAGTTATGCAAGGAGGAATGGGCAAAAATCACAGTGGTAAGATATGGCAAGCCCATAGAGACTTATAGTATCTCACAAAAGTGTAAGGGACACTCACATTTTTGTAAATATTTTATTATATCTCCTCACGTGACAACACTGAAGAAATTACACTTTGCTACACTGTAAAGTAGTGAGTGTACAGCTTGTATAACACTGTACATTTGCTGTCCCCTCAAAATAACTCAACTCACAGCTATTAATATCTAAACTGCTGGCAACAAAAGTAAGTACACTCCTAATTGAAAATGTCCAAATTGGGCCCAATTAGCCATTTTCCCTCCCCGGTGTCATGTGACTCGTTAGTGTTTTCAAGGTCCCAGGTGTGAATCGGGAGAAGGTGTGTTAAATTTGATGTTATCACTCTCGCTCTCTCATAATGGGCAAAAATGTAGACTTAGGGCGTGATGTCCAAGACATGCCGTCTCAGTTAAATAGAATGGACACGCAACTCGACTAGTTAGTAATCAGGATGTAAATAACTCCTCCCACACATACACAACTGCACTATGTCTAACGCTGCGTGCAAGGAAGGTGCCTATCCATACTAGACCAGCAGCGCATCTCGCTCAACATGACCATAAAAAGGTAATTTGCATAAACAACATTTAGAACATATTCAACAAGTTAACACATTGTAATCATGTAGTATTGTTATGCAAATCTGCATTGGCAAAGGAAACACCATTCTATTAATAGATCACAAGCTGAAATCGATCATAAAAATGAATGGCGTGCAATTAGAAATTCATGAGATATTAGATAAAATACACCAGGATGAATAAGAAGTAATTATAAATTAGTAATTTCTAATCAATTAATAAGTATACAAGTAATATTAAAATGATATATGGAAATTATGAAATAAATAAAATCAAAATTAATAATATTTTATACAAGGGAGATAACCATAAAATATAGCCATAAAATATATAAAAATATATATTTAAAAAATCATATATACAGTATAAGAGCCATAGTGAACTGGATAAACTTCACTACAGCATTAGGATGGTTCAAAGCCGTTAAGATATATACCAATGCGACACATGGGTGTTGCAACTACCGCAGATCGCATAAAAATCGCACAACTACCATTCCAAACATAGTGAACTAAATAGGAATCACTACAGTAATAAGATAAGGAAAAAACAACATATAGTTGCGCTACTTGCAAATCAAAAGTGAAACAAAGCAGCCGGCATCAACAATGATACAATTGTGACAATAAAATGAAAAATAAAAAATGCAGCGCTGAAAAAAAAAAAACTGATTAAAGTGATATACCCAAATATATGCATATAATAAACCAGTTATAAAAAGAAAAAATAGATGAAAAAGAAAAACACTTGCCCAATGCCTCTCACGGCATAGGACAGTGAATCATAAGTAAAAAGTGTCCTCTGTGTGCTAATAATTAAGTCCACTTCAACACAATGAAAGTGAAAAAATGCACGTGATAAACACAATAGAACATAAATATACACACAAAGTCCATATAACAGTGATGTGGATGTAGAACTATATAGTTCAATGCCAGTTCACAAAGCAGTATGGGATTTCCACCACAGGGGGGTCACCTGGTTTCATGCATGGAGACCCAAATATATGAAATGCCTTAGGGATGCATATACCTCCTCTTCCAACACGCAGTAGAAAGGAAAACAAACTTTAAAATGAAAGAAATGGGTACCCTTACCAAATGGTGTGGACCCACACACCGTATCGGTGAGTCAATCAGGCATAAAGCGTAATCCACAACAGCCGTTCTTCCCTTTAAGGTGACATGGCATCAGATGATATGCCCACGGTGCATGTATCAAGATGTCACATATGCGATAGCCACGTCCAAATACCAATTCGGAAGGGGGTATACTCATCAACATATGAGATGTTTCATGGAGGAAAAAAAGGGAGAAAAAAAAAGCCTCCACATAGAGCAGGTCACTCCGGTAAAAAATGTATTTAAAATAAAATAAGCAAAAGAAAAATGGTACAAAACATCAAAAAAGATGTATGCAGACAATAAAAAGCATGGTAAATCTGGCCAGCAGGCTGTGTACCCGACATGTTTCGTACGAGAGTACATCAACTGGGGCATAAAGCCTCATTTTAAAGTTTGTTTTCCTTTCTACTGCGTGTTGGAAGAGGAGGTATATGCTTCCCTAAGGCATTTCATATTTTTGGGTCTCAATGCATGAAACCAGGAGACCCCCCTGTGGTGGAGATCCCATACTGCTTTGTGAACTGGCATTGAACTATATAGTTCTACATCCACATCACTGTTAAGGCCCATACACACGATCAGACTTTTTGACAACCAACATGTAAATTAGCTGTTTTGGACCAACAGCCGACAGTGTGTAGGCTCCATCGGACCAACTTTTTCCAGGTTTCATCAGACTTTTGTTGGCTGTGCGAACGGACCAACTTTCTGCCAACAAAAGTCCGATGGACTAAAGTCCGACCGTGTGTACACAAAACCAACGGATTTTTGTACAAACCAATGCAGAACCAATGCAAAAGATCAGACAACAATACAGAAGTTGACCAAAGGTGGCGGTAAAGAGCAGAAAAACTAGTGATTTGGTGAAAGTTGGCTGAAAAAGTCCTGCCGTGTGTATGCAATACCAACTTGGGGCCAACGCCCTTTGGACAAAAATCCATGGGAAAGTTGGTCCACGGTCCGATCGTGTGTATGAGGCTTTATACGGACTTTGTGTGTATATTTATGTTCCAATTGTGTTTATCACGTGCGTTTTTTCACTTTCATTGTGTTAAAGTGGACTTCATTATTAGCACACAGAGGACACTTTTTACTTATGATTCACTGTCCTATGCCGTCAGAGGCACTGGGAAAGTGTTTTTCTTTTTCACCTATTTTTTCTTTTTATTACTGATTTATTATATGCATTTGGATATATCACTTTAATCAGTTTTTTTCAGCGCTGCATTTTTTATTTTTCACAGTAATAAGATAGTCCAAGGCTGTTAGGACATTAAAATGTATACTACTGCGACATATCTGTGTTGCAACTACCATGAGTCACAGACAAAAGACGCATAACTATTATTTTAGATAACAGCATTATGATAATTAGATCAACAAATATGCAGATTTAGTATTAAATGCTGCAACTGTCCTTAGTTGCACACATAAAGTCGCATAAATAATATAACAATATTAAAGTTATCAAATGTTTATGAACTCCATTCCCTCTCCCTAAAAAAGGACAGTGAGGTGGTGGACCATAATTTGTATCTTGATGATCCCACAATGGTTGGAATTTATTGTACAATTGTACGGAATTGGTTGGGGCATTTGTTGTTGGTTCCTCATTTGGCATCCCCTACTCCTTTGACCTCTTCCTTGATTCCTACCACTTCTATTGGGGGTGGAGTAGTTTATTGGAGAGTAAACTTGAGAAAACTCATCCCTTTGTAAGTTTTCATATTCCCTCCTTACTTATTGGTACAATTTGTTGCCACAGATAAATAGAATTCGTTTTAAAATCCCCCATATATCTATGGTATTTTTTTATCTTTTTCTTTTGTATCTTTTTGCTTTTTCGAATCTCTTATTAATCTTAACATTAAAATCCGAAATCTGTTGGGAATCTTTAATTGGATTCAACGGTTGCTGAAGATCATTCATTTTCATTTCCAAACTATTAATTTTCCTCTTTTTTCACTGAAGTATAAGGTCTTGTAATTTAAAACTTACCCCATTAAAAAAATCCAGCCATTCTTGCATGGAACCTGGATCATCCAATCCATCTTGTAGTGTTACCTCCCATCGTAAAACTTTTTATGATGATCTTATCCTTAATGTAATGTTCTAAAGTGCAAATACCCCACCAGGTTTTCACCTTTTAATTCTAATGTATTACCTAATGCAGTCATAGCCCATTAAAATTCACTTGAGCAGTGGTTGGTTCACTATTGTGAAATAAGCTGTCTACAACTTTATTCCTATTGCTAAGGAACCTTAGAGCATCCATGGCTGCCGAGAATGTCAAACAAAAGCAATATAACACAGAGTGATATCGATCAAGGTTTTAAGTCGCATGATATTTGGATTGCTTTAAATTGCCATTTGTGTATATCTGTTTTATTTTTCAGTAGCTGCTAATTACTATGATTTAAGGTTATAAGCTGTAACTTGGATATCTATTACCTTGGAGGATTGTTCATCCTTGGCGCTGAACAGTACGTTTGGGTCATATTTGTGCACTTTGTGTTATATATTCTTATAAGTGCTTGCCTTAGCTTTCATTCAACCAGGTGTGTCAGGGGGGCTAAGATGGTTCTTGGAGTCAGGACGCAGAACCAAGAACCCAAATTACCAAGCGGCTCCTGCAGGGGTAGCACTACACAACGATGGATGAAACTGGTTCTATTTATGCATACACTTTTGCTGCACCTAAGTGCCAGATCCTTACTACATTTATTGTTGTAGCGCTGGCTCCTGACGAGCAGGTGCTATTGTTCTTAAAAACTTAAGTTGCCTGAAGCCACAGTTGGGCTTCAGGATAACTTCTCTAAAGTTCTGGTTTCAGTACCAGTCCAGCTGGGTTGCACTGGTTTCTCCTTGACCGTAGGTGTCGCTGTCACCGCCGGCAAGAGTAGAAATGCAGTCTAGCTGGATGCATTGAATGCCACTTATCTCTCGGAACCAGCCCAGTGGGAGTGTTCTCCTGCTGTGCATTCTGGGGGTGGTATTTAGGGTACCGATGCCATGTTGGCGGGGGTTTTTATTTTCTGTCTGTTTGGTTCTGATGGTCCTCCTGACCAAGCCCTATGGCCCTCCTGGCCTGGGGTGCGGAACTATGCATCCTGTGTCTCGGGGCTGGCTGGCCCGAGGCAATGCAACTGTAGGGATAGATCCGAGACAATTTCAGAGCCTACTGATGTAAGGAAGGTCCGGTGCCGTCTCATCTGAAGGGAGAGGCCCAGCAACTGAAGAACCCCAGGGGAGGACTCTTTCAGGAGAAGGCCGTGCGCAAGGCTGGCTTCTCTGGAGGAGCCTGGAGACTTAATTGAAGGAGGCAACCTGGATCATCACTCATATGGTATCGCCAGATCGGCTGAGAGAAACTGGTACCGTATGTTGAGTCTTTAAATTCATCTAAATCCCTCAGTAATGCTCAAGTGTAACTTACAAGTCTGTGGCAGAGAATTTACTGATCATACCACCGGCTGCTAGGCCTAGTGAGAGAGGTCTATCCGGGGGTTGTTGAATCCAGTTCATGAAACAGTTTTATTCTCTGGATTCTTCTAATATTTTCATCTTGCAATTTAAGTACCTGAACTCACTCCTAACCCTCTACCCTGTATTGAGAGACTTTGTTCTTTTTCTAAATAAATAACCCAAAAGAGGATTCAGTGTCAGTTTCAACATTCTTTGGGCCACTTTCCACGGGATCCCCAAGATGGAGAAGCAAGTGGGTGAGGTAATGGTAAGCCCAAATAAAACCAGCAGCTCCTTAGGGGGTCAGTGCTACATTTTTAATCTAATATCAATCAGTAAAATCACCTATAAGCTGTAATATATAAATAGAATTTCAAAAGTGTTAAGTCTTTATAAATTTGTAGCTTTCGTTAAAAATATAAATACCTCGTTTTGCAAATTAAGGTTCTTGTTTAGGCACTTCCATTTATGTAATGATAGTGTTCTTTCAATTGTGATCCTGTCACATACATCCCTGGTGAAGAATGTAAATGGCAGATTTACACATCGCCAGGTATTGTCCACCATTGTCACTATCGGGAAGCCGGTCCAAAGCAATGATCTGCAGCTGATACTGAAGTGAGTGTATGTAGTCAGGAAGTGGTTGATGTTTATTTCAATGGAAAACACTTCTATCAAAATGGAAAGGTGTGAATAGGCACTAAAAAACAAGTCAACAGTTGAAGCTCCCAAATTCTTCTTTGGTAAATTCCTTTTAAATCTTTTAATTCTGAATTGCTAGATTAAGCATAGCCATTAAATTCATAAATAGATAGAATATGACAGTTGAACAAGAGAGCCACACCAGTTTGTGAATTCTGAAATTAGTAATGACCTAATTCTAAGCTCACTTGGGTAACACACCTCTTACAATGAGGCATGTGCAGTAGGAAGTGACAGATTAAGCTGTTATCTGTGCCACTATAGCTAGCAGAATTGTTATTGTACTTCAGGGCACACTAACCGCAACAGGTGTACACAGCAGGAACCCTCCATGTTCCTTTACACAGTCACTTGTAAAGCATTAGTGCTCTGTGCATTGTTGAAATGCCCTAACAATTTGCAAGTTATTTTTTATTGGATTCAGCTGCAAGTGCTAGGGATGAAGGTTATGAGATTTCTGTTGTGTGTAGAATATCTGCCATTCTTGATGGTAAAAAAGCTTTATTTTTACTATGAAACATATCTTCCTTGATAGGCCACATCTCCATAGAAATTTTTATTTGCCAGGGCTATTGTAATGTGTGACAGAGAAATGCCATCATACTTCTGGTCTTTCACCTTGCTATAATGGAGGCATGACTCACATCCTCTCTTCTCTCTTCTTAGAGGAGGTCAGCTCATTTAGCCTTTTCTGTCTACAATTCCAGCTGTTCAACTAATAGCTAATTTATCTGAAGTTGATGGGTAACCGACATTACATAATTCCTTTTTTTTTTTTTACAGGGACAATCCTTCCAGAACACATACTTTAGCTTTTAGTAGATAATGGAGTTAAAGCATAGCAAGTCCAATCACTTAAATATCATATTAGCTATAGCATCATGATTTCAAAAGACAGTATTTTTAGATCTGCAGCTTATTTAATGTAAAACCTACTGATTATGCCACCAAGGTCCTTGTTAAGGCAATTTTCTGGCATAGGGGGGCAATGATAATGTTTTAAAAAAAAAACAATATATGGTGCTGTGCTCCAATATTAAAGTGCTAACGTGATCAATAAAGTGCTAGGTATATAGAATCATAAACATACAAGTGGGTATACAAGTATCATAGATCCCAATAACAGAAATAAACTGCAATCACATATGAAATCTGCTGTGTATTAATTCATACATGAAAATCCATGACAATCCACGTGATAAAGTATAAGTTCAAATGCTTGATGTAAAACAATATTCAAAGAAAATAAAAATGAATATAAAAGTAAACATTTTTAAATTTCAAATGAAAAAAAGTCTTCAGAGAAGGGTGCTGGGGATTAAAGTGTTGTATTGCAGCAAACATTAGTGACAAAGGTGACTTGGGTGATCTCTATCTTCGGTGTGTGCTTACAACTTAAGGTGCAATGGCTCTTTACCTCATAGCTGTAAGGTTAACAGTGTTAATAGTGACCAGGGATAATCCGGAATAATGTGTCCTGCAAGCGGTATCTCTGGATGTATATCCTCATTAATTCCAAACTATCAGCAGCCCAGTAATGGTGACCTGTGTGCTTTTCTTTCCTTGTATAGTCAAGGCCAAATCATTTAGACATACACACATGACCCACACAAATACCACTCCATGTAAAAATAAATCAAAAATTATCTTAATTTGCAAATAAGGATCACTCCTTCCTCAGAGAACAGTGAGCAGGGCATGGTCGTGGGAAGAAATTAGCAGCAGTACAAGCAACGTCCTGGAGGGGCGTGATGTCATTTCTGAATACTGGCCACCGCTTCCGGGAACCAGATATGCGCCACGGGTACATACCTCTACGCACACAGTAGTTGCACATCTCACATACACATCGGTCGCGCATCTAGATGCATTTGGCGCATCTAGCTGCAGGAACCCAATTTTTATGGAATTTAATAGTAAAGCAGAAGCAGATTTCCAGGACTGGACTAACAAATGTTTATAGTGAAAGACAACTGGTGTTTTCTATTAAACAAGTTCTAAATGGGCCATTGACATGCATCACAGTTGAACTTAGGAATGTGTCTTTGCAAAGTTAAACTAAATGAAATCCTTTCTTATTTTTGCTTGGGGATAGAGTGCAGAGGAATTAGAAGCCTTGTCAGTTTTTGGGGATGTCTGCACCCCTAATAGGGTGAAGACAACTCCCAAATTGTGACAGTTTCTCCTTCAAATTTATTCACTTCCTGTCACATAGTCAAACAGGAAGTGAATGTAAAACCCTACCAATGTCTTTCTTTGGGGACACACAGGTCAATTTAAATAGTTTCCTCATTAGGGAGGGAGGGACAATGGCGTCAAAATAGCCTCCATCCCTATCGGCACGATAAATAGAAAAGAGTTGGGACTTTGGCGAAGCATGCGATTTGGAAGCGAAAAAAGAGCAATAGAAATCAAATAATATGAATTTATTAGCTGTATACTAGGTACATTGCATAGGGCACAGGGATGCACACTCTATAGTCCATAATCCATCATAAATAAAAAAATATTGCACATCAAAAACATCAAACCCATAGTTCATACATCAAAGAAATAGAATTCATATACAAGTATATTGCACATATTCAAGATCAATAGAATTAATTAGGTAAAATCATCACAGAGTATAGTAAAACTGCATAATTGGATGTAATTTGTAACATCTAAAGCTCTACGCGTTTCGTGGCTGTCTTGCCACTCATCAGGAGCTGATATATGATGGATATCTATGGGGCGAGAAATGGTGTGCCAAAAAATTAGTCAAATTAGTATGTTGAGGGAAAAGAAAAAAAGAAGAAATGCATCAAGACCGGACGCCCATACTCACGGGTCAAGTAATGATAGGAGGCGCAGCACTGGACACTGGGGTAGTCGGGAACATCATCTGGTACGGGAGCTGAGGGAGGCAGAGCATGTGGTACTGCAGTGAGGCATTGTGCCATGAACGTGAGCCCAAAAATATCCTCACCCTAGGATAAATAATTGCATATGTGACTGTCAACTTGGGACATCTAGAATGACTGTGAATACAATGTGAATTGGATGGGGAAATTACTGAGGGGTGTGACTGTTTGGGAAATGTAGTTTACAATTGTCAAAATCAATTAAAAGTATTGTGCAACAGATAAAGTGATGTATGATGGTGGGACCAAGTTAAGAGCAATAGAGATGCTCCAACAACGGTAGACGCCATCGTGTATGAATAAAACGAAACCAAAAACAGATGGGTGAAAAACTGAAAAAAAGAAAAAACGTGCTGTGAAACAATACCTTGATGTGTTGAGCAATATGTTCATTTCATCTGAGTGCGCTGTGCTATCTGGGGTGGCAGTCGCCGTGCTGATAGTGCCTGTTGACCTAGTGCCGAAAGTTGTGTGTGCTTCACTGCAGCCGCATGATGCCGCCAACGTCACGATGGCAGCTAAATAGGAGGGGGCGGCATCAGCGCCCGGGGGACGACCCCCCGGCGCGCGGCGCCAAACACTCGCTCCCTCCCAGCATAGCGACAGATTGATTCACGGCGCCCATGTGATGACATCAGACGGCGTCAGTCACGTGACATCGGGTGCGTGACGTCGATACGCAGCGGGGAAGCCGCCCCGTCCCCCAACAAGGAGGAGGAGCGAAAGCCTGGGTGCGCATCGCAGCTCCCATAGTCAGAAGGGGCCCCAACCACAGAACCAGAGCCACAAATGCCGCGCCCCATACCACAGGGGACCCCATGGACCTAATAAAAATGTATAGATAAAATAAAATAAAGAATTTCACAAACATTATCATGATAGGGAACTTAATCCCGACCTTAACCTGCAACATTGCAAGAAAAGGGACTAAATCTGACATAGGGATGTTATGTCAGAATGCTCAAGGAACCTATCCTGGATCCTATCCCGCAGTTTTGCAGGGACAGGAGGAGAGGAAAAAAGCCTAACACCTGAGTTACATGTGTTGGCTAAATGCTGAACCAAAAAACGCATGCTTCCATCCCGGGTTCATGAAGACTAAAGAAAAAGGGTTGGGACTTTAAATGAGGCCTAAGACAATGACGTCAAAATAGCCTCCATCCCTATCGGCACGATAAATAGGAAAGAGTTGGGACTTAAGCGAAGCATGAGATTTGGAAGTGAAAAAAGAGCAATGGAAATCAAATAATATGAATTTATTAGCTGTATACTAGGTACATTGCATAGGGCGCAGGGATGCACACTCTATAGTCCATAATCCATCATAAATCATATATCAAAATATGCTGTCTGATGCCCAAGTTTACACTGCATGTGATGTCACATGGTCACATGGGGTGTAGGAGGAAGCTATGAATGATTCTGCATTCAGTCTCCTGGGATTTGAGTGTTGTGCTGTATGAAGTCCTGATAATAGATAAGACAAGTACACAGAGTGTGCCGTAAATCAGGGGAGATCTCGGCATGCTCAGTGACGTCATTCTAAAGAAACGAAAAGGATTAAAACAATACTAAGCAAGTAAGGAGATATCTACAAGCAGTGTTCATTAGGGGTTTTTTTTATGCTGATTTACATTGGACAAAGTTGTGGGGGAGAGTTTACAACCACTTTAATAAACCCCAAAATACCTAATAATTTGGGGTTTACACAACAAAGTTCTAGAGTGTAATTTGCCTAATGGTTAGATTGACTTGTGTGTCCCCAAAGAAAGACATTGGTAGGGTTTTACCCTCACTTCCCGTTTGGCTATGTGACAGGAAGTGAAGCCAATTTTTCGAAAAGGGGCACAAAGCCCAACCTAAAAAAGACAAGCAGGGGTTCTAATACTCACTTGGTTTCCCTCAAATGCCCCCAATTAGAATAAGCAGCTATAGAATAGGTAGCTAGATTTTAGCTCAGTGCTCTAAATCAGTGGTTCTCAACCCTGGAGGGCCAATAGAGTCCTGACTCCATTGTCCCTCCCTTCCCTCCCTGGGACGAAGCCTACTTGATCTGGATGGATCAATGCCTCAAGATGCCCTTTCACTCTCTCAGCCAAGATTTTTGCATACAGTTTAGTGTCTGCATTCAGCAGAGAGATAGGCCTGTAATTAGAACACTTAGATCGAACAGGCGTGTATGTTGTTCCATGCATATCTCCTGAAAAGCCAATAGCCACCCCTCTTGATCTACTTGAAGAAGTATCGGCATAAAACCAGGTAGGGTATGTTCTTGAAAACAGTTTCACGTTTGTGTTGTGAGCAAGATGTGTTTCTTGAAGGAAAAACCACATTGGCCCCATATCTCCCTATCTCTTCGAGAATTATATGCCGTTTGCTAGGAGAGTTCAATCCTTTAACGTTTATAAGTTAGGAATTTTAAATCGGGAGTCATTATTCAATTGACACTAAAGTTACCAAAGTATAGGGCAGCGATGAGAGTCTCCCTCCCCGAACCCCTTCCCTCCCTCCTTGCTCCTCCTCCCCCTCCCCCCTCCCCCTCCCCGACCCCCTCTCGCTCTTCCGTGCTCTGGTCGGTCCCTCATTCCAATGCGATGAGCTCTTTCAATCGCCGGGAATTGCCCCTCTTCTAGCCCAATTATGGGGCAAAAAAGTGATCTGATTATTTTTTCTAGGTCCTCCCCTTTTTGTTCTGGGATCGCCCTAAGGCGGACATTTTGTCTTCTGTCTCTGTTCTCCTGATCTTCTATTTTCTGTAACATTTCTCTCTGGTTCAGTTGGCTCCTTTTGAGTGAGATCTTTATGTTGTTGATTTCCTTGGCCATTTCCTCTACTCTCTCCTCTACCACCTCGACTCTGGTCAATAAATGGCCCAAATCCTCTCTCAAAGTATTTATTTCCATTTTTATCACATTTTCCACTTTTAATAACATTGCCTCCATTTCCCTTTTTGTTGGGAGTTGGTCGCCCCGATCATGATCTTCAACTCTACTAATCTCCACTTCACTCTCATTTATGTAATCGTCTCTAGATTGATCATGAGCCCCTTCCGTTTTCCTAGAGGTACCTTTATTTTTCTCCATAGTAGCCTTGGGCTGATGGTTAGTCTCCGGGGTTTTTGGGATCCCTCCTTGTTTTAAATATTGTTGAATAGTACTCGTATCTTCTTTCGGTGTTTTAGGAGCCTCTTTTTTGGGCGCTTTGGTTGTGGTTTTACTCATGATTTCTCACTTCACCCCTCTTGTTCTCCTCCTCAGCCCTAGTTCTTCTTCTCTACCCACACTTTTCTACTACCCCTAGGGTATGCTTAATTTTATTATATCCCTGGAATAGTTACTATGTTCTGTTGCAGTCAGCAACCAATGTAGGCATGCGTGGGGAGAAGCCTTAGGAAAATGATGGTCCTAGGGGGAAGGGATGACCGGGTTAGAAATCTATGTCTCGGAGAGTTGACCTCACGAAGGGAAGTGGATAGTGGCCAGGTTCTCCTGATGAGCTTACTCCCTCGGGCTCTATCAGGGTATGAAGTGGTGGGGCAGTGGGAAATCTACTCATGCCTATTTCGATTCCAAATTTTAAATGCCTGTACCCCGTGTGCTGTTTCCTGTGGTGAGGATCTAATATATCTGTAGTCCTGTAAACACCTCTTCGGGAGGAGGGTAACCAAAAAAAAAAAAAATGAGGAAAAACCAAAGAGGCAGAAAAATATGCTGAAAAGAAGGTCACAAAGTCTTTCTCCCCCCCTTCTTCCTCCTCTCCTTCCCTCTCCCACTCTCTCTCCTGTTCTTGACCATAAAACTATGGTATTTTCACAGTCTTTAAGCGATGTTGTCACTTCTAGGGCATATATGTCCCACAGCCAGCTTGCTTTTATACTCCCCTTACCCCCGCCAATGATTTGCAGATGGCTCTCAAGAGGTTTTGGGGGGAAAGGGGGGAGGGGGTCTATTCCCGCACCTCATAACAAAGCCAGAACAAGAAGCCAAAAGAAAAAATAATAAGACAAAAGTCCAGGAGAAATCCAACGCATGGCACTTATTGACCATGGAGAGTGTTACGCTGTGTGAACATGCCGGTGTCAAACCATGGAAATGTTATAGGGGGGAGATTTTTTTTTTTTTTTCTTTTTTTTTTTTTCCCCTATCAACCGACAGGGAGCATATAGTGCTTTATCTTCTTCCCTTAGAATTCACGCTCCTCTAGTCGGGAGCCAATACAGCAAGCCAAAAAAGAGGGGAAAATAGTGAAACCAAAGTCCAGGAGGGTACCAACACAGGGCACTTTGACCGTGGGGAATGCTTCACTGTATAAACCTGCAAGTGTGATACCCAAAAGCTGTTATGTGAGAAGTGCTTTTTTTTTTTTTTTTTTTCTTCCCTTTCCCCCCAACAACCGACCAGGAATATAAAAGAGCTTTACTGGACCTTTTGCTGAGCTTTTCCAGGCATTACCCACCATTTATCTTCTTCCTTTAAAATGTTATTATAAGCAGCCATGGCTTAAATCAGTGGTTCTCAACCCTGTCCTCAAGTACCCCCAACAGGCCATGTTTGCAGGTTTACCTTCATCTTGCACAGGTGCTTTAAATCACAGTCAATGGCTTGGTATTTTGGACAGCTATTTAGCTAAGATAAATTCACAAATTATATCCTGTCGGGGGTACTTGAGGACTGAAGCTGAGAACCACTGCTCTAAAATGGAAAATGTAATACTTACCTCTCTGTAATTTTCCTTTCCTGGTTCCTATCCATGGCAGCTTAAATCAACAATGACAATTAAAATCAAAGTGAAAACTAACAACCTACAAACAACACAGATTGACAACATCAAAAATATCTCAGTGAAAAATATCCCCCCCCCCCCCCTAAAAAATAAATAAAAAGTACTTGCTCTAAAACACGTTTGTTTTATAAAGCCATAACAAGCAAAATACAAAGAGAAAATACATGTTACAAACTCTATAAGGACACCCAAATGTACCCTCTTGCCACACACACACCATCAGAATGCTATCTGCAATCTTTATATAACATACTACAGTATAGGTTGGTGTGCTGATGAGGCAATTGAAAACACATGCACAGTCCATGAAACACACAAAATGCACATTCACCCAATGTAGAGACAGAACTTCAAAGTGGGTACACCTGTTAAGGATGTCCTAAAATGTCCTAAAATTACAAACCCAAAAAACACACTCTCTAAGCATGCCCAGAAAAATCATGCTGTTCACACACAAAAAGCACCAAAAAAAGAACAAAGTCCCTGAGCATGCCCAACAACCCAAATGCAGCTAGCACAAAATAAGCCACCCCCTGTCCAAAATTAAGCACATCATCCAGCATGATGGAGATGGAACAAACACCCCCCGGTCCATGGGGGCAAAGAACCTAACATGGGCAAAAGTTATACAACAAATACCATTGCAGTCTATGGGAACTGACTTGTTAATTTTGCGAGTCCCCACTTGTCTGGCTTATATTCTAGTTATAGGCCTTAAAATAGGTATAGGGGCCAAGGTCCCACCCTGAGGGTCATATATCAATATCACCAATTTGGACAACCCCAAAAACAAAACAAGGAGAAGTGCCTTTAAAAAAGCAAAATTGCTTAAAAGCTAGTAACTTGGGGCGGCTTACTCTGCCTGTAAAGTGGTGCATCTGTAGCACGTATCCAAAATGCTGCCTCAAAGATGTATGGCTTTAGAGAAAACTTACAAATCTACATTGCAGCTGCAAGATTTCCAAAACAAAAATAGCCTGCCCCCAATACATACAAGGCCATTTGGGTCTGTTAAAGCGGAGGTTCACACAAAAATTGAGCCTCCGCTTTTCCGAACCCTCCCCCCCTCCGGTGTCACATTTGACACCTTTCAGGGGGGAGGGGGGTATAATACAGGTATTTGCACCCACGTCCGGGCATAGACTCCTGCGGGAGTCTACGCCTCTTCCTGTCCCCCCCCCGCTGTCTGCTGGGAAACACACGGGTCCCAGATTGCACAGCGCGACTCGCACATGCGCAGTAGGGAACAGGAAAGTGAAGCCGCAAGGCTTTACTTCCTGATTCCCATGCCGAAGATGGTGGCGGCAGCACCCGAGAGCTGAGCGACAGATCGGCTTTGGGTGCCGACATCACTGGCACCCTGGACAGGTAAGTGCCCATATTTTAAAAGTCAGCAGCTGCAGTATTTGTAGCTACTGACTTTTAAAATGTGAACCCCACGTGAAAAATACCACCCCAAACTCAAAAAATATTGTGCCCCTCCCACACACTAACAAACCCCTAGCCAAACACACAGTAAGCCAGCCCATGAAAGCGGGTGGATGCTTGGGGCAGGAGGGGCTCGGGCACCTCAAAAGTCAACTGCCTTGTTCCCATATTCAGGGGGAAAAGGGCCTCTTCCACACAACCCTAGGCTGGGGTTGTGGGGGGCTGCAGACAGGGGGCTTTACGGAATGTGGAAAGCCCCTTTTAAACTAGCGGGTACAAGGTGGTTTGTGGTTGGTATTGGGCTGAGCCCAACATGCCCCAAAGGCAGCCAGCTATATTGAGTGCATGTGGCCTTGTATGGTTCAGGAGGGGGTTGGGCGATCGCTCTTCTTGCACCTTTCCTAGCTGGCCATGTTGTATGCTCTGAAAAAGGATGTGGTTTGGATTGGTGAAGGCAGCTCACAGTCTTTGGAGAATAGAGTGGAGTGTGAAGTTTCCCTTAAAAAGCAAAAGTTAGCCCATGGAAATCCAAGGGGTTAGAGGAGGCAGGCAAGAGCATTGGAGAATGGAGTGTGGAATTCCCCTTTAAAAGCAAAAGTTAGCCCATGGAAATCATATGCATTAGAGGGGAAGGTTAAATGGCCATTTAAGAGGAGCTAGTGGAGCGAGAGTCTTTTTACATAATTTTAACATGGTGCATGTCACACGTTGACAACATAACATGCTAACATGACCTGTGTACAAATCTCCTTAAAAAATACATAAAAGTGAACAAGCATAAAAAAATAAATGACAAGTTTAGAGGTGTGACCGTTCAACCCACGCAATTGCATGTATGTTGAATAAGAAAAGAAAAAGCACTCACATTGCCTCATCCGTGAATATTGGAGAAATAATAAAGAAAAAAAGGGTTTCAAAGAAAACCTATGGTCGGAATTTAAAGGCACAACAAACACTGGGAGTACAAAAAATTATTTAGCATTTATTGAAAAATACATAAAGTATAAAGACCAAAGACATGAAAGAAATAATAAAAAATCACATGTACAGACAAAAATCGATACATGATGTGAGCCCTAATGTGTCTACGCGTTTCGTTGTACACTTCTTCAGGACACACTTGGGGTTCAGTAGTTACAAAGAAGAGAGGAATCTCACTATCTTGCAGGAGGGTCACGTAGATACATGTTTATTCAATCAGTGATCAAACAGAAAATGGTGTCCAATAAAGAAAAACATACGGAAAAGTTCAGGGGCAAAACAGCTCAACACAGCCGAAACAAATAAAGGCCACCTGTGGGCTAATCATCAAAACCTTCTCAAAAAAGTGCTATCAAACAGGGGATATCAGATGGGAGATGGAATATGCCATGGACCATGATGTACATATCAAAAAAGATCCTTGAGTCATAAAAGAAAAGCCACAAGCAGAGGCTTGACTGTCTATCAAATATAGTGGATCCAGATCCAAGATGCCGTCATCCCAAACAAATAGATATATGATGGTGTCACGGAAATCCCCTGGGAGAGAGTGAACAACTCTACGTGACCCCCCTGCAAGATAGTGTGATTCCTCTCTTCTTTGCAAATGCTGAACCCTAAGTGTGTCCTGAAGAAGTGTACAACGAAATGCGTAGACGCATTAGGGCTCACATCATGTATCGATTTTTGTCTGTATAAGTGATTTTTTTTATTATTTCTTTCATGTCTTTGGTCTTTATACTAAGTATTTTTCAATAAACGCTAAATAATTTTTTGTACTCCCAGTGTTTGTTGTGCGTTTAAAGTCCGACCATAGGTTTTCTTTAAAAACCCTTTTTTACTTTATTATTTCTGCATGTATGTTGCTTAACATTTACTAAGATTTTGGCCACACAGTCAACAAGCGCATTTGAACGAGCGCACTGCTTACATTGATCTCATGCAGTTCTAAAACATACTTGCGGGCACAGCAGGCTTTCTCTGAAAAAGTTACTTTCTGATTCTATTTTGGGCATATTTGTTACTTGGGCAGTTGTTACTAAACTTCCTCACATCACCCCATATCACCCCATAATATTAGCACCTCCATTTTCTGTTAATATTAAATTGAAGATGCCGTGCGCCATGTCCATAGGGGATTCGCGCTCTGTTCCCACCGCACCGTTTAGTAAATATGAAAATGAGTGTCAAGTTCATTTATCCCAAATAATTACAAATACAAGGAGCTGTTTCTTTTGGGTCTGTCTATGACTGTGTTATGACTCGTACACTGTGGATCTCTTAGACAGCTTCTGGTTAGCCACAGTGCCTTTAGGAGCAATTTTTAGTCATGACATCCTTGAGATAATCATTTCAATCCCCAGATCTATCATATGTTTAGTAAATATGAAAATGAGTGTTGCGCCTCGCCGCGCGCCTCTACTTAAATTCCACCAAAAATTGCTTTTATTTTTGCCTTCTCAATTCACTCCAATCATTTTGCCAAATTGGTGAAATCTCACAATCTTTCAATTTGTACTGAAATTCTAGTAAAATGTCAAGTTCATTTATCCCAAATAATTACAAATACAAGGAGCTGTTTCTTTTGGGTCTGTCTATGACTGTGTTATGACTCGTACACTGTGGATCTCTTAGACAGCTTCTGGTTAGCCGCAGTGCCTTTAGGAGCAATTTTTAGTCATGACATCCTTGAGATAATCATTTCAATCCCCAGATCTATCATATGTGAAATCAGTGCTAGGAGTCTCCAACCATGAGAGTTTATCCTTCAAATAACAGCATCTTATCTCCACTTTGTCTGCATCTTGCATACACTCTGTACTACTTCCTCTACTGTTATAGCTGTTAACTGTACCACTATTACTTAAAAGGATGTGACATCAATAAAATCTATATATTCTGTATCTGCTGCCAAAATGCCACTCCAACCCTCGAACAATTTCATCCTTATCTATACAATATGGGGGAAAATATTTGATAGCATTTAAAATCATAAGCAAAATTGACTTGAATATAAAAGATTATCTTTTTTTATCCTCCAAAAAAACTCATCATTTGTCACATTATCACAAAAAAAAGAAGATATCTGTCCCTGTATGTGACAAAGGCAATTTCCCCATGCTGAAATCATTTGAACTTTGCAATCTCTATGCATCGGCATTAAAGAGACTTCAGGCATGATAAAAATCCAATCAACTTATATAATATCAGGGTATGTGCAGTTTGTCTTTCTTGTTTTAAAAAGGGAAATATACTGCATTTTCAGTGAGCACATATTTTGAGTAACTTTAGCTCATTTGCTTACCTTAAAGTGGATGTAAACCCAAAATTTGTATTTTATTTTTTTGATGTCATAATTTAGAGAATAATATTTCCTTTCATTTGAGCCCAGTCTTGCCACACAGATTTACTCGAGGCCTGAGCAATCCTCTTTTATTGTTCAGTTAGAGAAATCTTGATAAAGTCTTGAAAACTTTGGCAAAAACGCCCCCTTGCTGTGAGTGACCGGTGATTTACATATCATGCACTGGCCTGAGACAGGTTATCATCAGATCACTGGATGTTCTACTCTGCCCAGCTCTAACTACATACATGTCCCCTAAATCACTTGTCTGTCTATAGTCTGCTGACTGTTCACTGCATCCCATGATGAGAAACATCCAGTCAAAACACAGTAAAGGCAGCCAATCCTGGGAGAGCTGGAGGGGAGGGGAGGGGGATGTTAATTGTGATCTTTTTACACAGGATGTGCCTGTCTCAGGCTAGTGCATGATATGTAAATCACCTGTACAAAAGTATATTTAGCTTATTTAGGCGCAGACTCAGGCCATTCATTTTGCCATACCCTCGCCAGACCGCAGGCCTGGAAGGGTTTCACAAATATTTATCTCTTTCCTCAGCTCACATCACTGGCAAAAAACCTTCTAGTAATTGGCCAGAGTGAAATAAATATTCATAACTTTGTTTCTTCTTGTTTATCAGCTGGAAATCCCTCAATGGCCAAAGGCAGAAGCAAACAATTATGACCAGTTCTCGCTCCGGCCACAGTATATTTACTGTGGGCTGGTGGCATGGGCAGGCTGGATCACGTACATGTACAGTACACTTACTGTGGGCTGGCGGCATGACAGGCTGGATCATGTACATGTACAGTACATCATCCAGCCTGTTCCAGGTTCCATGCTGACCCACGCCATCATTGGCTACAGTGAGATTTTGTCAGCAGGTCCCAGCCAATAATTTTTGATTGAGACCTGTTTATAGGCTGTAGCCAATCACAGCACAGAGCCCCGTGTTTACAAAGACACAGGGCTCTGTACACATATCAGAGATCTGGCTGTTTACTATTCCTGTAAATCAGGGAGAAAAAACTGCCAGGTCTGTTAGTAAAAGCAGCACATATTACACACATTACACAGTTAATGCTTGATTGCCCCTTGATGTTAACCCCTTCCCAGCCAGTGTCATTAACACAGTGTACAGTATTATATCTGATTACTGTATTAGTGCCACTATTGATGTCAGTGCTAGTCAGTGTAAGGCCACTTTCACACTGAAGCGCTTCTAAACTGCCAGTAAAAACACTGAGCGCTTTTGAAGAGCTTTTCAGGCGCTTTTGAAGAGCTTTCCATTCATTTCAATGGGGAGGGGAGTTTTTCACAGCCCTGCCAGCACACTGCCCCAGTGTGAAAGCGTTCATTGATTTTAATGGAAATACGTTTTCGTAATCTTTTTAGGCGCTGTTTTTAGCGTGAAAGCACCTGAAAAGCGCCTCAGTGTGAAAGCGGTCTAACTCTCAGCAATATGAATGATAACACAACAACTTTTATTTCACTCATGGTTAGTGTTTGGATGAAGCCATTTATCAATCAACTATGTTTACTCTTTTTAAATCATAATGACAACAGAAACTAGCCAAATGACCCTGATCAAAAGTTTACATACCCCAGTTCTTAATACCGTGTATTGCCCCCTTTAACATCAATGACAGCTTGAAGTCTTTTGTGGTATTTGTGGATGAGGCTCTTTATCTTCTCAGATGGTAAAGCTGCGCATTCCTCTTGGCAAAAAGCCTCCAGTTCCTGTAAATTCTTGGGCTGTCTTGCATGAACTGCACATTTGAGATCTCCCCAGAGTGGCTCAATGATATTGTGGTCAGGAGACTGAGATGGCTGCTCCAGAACCTTCACTTTATTCTGCTGTAGCCAATGACAGGTCGACTTGTTTCTTGGATCATTATCAATTAGGAATGTCCAAATACCTCCCATGCGCAGCTTCCTGGCTGATGAATGCAAATGTTCCTCCAGTATTTTTTTTTGCCAAAAATAGAGCTTTCTTTTGGTGGTATTTGATCGCCCCTGCGGTTTTTATTTTTTGCGCTAAACAAAAATAGAGCGACAATTTTGAAAAAAATACAATATTTTTTACTTTTTGCTATAATAAATATCCCCCAAAAATATATAAAAAAACATTTTTTTTCCTCAGTTTAGGCCGATACATATTCTTCTACATATTTTTGGTAAAAAAAAAAAATCGCAATTAGCGATTATTGATTGTTTTTTGCGCAAAAGTTATAGCGTTTACAAAATAGGGGATAGTTTTATAGCATTCTTATAAAAAAAAATTTTTCTAGTAATGGCGGCGATCAGCGATTTTTATTGTGACTGCGACATTATGGCGGACATATCGGACATTTTTGACACATTTTTGGGACCATTGTCATTTATACAGCAATCAATACTATTTAAATGCATTGATCCCTGTATAAATAACACTGGCAGTGAAAGAGTTAACCACTAGGGGGCGGGGAGGGGTTAGGTCTGTGACGTGTGTGTTTTTTTTTTACAGTAGGGGGCGTGGCTGACGTCTGAAGTCACTGATCGGCTTTCCCGATGACAGGGAACAGCCGATCAGTGACAGGCAGTGTAGGAAGCACGGGGAGAGGTTTGTTTACACAGACCTCTCCCCGTTCTTCAGCTCTGTGACCCGATTGTGGGACACCAGCGGCGATCGGATCACGGAGCTCCCGACCGGGTCGCGAGCACGCCGCCGGCGGCGCGCGAGTGACCCGCGGCTGGGCAATTAAAGGGGACGCACCGGTACGTGCTTTTGCCCAGCCGTGCCATTCTGCCGACGTAAATGTGCAGGAGGCGGTCGGAAAGCGGTTAATAGCCATTTAAACCCCTTTGTGTCAACTTGTGTGCATGTTATCAGGCCAAAATCACCAGGGTATGTAAACCTTTGATCAGGGTCATTTTGGTAGTTTGTGTTGTCATTATGATTTTAAAAGAGCAAACACAGTTGATTGATAAGAAATGGCTTCAGCCAAACACTAACCATGAGTGAAAGAAATGTTTTTGTGTTATCATTCATATTCTCTGAAAAATGGCCAAGAAATCATAAATTCTGCAGGGTATATAAACTTATGAGCACAACTGTACTATCGTTTGTATACGCTATATCTTTCACACAAACCAATTAATATACACTTATAGGTATTTTCTTTTTTTTTTTTTTTTTAGCAGAATACGTTTTGGCCTAAATTTATGAATAAATTCAAGTTTTTTTATTTGATACGTTTTATAACAGAAATTATATTTTTTTTTTCCAAATTTTCTGCCTTTTTCATTTATATAATAAAATATAAAAACCCAGTGGTGGTAAAGTACCACCAAAAGAATGCTCTATTTGTGTGAAAAAATATATATTTCATTTACATTGTGTTGCATGAGCAATTGCCAGTTAAAGTAGTGGAGTGGTGAATAGCAAAAAACGCTCTGGTCATGAAGGGGGTTAAAACCTTCCAGAGGTCAACTGGTTAATGCAATATCAAAGCATGTACACAGGTTAGTCATTCATTTATATGGTACCAATACACATATGTGAGGCACATTGACATGTGTTGTCCATTTTTTGATTCACCTTATGTCCTAGGGCCTATCGATGACAATGGGGGTGTTTGAAAACCTATAACAATGAAAACACGTAAAAATGCATGAAAAACACACAGTTTTAGTGTAGTGTTAATAAAACAAAAGTCATTTGCATTGTCTTGAGTTTCCTGTAACTAATTCAATTGCAGTAATCTTGTAGATACTTGGGTTTTTAAGGAGGCACCAAAATCCCATTCATATTATTCTTTTATTTTTATTTTTTATAAACCACATTTTAGTACAGTGGAGCGAAACACATTGAGGCAGTGAAGGAGTAAGTAGCATGCTTTACTTGCTATAAACCTTGTTCACCTCTGGAGGATTAGCCTCTTTTTAAACTGAGAAGACCTGGCTCCTGCATGACCTGCTGGAGTACACTTGTTGTGTCAGTGCCTACTCCTTCCTGCTCGGTGAACTTTATGAGCGTACAAAAGTGATGAATTGTTTTTGTTTGTAACCATGGGCCATCATGCCTGTTTAAATTCTAAGAAAGGCATTTGGTAAATAACATGAACACTTTAGGGATGGCAAGGTAATTCAAGTTTGTATCCATGTAAAAACTTGTTTAAATTTGTCATGCATCAATTTTAACAAGCATCAATTTTTAACAACAATTAAACCAAACTCTTCATCACTTGGGATATAATGCATTACATCATTTTAGGATCATATACATGATTTGTAGATATGAAGCTGGGAATCACATTTTTGTACTCCACTAAAAAAGAATTAAGCTAAACTCTAGCCTAAAATACAATACAAATTAATAGTCTATTAAAAGATAAAATATAAAATCTTATGCTGTACAATTTAGCTTTAATCTGAAGATATCCCTTGCAGGACTTGTTTTGCCACTAGATGTCCTCAATCTGATGGCCAGCATTATTCTGCCTAGCTTGCCCTGGAACCACCCCACCCTGTGACTGGACAGTGAAAGGCGAAACAAGACAGCAATGAACTTATCTCTCACTCTGCTTTCTCCTGTGACTAGACAGCAGGGCCGCTGATAAGGAAGTACAGCCGGCCCTCCTGTACCGGGCCTGGGCTCCATCAGTTCAAAAGGGGGCCCTGGCACCTGCTGAAAAGGAGGGCTGACTGTACTGCCTTATTGCAGACCCCAATCCTGTTGTGCCTGCCCCTACAGCACTGTTGGCTTCTACTCCTTTCTCCCTCCAGCTGTGCTTTAGGGGGAATGGCTCTAGCATCTGTGCCCCCATCTCCCTGCTGTCCAGTCGCCCCTGTGTACCCCTTTCCCCTGCAGGCTGCCAGCTTCCCATCCTCCCACCAACAGCTGCTGCGGGTACACAGGTGGATGTTCCATAATGGAGAGCGGGTGAAGGAGCCAGTAAATGCAATTTATCGACCCCCTTCCTTTTTCTGAATGAACACAGTAAGCGATTGCTACTGATCGCTACTGTGTTTTACCATACTCCAGTTTGTGAATGAACAGGAAGCTGATCAAATCTGTTTAGACCCCTTCTATTTCGCCAAAGCTGCAGTTATAGTTATATTTATATATCTTTTTTTTTTCTAAAAAAAACAAAGTAGAAAAAAATTAAAAATTCTAAAAAAATAGTGCTTCACTTTTAATTTCTGCCATGGCTGGCTGCAAAGCATAGAATGGTGGTGGTGGCATGTGTACACCTCTAGCCACTGCCTCAGTTGCTAAAGGGCGTAGCAGTTGGTGGGCAGTAAAAGTGCAGCTCAACCCCCCCACCTTCCCCCAACCTCACTAAGGAATCATTCACACAGGTACTCTGCCCGTCTGTTAAGGGGAAGCAGTGGCTGAATAAACACAGCTACAGTTTCTAATATGGTAGGTGTTCAGGTGTAGTTGAGTGACCCTGAACTTCACCCACACAGCTGTAAAATTAGGACCTGTGGCTGTGTTTGTGCAGCTGCTGCTGCATCTCCGTAGAGTAACATAGGCTGCCTGCACACAGCTTCAGTTGACTCTAGCAATGTAAACCAATGATTTACACTGTACAGGCCACAGCACCCATGTGGATGAGCCCTAATACCTAATTTGCACACAGAGCTTTACCAGGCATTTTGTTGTGTCCAACTCTGCTGGACAGTGAAATGAGAAGCAGGACAGTGATGATTTTTTCTCTAACTCTCTAACAGATTGGTTCCTTGTGCTGCTTATTCCTCCCACACTTCAGCCCTGCTGTACAGGGACTGCGAAAACTGGATCCAATTTAGGTACTTACACCACTTGCATTTATAAAAATACATTTAATTATGTAATAATTGCTTACAGAACAGCAATAATATCTGCTTAGAGTTTAGCTTTAAAGTGAAGCTGACCAGAGCCCTTGCAAGACGAGCCGGAGTTAGGGCAAACATCACAAGGGTGGACCTTTTAACTTCTTTTTTCATTCCCCATTCATAAAAAGTATGCTAACACCAAATATAAAACAGAGGGAAAGATTTGCCAACTTTTTGAAACTAAAAAATCCCAACGCCTTCGATAATGTGGTATGTGCAGCTGGTTTGGGCGAGATCTGAGGTATGATGACTGACATTGCACCACCAATATAACAAAATACAATGTTTTCCTGACCTCTTGAATTTAGTGTTCTTATACTAATAGTAGCTTGGGCAGGACCAACATTGTCTGAGTCTGGTGGGCTACCTTCACCACTGTGCTCAGTGGTGCTGCCCGATAATCCCAGTTTTCTGCCCTTTCTAGGATCAATAGTTTATACTTTAGAGCAAAAAACATGCTGTTTATTAACTGATGATGTCATTGGTTAAATGCCAGTGGCTGGTTGTAATGCTGCACAATAAAGATCTGTGTAATTTTTGGGCAATTTGGGACAATTTTTAGGCATTTTGCCACAGCACCCCTGAATAGCCCAGAAGGCACCTCAGTTGAAAAAAGGCTGTTCTAGATTTTCTTTTTCTTCACTTTTTATCCAACTGATGGGTATCGGACAAAACAGGGAAATAATTCCCCTCTTTGGCGACAAAGACAGCATTTCAAATCTAAGAAAAAACTCCTCCATGTGGAGCTGAAAACCTGGTAGAAGTTCTCTTCGCTTATTTTTAGTATTGGGTTTTAACCAAGAAGCAGTGTCCTAGTTTTTCCCAACTGCTATCACTGTCACTTTTGTTGGATAGCTTGGCCTGCATATGTGGTCAATCCTGCAAGAGCTTTAACCAGAAATGGATTTTCACGGGAAGAAATTACGTCACAAGGTGCAAGTTTCTCTTGTTTCATTCAGAAGCTTTGTTAACCCGTAGCTCTCTCCATCTCCTCAATTTGAATTGAAATGGGAAGGGTTGTCTGTCATATTTTTGCAGAATTTCCAGATTTCCTGCATTACATCTGATAAATGACAGATCCTGCTTCTAAACAAACGTGATAAAAAATATTGTAATGTCCATACAGTTTTTATTTAGGCCCCTTTCACACTGGGGCGGTGCGGGGCGGCGACGGTAAAGCAGCGCTATATTTAGCGCTGCTTTACCTTCGTTTTATCCGTGGTATGCGGCCGCTAGCGGGGTGGTTTTAACCCCCGCTAGCGGCCGAAAAGGGTTAAAAACCTCCGCAAACCGCCGCTGCCGGCGGTTTGCGGGCGGTACCCCGCGGTTTCCCATTGATTTCAATGGGAACGAGCGGTATAGGAGCGGTAAATACACCGCTCCTACACCGCTCCAAAGATGCAGCTACAGCTATTTTTAGCGCTTTAGTGTGAAAGGGGTGATGTCACCTTGGATCTCAACTATTGTGTTTACATTCCAGCAGCGCTGGGGAGCTGTCATTTGCGAAGGGAGTAGCATCAAGGCAGCAGAAAAAACTCAGTATTGTGAAACTCTGTGCTGTGTGTATAGAATCAAGTATTGCAAAGCTGATAAACGATTAAACAAAAAAGTGTGTGGGTTGCTGCAACCCTGGACTGTGTTCCCACAATGTGACAAAATAATAGTGTAGAGTAGGGTTGCTCAGCCTAAATCCAATACGTGAAAATCAATATAATATAAAAAAAAAGTTAACATATGTGCAAACACCAATTATTCAATCCAATATAAAGTTCAAGTGCTAATAGTGATTATAGTGTGGTCATATATGGGTTAAAATAAAGTTCATTCTCCCAGCGTGCTGTATATCAGCCACCTTCTCTTGTTTAGCTGGTATTCATGTGTAACATATATAAACAATAGTGAACATCAAACTCTGTGCACCATTCTCGTGATCTCTGAACTCTCACCTCCAGATAAAATACAGACAAGCCTTTAAATAATATATTCAATAAATTGGTATGCTGCTCCACTGCTCTACTCCTCCGATAGGTACAATTCCCAGAGCTACTTAGGTGATGGTCCCTTTAAGACATCTTTGGTCCCTTTAAATCTTCAATGTATCCACTCAGCAACCAGTCATAACAGAATAAACATGCCTCCTTTAGTATAAAATGTCAAAGAACAACACTTTATTATGTTAAGAAAGCCTCTTACATCAAAAAACGTAAAAAAAAGCATGTAATCTGGTGTATACTCAGCATTTGCATAGCATCTCGCATCACTTCAGGTTTCAGGGCCCTACACATTGCGTCATGCTCACGTGACTTCATCAGGGGCCTACATCACAGGTCCACATCATCTGGCATTGCTCACTGTGATTACATTTTATTCTACATTGCTGGATAATTCAGGAAAGCAACTGGACAAAAATAGATGGTTGCCTCCCCCAAACACACAGCTCATCTCAAGACAACAAGTAAAGATTGATTACATTTAGCTGTATCTTCTGCTAGAACAGCTACAACACAGATGTTAAACCTGGTGTCATCCCAGACTCCTATCTGATTAAGTGACTGTATGTATACACTTTGTCTACAAGCAGAATTTGGGCAGTAAGGAGTAAGGCAGTCTTCATTACGGTCTCATTTGATTGGGCATGCCAAACTCTAACCCAGTAAAGAAGGTGTGCCCCTTTACTGAGGACAAACAGCTGTACCTGTTTGCAGTCACCTGGAGCATGAAGCTTAGGAAGTGTTATTTCTGTTGCACTGATACAGTAGGGTGAATGAGAATTATTATACTAGGACAGTAGGTGTATTAATGGCAAAAGTACCAGGTGGAAATAAAGGAAAAAAGCCTGAAACAAAATAATGCAGCCTCCACATCTGGACTGGTAAGCTGTAATATAAATGTAAATTTTTTTTAGTTTTGAGCCTAGATCCGCTTTAGGTTGAAATGGAGGAAGGTGATTCCGTATTTCATTTCACACTTGAGAAAGTTCATGCCTAATAGCGGACACCCCAAAATGACCTATTACTTTTATCAGCCCCTCTCTGATTTAGTTTCACTTTGTTACTGGGCTTGCCTTTGTGGTTAAGTCCTAATACTACCATGCCACTGTCCAAAAAGAACTTCCTCAATGGCCAGTAAGAGCATTAAAAACACAGTCCACTTACTAACTATTCTAATGACAGGTTACAGTATGTGGGGGGAAATATCCGCAAGGGAGTACATAACACACCAAAAACATAACCAAGGTTCTCATACTTCCCTCAACTTTAAACTTTATAGAGAGGGCATATTGCAGAATGTAGGCGATACTTATCCTGGTTTCAGTGGGACATCTGAAAGCCCACAGAGGCAGAGGCACACAGGTGTGTAGAGAACCATCTTTGCCAGTTTGTCCCATACTCGGAGTGTGCATTGTGTATCAACTCCAGTTTGTGGCTATCTTGGTTTATATCTTTCTGCAATTTAGGCAAGTTCAGAGATGGAAGACAACGCGTTACACCTGAAGTATCAGTTTTGGGAAGTCTTTATTTTAAATAGTTCCTGTTGCCAGACCATTCATTTCAACAAAAATATCTTTGCATAAGATTATATGTGAATTTAATGTATTTGGGCTTCTTTTTTTTTAACCTGTAAAAGCCTTCCTTGTGTAAACATCCAAAAGCACTAGGGCTGCTGCTAGGTACCAGCCATTTGAATGTGAGCAGTGACACTACCACGTACCTGGTGCTAGAGGCCAATAGAGAGAGGACTTCCCTTGCTGCTAAGTTCCAGACTCCCCTAAAGGTGGAACAGGAGTCCGGCTCAGACGCAGAGATGTTCTGACTGGAGTGTTGTCAGGAGAGATATCCAGGTACTCAGATGGGACACCAGGATAGTGTCTACAGACAGGTGGCGCCATTGGAAGTATCAGGCCTCTGGTAGAGCAGGAGTCAGGAGAAAAGCCAGTTTGAAGCTAGGCCAGGTATGGACAAAAGCAAGCGTAGTCCGGAGGACAGCCAAGTTCACACACAGGAGAGCAGGAAAAGAGAGTTCATTTTAATAAGCCGAGGTCAGTTCAGGAGGCAGGTCCAGGAGGCAAGCTTAGTCGGGAACAGGAATCCACAGATGCAAAGATAACACAGAAATGAATGCACTGGGGAGCTGTAGATCAACCAGCAATCACAGAGGGTGACATGGGCGCCAGTCCAAGCTGGGAGCGTGATACTTGTGTCACAGCTTCTTATGTGGATTGTCAATTTGCCAGCTACAAATTTATCTGGGTAATCATCTCAGTGGTTGGTGTTAAGCCAGTGCCTATCCTGAAGTGCTGGTTAGGACAGGTGTGTATGCTATGTTATGATATTTGGCGCTCACAGCTCCACTGTAACTGAAATGTTTGTTTTCTGAAACCTTTATGTTCATTCTGGAGTTTTTCATTGGATTTATATAGACCAGTGCTCATCAACCCTGTCCTCAGGGCCCACCAACAGGCCAGGTTTGCAAGATAACTGAAATACATCACAGGTGATATCATTTGCTGCTCAGTGATTGCAGTATTCTAGTCTGCATCTCCCCAATGTAATACATAAAACCTGGCCTGTTAGTAGGCCCTGAGGACAGTGTTGATGACCACTAATATAGGCTATTGATAAATAAAGCTGTGCCCTTCCAATCAACAGGTTTTGTGCTTTATTTTTATGAAGGTACAAGGTATATTATGTGACATTGAGGTTTTATGCCCATGCTTCCTAACAGTCTTGCGCATGCACACATTACGTTTATTTACATGGTTCATTTACAGAGTGTTTTTAGTTCTCTTCCCAGGCACAGGGAACACAATGATGGTTAGTAGCTGTATATCAAATATCTATATATCAAAATGCTGAAGGCTTCAAAATAAAGTTCAGCATAAGACAAAAGGTATCATTTTATTTTTCTTTGTAAACGGATGAACTTAAGTCACCTCTCAACTCAAAAGCCCTTGTGAATTAATACATTTGTTTTATAAGCAGCAAAAAGCTGGGTACACCAGATCTTGCCAGAATCTACCAGAATAATTTATTAACATCTTAATCCGATAAAGCCTGACATCTCTTAGTACAGGGCAGCTAGTAAAACATTAAATGTAATTGCTTAATAAAAGAGAGAGCAAATTATATAACTCAACTTAATAGAACACACTGAATCTGTGCTTATTCAAAAAGTCTGCTAATATGTTACTTTATTCAAGTGACATGTCACTTGAATAAAGTACCACATATTGTCATGTGTAACACATGTTGTCATGTGTAAGGCTGTCAAGTATGTACTGAGACACTGGCTGTCCACACCTGATGCTGGGTGAGTGGGCTGAATTTGGTAACAGAAAGGGGCAGCCAGTATGAATATGTGGGCAGAACTTGCATCCGAAGTGGGCAGGTCTCCACCCTAGCAGTGGACAGAACTTGGCAGTGGACAATATTGATGTGAGGGCAGAACTTGTAATCAGATGCAGACAGTATTGTTGGGAGGGCAGAAGTTATTACCTGGAGTGGACAGCCATTATGGATTAGAACAAAGAACTCAGTACCAAGAGTAGACAAGACAACTATTATGGATGAGTAGGAAGAACTTAGTACCAGGAGTGGACAGCCATTATGGATGAGTAGGGGAACTTAGTATGAGGAGTGGGCAGCCATTATGAATTAGTTGGAAGAACATTGTACCAGGAGTGGACAGGACGGTCATTATGGATGAGTAGGAAGAACTTAATACTAGGAGTGGCCAGCCATTGATGGATGAGTGGGAAGAACTTAGTACTAGGAGTGGACAGCCATTATGGATGAGTAGGAAGAACTTAGCACCAGGAGTGGACAGCCATTATAGCGCATCGGGAAAAATTTAGAACAAGGAGTGGACAGCCATTGTGGAAGAGCAGGAAGAACTTAGAACCAGAAGTAGACGGCCATTGTGGAAGAGTAGGAAGAACTTAGTACCAGAAATGGATAGTCATTATGGATGAGTAGGAAGCACTCAGTACCAAGAGTAGACAAGACAACTATTATGGATGAGAAGAACTTAGTACCAGGAGTGGGTAGCCATTATGGATCAATAGGAGGAACTTAGTACCAGGAGTGGACAGCCAATATGAATTAGTAGGAAGAACATCATACAAGGAGTGGACAGGATGGTCATTATGGACGACTAGGAAGAACTTAGAACCAGAAGTAGAGCCATTGTGGAAGAGTAGGAAGAACTTAGTACCAGGAATGAATAGTCATTATGGATGAGTAGGAAGAACTTAGTACTAGTTTCAATTGTGTGTGCAGTCTATAAGTTTATCTCGTAGTGACAATTTATGGCAAATGTAAAGGCATATCCAAGTGCTAGGGATGGGCCCGATGCTTGAGTCAGTAAGTTCGGCTCGAACATCGGGTGTTCGTTTGTTCATAGAACAAACAAATATATGGAGCACTCATGGGACGTTTGCCCACAGCGGAGCGCCCCATAATGCACTGCGAGATCGCAATGCATTAAAGGCTGCTGATTGGCCAAAGCATGCACCTGACCTGTATGCTTTGGTCAATCACAGCATGATATTGTTAGGACCTGGACTTGAACCTGGGACCTCAGCTGTGTCTGGCAATGAGTCTTCTCACTGAGCTATCTGAGATGCTAGACAGTGCCTTGTCAGATCCTTTAGACAACCCTGCCTTGTATCTTGATGTCAGCTGAACCTTGAACTCTTTGCTCCTCCCACAAATTTCCTGATATAAGCCATGTCTCTGCAGTTCCTCCTTGCCAGAATATTGTGCTATCTCCAGACTGTATCTCACTCCTGTCTTCCCTGCTGCCGTTCATATTTGTTACTACTCGTTATCGACCCTTGGCTTGTTCCTCGACTATGCTTCTGCCTGATCCTAACCTGCAACTACTCGTTACCGACCTTTTGGCTTGTTTACTGACCACGCTTCTGATTGATCCTTACCTGCTCATCCGCTACTGAACCCCGGCTTACTCACCTCCTGGTGGGGCGATCCTGAGGACCGCGACCTGGTACTAACATGCAGCTAAATCCATCTCCACCATCAGGAGCTCTGGTGAACACCGGTTAGTACTTAGACTCCGCACCTCAGGTGAGCCTGTGTCATCTGCCAGGGTGACTGCCTGTTTAACTATCCTGCTGGTTAGTGGTAGTCCTGCAACTGCTGTAGCAATTGGTCTTCGAGCCTGACCCCTGATTGTGACAGATATACAGCATGTGGCCTGGTATATTTCAGGAGGGGGCGCTCACTCGTGTCCCCCCCCTTTTCCTGCATCCTCGAATAAGGGTCTGGTATGGATTTTGTAAGGACCCCATGCCGTTTTTTTGGGGCTTTTTTGTTTTAATTTTTTATTAATCTGTATTGCCGGGACATGGCAATACATTACCGCCACAAGTAAGTTTAAATGAAATTTTTTCTTGTTAGAAATGTTATTATTGCTGCGGCATGCCAGAGTAGAGACTCCAACTATTCTATACAATATACAGATGCGCCACTTTACAGGCAGACTAAGGGGACACCACAGGCACGATATTTCTTTTTTAAAGGAATCTTTCACTCTTTTTATTGTTTCACTTTAAGCATCTATTACCCAGTCGTAAAATCACTGCTGGGGCTGGAGGAAACTTTATGGACATGGAGTTTTGCCCACTCCTTTAAAAATGATTAATCTGCTCCTTTGAGAAAAACTTTTTTTTTGCAGTTTTGATAGCTTTCATGATCACATCACCCCCATCATTTTGGGAATTCCTTGGCAGTCCCATTGCAAGGAACAATGTAGGGAATCTTACCAAACAAGTTCTCCGCTGGTCAAGGAATTGCAGTTGGTGTGGGTCACCGCCCATACGATTGCCCCATTGAGTTGCTCCCAGGGGCCGAAATACCTTTTGGCCGCCTTTTTGCTCAGGGAGTGGCTTGATCAAAATTTAGAGAAGGGTTTTATTAGACACTCAACATCTCCTGCAGGAGCAGCCCTATTCTTTGTTGAAAAGAAAGGCTCCACCTTGCGTCCATGCATTGATTACAGGCACATAAGTAAGGTCACTATTAAAAACCGTTATCCACTCCCCTTGATCTCGCAAATGTTGGAAAGACTGCGTTCTGCAAAAGTGTTTACAAAACTTGACCTACGGGGGGCATATAACCTGGTCCGTATTCGTCCAGGAGACAAATGGAAAACCGCCTTTAGAACCAGATATGGACATTTTGAGTCCTTGGTCATGCCTTTTGGTCTCTGCAATGCCCCTGCGACCTTTCAACACTTGTTTTTCGAGATTTGTTGGACCAATATGTCATTGCTTATCTGGATGACATCTTTATCTTTTCCGATAACCTGGAAGAGCACCGCAAGCATGTTTGCATTGTCTTTGAAAGATTACGGCAGAATCGACTTTATATCAAACTGGAGAAATATGAGTTGGAACAAGCCCAGATCCAGTTCTTAGGGTATATTATTTCTCCAGAGGGAGTGAGCATGGATCCCAAGAAGATTAAAGCGGTGGTAGATTGTCCTGCCTCCGGAAACATTAAGGAAATCCAACGATTTGTTGGGTTTGCCAACTTTTACAGAAAATTCATAAGGAACTTCTCTAAGGTGATAGCTCCAATTACCCAACTAACAAAGAAAGGGGTGCCCTTTGTGTGGTCATCTGAGGCGCAGGCTGCTTTTGGAAAGTTAAAAACTCTTTATACTTCTTCACCAGTATTGGTACATCCCAATCCTGAATTACCTTTTATAGTGGAAGTGGATGCTTCGGACTCTGCCGTTGGAGCTATCCTCTCTCAGAGACGTGGTGAAAAGATGCAGCTTCATCCCTGCGCTTACTTCTCTCGTTTACTGTCTTCAGCCGAAAGAAATTATGATATTGGGAATAAGGAGTTATTGGCAATTAAGAAAGCATTTTATGAATGGAGGCATTTGCTGGAAGGCGCTAAGCATCCTGTGACCGTTCTCACAGATCATAAGAATCTGGAATTCATTCGTTCTGCCAAGAGATTGTCTTCTAGACAAGCATGTTGATCATTGTTCTTTTCCAGGTTCAATTTTATTATCTCATATCGACCTGGGTCAAGGAATGGTAAGGCTGATGCCTTATCACGAATGTTGTCTGAGCCTCTCCAGGAAAAGAACTCTGAATACACAGTGCTGCCTCAAAAGAACTTTCTAGGTGCCACAAGTTCTAAAGCACTCTTGAGTCTCCTCATGGAAGGGTACGAGAATGACCCACTCCTCAAAAATCCTCCTATGGACATCATCCTTGAGTACAAAAATGGCTTCTGGACTCAAGCACATCGCCTCTATGTACCTGAAGTTGCTCGGGTTGAAGTCCTCAAGTTGGTTCATGACTCCAAACTTGCTGGACATTTTGGAGTTTCTAAGACAGAGGAACTTTTATCCCGTTCCTTTTGGTGGCCTGGGTACAAAAGAGATGTCAAAGGTTATGTTGCCTCGTGCCTGGTCTATGCTCGCAATAAGACACCCTGAGTTTCTCCTTTGGGGTTGCTCCAGCCACTCCCTGTACCATCAAGACCATGGGGATCCATTTCTATGGACTTTGTAGTCGATTTACCCCCCTCTAAAGAAATGACCACTATCTTGGTTGTTATTGACCGCTTCACGAAGATGGCTCACTTTATACCAGTCAAGGGGGTACCCTCTGCAGAACAAACTGCAGAGTTGATGGTTCGAGAAATCTTTAGACTACATGGAATTCCAGAAGATGTAGTTTCTGACAGAGGAGTACAATTCACTTCAAAATTTTGGAAAAGCTTTTGCTCAGCACTAGGAGTAACAGTTAATCTATCTTCGGCTTTTCATCCTCAGTCTAATGGTCAGACCGAGAGGACCAATCAAACTTTAGAGCAGTACCTTCGATGTTTTGTTAGTTATCTTCAGGATGAATGGGTGGACTATCTTCCTACAGCGGAGTTTGCTTATAACAATTCTAAACATGGCTCCACCTATCAGACCCCTTTTTTCATAAATACCGGGCATCATCCAGCTTTCATCCCTGATCTCCCTCATCTCAACTCCAATTCCTGCTGTTACCAACAGATTAACTGCTTTACAGGAGATCCAGGAGAAATTGATCGAGACTTTGAGGGAAGCTCAGGAAAGTTACAAGCCTGGAGATAGACATCGCAGAGCACTTCCTACCTTTCATGTGGGTGATCAAGTTTGGTTATCTGCTAAAAATCTGAAGGTTCATGTTCCATGTGCAAAGTTAGGACAAAAGTTTGTGGGACCTTTCCAGATCTCGGCCCAGATCAACCCAGTCGCCTTTCGCCTAAAACTTCCAGTCAGTATGAAGATTCACCTTGTGTTTCACATATCGCTACTCAAACCTAACATGCAGCTAAATCCATCTACACCATCAGGAGCTCTGGTGAACACCGGTTAGTACTTAGACTCCGCACCTCAGGTGAGCCTGTGTCATCTGCCAGGGTGACGGCCTGTTTAACTATCCTGCTGGTTAGTGGTAGTCCTGCAACTGCTGTAGCAATTGGTCTTCGAGCCTGACCCCTGATCATGACAGATATACAGCATGTGGCCTGGTATATTTCAGGAGGGGGGGGGCGCTCGCTCGTGTCCCCCCCTTTTCCTGCATCCTTGAATAAGGGTCTGGTATGGATTTTGTAAGGACCCCATGCCGTTTTTTTGGGGGCTTTTTTGTTTTAATTTTTTATTAATCTGTATTGCCGGGACATGGCAAATCATTACATCCACAAGTAAGTTTAAATGAAGTTTTTCCTGTTAGAAATGTTATTTTTGCTGCGGCATGTTCTATACAATATACAGATGCGCCACTTTACAGGCAGACTAAGGGGACCCACAGGCACGATATTTAAAGGAATATTTCATTTTTTATTGTTTCACTTTAAGCATCGTAAAATCACTGCTCCTTTAAAAATGATTGTTTTAAAAACTTTTTTTTTGCATTGATACATGTCCCCCAGGGCAGTACCCAGGTCCCCATACCCTTTTTTATGGCAATAGCTTGCATATAAGCCTTTAAAATTAGGACTTTTGATTTTTCATGTTTGTGTCCCATAGACCAATGTTTCTCAACTCCAGTCCTCAAGGCGACCCAACAGGTCATGGTTTTCAGGATTTCCCTCAGATGAAATGGCTGTGGAAATTACTAAGGCAGTAAAACTGATCAAATCACCTGTGCAAAATAATGGAAAGCCTGAAAACATGACCTGTTGGGGCACCTTGAGGACTGGAGTTGAGAAACACTGCCTTAGACTTTAATAGAGTTTGCATGCTCACTAGAACTTTTTGCCTGTTCGAGATATTCTGGTGCGAATTGAACCGGGAGGTGTTCGGCTCATCCTTACCAAGTGCACACTCTATTGATTGCAAACTGTTTCAGCACCGCTTTACTACTTTGTAGCATTTTGTCAATTATTTTATTTCATTCTTTTGTAATTTTTAGTATATTAGTATTGATGGTAATACCTTATTCACAATACTGTGTGCATACGTCGAGGTAACAGCACAAATTGCAGTTGCTGTTTTAATCACTGGGGTGGTGCAACACCATATATTGTCTGCAGTTTTAATAGTCCTTGTAGGAACACACATAATGTTAGCAGCTGCTACATTATATTTTTTTTATTTATTTATTAATTATTTAGTTTTTTTTTTGGTAGCACAGGAGTTAATTCTTACTCTTGAAAGACCTTAGAACCAGGAGTGGACAACCATTATGGAAGAGCTTAGAGCCAGGAGTGGAAAGCCAGTATTGATGGTTGAGTAGAAATTAGCACCAGAAAAACACATCCACTATCAATGAGTGGGAACTTAAGGTAGTCCTAAATGTTCCCACATCTAAAGAACCAAAAAACAGATGAAAGATCTTGGGAATTAGGGAAAACCTTATACCATGCTTCCCCTAAATAGCACCAACTAACTTGCAGTCCACATAATTCATCATAGAGAAAATCATAGTGAATACAAGCCTGCTAGAGTAAGAAAAATAGACATTGAACTCACGTTGAAGACAAGATACCTCAATTCACCTTTTTTCATGTGTGTTCAGTCTTTTAAGACAACCAGGAAACAGTAATTAATTTCTCAAAACGTAATCTATTTTATTTAAATAAATAGATATGAATATTTCCTCTTTTTAATGCCTGATTCCTCTTGTACTTTTTTGAGTCATCATTAGAAGTTTCATATAAAGAATGTTGATGGCGGTTAAGGAAACTTAGAACATTTTAGATCATTATTTAAATTAAAAGAGCAGCAGGACTGGAAGTGCTAATGAGTCTGTCAGACTTCAATATAACAGTCAACAATGCTTCTGACATCTGTTCTTGAATATCTCAATCTTGGCACGGCTTCATGCATACACTTTGTAATACATTTGGAAAATCTGTCCAGTTCTGTGGCTTATGCTTGTTTTATAACAATATTGCTCTAATGATTCTATTTAATTCAGCTCTAGTAACAAGCCGGGACAATTGTGACTGCCCTGCTGAGCCTCTACTCTTGTTTCCGGTACATGTCCCTCAGACATGTGTTTTATATGTCAGATGTCTCGGGTGCTTTATTTCTGATTATTTGGGCATGCTCTAATGTACAGCAATATCAAGATTAGTGTTACAATTTATGGATCGCAGAATGGCATTCCCATTTATTAGCAATGCAAGTTGATATGCCTAGAATACTGGATAAACTTATGCATTGCCTGAACGCTTTTGGCAGATCTGTTTTTCAGGGAATTTCTGAGAAGGAAATGGAAAGCACCCTGTTGGCCATACCAGTGAAAGGTCAGCACTGACTTTTCACACTGATGTTATAAAGTATAACCAAACAGACCTTGAATTGGGTAAACAGGAAACAAAAAGGCCTCCACTAAAGCAGTTCTTGGAGCATAAGGGGCTTGCATATCTTATTCTATCACAAATTCAAAAAATAATGGGATTCATTTTTGTTTTAGAAACATGGCTGGGGCCAGTCAAAAAACTTTGATCAATTGTACATTCAGGTCAGCATTTTCTCAACCTTTTTCAGTCATGGCAACCTTTAATTGTACACAAAGTCTCGAGGCACCCCTAACACAAATGTTACTTACCATCAATGGGAAACCTGGAGCATGGGACAAAGCACACAACCAACTTCAGGTCATTAACTTCACATCAGGGCCCCAGCCCATCACATCAGACTCTTTCCCCATCCATCATAGAATCCTTTAATGACATCAGAAGTTCCACCCTTTACATTAGAGTCCCTCATATACATTTGGGTCACCCCATCACAACTTTCTATCAGAACCCCCAGCTTACTCCAGCATCATAGCAGAAGGTGGGAGGCAGAGTGAGTCTGGATAGTGGTGCATGCCATCCTCTTCAGAATGCTGGTGGTGACCCTGCATGCCTCCTGTCCCTGGATCAGCACTGTGCATTGCTATGGGGCCTACGAGACATTGTGCATCCTCATTCTAAAGTTTTAATGGTACTGATTCAAGGAAAACTGCATGTTTTTTGGCACCCAAGTTGTGAAACACTGTGTTAAGCCATCAATAGGAATGCTGTCATTGGATTGCACCCTAGTTGGGAGAGGCTGATCCAGAATGTACAAGTAGCACCCTCTACTTAGGTAGGTGCTAGAGTAGGATTTTTGTTCTGCAGTGTAGGTAAATTTAGGCAGGCCTGGCTGGCAGCCAGGACTGTTTGTTTTGGTTTGTGAGGGCTGGGAATGGCTCAGAGTTAGCAGTGGGCGACTCATGGGCAGCCTCACTGAGACCTCCCTCTTTCTTCTAGAGGATTCTAGAAGGAGAAAAAGAGAGGAGAGGTGGAGCTGCCTGGGATGTTCTAAGGAGCCCTGACCAATCCCCAACATGGATTGGCAGGGGGCAGGCCTCCTTAACTACCTAGGGTCAGCCCAGCTGGGGAGGAGTTGTCGGTGGAAGAACTGGAGAAGGAGTTGTCGGGTGAAAGAACTGGAGGAGTACTAGGCTGTCGGGGCTTTGAGGGAGCTCCCTAGTCTGGGGGGTGACCTTGGGCCTATGCTCGGATGCAGGACAGAGCCCTCCGTGAAATCGTGGAGGCTCTGAACAGGAGGCACAGGAGGAGCAAGAGAGGACAGCAGGAGCAAGTACTGCCGGGCAAGTCTTCAGGAGGGAACCACCGGTTGCAGCCAGGAGGGCTGGGAAACTGCAGTCAGAGATGGGTGCAGAGCCAGTAGTAAGGACTACAATGTCATGGGCAGTGGAGTTGGGCTGCTGCAGCCAGGAGGGCTGGCAGGGCCTGAAGAGGGCTGACTGGGAGCAGTAGTCCATCAGTAGGACAGCTAGCACTAAAGACTTTCTATTTCTTGCTACACTATAGGGTCCCTGCCCGCAAAAGACAGTTGCTAAGGCCTGGCCTAATCCTACATGTGCTAGCTGTTCCTGAGAAGCGAGAGTTGTGCAGGAGGAAGGGCTAGAGAGCAATAGTCTGCAAGCAAGAGTTGTGCAGGAGGAGACTGAAGTGGTAACTTGTACAGAGAAGTGTATATAGTTGTCCCAATCGATTGTATATCAATCAATTGACAGATTGTATATCAATCTACCAATTGACTCATAAAATTCACCGAGCATCCCATATTTCCCTTACCCCATCCAAGTTAAATTTCCTCAATAAAACAAACAAAAAAACAAGCACATGGACTGTTTTCTGCCTGAGAGTGACTGAGGAGCGAATGCTAGGCTGGGCAGGGTGACAGGTGGGCCACATCACTTAGCAGCCCCTACGGGGGTACTGCTACATACATCTGGAAGTAATAGTAAAAATTTGATTAAATTTGTTTTGTTTTTTATTAGCAAAGTACTGGAAAAGAGCTATTGTAATATAACGAAGTACAGAAACCATAGACACCAGCAACAAATAATTTACTGTAGCCAGACCAGTAAAAGATGACTTTGAATTAGATGTCATGCATATGGGCTGTTGCATTTTTTATTTGTCAGCTTCCATAATTATGAGCCAAGCATTTATTCTGTTGGTTCCATTTTGTATGAAAAAAAAGATTGCATTGTGCAATACACGATGCAGCCTTGGATTATTAAGCTGAAAATTTGAGTCACATGAACAAATGATATCAAAATGACTAAATCATAAAAGGGTATTTCCAAACCTGAAACACAGTTGTAATTATTATTTATTATTGACAATTTTAGCTTTCAATTACAAACCCATCACATTAACCACTTGCCTACCAGGCACCAACACCCCCTCCCATCCAGACCAATTTTCAGCTTTCGGTGCTCTCACGCTTTGACTGACAATTACTCAGTCATGCAACACTGTACCCAAATGAATATTTTGTCCTTTTTTTCCCACAAATAGAGCTTTCTTTTGGTGGTATTTGATCACCTCTGGGTTTTTTTTATTTTTTTGCGCTATAATTGAAAAAAGACCGAAAATTTTGAAAAAAAATGCATTTTTCTTTGTTTCTGTGATACAATTTAGGAAATTATTAATTTTTCTTCATAAATTTTGGCCACAATTTATACTGCCACATATCTTTGGTAAAAATAACCCAAATTAGCGGATATTATTTGGCCTTTGTGAAAGTTACAGACTCTACAAACTGTGGTGCGAATTATACAAAATTGATCACATCTGATGTACTGGTGACCTATCTCGTTTCTTGTGACCCGAACAAGCCAGGAAAGTACAAATACCCCCAAATGACCCCTTTTTTGAAAGTAGACATTCCAAGGTATTTAGTAAGAGGCATGGTGAGCTTTTTGATGTCGTCAATTTTTCCCACAATTCTTTGCAAAATGAATTATTTTTTTATTTTTTATTTTTTTTCTACAAAATTGTCATTGTAATAGGTTATTTCTCTCACATGGCATGTGTATACCACAAATGACACCCCAAAATAAATTCTGCTACTCCTCCTGATTATTACGATACCACATATGTGGGACTTTTCCACAGCCTGGCCACATAGAGAGGCCCAACATGCAGGGAGCGCCATCACGTGTTCTAGGAGCATAAATTACACATCTAAATTGTTGACTACCTATTACACTTTTGAAGGCCCTGGAGCACCAGGACAATGACACGTGACACTGACGTGGCACTGATGACACGTGACACTGACGTGGCACTGATGACACGTGACACTGATGACACGTGACACTGACGTGGCACTGATGACACGTGACACTGACGTGGCACTGATGACACGTGACACTGACGTGGCACTGATGACAGATGGTACTAATACGGGGCACTGATGACACGTGACACTGATGACAGATGGCACTAATATGTGGCACTGATGAGAGATGGCACTCATACATGGCACTGATATCACGTGGCACTAATATGTGGCACTGATGCGAGATGGCACTAATACGTGGCACTGATGCGAGATGGCACTAATACGTGGCACTGATGACAGACGGCACTAATACGTGGCACTGATGACACATGACACTGATGACAGATGGCACTGATACGTGGCATTGATGACAGGTGACACTGATAACAGGTGGCACTGATGACAGATGGCACTAATATGTGGCACTGATGACAGATGGCACTGACGGCAGATGGCACTGGCAGATGGCACTGGGGATGGATCTGGCAGATGGCACTGGCAGATGGCACTGGGGATGGATCTGGCAGATGGCACTGGGGATGGATCTGGCAGATGGCACTGGGGATGGCACTGGCAGATGGCACTGGGGATGGCACTGGGGATGGATCTGGCAGATGGCACTGGGGATGGCACTGGCAGATGGCACTGGGGATGTCATTTTATTTATTTATTTTTTTTTTAAAAACTTACGGCGCTGCAGCCGTTCATCTCCCCCTCCTCACACGCTGTCTCTGTGTGAGGAGGAGGAGCGGCGCTGAGAGATGATCTCATATGTTTACATATGAGATCATCTCTCATTGGCCAGGGCGATCGCGCTGTAAACGGCCGCTGTTATTGGCCGTTTACAGCGATCTGTGATTGGACGTGTCCGAGGGACACGGCCAACACAGAATTTCCCTGCTGCGCGCTCGTGAGCGCGCACAGGGAACGAGGAAAGGGGAGGCCGTCATATGACGGCCTCCCGGGATTTGGCATCCGCGCTGTGGCCGTCATTCGGCTACGGCCGGATGCGAAGTGGTTAAACAGCTCCATTTGTCTTCTAGTTTCATTTTGAAATAAAAAATATTGGTTCTTGACCAATATATAGAATTGTATTTAGAAGGTATTCTGTATAGTTTTATTTGTGACTAAGAAAACAATTTCAATATAAAATTGCATTATAATAGCACAAAGGTAATCCAGTTTCGTCCGCAGTACAAAATGCACACTGGTTTTATTTCTCCATCAACAGACCTTACGAAATCACAACCAACACATAACATAAGAGCAAACCGTTTAAACTTACCTGTCCTGTTGTCCATGACCATGAACTCCACTAAACTTAAAAGAGAAATTGGGCTTTTTAGTCATACCTACCTAGGTGGATGCATTACTGGTCTGACTGATCTTCTGATCGCTCGGTTCTCAGACCAGCTCTGTGATGTCAGCCAAGCTTCAGCCCGCTGTCCGTTAAAAACGTGTCACAGGAGTGCAGAACGAACTGCACTCCTGTGATCCAGGGGAAAAGTACAGCCAAATTAGCTTTGGCTGTACTTCTCCTTTAAGAGTAAGGATAACCTCGATGTTCGACTCGAACATAAGTTCCACTCGAACATTGGGTGTTCGCCTGTTCGCAGAACAGCAAACATTATGGGGCGTTCGCGGTAAATTTAAGCCCCGTGGAATGCCCCATAATGCACTGTGGGATCGCAGTGAATTGCTGTATGATGATTAGCCAAAGCATGCACCTGACTTCCATGCATTAGCCAATCACAGTGCTAATCGGCCAAAGGGTGCCTTTGGCCGATCATGGCTCAGGGGGACTAAGTCCACGCCCTAAACTATATAAGGCTGCTTACATAGCGGCCATGTGTAGTGTTGTTGGCATGGACCGAGAGATAGCTTAAGTTAGATTAAGCAGGCAGGTTATTCAGTTAGTGGCAGTGCATTTGAGATATATATATATATATATATATATATATATATATATATATATATATATATACACACACACACACACACACACACACACACACACACACACACACAATCAGTCTAGTATGTATATATATATATATATATGTATAGGGGGGTGCTTTGGGGAAAGGGGGGCCCTGTGGCCCCCCCACCTCAAAGCACCTTGTCCTCATGTTAATGAGGACAAGGGCCTCTTCCCGACAACCCTGGCCGTTGATTGTCGGGGTCTGCCGGCGGGGGGCTTATCGGAATCCAGGAGCCCCCTTACTAAGGGGGCCCCCAGATCCTGACCCCCCACCCTATGTGAATGAGTATGGGGTACGATGTACCCCTACCCATTCACCTGGTGAAAAAAGAGCATCCTCCGGGACTGTGACATCATAGGGGGTGGGTCACCATGTGACATGAGCCGGTGTCCCCGCCCCTTGTCCCTATATAAGTCACAGCACAACGTGTCTCTGCCATTACGGCCAGAGACAGCGTTGTGTCAACATCGAAAGGAAGAAGAAGAAGAAGAGAAGAAGGAGAAGAAGACGATGGTGACAGAAGCCCAGGCCACCGCTAGTAAAAGAGCTATAAGAAGATAGCGGAGGCCCGGCAAGAAGAACAGAAGAGCGGGACAAGACCCCCGAAGTCGGAATAAGACCCCCAGACGGCGGCAGCGACGAAGGCGAAAGCCGGGCTCCTCTGCTAGTAAAAGAGCTAGCAGAAGATAGTGGAGGGGTCCAGTGAGAAGACCCCCAAGACGGAGGAAGACCCCCGGAGCTGTGTAATAAAGTAATTTTAAAAACTTGTGTTGTGTTTTTATTTACACTTTTTTTCCACCAGGTGAATGGGTAGGGGTACATCGCACCCCATACTCATTCACATAGGGTGGGGGCCAGGATCTGGGGGCCCCCTTATTAAAGGGGGCTCCGGGATTTCGATAAGCCCCCCACCCGCAGACCCTGACAACCAATGGCCAGGGTTGTCGGGAAGAGGCCCTTGTCCTCATCAACATAGGGACAAGGTGCTTTGGGGTGGGGGGGGGGGGGGCGCTCGCTCGTCCCCACATGTCAGAGAAATACCGTGCTTCGCCGCCGGGTTCCAGGGTTGCGCACACGCGGTAGAGCAGCTCAGCGAATAGTACAGGTACGCCGGGTAGCGGGTGCGCATGCGCGGGTCCGTGGCACTCGGGTATCTGACACAGCCCGGCCAGTGCGGCTCACCGCTGTGCGCGGCGCTGACAGAAGACGAGTGCGCATGTGCACTCGTCCGGGTATCCCACCTGACCGTTCACCTGACCATTCACCTGGCCTATAAAAGGCTTCCCCTGTTGTCCCACAATTGCTGGTTTGTTGTCTCTTCCTGAGTCCTGGCTCCAGTCCTTGTGTCCTGTATCCGGTATCCTGTATCCTGTATCCAGCACCCTGCATCCTGTACCTGCTTGACTACCTGTGCCGACCCGGAATCTGCTTGACCACCGCTGCCGTTCCTTACCTGTGTTTGACCCCTGGCTTGCTTCCTGATCACCTGTGCTTGACCCTCGGCCTGCCTACTGGACATTCTCTGAGTTACTTACCTGTGTTTGACCCCTGGCTTGCTTCCTGGATACCTCTGCTGCCTGATCACCTGTGCTTGACCCTCGGCCTGCCTACTGGACATTCTCTAATTTACTTACCTGTGTTTGACCCCTGGCTTGCTTCCTGGATACCTCTGCTGCCTGATCACCTGTGTTTGACCCTCGGCCTGCCTACTGGACATTCTCTGAGTTACTTACCTGTGTTTGACCCCCGGCTTGCTTCCTGGATACCTCTGCTGCCTGATCACCCGTGCTTGACCCTCGGCCTGCTTACTGGACATTCTCGAGTTGCTTGTGCTTTACCCCCTGCTCGGTGTTCTGGACTTTCAGTTCTCTCATGCTCCTGAGGGTCCTCCTCCAGCATATGTTCTGGTACCTCTATAACCTCTGCCTGATCACAGCCCTGCCAGGTGTCTACTTCCAGTGCAGCATCTGCCTCTCCTGGTCAACGTCACTATTGCACACCACCTGCAACACTCCTGCTGGCAACCCGTGCATCTGTGTGCCCGGTGACCTCTGTACCCACTCCAGAGGCATCGTGCACCTAGTCGCAAGGGGAGCAGCTCTCAGCATATCGGCCCGGGTGAGTACCTGTGACAGTACAAACCAGCCAATGTCCGAGGCCGACAGAGCTGGTTCACCCCTTGAGGCCTTATGCCAGCAGGTGACAGCCCTTACTCAGGCTGTACAACGCCTCCAGGATGGGTATTTTCAGATTGAAGGACGTCTCCAGCACTTGACTCTTTCTCCAAACCCAACGGACCAGTCACCCCCTGCAGCCAGCACCTCCACTCTCCCACAAACACCTGGAGGATCTCCTCCTACCTATGTCATGTCTAATCCTGATCCCAGGGTCCCCACGCCAGAACGTTTTTCCGGGGACCGAAGGAAATTTCGCTCTTTTAAAAATGCCTGTCTACTACACTTGGCCCTACAACCCAGGACTTTCCAGTTGAAATCCACCAAGGTGGGTTTTATTATCTCTCTGCTTTCGGATGACCCCCAATCCTGGGCATACCACTTGATGGAACAAAAGAGCCCACAGCTGAATTCTGTAGAGACTTTTTTCTCCGCTATGGCAGCACTCTACGAGGACTCTCAACGCACAGGTACGGCAGAATCCACTCTGCACACCCTATCCCAGGGTAGAAGGCCCATAGAGGACTATATAATAGACTTTCGCAAATGGGCTGCAGATACAGAGTGAATGAGTCTGCTCTAAAGTACCAATTCCGTTTGGGGCTATCCGAGGTATTGAAGGATGAACTGGCCCGAGGAGAAATCCCAACCACCCTGGCAGACCTCTGCCAACTTGTCACTCAACTTGATCGTCGGCTGCGGGAACGACGGGCAGAGAAACTTCAGAGTCCCCGGCCCACTTGGATGATGCCCCGGGTTCCTCTGGCACCTGCTCCTTCTTGGAACTCCCGCTCTTCCCCTCATGGGGAGCCTATGCAGTTGGGCCTGGCACGGTCCCCCCTGTCTACTGAAGAAAGGCTCCGCCGTCGACAAGCTAACCTCTGTCTCTACTGCGGAGGCACCGGGCACTACCTACAGAAATGCCCCGTGAGACCCAGTAAGTGTCCTTCTCGGTCCCTCTCGAGCTCGCACACTGCTGGAATTCCGCATTTTCACTTGACTGTTCCACTCTCTCTACAGGTAGCGGGAGAGGCCTTCCAGCTGGGAGCCATCCTTGACTCTGGAGCATGCAGTTGCTTTATGGACTTGACCCTAGCACGACATTTGAACCTCTCTTTAGTAACCAAGAAGCAACCTCTCCAAATCCATCTGGCTGATGGCTCTCCACCCTGCTCAGGACCGGTCACCCAGGAGACCGTTCCCATCCTGACCTGCACCAAGTCGGGCCACCAAGAACTTTTACGTTTTGATGTAATCCACTCTCCTATGTTCCCCATCATCCTGGGGTACCCCTGGTTACTGGCCCACAATCCTCGGATCGATTGGATCAACAGAGAAGTGGGGTTCACCTCCCCTTACTGCCTGCAGCACTGCTTCCCGGATAAATCCGCAGGACCTCTTACCCATCTTGCCATGCAACCCAGTACCAAGGACCTGCAACATGTTCCAGCACCCTATCGAGATTTCATGGACAGTTTTGATGAAAGAAAGGCTGAAGTTCTTCCCCCTCACCGTTCATATGATTGTCCAATTGATCTCCTACCTGGGGCTGAGATCCCCTTCGGAAGAATCTTCCCCTTGTCTGAAACTGAGCTTGAAGCCCTACGGGTGTATATTGATGAAAATCACGCCAAAGGGTTCATTCAGCCATCTTCCTCGCCAGCAGGGGCTGGGATCTTCTTTGTAGAAAAAAAGGACGGTTCCCTCAGACCCTGTGTGGATTACAGGGAACTCAACAAAATTACTATCAAGAACAGGTACCCACTCCCACTCATCCCCGAACTTTTCCAGCGGCTCAGGACTGCCAAAGTTTTCACCAAGCTTGATCTCCGTGGGGCCTACAACTTGGTTAGAATACGCTCTGGGGATGAGTGGAAGACGGCTTTTAGGTCCAGGTTCGGCCATTTCGAGCACCTGGTCATGCCGTTTGGGCTTTGTAATGCCCCAGCTACCTTCCAGCACCTTGTCAACGACATCTTCCGTGAGTATCTGGATAACTTCCTCATTGTATATCTTGACGATATTCTGATTTTCTCCGACTCTCTAGAAACTCACCGTCAACATGTCCGGAAAGTCCTCCTCATCCTACGTCAGCACGGGCTTTATGTCAAAGGAGAGAAATGCGAGTTCGAGACAGACACCATCCAGTTCCTGGGCTTTATCATCACCACCGGAGGAGTACTAATGGACCCACAAAAAGTGAAGGCTATCCAAGATTGGCCTGCCCCCACAGATAAAAGGTCAGTCCAACGTTTTATTGGCTTTGCAAACTTTTATAGACGGTTCATCCAGGGGTTTTCTGCCATTGTGTCCCCTATCACCCAACTTACCCGTCAGCAAGTCAAGTTCCAATGGACACCCCAAGCGCAAGGCGCATTTGAGAAGCTCAAAGAACTTTTTTCCTCTGCACCCATTCTGCAGCACCCTGACCCTGAACTTCCCTACGTCCTAGAAGTGGATGATTCCGACTCTGCCATGGGAGCAATCCTATCACAGAGAAGGGGCCCAAAGGCCCTACTCCACCCGGTCGCCTTTGCCTCCCGAAAGTTGAGTCCCCCTGAAAAGAATTACGACGTAGGCGACCGGGAATTACTTGCGATTAAGTTCGCCCTTGAAGAATGGAGATACCTGCTAGAGGGAGCCTCCCAACCCATTCTTATCTTCACAGATCATCTCAATTTGGAGTACCTCAGGGCAGCAAAACGCCTTAGACCAGACAGGCCCGCTGGGCCTTGTTCTTTTCCCGATTTAACTTCCACATCACGTACCGTCCCGGCTCCAAAAATGGCAAGGCGGACGCCTTATCCCGTATGTTCCTGGACACTGAGTCCTCTAAGGAACCTGCCACCATCCTGTCCGCCCACAATTTCCTCCATGCTATTCAACCTGACTTGACCGTAGCCCTTAAACAAGCCTCCAACCAGTTCTCCTCCCCTACGCTACCTTTTCTTGAAAGGAAACAGGACTTACTTTGGGCTCATGCCCGAATATTTGTTCCTCCTCCCGTCAGACTCCAAGTCCTGCAGACCCTCCACGATCACAAGATGTCCGGCCATTTCGGAATACAGAAAACAGCGGACTTGGTAAGTCGGTCCTACTGGTGGCCGGGCTGGAGAAAGGACTGTCAAAACTATGTACTTTCTTGTAACACCTGTCAGAGGAACAAGGGGTCCAACATCAAGTCCTGGGGTCTGTTACGACCTCTACCCGTCCCGGAACGTCCATGGAAGGAGATCTCTATGGACTTCATTGTCGACTTGCCTCCCTCAGATTCCTTCACCACAATTCTAGTCGTGATAGACCGTCTTTCAAAGATGGCCCACTTCCTGCCCATGAAAGGTACCCCTTCGGCCTCCGCTACCACAGACATCTTCATTAAAGAGGTTATAAGACTACATGGAGTACCGGCTAATATCACCTCAGACCGGGGGGTACAGTTCACCTCCAAATTCTGGAGAGACCTCTGCAAATCTCTTGAAATTAGGACTTCCATGTCTTCAGCATATCATCCACAAACCAACGGCCAAACTGAGCGCACCAATCAGACTCTTGAACAGTATCTGAGATGTTTTTGTTCATACTCCCAGGATGACTGGTCAGGCTTGCTACCCTACGCAGAGTTTGCCTATAATAATTCTTTGCATTCTGCCATGAACCAAACGCCCTTTTGGGCAAACTACGGCTATCACCCCTCTTTTCTTCCAGATTCCAGTCCAGACGTCCCTACTCCAGCTGCACAGGAACTAGTCAAGCATATCCAGGACAACTTTCTCCGGATCCAGCAGGCCATGAAGGAAGCACAAAGCGGGTATGAGGTACAATACAATCGAGGCAGGAAGGAATGCCCACCTTTCCAGATTGGTGAGAAAGTTTGGTTATCAGCCGCTAATTTGAAACTCCCCTGTCCTTCTCGGAAACTCGGTCCCAGGTTCATCGGCCCTTTTGAGGTCAAGAGGGTGATCAACCCAGTGGCCTTTGAACTAGATCTCCCCAGTTCCTATAGGATCCATCCAGTATTCCATGCTTCTTTGCTGAAACCTGTAATTGTCAATTCTTTTCCTGACAGGCAGATGCCACTTCCTCCACCCATCACCATCCAAGGAGAAGAAGAATTCGAGGTTGAAAAGATTCTGGATCTCCGAAAAAGAAGGGGACAGGTTCAGTACCTAGTCAAATGGAAGGGGTATCCCCCGGAAGACTGCTCCTGGGAGCCATCTGAAAATATCCACGCCCCTCGTTTAATACGAGAATATCACCAAAGACACCCTGAAGTGGGCATCCGGAGGCTGCCCTTAGGGGGGGGGCACTGTCAGAGAAATACCGTGCTTCGCCGCCGGGTTCCAGGGTTGCGCACGCGCGGTAGAGCAGCTCAGCGAATAGTACAGGTACGCCGGGTAGCGGGTGCGCATGCGCGGATCCGTGGCACTCGGGTATCTGACATAGCCCGGCCAGTGCGGCTCACCGCTGTGCGCGGCGCTGACAGAAGACGAGTGCGCATGCGCACTCGTCCGGGTATCCCACCTGACCGTTCACCTGACCATTCACCTGGCCTATAAAAGGCTTCCCCTGTTGTCCCACAATTGCTGGTTTGTTGTCTCTTCCTGAGTCCTGGCTCCAGTCCTTGTATCCTGTATCCTGTATCCTGTATCCAGTACCCTGCATCCTGTACCTGCTTGACTACCTGTGCCGACCCGGAATCTGCTTGACCACCGCTGCCGTTACTTACCTGTGTTTGACCCCTGGCTTGCTTCCTGGATACTTCTGCTGCCTGATCACCTGTGCTTGACCCTTGGCCTGCCTACTGGACATTCTCTGAGTTACTTACCTGTGTTTGACCCCTGGCTTGCTTCCTGGATACCTCTGCTGCCTGATCACCTGTGTTTGACCCTCGGCCTGCCTACTGGACATTCTCTGAGTTACTTACCTGTGTTTGACCCCCGGCTTGCTTCCTGGATACCTCTGCTGCCTGATCACCCGTGCTTGACCCTCGGCCTGCTTACTGGACATTCTCGAGTTGCTTGTGCTTTACCCCCTGCTCGGTGTTCTGGACTTTCAGTTCTCTCATGCTCCTGAGGGTCCTCCTCCAGCATATGTTCTGGTACCTCTATAACCTCTGCCTGATCACAGCCCTGCCAGGTGTCTACTTCCAGTGCAGCATCAGCCTCTCCTGGTCAACGTCGCTACTGCACACCACCTGCAACACTCCTGCTGGCAACCCGTGCATCTGTGTGCCCGGTGACCTCTGTACCCACTCCAGAGGCATTGTGCACCTAGTCGCAAGGGGAGCAGCTCTCAGCATATCGGCCCGGGTGAGTACCTGTGACACCACACCTTTCCTGACCGCGTGCTCGGATAAGGGTCTGATATGGTTTTGGGGGGAACCCCAATGCCGTTTTTTCGGCGTAGGGATTCCCCTTTAAATCCATACCAGGTGACGGGGCTAGCAAGGTGTCAATCTCGCCGATTGAGGCTTCCCGTCTACCTGGAGTCCCGTCTGGAGTCCCTGTCTACCTGTGTGGGCATGTCCGCACGTTCGGAAAGTCCGGTGGACCTCCGCTGGAAAGTCCGGTGGATTGTCCGCCGGACTAAGTCCGACAGATAGTCCGGCCGAAAAGTCTGATCGTGTGTACGTGGCATTAGTGTTACAAGGTCTCAGGTGTGAATGGGGAGCAGGTGTGTTAAATTTAGTGTTATCGCTCTCACTCTCTCATATTGGTCACTGGAAGTTCAACATGGCATCTCATGGCAAAGAACTCTCAGAGGATCTGAAAAAAATAATTGTTTCTCTACATAAAGATGGCCTAGGCTATAAGAAGATTGCCAAGACCCTGAAACTAAACTGCAGCACAGTGGTCAAGACCATACAGTGGTTTAATAGGACAGGACGTGCTCATTGTCATATCCAGAGGTTGTCTTTGGGAAATAGACTTACGAATGCTGCCAGCATTGCTGCAGAGGTTGAAGGGGTGGGGGTCATTCTGTCAGTGCTCAGGCCATAGGCCACTCATGGCATCAATCTGGTCTGCATGGCTGTCATCCCAGAAGGAACCCTCTTCTAAAGATGATGAACAAGAAAGCCAGCAAACAGTTTGCTAAAGACAAGCAGACTAAGGACATGGATTACTGGAACCATGTCCTGTGGACTGATGAGACCAAGATAAACTCATTTGGTTCAGATAGTGTCAAGCATGTGTGGCAGCAACCAGGTGAGGAGTTCAAAAGACAAGAGTGTCTTGCCTACAGTCAAGCATGGTGGTGGGAGTGTCACGGTCAGGGGCTGCATGAGTGCTGCTGGCACTGGGGAGCTACAGTTCATTGAGGGAACCATGAATGTCAACATGTACTGTGACATACTGAAGCAGAGCATGATCCCCTCCCTCCCGAGACTGGGCCGCAGGGCAGCATTCCAACATGATAACAACCCCAAACACACCTCCAAGACGACCACTGCCTTGTTAATGAAGCTGCGGGTAAAGGTGATGGACTGGCCAAGCATGTCTCCTGACCTAAACCCTGAGCATCTGTGGAGCATCCTCAAATGGAAGGTGGAGGAGCGCAAAGTCTCTTGTATCCACCTGCTCCGTGATGTCGTCATCAAGGAGTGGAAGAGGACACCAGTGGCAACCTGTGAAGCTCTGGTGAACCCCATGCCCAAGAGGGTTAAGGCAGTGCTGGAAAATAATGGTGGCCACACAAAATATTAACACTTTGGTCCCAATTTGGACACTTTTACTTAAGCCTCATACACACGATCGGACCGTGGACCAACTTTCCCGTGGATTTTTGTCCAAAGGGCGTTGGCCCCAAGTTGGTATTGCATGCACACGGCAGTTCTTTTTCAGCCAACTTTCACCAAATCACTTGGTTTTTCTGCTCTTTACCGCCACCTTTGGTCAACTTCTGTATTGTTGTCTGATCTTTTGCATTGGTTCTGCATTGGTTTGTACAAAAGTCCGTTGGTTTTGTGTACACACGGTCGGACTTTGGTCCATCAGACTTTTGTTGGCAGAAAGTTGGTCCGTTCGCATAGCCAACAAAAGTCAGATGAAACCTGGAAAAAGTTGGTCCGATACGTACACACGGTCGGATGTTGGTCCAAAACAGCTAATTTGCATGTTGGTTGTCAAAAAGTCCGATCGTGTGTACGGGCCTTTAGGGGTGTACTCACTTTTATTGCCAGCGGTTTAGACATTAATAGCTGTGTATTGAGTTATTTTGAGGGGACCGCAAATTCACACTGTTATACAAGCTGTACACTCACTGCTTTACATTGTAGCGAAGTGTCATTTCTTCACAGTATGTACACAGTATCTAATTTCTACTACAGGTCTGGTGGTGTACACAGTATACAATGCAGTGCAGCCAATGTACAGTTTCTATTACAGTGCAGACGGTGTACACGGTATCTAATACAGTGTGTACAGTTTCTATTAAAGTGCAGGAGGTGTATACAGTATATAATACAATGTGTACAGTTTTCTAATACACTTCAGACGGTGTACACAGCATCTAATACAGTGTGTACAGTTTCTACTACACTTCTGGTGGCGTACACAGTATACAATACAGTGCAGCCGTTGTACAGTCTAATACAGTGCGGGTGGTGTACACAGTATCTAATACAGTGTGTGTGTACAGTTTCTAATACACATCAGGCGGTGTACACAGTATCTAATACAGTGTGTACAGTTTCTAATACACTTCAGATGGTGTATGCAGCATCTAATACAGTGTGTACAGTTTCTACTACACTTCTGGTGGTGTACACAGTATACAATACAGTGCAGCCATTTTACAGTCTGTAATACAGTGCGGGTGGTGTACACAGTATCTAATACGGTGTGTACAGTTTCTAGTACACATCAGGCGGTGTACACAGTATCTAATACAGTGTGTACAGGTTCTACTACTTTTTGGGTGGTGTACAGAGTATCTAATACTGTGTGTACACTTCAGGCGGTGGTAACAGTATCTAATACATTGTGTATAGTTTCTACTACACTTCTGGTGGTGTACACAGTATACAATACAGTGAAGCCATTGTACAGTTTCTAATACAGTGCAAGTGGTGTACACAGTATCTAATACAGTGTGTACAGTTTCTAATACACTTTAGGCAGTGTACACAGTATCTAATACAGTGTGTATAGTTTCTACTACACGTTTGGTGGTGTACACAGTATACAAGGCAGTGTAGCCATTGTACAGTTTCTAATACAGTGCAGATGGTGTACACAGTATTTAATACAGTGTGTACAATTTTTTACTACACTTCTGGTGGTGTACACAGTATACAATACAGTGCCGCCGTTGTACAGTTTCTAATACAGTGCAGGCGGTGTACACAGTGTCTAATAAAGTCTGTGGTAATTTCTGCCAGTCATACAATGCCAGTGCTCGGCTGGCTGACATTCAACCGCCTCATTTGTGACATGCCCACCAGGTGGAACTCAATGTTAGCAATGCTGCAGCAGCTGCACACACAGCAGAGGGCCATCAATGAGTACTTGTGAGAGTATGGCACCAGGACAGGGTCAGCGGAGCTTGGCTTCTTTTCGCCACGGCAGTGCATGCACTGTTCTGTCACCATTTGAGGAGGCCACGAGGATGATGAGCAGCGACAATGCATGCATCAGTGACATTGAGTGTGCTCATTTTAAATAAACGTATCTGAGTTTCAAATAGCAGAGAGCACTTAGATTGTGTTTATTCCCACATAATCCTTTGGGCTGCATGAAACTACTGGAGTGCTGGCAATCCCTCCACATCTCTCATGTGAAGACAAGCTTGATTGACTTCCTGGTCATTCAGGCGTCCACTTGTTTTGGTAAGCAAGCATTTTATTTCTTGGTGGAGGGACTGTCACTCAGCGGCTAGTGGATTGGATTCCTTTTTCACGCGGTCTCCCTTTTCCAACTCTGGGATATGTGGTTTCGCAGTGGACTTTTTATTCACAGGATTGTTTATTGGACTTTAATACTCTCTTTCTATATACATGTATCTGAGGCGATGTGATTAACCTTTAGTGTTCAGCTTGCAATTTTAGGATTTAAAGGGGTTGTAAACTCTCATGTTTTTTCGCCTTCATGCATCCGATGCATGAAGGTGAAAAAAACACTGGGCAGTGACAGGCCTCCAAGCCCCCACCCCGGTTTTACTTACCTGAGCCCTGGGATTTCCAACGGCGAGGACACGCTGTCCCTCTGCCCGGGGTTCTGGGCACTTGATTGGATAGATTGATAGCAGCGCAGCCATTGGCTCCTGCTGCTGTCAATTAAATCCAATGACGCAAAATCAGGGACAGTTGGTTGCTATGCGTTTGGAGAGCACAGGAGTCATCTCACCAGTGCACTGGTGCTCCTTCATTGTTCAAAGACCATGCTGGGCACTGGTAAGTGACACCACTATATTCCTCTCCCTTAACTATAAGAAAGGAGATGGTGTCATTGTGAATGAATGGATGATTTGTATAGCGCTGCAAATGCGAACTGAATCGCCTCAAGGCGCTTGTCTGCCCTTGTTGTCCTGCTATATTAGAAGAGGTGGGACTTAAGTTTTTTCCGGAATGCCTGATGGTTTTCTTCCAAGCGGATGTTGTTTGGTAGAGCATTCCATAGCCAAGGTCCCTGTACTGCGAATCTTCGTTCTCCCTTCGATTTGTATCGGGCTTTGGGGATGAGAAGGCGGTTTTGGTTTGTCGATCGAAGGCTTGCGATTTGGCATGTATTTTTCTATTTTCTCACAAAGGTATTGAGGAGCGTTTCCTTGTGTACATTTGTGGGTGAGGCAGAGGGTCTTGAATGTGATCCTATCTTTTACCGTGAGCCAATGGAGGGCCTTAGGGATGGGGAGATGGATTCCCAAGGTTTCTTTCCGGTGACTAGTCTTGCTGCTGTGTTTTGGACGACTTGTAGGCGTGCAATCTGGTAATCCGGTAATCCTATGTAGAGGGAGTTTGCGTAGTTGAGACGCGAATTGATGGTTCATGTCTCTTTTCATGTTGTATGGCGGAGTTTGTGAATTACAAAAGTGACTGACCAGAATAATAAATATCTTGGTATGTAAAACTGTTTATATATATATATTAACCACTTGCTGACTGTCTCACGCAGAGGCGTATCCAGTGAAAATGGTGCCTAAAGCAAGCACTGAAACTGCGCCCATGTCAAAACAAAAAAAACAGCTAACTACAAGTCAAGCTCTTTAATCGTTCAATTAACAAATTATGGATTGGCCCTACATAAAGTGCCCTATGGGTCAGTCCACACCCACACCCCTGCTCATTAAATAGTCCACATTCAGTGAAAGTTCATGTACTGCAAAGTTTGCAGTACATGAACTTTCACTGAATGTGGACTATTTAATGAGCTTGTTGCACAAATCACTTTATTACACGTTCTTTATGATATCTATTTATTGAATCCATATTGAGCACTATATTTCATTGGCTGTTTCTGCTTGGCATACACGCAAAACTTTTAAGTCATCATCATGTGCGATTGTGCGTGTGTGCCAGGCCCAAGCAGAAGCAAGCAGCCAATCAAATATAGTGCTCAATATGGATTCAATAAATATGCATAGCCATAGATATCATAAATATTGTGTAATAAAGTGTTTTGTGCAGTGCAGCAGCAGGTACTACTTTTAAGGAGACTGTGGATGCAACTACAGGAGATGAACAGAGACTGCGATTGCGACCACAGGAGATGACCAGACTGCGGACTTAACTACAGGAGATGACCAGAGACTGCGGATACGACTACAGGAAATAACCAAAGAATGCGATTACAGATGACCAGACTGCGGATGCGACTACAAATGACCAGACTGCGGATGCCACTACAGGAAATAACCAGAGACTGCGACTGCAGATGACCAGACTGCGGCTGCGACTACGGATGTGACTACAGATGACCAGACTGCGGATGCGACTACAGGAGATGATCAAGTAGCCATTTTAAAAATTCTAACTTTCTGCAATGCACAGCTATACAGGGGGGTAAACTACATTGTCAGGGAGGGTTTAGCTTAACAGTGAGTCTATAGGCAGTGTATATTGGCATAAAGACCTACCTGGCCATCCGGGCTCACCTCCCACTCTCAGGTCCGGGGGCGGAGGTTTTCGGCGGTAGGGGCAGGGCTTTCAGCTGTAGGGGCGGGATTTTTGCAGGCCAGGGCTGGGCTCTCAGAAGTCCAAGAGAGGCAATCTCAGCGCTCCCACTCTGCTCTGAGCACATAGACTACATGGAGCGGGGCGGGGCAGGGAAGGGTTAGAGCTCCTGGCCTTGCCCCTCCTTGCTGACAGAGCCTCCCTCAGCCTAAGCCGAGCCGAACAGCCTGGGTCGGCTAGTGGCCCTCTGACAGAACACCGGCGCCGTGGTAGGATGGGTGTGGGTTTTTTTTGTGCAGGGGGCAGCTTTTTTGGCCCCCCCTCCCCATGGTAATGGCCATGGCTGCCATACCTCAGATACGCCACTGGGCTCATGCCAATATACATCGGCAGAATGTCTCTCCTGCGCAAACTGACGAACCTGTACGTCAGTCCGTAAAAGCAGGATAGCGGGCGCACACGCGCTGCGGTTCCCGCGGTCTCGATTTATGCCGGCGGCCCGCGATATCTGTGAGAAGAGGCAGACAGGGGAACTGCCTATGTAAACAAGGCATTTCCCCGTTCTGCCTAGTGACATGAAAGGGATCTACTGCTCCCAGTGATCGGTAAGCCCATCCCCCCCACAGTTAGAACATGCTGAGGAAACACACTTAACCCTTGATCGTCCCCTAGTGTTAACCCCTTCCCTGCCAGTGTAATTTTTATATTGATCAGTGCATTTTTATAGCACTGATCTAGGTACAATTAATATTATTACTTGTCCCCAAAAAGTCTAATTTGGGGTCAGATTTGTCCGCCACAATGTGGCAGTCCCGCTAAAAATTGCAGATCACCACCATTACTAATAAAAACAATAAAAAAAAAAAAAAAATCGATCCTGTAGTTTGTAGATGTGATAACTTTTGCGCAAACCAATCAATATACCCCTATTACAATTTTGTTTACCAAAAATATGTAGAAGAGTATATATCGGCCTAAACTGATGAATACATTAGTTTTGTTTTATATATTTATTTGGATATGTAATGTATAGCAGAAAGTAAAAATTATTATTATTTTTTTTCAAAATTGTCACTCGTTTTTTTGTTTATAGCGCAAAAAATAAAAACCGCAGAGGTCATCAAATACAACCAAAAGAAAGCTCTATTTGTGGGGGAAAAAAGGACATCAATTCTATTTGGGTACAGCATCGCACGACAATTGTTAGTTAAAGCGGCGCAGTGCCGTATCGCAAAAAAATGCTCTGGTCATTAAGGGGGCAAATTCTTCCGGGCTCAAGTGGTTAAAGAGTTTTGATTAATGGTTTATACTCGGAATAGTTTATTTTTGGAAAAATTGCTATTTAGCTTTTTTGTAAATTGTATAGAATTTGGAATTAAACTGACCATTTCTGTTTTTGCAGAGGACACATATGACACAAAATGTATAAAGTAAAACAAAATCCTTGCCATGATGTTTCTAAGCCAAAAGCTGACCTGGATACACTGGTTAATTAACCCAAATTTCCATGTGATTGTTCAAACGTTGATTGATGCTATGATGACCGATGACTCTGTATTTGGTGCCTTTGGAACACATTGAGCCCTGTTTTGAAAAAAATCTACAAATATTACACTAAAATAACATTGTAGAAAGTTGACCCAGGGAGAAGCTAATTGCCATTCGGTAGCAGAAAGTATTTTTTTTTTTTCCCCATGTTTGAACACCCTTTATGAAGGTTTTTGTTGCCTTCATATTAATAAACTGAAGATTTAAAGTGATTTTAAACCCTTACATACAGTATACCCAGTGAAGCGACTGGCCTCAGGTGATACACAGAGCTTAAACCCTTCTACATAAGTTGTACCTGTTTATCTGCAATAAGTCTTCTCTACATCCATTCAAAGTCCAGAATTTATAGAGCTTGTCTAAACTGACAGAAGAGGGTGTAGAGCTGAAGTTACACTCTGCAGAGCTCAGTGAGGAGAGCTCTGAGAGCTGATTGGAGGATAGGGACACCCCCCCCCCACCCTTTACACGGCACACAGAAACAGAGCTGAAGCTGTCAATCAGTTGGAGCTCCCTCCCCTGTCCCCCTTTTTCTCTTACGATCACGCGATCTGACTTTTCGGCCGGATTGTCCGGCGGACAATACCGCCGGATAGTCCGATCGTGTGTACGGGGCATTAGTGCTCTTAATTGAGACAAGTACACTCTATAGAGGGATATGCTTTTTTGATATTTCATGCCTGAAGTTTGCAACCACTTTAAGGTTATTAGGATAATGTTTTTTTTCTTTGGTACTAGATGTTTTTTTCAAAGAACAATCTGTACTATATAACTATATTTTTTTTATGTATTTAGTAGTATGGTTGGGTTTCAACTTTCTGAACCAGCAAAGCTATACAATCTTCTGCTAATCATTTTCTGATCTCTATCTTTATTACAAAGGTAGAAGAATCTGGTTCACCCAGTGGGAACTATCATAGCAGTGTCTGACAGTTATTCCGTAAAAGGATAGCGATGAACTGAAGTCACCTGTCAGATTTCATTCTTCAGGTTGAGGCGATGAAAGGTCGTGCACAGTGCTACACTGAAGGAAACACTTTAGAAAGTCATATAACCTAAAGGGGATATAGAAAGGGCTTATACTGACTAATCTTCACACGACAGTTAGACAAACACAGGTACAAGGTATGGTCCATCACAAAGAAAATCTATACCTTAATTATATAGGTTCAGTTACATTATTGTTTGAATAGGTAGCACGCCTGCATGGAGTATCTTGTGCATTTAAAGCATTCATTGTCCTCAAAAGGCAACATTCACATTTAGATATCTACAGTCTTCTCTACAATAGCAAGTTTGCAAACCCCTGTTTTTTAATTTCATGAATTTCTACAGGATACTGTCTACAGTCCTTATAATAAATACCTTTTTAATAAACAGCATGCATAACTATATATATATATATATATATATAAAATGTATTTTTAAAATGTATTTTTTTTTTTTTATTGACCTATTGAACAAATGCTGCAAATGGTGCAAGCAACTTTTAGTGTTATTGTTGTGCCATTTTTGGGCCCTGTGGCCTGGGCATTCTGCAAAACAAATCAACAGTGCACCACAAAGTGCTGAGGTAAGTTATAGAGAACACTATAGTACCAGCAAAGGACCTGCCATATCCCCTGTTTTCACTATATTAAACACAGAGTAAATCTGGCTACACACTAATTGATTCCTGAACCCAAATTTTCATTGTAAAGTGGAACTATACTCCCCTTGAATCCAGCGATGCGCCTTCCCCCCGGTACTCACCGCCAGCTGGTGACATCTTCGGGCGGTTAGCTTCCGGGTCTCGATCGCTGGTTGTCATTGGCTGGGCCGAGCTGACATCACTCCCGCACATGTGTGGGCACTCTGTGAAGTTCGGCATTGCCAAATTCGTGCAGTGGACTGCAATTGTGCAGTTTACTGTACAGGGTCGGACAGACGGGTAAGTAGCTTTAATGCAGAGGAGACAAGGGCCACTTTCGTGGGGGAAAAAAAAAAATAGCAAATAAAGTTAAAGTAAAAATATTTCGCATATAATTGCGACACTAATCATATTGTAATTAAATGTTATTAAAAATGACCTTAAAAATTGCAATATGACTACCTGAGGTTGTTTTGTACACACAGTGTGTACTGACCTCTCCCCAGAAACATAATTTCCTGCTTGGGTGATTGGCTCACCAATTTTCCCAGAAGTCTGCACTAAGATACAAATCAGATTTCAGGCATCCCCTGCAACAAAAATGAAAATTTGAGAGATACTTTCAATAGGAACCCATCTAAAGGGATGCAAGGCCCAGCAGATTTCCTCATTAGTGCCCTGCAACTCCACACCTGACAGTTAATTATGAAACCTTTCACTCACTCAGACCAGAGGCACAAACACACAGGGATTTCATCAGAATAACAAAAGGTAGGAATCTGCAACAAAGGTTGTTATAACCCTTCCAATGTACATAAATTAAATCACCCAGAGGGGAATATTTTTTTTCTCAGAGTTACGCTTTAAAAATCCTGCCTGTCAGCCCATTTTCGTTGTTGAGCCTAAAGTTCCTCTTTAAGAAGCTTTGTTCGATTTTCTATCCTTTAGTAGAGAGAAATCGACTTTCATTTTTTTTTTTTTTTAATAACAAGGTTGGTCTTTATTAAGTAGAATGGTACAGTACAAGGTACAGTGCAATCAAACTACAAACATTCAATGACAGTAATTAAAAGAAAAACAGTACAGATTCCTGTAAATAATGTCAGCGGACAAAAATATCACACACTACTCTATTTGTCAGCTATACGGTTTACATCAATAAAGCATCCTTATGGTAAAATACCTTGAGGAGTGAGGGTATTAACTAATGTAGCCCCTCCCCCACTCAGGGGGGGGGGGAGGGGGAACAGGACCCCCGCCGCCAATCCAGTCAAGGAACCTAGCTTGCCCCCACATTCCAAGCTCCAGGTATCAAAATTGCTCCAGCCATGGTGTCCAAAGCCGATCAAATTTTTGTGGGCATCCCCTGTTAATGTATGTCAGTTTGTACAGGGGGAGCACTGCGTTGACTGCAGAATCCCATGTAGTCACCGTAGGGGGGATGGGAGAGATCCAAGTCCTAAGGATTTCCCTTCTGGCGTAAAACACCAGAAGCGAGATCAGCAACCTGGTATATCTGGGCCTCTGTTCGTCATCATGAATACCCAGCAGCGCCAATTCTGGCAACATTGGGACGTTCAGTTGTAGGCGCATATTGATGCAGTCAAAGACCGCTGTCCAGAACCTTATTATATGTGGACACCCCCAGAACATGTGTATAAACGTGCCATCTAAAGATTGGCACTTAGGGCAGTTGGGTGACCTGTTCGGGTAGATCCTACTTAGTCTCTGGGGGGTGTAGTATACCCGGTGCATAAACTTGGTGTGTATTAGCCTGTCCCTAGAGGATATCACTAACTTCGCTCCATCCTCAAAACATTCCTCCCATATTTCCCTATCGATGCTTGGAATATCTTTATGCCATTTGTCCCAGAGGGAATTCATTTTTGGGGAGTCTACTCCCAGTAATACAAAATATAAGGTGGAGAGAGTCTTGGTCAATGATTCCTGGGCAAGGGTCTCTTCAACAGGGTCCATCTGCAACACCACCCCTCTTGGGAACTGTGCTCTGACTGCATGCCTTAGTTGGTAATACCTAAACAGCATGTGCCCCGGCAACCCAAATTTCTGCACCATAGTATGGAAGGGCAGCAAAAGGCCCGCCCGGAATATGTCGCCTAGTGTCTTAATGCCATAGGTGGCCCAAAGTTGCGGGTCTGGAATGTTTCGCAGGTGCTTCAGGGAAGGGTTCCCCCACAATGGGGTGTGGGGGGACCATTGGGTCGGCGGTAGGAATCTCTTCCTAGCCACAGTCCAGGTCTTCAATGTCACTTTGGTGGCATTTGGAAGGGAGGAGTATGCTGCTAATCCCCTGTACACCAAATTGCCCAGTTCTGTCAGAGAGCCTAGAATTGCTGCCTCAAGACACGTGGCGGCGTTGGACCTAGATTGTTCAAACCACCACCTTACCGTGACAAGTACTGCCGCCCAGTAGTAAGTTCTGAGATTGGGAAGTGCTAGTCCCCCACATCGGACAGGGAGCTGTAGCGTTGATCTAGCCAACCTAGGAGCAGCACCCCCCCATAGGAAGGACCCAATGAACCCCTCCAGCTCCTTAAAAAAGGAACCAGGGAGCCACACCGGGCAGTTCCTAAAAATATAATTGAATCTGGGAAGGTATAGCATCTTGATAACATTGATTCGTCCCAATAAGTTTAAAGGGAGGTCCCTCCATCTAGTACAGTGGTCCTTTAGTCGTGTAACTATCGGCTGCAGGTTAAGGCGGTGAAACGCCTGGACATCTCTGGACACCACGATCCCTAAGTACTGGAACTCCTCCACCCACTGCAAGGGAGAGGGACCACTCCCTGTCCCGGAACGAGGGTCTAAAGGAAATAACAGGGACTTGGACCAGTTTATATTAATTCCCGAGAACCTCCCGAACTCGTTAAAAATCTCGAGGGCAGCTTGGAGGGACATCTCTGCGTCCTGTAGGTATAGCAAGGCATCGTCTGCATAGAGGGAGATTTTCTCCTCCAGAGGGCCAACCCGGAGCCCCCGTATCGCCCCCGACTCCCGAATTCTGGTGGCCAGGGGTTCGAGAGCCAGAGCAAACAGGCTGGGCGACAGAGGGCATCCCCGTCTGGTACCCCTCTGGAGGAGAAAAAAGTCCGAGAGGGTATCATTAGTGCGGATTCTGGCCCTAGGGGATCTATATAGCATGCTTAGCCATGACAAGTACCTAGGACCAAAACCAAACCTCCTAAGGACCTCCCATAAATATTTCCACTCCACCGAGTCGAAGGCCTTTTCGGCGTCAAGGGAGGCTATGACCCTGGAACCACCATTGTCATGTGCTATGTCCAGATTGAGAAAAAGTCGTCTGATATTGATATCGGTGCCCTTCCCCGGCATGAACCCGGTCTGATCGTGATGCACCAGACTTTCAATCACCTTGGCCAAGCGAAGGGCCAGTATTTTGGCTATCAATTTAGCGTCAGCGTTAATTAATGAAATGGGTCTGTAGGATGAGCATTCTTCCGGGTCCTTACCAGGTTTGGGCACCAATACCACGACCGCCTCGGCCATAGAGTCCGGGAGTTGGTCGTGCAAAGAGAACTGCGAGAAGAGGGAGACCATTCTGGGAGCTAACATTTCTTGATGGACCGAATAGAATTCGATAGGAATACCATCGGGGCCAGGGGATTTACCTGTCTGCATAGAGCTCATTGCTATTTGAACTTCTTCCAGGGTAATGTCTCTGTCTAGGGTTTCTTGTTGGTCAGAGTCAAGCCGGGGAAGGCTAACCAAGTCGAGGTATGATGCCAGTTGCCCATCAGTGTAGGTGGCCCTGGAAGCATACAAATGCCGGTAGTAGTTCATGAACCTGTCACTAATTTCCTCTGGGGTGGTAAGGGTGTGTCCTCCTGTATCCCTAATCCGTCCTATGTGAGACGTGGCGAATTGTCCCTTGGCCAGCCATGCCAGAAGCCTCCCATTCTTATTACCAAATTCGAATACTCTTTGGGTGACTGTTAGCATGGCTTTTTTGGTCATGTCAATCCTCAGTAGCGACAGCTCCCTGAGAGTACCCTGCCAAGGGGCATAGTTTGCCCGGGTAGGGTGTCTAACATATTCCTTTTCCATGGTCGAAGCTCTGTCTTCTAGTTGTTGTAGGGACCGCGTATAATCTCTTTGCCTGTCAGCTATCTTTTTAATATAGGTGCCCCTAACCCAGGCCTTAAAGGCATCCCAGAGGATCTGCAGGTTTGTTGTGTCCGCATTGTGTATCCAATATGTGCACAGTTCCTCTGGCATGTCCTCCTGTATCTTTTCCTCCATAATCCAATACTTGGATAGCCTCCATAGCTTCGGGCCTCCCGGGGGAGCCACTCCTATCTTCAGAAGCAGCGGAGCGTGATCCGATATGCCGCGGGAGAGGATCTCAGCCGAGGATGTCACCCGCAGCATATCAGGGGACGCAAATGCCATGTCCAGCCGCGACAAAGTCCCATATGTTGCCGAAAGTCATGTAAACTGTCTGTCAGATGGGTGGAAGTGTCTCCACACATCCGTCAGGTGAAAAGTAGATGCCCAAAGTGAAAGTCCAGTGCATGAGGAGGTGGAGGGGTGAAGTCTGTCCAAATCGTTAGCCATCACCAGGTTAAAATCCCCCACCACCAGCACCCTGTCAACATCGAATTGCACCACTGTATGCATTAGGTCGTGCAGCACCGTAGCATTAGCCGGAGGCGGCAAGTAAACCCCAGCTATAACGTAGGGAGAGCCCCCAATCAAGGCCTGCAACAGGATGTAGCGCCCCTGCGGGTCTATTTTAACCTGCACCAGTTGGAATGCCAGGGACCTGTGGACCAAGATACTGACCCCCCCTGCATAATTAGAGTACGTGGCATGGTAATGTGCTGCGACCCATGCTTTTTTCAAACCCAGAATTTTAGCACCAATCAAATGAGTTTCCTGGAAAATGCATATTTTAGGGCTATGCTGTCTCAGGAACCTAAATACTAGGGAGCGCTTTATTGCTGAATTGAGGCCCCTGACGTTCCAAGATAACACAGTGAACTCAGCCATGAGAGTAATGTAACCATACCATGAGGATTATGACTTCAAGAGCATTGTCATACGCTGCTGGGGGGGTGCACGGCATCCCTGCTCGTCCCGAATGGACCGGAAATACCCTGGCAGGCGATGCCCACAGTCCCCCAGCAGCCATATCATACTTGTCATTGAGATTGCACATATAGACCAACCAAACATAAAACACGCCAGCATAACGCTGGAACAAAAATAAAAAGACTAAACCTCTTCTATTACCTCCCTTGGCGGCAACGGCCGCCCCCCCCCACCCCATGCTCTCCCAAACAGCGGGAGGCATCTGGATCCCAAAAACAAAACACCCCTCATTTGAGGTGTATATACAGATCGGGAGGCGTGGGCCCGATCAGAACTACGCCAATGGGGCTAACACCGTTAGTGTAGAGTCCTGTCTTAGATCCACTCACTGGATCGAGTTGCTGGGTCTGGATAAAGTTATTTTTCCTTGTTCCCATGCCGGTGAAGGACTTGGAGTGTAACATTGCAATTCAGGGCATGAGAGTAAAACAGGTGGGGAACGGAGAACAAAAAAATAAACAAGAGAAGGGGAAGAGTGTGGCTCATCGGGCCCGGGGGTAGTGGAGCCGCGGCTCAGTTCTCCTGTTGGGTAGGGCCTGCTGGAAAATTAGATCCACTGAGTCGGGGCCTGGGTGCGGACCACATGAATGAGCCGATGGGCAGGCCTCGAACCCCTGGTAAAAGTATCTCAGGATTCTCCGGGGCCAGGAGGGCAAAGCTGATTACCAGGGTAAGTCACTTCTGGTGATTAGTTCTAGGCCCAACAGGGGAATAGCACCAGGGGGGAAATGAGCTGCCAGTCTTACCTCCACTCCAACTCAGTCTCGCAAAATGTAGCCGGCGGGTCTCTTGGCGCCAATTGAGCAGGCTTCTCATCCCGGTGGCAGGGTGTCCATCCATGCGCTGGCATCTTTCGGGAGGTTGAAGATCCGGATCGTTTCGCCGTCCACCACCCGCAACTTAGCTTGGAACAGGATGCTGTAACGAATGTTCCTGGCCCGAAGGGCTGCCTTTACCGCGTCGAAAGACCGACGCTGCTTCTGCGTCTCGAGGGTATAGTCCGGGAACATCATTAGCCTGGTGTTTTTGTAATTAATGTCCCCAGCGGTTCTTGCGGCCCGGAGCAGTTCATCCCTGTCTCTAAAGTTCAGCAGCCGAAGGATCAGTGTGCGCGGGGGGGCTCCCTCAGGCCCAGGCCTTGGTGGAACACGATGGGACCTCTCCACAGTAAAGTGGGGAGAGAGCTGGGCCGCTGGAAGTACCGATCGGAGCAGGTCCTCTGTGAAGGCCGTCGGGTTACGTCCCTCCACCCCCTCCGGGAGGCCAACGATGCGGAGATTGTTTCTCCTGCTCCGATTCTCAGCATCCTCGGCCCGGTACTCCAGTGCCTTCACCTTGCTCTGCAGGGCTCTGATGGATGCATCATGGCTGGCGACTGCATCTTCCGTGTCGCCAACACGCTGCTCCACCGCTGTTATCCTATGGCGGATCTTGTCCAGATCTTGTCGCACCAAGCCGACATCTAGTTGAACAGCTTCAATCTTGCTCGTTAGGGTCGTCTGGCACATGCTGATAGCCGCCATGACCTCCGGGATTCCTGGCGGTGTCTCCTCCTCGTGCTCCGTTTGCGACGCCATGCTGCTGTTGCGTGGAGGAGTAGGCCGCAGCTCCTGGGCCCGGGTCACTGGGGTGTCTTCGACCGGAGGAAACTTCAATTTTTTGCCCTTCTTAGGGCCCGTGGAGTACCTAGAAGGCATGCACAGGCTGAGAGCGTCAATCGGGGTGAGTATCCACGGAAAACGGATTAATTGCGGGTTCTTATCCAGCAGAGCTCATGAAGTGCGACCGCTCAGTTCGGCATCCTGGCCACGCCCCGACTTTCATTTTTAATCACAGTAACATAACTTCAAAAGAGCTGGATGGAAAAAAAAAAATTCTCAAGCAAACAGTATGTGGTTTTCTGTCAGGAAATTACATTCATTCCAAAATGGAATGTTTACCTGCAAACATTTCAAATAACATTCTTGAATATGTCAACTGTATTGAGAATTTTCATATACCTTTTTGTTCAAAGATCTAATAATATAATGTATAGGCAGCTTAAAGCGGAGATCCACCCTAAAGTGGAACTTCCGTTAATCGGATTCCTTCCCCCCCTCCGGTGCCACAATTGGCACCTTTTAGGGGGGAGGGGGGTGCACCCACTTCCGGGCATAGATATCCACAGAATATCCGCAGATACATCACTTCTTGCCCCTCCCCCCCGTTGAAACACACAGTTCCCAGAACACAACGGGGATCAGTGAAGACGCGTGGCGCGACTCACGCATGCGCAGTAGGGAACCTGGCAGTGAAGCCGCAACGCTTCACTTCCTGATTCCCTCAGCGAGGATGGCAGTGGGGGAAGCTGAGAAACGAGCGATTGCTCGTCTTCTGCTGCCGACATTGCGGGACAGGTAAGTGTCCATTTATTAAAAGTCAGCAGCTGCAGTATTTGTAGCTGCTGTTTTTTTATCATTTTTTTTTTAAGGTGGACCACCACTTTAAGAATGGTACTTGGATAAGAGCACCATGGAGAGAGTCATTGCTTCTACAAAAACAATTGCCACATTCTGCATGCTAGCAAAAGAACACTTATCTGTTCTACAGTGCATCTTTAGCGATACTGTACAGATCAATAAGACACATTTTAAAGTAGACCTTTTCAGTAACTTTACAATTTCACGTTAATACATTTCTGACATATTTCAATATACAGCAACAGTATACTTTTCATATATAAAAAAACAATTCTTATGCTCTAGTCCAGTGACTTAAAGTGGATGTAAACCCACCACTTACCCAGTATAAACTAATGGAACAGTATTAACCACTTAAGCCCCGGACCATTTGGCTGGCCAAAGACCAGAGCACATTTTGCGATTCGGCACTGCGTCACTTTAACTGACAATTGCGCGGTCGTGCCTCCCAAACAAAATTTACGTCCTTTTTTTTCCCCTACAAATAGAGCTTTCTTTTGGTGGTATTTGATCACCTCTGCGGTTTTTATTTTTTGCGCTATAAACAAAAATATAGCGTCAATTTTGAAAAAAACACATTTTTTACTTTTTGCTATAATAAATATCCCCAAAAAAAATATATTTTTTCCTCCAAAATTTTTTTTTTCCTCAGTTTAGGCCGATACATATTCTTTTACATATTTTTGGTAAAAAAAAAAAAAAAAAAAAATCGCAATAAGCGTTTATTGATTGGTTATAGGGTCTACAAAATAGGGGTTAGTTTTATGGCATTTTTATTAATTTTTTTTTTACTAGAAATGGCGATCTGCAATTTTTATCGTGACTGCGACATTATGACAGACACATCGGACAATTTTGACACATTTTTGGGACCATTGTCATTTTTACAGCGATCAGTGCTATAAAATTTCACTGATTACTGTAAAAATTACACTGGCAGTGAAGGGGTTAACCACAAGCTGGCTAGGAAGGGATTAAAGTGGAGGGCCACCCAAAAAAAAAAAATTCATTAATAATCTTTAAAAAAAAAAATATTCACTTACCTGAAACCGCTGTTCCTAATCTGCCTCTTCCTATTCACATTAGCATCTCCCCGTTCTTCAGCTCCTCGAGACGATTGCTGGTATCCCCGCGGACATCAAGTTCGCGGGACCCGCAATCCTACTCACAGGGCTCACGGCAGGTACGCCCATTTGCCCAGCCGTGCCATTCTGCCGTCGCAAATGTACATGCAGCAGTCAGCAAGTGGTTAATGTGTGTATATATATATACATGCCTCCCTGCATTTATCCCTACCTTGCAAATGTCACCCTTTTCAGCTGTAGGAGCCCCGCAATACTCTGGAATCAGTGGGTGGGTCTCTTTGCCGAAGCTCGGTGGGCGGAGTCGTGATTTCACAAGAATACCCACCCACCCCTACACTCTCCTAATCCTGAGTTTTGAGTAACATCCAGTCAAAACTCAGGAAAGACACCACATGACTTCAGCATGCCCAATCACGCTGAGGTGTGGAGCAACCAATACTGCGAGAGCTGGAGAAGAAAGTAGGAGGGATGTGAATCTGGAATCGTCTCTCTCCCTCTCTCTCTCTCTTTTGTAGTTTTTTTTTTTATCTTACTAAAAAAAAGACAAGAGAACACGACTTTTATCCCAGGCCTAGCCAGGAATTTCTTAGCAGCAGAATGGCCACATGGGGAAATCCAAGCAAGACACTTTTTCTGGAGAAGGAGGTTCAAAAAACACAAAGAAATGGCTGAATTATTATAGTTCCCTTTCTGGTCATATTTGCAACTGAAACATTACCTAGATAACCCGACTCGTAGAGGACACTTTATTAGGAACACAACGGTGTTTGAGTCTCTCTGCACCAGATCATCTCCCCAAAGCCATGTCATCTCGGCTCTCTACACCTCGATGTTTGGGGAGCGATATGCTACAATACGCGCTGACCATTTTGGGAATCTGCTCTGGAAGTGGATGTAGATGAGGCCTCTTGGGACTGAATACCTCTATATATCCACAAGGGGTCTCTAAACGTGGCAACGCAGGAGAATGGATACAAAATCAAAACCAAGTGGTACAAAACGCCAGATATCCTACATAAATTTATACCTGTGGTCAGTGCCGATCCTGACCTCCCTGGGGCCCTAAGCAAAATTCTGCTAAGGGGCCCTCTACTTGACCCGTGATGCCGTGAGCTATGTAAACCATTTGTCATTGCCACACAGTCACACCTGATACTTCAGTGCTCCCAAAACAATCCTCCCTCCTTTAAACAAAACAGTCAAAGAATAAGTACAACAATATAGAACAGAATGAGGTCCCCAGAGAGCCCCCCTTACATCAGGGTCCCCAGAGAGCCCCCTTACATCAGGGTCCTCAGAGAGCCCCCCTTACATCAGGGTCCTCAGAGAGCCCCCCTTACATCAGGGTCCTCAGAGAGCCCCCCTTACATCAGGGTCCTCAGAGAGCCCCCCTTACATCAGGGTCCTCAGAGAGCCCCCCTTACATCAGGGTCCCCAGAGAGCCCCCCCTTACACCAGGGTCCCCAGAGAGCCCCTCCTTACACCAAGGTCCCCAGAGAGCCCCCCTTACACAAGGGTCCCCAGACAGCCCCCCTTAAATCAGTGTCCTCAGAGAGTCTGCCCCTACATCAGGGTCCCCAGAGAGCCTCCCCCTACATTAGGGTCCCTAGAGAGCCTCCCCTTACATTAGGGTCCCCATAGAGCTTCCCCTTACATCAGGGTCCCCAGAGAGCCCCTCCTTACACAGGGTCCCCAGAGAGCACCCCCTCTGACATTAGTGTTCCCAGGGGGCCCCCTCTTACATCAGTGTCCCCAGAGGGCCCCGTCCTTACATTAGTGTCCCCAGAGAGCCCCCCTCTTACATTAGTGTCCCCAGAGGCCCCCTTTCTTACATTAGTGTCCCCAGAAACCCCCCTCTTACATTTGGGCCCCCAAACAGCTGACCTCCCCCCTTGCAGAGGTTCCCCTGTACCTGGCTGGTGGAGGTGGGAGGCGGCGATCGGCAGCTATATGGTGTCAGGCAGGGGGATCTCCCTGGGGCTAGTAGTTCTATCTCTGAATGTATACAGTGGAGAGGGGAGGGGCCTCTGACCCGGGCATCAGCAAAAGTGTTCAAGCAGAGTGAAAGTGAAACTGATACCTGCCTGGGTCAGAGGCCCCTCCCTTCTCCTCTCCACTGTATACACTGAGAGTACTACAAACCCCAGGGAGATCCCGCCGCCCACTCAGGCACCATAGAGCTGCCGATCGCCGCCTTCCACCTCCTCCCACCTCTCCTCACTGCACTCTAAACAGCCAGCCAGAGGTGCAGGGGGGGGATGCTGGGTCTTGGGGGGCCCCCCACAGCGGCGGGGCCCTAAGCAGCTTGCATAGTGTGCCTATAGGGCCGATCGGCTCTGCCTGTGGTGTCTGACCGCTGTTGGAGGTGCGGGAAGGGTACTCTTCTTCATATCTGGTGGACATGCTCCCTGATCCAGCCATATTGGCATAAGGTTCATGACACGACAACCCTGATTACTTCACTCCCGTTGGAGTTCATCCCGGAACAATATTTACTACATCACTCACAAATTCCCAGAAAACGCTACTTCAAGTCGGTGGCTATGCCCTTGATCAACGCAGCTAGGCTATGTGTGCCAGTCCACTGGAGATCTACGCCTCCGCCCTCTATGAGGGAATGAACATCTCGTATCCGCCACGTTGCAGTGATGGAGGAGCTCATATATACCACTCTTGATAAAATATATGAATACTCAGCCATTTGGGCAGCTTGGCACACCTACCGAGAATCCCAAGACTACCAAGAGCTGATACGACAAAACGTCTGACATGTCCCATGAGCAGGGGACTTGACAGCGAAGGATATTCTGATTGCTCGTCATGAGCAATAATACACAATTTGAGGTGTTAGAGATGGAGAGGGTAGCTGGTGGTGGCCCCACTCCTCCTCCTCCTCCTCCTCCTCCACATGGGGGGTGGGATCTCAGGGCTTCAAGATTCTGATAAGCCCCCTGCCTGCAGACCCCGACAACCACATCCCAGGGTTGTTGGGAAGAGGCTCTTGTGCCCATCAACATGGGGACAAGGTGCTCTGGGGTTGGGGAATGGTATGGTTGGTTCAGGGCAAGCTCGCCCCCCCCAATCCTGACCTTCAGGCTGCATGCTCAGATAAGGGTCTGGTATGAATTTTGGGGGTGGACCCTTACGCCAATTCTTTTTTTCAATTTTGGCATTGAGTTCCCCTTAATATCCATACCAGACTCGAAGGACCTGAAATGAACTGGGGGGGGGGGGGCTCCATGCCGTTTTTCTTCCTTGATTTTTCATCTATATTGGCGGGAGCCGGCAATATATTACAGATGCAAGCAGGTTTAGATTACATTTTTTTCCTTTAGAAATGTCATTATTGCTGTGGAATGTTCTACACATTGCACAGATGCGCCACTTTACAGGCAGACTAAGGGGACCCCCCAGGCAAGATATTTAAAGGAATATTTAATTTTTATTGTTTTACTTTAAGCATTATTAAAATCACTGCTCCTGAAAAAATTATTGTTTTAAAAACTTGTTTGCATCTATACATGTCCCCTAGGGCAGTACCCAGGGTCTCCATACACTTTTTATGGCAATAACTTGCATATAAGTGTCATGGTTATGCAGTAATCTTCCCCTGTTTGCTTACCTCTCCTCATGTATTCAGACTAAGAGGCCAGCCACTCTCACCTGGTGGTTTTTATAACCTCTCCTCTAAGCATGGCTCCACCCCAGGCCCTATCAGGGAACCCTATATTAACCTGTGCACTGCAAGCCAGTGGTGCTGATCAACCATTGTGTATCCGTGGTGTGTTCGGCTTCCTGGTTCCTGCTTGTGTGCTTTATGTTTGTCTCCGTTACCGACCTTGGCGTGTTCTCAACGATTCCTGTCTGCTTGTGACCTTGACCCTTTGGCATGTCCCCGACCATCCCTGTCTCCCTGTGACCCTGAACCTTTGGCGTGTACTCTGTTGTTCCTGTCTGCTAGTTACCCTGACTTCTGCCTTATCCCCTTACTATACTTGTCGTTCCAGCCTGCTGCTTCCTTCTCCTGTAGTCTACTGTGAGCTGTGAGACCCTGGGGGCCGCGACCTGGAGCCAGACTGCAGCGAAGTCCATCCTCACCACTAGAAGCTGTCATGGATCTTCCCATAGTCGTCCCAGCGATGGGCACCCTGTTGAGCGCCGGTGCGCCCATGCCCGTGCCTGTGCCCGTGGGCGCGTTCATGTGCTTGCTCGCTGCGCGCACGTGAGCGAAGCGCATGTGCGCCAGCGCGGCGTTTGGCGCCAACCGGCCTACTTAGCATCCTCATGCACTGTGCTCAGTGCTGTCCTATCTTCAGCTCCCAGTACCCCCGCACCCGTTGCCTTACCTGAGTCTCCTGATTACCCACCTGACTACCCGGCTTGCCCTTGGATTATCCTGTCTTCTGCCAGTACCCGACCTCGGCTTGTCTTTGACCCTGCACCCGCCTGCTCCTTTGTACCGCGTTGCCCGCCTGCTGCCAACCCTGCTTGTGACCCGGACTCTGTACCTGCCTGCCCCCTTCGTACCACATTGCCCGCCTGCTGCCTACCCTGCTGGTTACCCGGACTGTGAACTTGCCTGCTCCCCAGTATAGTGCCTGTGTGTGGACTTGTTGTTCAGCTCCTGCCCTGCATCCGCTGCCAGTTACCAGCTGCCTAGCAGACGCCACCTCAGCAGCACCAGAGCCGTTGGACCTCTTCACCTGCACTCACCCGCCAGGCTCTCATACCAGCTTGTGCTCCCGTGCCTCCTGTCTATACTACCAGGGGCCGCGAACCAGGCGCGTAAGGGAGACCTTCCCCTGCTATATCGGGCTCACCTGTCAGGTACGTGAGCGTGACAGTATCGGACAGCCATGTCTGAGCCCGAGCAGGGAGCCTCCCCCATGGAGGAGCTGTGTAGACACCTGGCGGGTCTCACCCAAGCTGTAAAAAGCCTTCAGGAAGGCTATACAAGGTTGGAAGGTCAGTTCAGATCATGTCTTCTCCTATACACCCTCAAGGTGCCTCCGCTCCTGGATCCTCTTCTGCACCCTCAGTGGTAATGTTACCACCCGAGCCCCGGGTACCTATACCTGAGAGATTCTCTGGAGACCGCAGCAAATTCCGATCATTCCACAGTGCCTGCGAACTCTACTTCGCTCTGCAGCCCCGTACATTTTCCTTGGAAGCAACTAAGGTGGGCTTTGTGATCTCTCTCCTATCCGGCGAACCACAGACCTGGGCCCACCGTCTCATGAGGCAGAAATCTGCTTTCCTTGACAATCTGGACACCTTCTTTGCTGCCATGTCTCAGCTGTATGAAGATCCCCAGCTGAAAGCGACCGCTGAGGCCGCCTTACATGCCCTACAACAGGGACGCAGAGCAGTGGAGGACTATGTGACAGAGTTCAGAAGGTGGAGTGCCGACACCGAGTGGAATGACGCGGCCTTGCTTCACCAATTCCGTTTGGGACTATCTGACTCCCTTAAGGACGAGCTGGCACGGGTCGGAATTCCTCAATCCCTGGAGGAGCTTATCAACCTGTCAATCCAAATTGACCGGCGCCTTAGGGAACGCCGCTCGGAGAGGTCCACCAGTCAGTTTCGCCCCACCTGGATGCTTCCCAAGGTCCCGAGTGCCACCAGCTCTTTCGGACAGACCCCCCATGCACCTCCTTCTCCGGTTGCTGATTCCTCTGAACCTATGCAGCTCGGTCTCCTCCGACCATCCCTTACCCTGGAAGAACGGCAGCGCCGAAGAAACAATAACCTATGTATGTACTGTGGTGAACCCGGTCACTACGTGAGATCTTGTCCCAACAAGACACGTAAGTTTCGCTCAACATTTTCACAGCTTGCATCTGCTTTACATAAACCTGCTTCTCATCTCGCTCTCTCTGTCATCCTACAGCTTCCCGAAAAGGACATCCAAGTCCCAGCTATAATTGATTCCGGAGCATGCAGCTGCTTTATTGACCTCACGTTTGCTGCCAACCACCGCATTCCCCTACAACCCAAGCCACAGGAACTTGCTGTACACCTTGCTGACGGCTCTGCTCTCAGTTCCGGACCTGTCACGCAGGAGACCGCCCCCTTATTGCCCACCTTGGGCACTCACCACCAAGAACTTTTACGTCTGGATGCCATTTCCTCTCCCCTTTTTCCCATTATCCTGGGAATACCGTGGCTGCAGGCCCATAACCCCAGTATCAATTGGTCAACAGGGGAAGTCAAGTTCCTTTCCGGATATTGCCGGCAGCATTGCCTTCATGGATTTCCTGTAAAACGGGCTCAGCTCCTCTGTCTGGACGTTGACCTGGAATCACAGCAGGCAATTCCGGCACCCTACCGGGACTTCCAGGATGTCTTCAGTAAGAAGGGAGCAGAGGTTCTCCCTCCTCACAGGTCTTATGACTGCCCGATAGAGCTATTGCCAGGAACTGAGGTACCTTTCGGGAGGATCTTCCCATTAACAGGGCAGGAGCTTGAAACCCTAAAGGCCTACATAGATGAAAATCTACAGAAAGGTTTCATCCGCCCATCAACCTCCCCAGCCGGGGCTGGAATTTTCTTTGTCGAGAAAAAGGATAACTCCCTACGGCCCTGTATCGATTATAGGGAGTTGAATAAAATAACAATTAAGAATCGCTACCCCTTGCCCCTTGTGCCCGAACTCTTCCAAAGGTTGGGATCTGCCGTCATCTTCACCAAATTGGATCTTCGCGGGGCCTATAACTTGATCCGTATCCGAGAGGGTGACGAATGGAAGACGGCCTTTCGTACCCGATTTGGGCACTTTGAATATTTGGTCATGCCCTTCGGACTGTGCAACGCACCGGCTACATTTCAACACTTCGTCAATGATATCTTCCGTGATCTCCTGGACCTGTACGTCATAGTGTACCTGGACGACATCTTAATCTTTTCCGCCTCAGTCAGCGATCACCGCAGGCACGTTCGGAGCGTCTTAACCCGGCTCAGGCAACATGGGCTCTACACCAAATTGGAGAAATGTGAATTCGAGCTCCAGTGCATTCAATTCCTTGGCCTAATCATCTCTGTCAACGGCATTAAAATGGACCCCCAGAAGGTGTCCGCCATCCTGGATTGGCCCGCTCCCTCCGATAAGAAAGGGGTCCAACGCTTCATTGGCTTCGCCAATTTTTATCGAAAATTCATTAGGGGCTTCTCTACTATAGTTGCACCCATCACCGAGCTGACCAAGCAGGGAAGCCGATTCTGCTGGACCTCTAAGGCACAGTCCGCCTTTGAAAAACTCAAGGGACTTTTCACCTCGGCCACTATCCTAAAACACCCGGATCCTGCCCTGCCCTTCGTCCTTGAGGTGGACGCTTCGGAAATTGCGGTAGGAGCCGTGCTCTCCCAGCGGCAGGGCCCCAAGTCCCTTCTCTTCCCGGTGACCTTCTTCTCACGCAAACTCTCCACAGCGGAGAAAAATTATGATGTCGGAGATCGGGAACTTCTGGCCATCAACGCCGCTTTAGAAGAGTGGCGTTATCTGCTGGAGGGGGCTGCACACCCCATCCTGGTTTACACTGACCACAAGAATCTTGAGTATCTGAGAACGGCAAAAAGATTGAGACCACGGCAAGGTGGGCCCTCTTTTTCTCTAGATTCCAGTTTCACATTACCTATAGACCTGGTTCTAAAAACACCAAAGCGGACGCCCTTTCCCGCATGTTTCTTGATTCTGAGAGATCCTTACCACCAGACACCATTCTCCCTGCTGGCAATTTCCTGTTACTCCAAGGGGATCTCCTATCCCAGTTAAGGCAAGCTTCGGTAGGATGGTCCCCATCCACTGAAAACGAGGTGAGGGCACAAGATGGCCTATTCTGGCACAAAGGCAGAATTGTGGTCCCTGAAGGTCTAAGGATGGCAGTTTTGGAGCTCTGCCATGACCACAAACTAGCCGGACATTTTGGCACTCTAAAGACGGCAGAACTGCTTCAGCGTACCTTCTGGTGGCCCTGACTGGTAAATTATTGCAAGAGGTACGTGGAGTCCTGCACCACCTGCGCCAGGAGCAAGAATAGCCGGGCGAGAGCTTGGGGTCTGCTGAAACCCTTACCCGTCCCAGAAAGACCCTGGAAGATGATATCGATGGATTTCATCGTAGAGCTTCCCCAGTCGGAAGGATTCTCATCCATCTTCGTTGTGGTCGACAGGCTGTCCAAGATGGCTCACTTCTTACCGATGAAAGGGACACCTTCGGCCAAGGAAACGGCACAGGTCTTTGTCCGGGAGATAGTGAGGTTGCATGAGGTCCCATCAAGCATAGTCTCGGATCGGGGTGTTCAATTCACCTCCAGGATCTGGAAGGCTCTCTGCGATTCCTTGGAGATCGAGTTGGCCTTTTCCTCAGCCTACCACCCCCAGACAAATGGGCAGACGGAGAGAACTAATCAGACTTTGGAGCAATACCTCCGCTGCTTTTCAACTTTTTCACAGGATGACTGGGCCTCTCTACTACCCATTGCTGAGTTTGCCTACAACAACTCCTTACACTCTGCCATCAAGCAAACACCATTTTTTGCCAACTATGGCTTCCACCCGTCCTTCTTGCCCGGTTCCTTACCTGAATGTTCCATTCCTGCAGTCTCTGAAACTATGGACTTCTTCCTTGCAAACAATAAACTACTACAGGAAACCATGGCCAAGACCCAGGAGTACAACAAAAGGATGTTTGACAGAAAGAAGCGGGGTGAACTTGTCCTGGAACCTGGCAACCAGGTTTGGTTGTCTACGGCTAACCTGAAATTGGCGTGCCCCTCAAAGAAATTGGGTCCCAAATTCACGGGTCCCTTCTGTGTTAAAAGAAAAATTAACGAGGTGACTTATGAGCTCAATCTACCCGGTGCGATGAAAATCCACCCTGTCTTCCATGTATCTCTGCTGAAGCCCGTTAACCCCAACCCCTTTACTGCCCGAAACACTGGCCCCCCTGAACCAGTAATCATCGACAATGTGGAAGAATTTGAAGTGGAAGCAATCCTAGATTGCAGGAAAAGGCACAACCAGACCCAGTACCTTTATTAAATGGAGGGGATACGGACCGGAGGATAACTCTTGGGAACCTGAAGGCAATTTGCATGCCAAAGAGCTGTTGGAGGCTTTTAAAAGGTTACACGCCAATAGACTGGCCCAGATGGGCATCCGGAGGCTGCCCTTGAGGAGGGGGCACTGTCATGGATCTTCCCATAGTCATCCCAGCGATGGGCACCCTGTTGAGCGCCGGTGTGCGCATGCCCGTGCCTGCGCCCGTGGGCGCGTTCATGTGCGTGCTCGCGTCGGTGCGTGCTCGCGTCGGTGCGCGCGCGCGCCAGCGCGCCCGCGCTGCGCGCACGTGAGCGAAGCGCACGTGCACGCGCGGCGTTTGGCGCCAACCGGCCTACTTAGCATCCTCATGCACTCTGCTCAGTGCTGTCCGATCTTCAGCTCCCAGTACCCCCGCACCCGTTGCCTTACCTGAGTCTCCTGATTACCCACCTGACTACCCGGCTTGCCCTTGGATTATCCTGTCTTCTGCCAGTACCCGACCTCGGCTTGTCTTTGACCCTGCACCCGCCTGCTCCTTTGTACCGCGTTGCCCGCCTGCTGCCAACCCTGCTTGTGACCCGGACTCTGTACCTGCCTGCCCCCTTTGTACCACATTGCCCGCCTGCTGCCTACCCTGCTGGTTACCCGGACTGTGAACTTGCCTGCTCCCCAGTATAGTGCCTGTGTGTGGACTTGTTGTTCAGCTCCTGCCCTGCATCCGCTGCCAGTTACCAGCTGCCTAGCAGACGCCACCTCAGCAGCACCAGAGCCGTTGGACCTCTTCACCTGCACTCACCCGCCAGGCTCTCATACCAGCTTGTGCTCCCGTGCCTCCTGTCTATACTACCAGGGGCCGCGAACCAGGCGCGTAAGGGAGACCTTCCCCTGCTATATCGGGCTCACCTGTCAGGTACGTGAGCGTGACAGAGGCTCTGGCGAACACCTGCTGGCTCTTAGACTCCGCGTCCTGGGGAATCTATGCTCTAGTTCCCACTGGGATCTGTGTTAGTGATCCAGTAGACCTGTGTCCTGAATCTCCCTGGGTACAATCCGCAGCAGTCAGTCCTAAGGTCCACTACCTAGCGGTGCACTTCCAATTCCTACTGAGTGCACCTGTCACCTGGTCTCAGGTGACCTGACAATAAGCCTTTAAAATTAGGACTTTTGATTTTTCGTTTGTGTCCCATAGACTTTAATAGGGTTTGCATGTTCGTTTAGAACTTTTTGCCTGTTCGAGATATTCTGGTGCGAACCGAACCGTGGAGTGTTTGGCCCATCCCTAGTGGATAGCCCTCTCACCAATTCCCAGGTTGCTACTGTGGATGCTCACTGTAGTTTGGGCCCCCTCAGTCTTTCCCTGAAAGTCTCCAGTGATCAGTGGTAGGAAGCAGAGAACGAGTGGGCGCTTCAGCCTCTCTGCTCTGACAGCGGGACAAGATCTGTGACTTGGGCTGGGCTGTGCTTCACTGCCCCTGGATGTCCTCATTTCCCATTTGAGGCTTGCATACCCACTGGCAATTGACTACTCAGAGGTTTTCTGCGCTCCCCCTCTCCTCTGCTTCAAGAGAAAGAACATTCCCTGGGCAATTTAACAAAAATCCTCTCTCCACTCCTCCTATGTCACAGTGCATATTGGGATCTGTAGTGTAACCGTTATAATGTAGCCATTTTATGGCTGCCATCTCAAATTACCACTCCTAGCATTCTCAGGGCTCTGCATAGATGTCTATGGGTTTGCTTGGCTTTTTAGCTCTTCCCCTGATGGCCGGAGGAGGATAGTGCAGCATAACCTTAACATCATAGTAGAGGACAAGATGCAAATAAAGAGCAATATCTCCTTCTCTGTTGTTGTAGCCCAGCACCTGGCTACATGATCTACCGATCAACTTCTGTAAGTCACCTTGTTAGATTTTCCCCGCCATAGCCTGCAATGCTGATTAGTGTATTCTGATGACGGACAACCACACTGAGTTAAATAAAAAAAATTACTCATCTATGGGCTGCATTTGCCTAGGCTGAGATAATGTTATCAATCTGCAATGTGCATAATGATACATTTCTGCAGTCTCCTTTTTGCCCATTGATCACATTTTAACTTGGTAGCAAGGTAAGAAGCTGGGGCAGGGACTGGTCTGTGTCAGACAGCCAAGAACTGCATAGGCACCAGAATTTACATGTTTTTGTAATCCCTCAGTCACCATCCCAGTTGATGGGGTAGATGCTCACCCTGGATGATGCTCAAACAAAGGTGACTCTGTCCTCTGGAGAAAAAAAATGAAGGCATTGTCAGGTGTTCACACGTCAGCAGGTAGGAAATTGTGATATGGTGGCCTGAGTACTGTAGGCATTGTTTGGACAAGGGTGTTGTAATATGTTGGTCGATTTATGTGGGATTTTATATTATTTTATATATATATATAATATATATGTACACATACAGTACAAGATTGACCAGGCCAGATTTCAGTTGACAATGTTATCTGTTAATCTAATTACACATATCAAAAGGGGACTTGATGATCAAAGGGGAAGTGGCCAAACAATAATTACTCCACCTATCAAAGGGAACAGATAGTGAATATGGGCTATGTTAATGTTAATATGCAAGAATGCAAATTAGGGCAGTTTATGACTGCAGCTGAATATAACCTTGTGTTCAGTCAATTCTGTCTTAGTGTTACGCCGAGCGCTCCGGGTGTCCCCTCCATCCCGGAGCGCTCACGGCGCCCGTTGTCCTGCAGCGCCTCGGTCAGCTCCTCTGACCGCAGGCGCTGCTCTGCCGATGGGATGCGATCCTCGCGGCGGCCTCCGTCCGCCCGGGGATCGCATCTCTCTCTCCTCACCTGCCCCCGCCTGTGTCTCCCTGCGCGCGCGTCCCCGCTCCCCAGGCGCGCGGGCGCAACTCGGCCATATCTTAAAGGGCCAGCACACAAGTGATTGGTGCCTGGCCCAAATTACTGTTACACCCAAATTCCTCATAAACCCACTTCCCCTTCCTATCCTGGCCGGATCTTGTGTTGCCTTAGTGCCCAGTGAAAGCGTTTGTGTGTTTTGCTCCTGCTTGTGTATCCAGACCCCTGCTGTTGCCCCTGACTACGAACCATTGCCACCTGCCTCAACCTTTTGCTACGTTTGACCTCGCCTCTGCCTTATCCCTGTGTACCGTGCCTTTCTCAGCTGTCATTGGCGTCGAGTTGCTATTGGAGGACACGACCTGGTTGCTACCGCCGCTGCAAGTCCATCCCGCCTTGCGGCGGGCTCTGGTGAAAACCAGTAGCAACATTAGAACCGGTCCTCCAATACAACACGTGCTATTGCCTCATTGACATAGGGGATCCACCTCCCATTTCCCGCCATACCCGGAGCGTAACACTTAGAGGGTGTGTGGTTATGAAGGCACCAAGGTCTAGGTAACATGGGGCTCTAAATAATTACTAGCATTGTCGTAATTATGCTCTGTTGGATTTTATCATCTGTTGCAAGACTTTGTTCTGTGTTAGAAGTCAATAAAGTGCATCTCTCTGGAAGAATTGGGTTGCTGCGGAAGAGTACTTGCATCATTCTAATGACTAATAATTAATCGTCTACAACTATATACATATTACATCACTACAAAGGGCTGCCTCCTATTCTCTTAGTGCTCCTACCCCATTCTCCAGTAGATCAATTCAGCTCTGGATGGAGAGCTTTAATGAGTACTCTTTGGCACCAAACACACCATGCTCTAGGCAGCTTTGTAATCTCCGTGGGGCCCACTGTTATCTTGGTACAAAGAGTCTGGCTCCTAGCAGTATTGAGATTGTCATCAATGACCGTTCATCTGAGTTTTCCACAAGCATGTGCAGAGCCTTTAGTGAACTGGGGTGGCACTCCTATGGAATGCAGGATTTCAAAGCTGTGATATGACGAACTTCACATAATTAAATGCAAAACAGCAAGTGACCTAGAACTTTATAACTATAGGTCGTGTGCAGTTCAGAATAAGCCTTAGGATATTGCTTTGTGAATATATTCTAAGATCTGCACTTGTTAAAATGTTGGTAATTAAAAGCTGTCACCCTCCCTAATGTAATTTGAAAGGAAAATAGAGATACTATGAATTCTGGAAAGGGCACTTGCGATTTCCTCTCCAGCTTTATTCTCTGCTTAAATTATGTTTTTCTTTTCATTATAGATTGCTAGTTTTAGTAAATCTTGAAAAAAAAAAAAAATGTGTGTGTTTTTTTGTTTTTTTTTTTTTTTTCACAGAACAAGATCACTAAACAAATTTGAATGCTAAATTGCTGTTTCAAAGCCCATTTAATAATTATGTTATATTATTTAATAAATATTATCTACAGTTCCTTGACCTGCCAGAGCAGCCTATCTCCCGCTATTTGTTGGCAAGGCTTTCTGGGACTCATTCGCAAATATGGGCAACAATAAGCCTCTCATATTCTCATCTATCTATAAACTCATCAGAGAAATAACCAGCTCTTTGTGGGCAAAAGGGTAAAATAATTGCCAATCGATATAGTTGTTGTACAAACACTTCTATTTTTACTAATTTGAGTGTTGAATATCTGTATATTTCCTGTTTAGAGTAAGTGCATATGACGTACTCAGGGCTGTTCCTTCCATGCCTCAGGCAAGGGGGTGCCAATAACACCCCTTACAGAAGGCATTTGCTCATGTCTATGCTACTGGTCCTACTTTATCAAATATATGCCTAGATCAACATTTATCAAAGAATTGGAAGACACTCCTATCCAAAGGTACAAGATATTTACACAGTAAAGTGAATGTTGTATTCGCTTAGTGAATACATTGAAATCATTTTTGGATATCCAATCATATGCAAGGGAATAGAAAAGAACAGCATAGATTCCCACATCTACTGCGCTTGTGTGGATGTAGGAATCTGTTAGTTTTTTTGTTTAGCCTGCTGGTTTAAAAAGAAAAGTGTATACTCTGTTTCAGAAAAGGAAAAGCAGCACAAGGAGCCAGTCAGCTGTGCTACTGTACCCATGTGCAAACATTGGGCAAGCTGATAGGAGGTGAGAACAGAGTGGCAGAGAGATGAGCATTTAACTGCAGCAGAGAAAGTGTCTCCTGCCCTGCCAGAAAGGGCTAAGTGGCAGAGCTGTTGAAATCTTCAAACTGGATGGACAGAACTACAGATATTTTGAAAGGTAAAATAGATTCTGTATACCATATGTATTTCACCTGTGTTTTAGCTGTTAACTGGTGGTTAGCATTAAGGAAGGTGTTTTTAAGAAAGTTTAATGCCCCGTACACACGGTCGGATATTCCGATGGAAAAAGTCTGATCGGATTATGTTGTCGGAAAATGCGATCGTGTGTGGGCTCTAGCAGGCTTTTTCCGTCGGAATTTCTGTCGGAAAAAATTTGAGAGCAGGATCTAAAATTTTCCGACAACAAAATACGATCTGACTTTTTCTGATCATGTGTAGAGAATTCCGATGCACAAAGTGCCACGCATGCTCAGAAGAAATTTGGAGATGAAAGCTATTGGCTACTGAAAGTGAATAAACCTATAATTAGGTAAACTCCATGCAAAAAAAAAAATATATAAATCTATACCTGAAATAAACTAATGAAAAAGCTGCTCCCCACAAACTGACTTTGTGAAATTGGAGGGTTGTATTAAGTAAGGGGGCACTATACCATAATTTGAAAGTGATTAACCCAATATAAAGTGCACTAGTGCTGTGTACACAAGATAATTAATTACACCATTACAAACATAATTAATAACATATAATAATAAAAATTATAATTGAATTATAAAGAAAGTCCATAATATTAGAAAGGATTCCTTTGCACTGAAGTGAGTAGATTTGTTAGACCGTCACCACTTGACGAGGAAAACAACAACAAAGCTTCACCAGGTGGGAGATAGTAGGTATCCAACTCACTAACTCACCATGACCCCTTTAATTAAAAAGACAGGTCTGGTGCAGCTTTGGCAGATTAAGGAACTGGCGCCTTTGATGGGAGATTTCTGTTTTGCATGTGCCAGGGAATGATGCCTCCATCCACAGATGCTCAGAAAAAATACAAGCAGAGCGGGGCCATAGCGTAATATTGTTTTAACCACATGCCGACCGGGCCATAGCCGAAAGACGGCTACAGCGCGGTCGGCTTAGCGCGGTCGGCTTAGTCTTGCTCCCGCATGCCCCCTGGGGCGCGCACTCGGGAACATCTGTGACCCGAGGATCCGGCGCATCACGGATCGCATCACGGATGGCGATGGCGGCTGTTTACCACGTGATCTCTCCGTCAAATGACAGAGCGATCACATGTAAACAAACTGGCGTCATGACGCAGGTTCCTCCCTCCCCTCTCTGTACCGATCGGTGCAGAGAGGGGGAGAGATGTCAGCAGCGCTGTGGGCTGGATGTGTAGTGCCCACAGCGCTGCTCAATGACTGTGCAACACTGTGCAATACTCTGCCAATACTGTGCAATACTCTGCCAACACTGTGCAATACTCTGCCAACACTGTGCAATACTCTGCAACACTGCAATACTCACCAATACTCTGCCAATACTCGCCAATACTCTGCAATAAATTTTAATAGAAATACATTTTATTTTAATTTTTTTTACCGAATTTTCTGTCTTTTTTGATTTATAGCGCAAAAAATAAAAAAACCCAGCAGTGATTAAATACCACCAAAAGTAAGCTCTATTTGTGTGAAAAAACGGTCAAAAAATCTATTTGGGTACAGTGTTGCATTACTGAGTAATTGTCATTCAAAGTGTGAGGGCACCGAAAGCTGAAAATTGGTCTGGTTAGGAAGGGGGTTTAAGTGCCCAGTGGTCAAGTGGTTAATAATGTTTTAATAATAATATTGGCTACTGGTCTCTACGTAGTCCCGTCGTACCTTTTTTATACGTCACCTTGTTCGGAGCGATTGGATTTTCCGACAACTTTGTCCGACCGTGTGTGTGCAACACAAGTTTCAGACAAAATCTGTCGGAAAAAATCGGATTTTGTGGTCGGAATGTCCGACCGGGTGTACAGGGCATTATAGAAGATCTGTAATTTTGATTTTAGAGCTCTGTCAACTATGGGACAAAGTACATGTAGTACCATGTCTAATCTTGCTAGGTGCTTTCTAACTATAATTATGAGGTCCAACTTACCCCCTCTCTCCCTTCCTACTACAGGCAATCTAACAACAGCTATAAAGCTGATGGCTGATTCATAGTTGCAGCTTGTCTTGGCCGAGAACACTTTCCTGAGACAAGCAACGGCAAGAGGAATGTAGAAGCTGACACCTCCCGCCTCCCTCTGCTTTTCTCTTGCTGTTGCTTGTTTTGGGAAATGGCTCACAGCCAAGACAATGTGCAACTGCGAATCCGCTGTCTCTTTCAAAGTTTTTGTCAGATCAGCCACGGCAGGAGGGGAGGAGGGGTATCTTTATAACTAGGGTTAGAAGGTACTTAGAAATTTGGGAAAAATTACTACATGTAACTTGGTTCATAGGGGATAGAACTGAAAAAACGTATGATAGACCTTCTTTAAATTGCTGTATAATCACACAGTTCCTTATCCATTTTTTAATTATACAGTATGATGATTTCGCTGAACATAAAGCTGATATTTCACACATGAATGTGCACCAGTGTCTCGAATCACCCTCCAGTTCTTTATATCTTTTCAAGGGCTCAAAGGTGAGACTTTCACACATCTAGTGTCTCTCGCCCCTCACACATGATTTTAATGAGGGCATCACTGTTTTGCAGCAAGATTCGCCAATTAATTTATTACAATTATTGAAAAGCATATCATGATCATACAGTTTTTTTGTATTAACTGGTAGCTGGGCAAGACCAAGAATTCTGCAGGTGTTAGCTCAAAAATTGGAGTCCCCAAGTGACATAAGAAGCTTGCAAGTGATTCACATTGATAGAAACCACACAGGCCTAAAATATCAACTGTGGTGGTTTTGTTTCAACTCTTAAGATGGCTATGCAAAGAGAAACTATTTTTAATATACAGTCAAGATCACTTTAAAAGACCAGCAAAAAAAAAAAAAGGTGACAGGCCAGCCCATCTGTATAAATCCAAGAGGCTTAAAGGAGAAGTCCAGCCTGGGCTCATTGAGCTGGGCTTCTCCTATGGGTCACATGAGTACAATTCGTTTTGCATCCCTGTGACCTGTTTTCAGCAGAGAGCAGACTGAAGTCCGCTCTCTGCTGATGTCACCAGGATCAGTCCAGGCACCGCGTCATCCCGACTTCGGAAGTCTGGATCCGCCAGGGGCCGGAACTGATGGCAGTCTCAGCCTCTCAGCGAAGCGCTCCAATGAGTGTGGAGGAGCAGAGCAGGAGAGATGCTGACTGACAGGCAGCAGCTCTCTGCTCTGGGAGGTGAGAGAACCAAGCCATCGGTGATGTTCCTGGCTCGGTTCTCAGTAAAGAGGCGGCGGGGGACAGATGCAGCATTGGTCCGATGCTGCATCCACCTAGGTAAGTATGAATATCGGATAAAAAAAAAAAAAAAACATACTTCTCTTTTAAGGAGTCCAGTATAGTCTACTTTTTTGAAAATAAATATTTGTAAACAAACAAAAAAAAAAATGACTTGCCTTGGCACTGGCCTGCAATACTTCTTGGAGGCGCAGGTGACATCATCGTGCCTTCCTGCAGAGTTGGCAGCTGGAAATCCCTTTATAATGCACTCCAGTCTGTTAAGTGCATTCTTGCATGATTTCAATTGCCCAGCTATCTCAGCTATACAATCTATGGCCAGCTTAAAGGATAGGTTCAGCTCCCTGAAGCTGTTCCCTGCAGCCACTACCAAATTTAAAAATCGGTACAGCTGTATGGGGCCCCATCTGCACAGCCACATAATTCCTTCACAGAGATCTGTGTCCTCTATGGCAGATAGACTTGTCATTTTAAATTCACTCAGGGAGGCTGGATGACTCATCAGGCAGCACCTCTGGTACCTCCCCCTGCTTGCTGTAACCTTAGAGAAGCTTCCAGAAGAATGGGTGGGAGGTTAGGAGGAGCTGCCTGGAGTATTGAGGAGGGCACCAGCCAATCCCCAGCAAGTGGGCTGGCAGGGGGTAGGCATCTCTTTAAATACTCTTGAGTCATGCCAGCAGCGGGGCTCGGGTGCTTGAGGGATCTTCTACTACACACAGAGGAGTCCTGTCCTGTATGCACGGGAGCAGGTGTGAGGACAGTGGAAGAGAATCGGCATGTCCAGGAGATCTCCAGGGAGAAGTCAGCAGGGTGGCTGGTGAGTGTGCAGTCGGGGAGGGCTGTGGAGAAGTAGCCAGGTGGGCTGGTGGGGTGGCAGCTGCAGCCAGACAGGCTGGCAGTGCCTGAATAGGTGGTGCTGGGGTCAGTAACCACAGGGATGTAAGCTGGACACTTGTTTGCTACACAACACAAGGGGCCAGGGGTTCCTGCCTGTAAAGGGCTTTTGCTACAAGATCCGACTGTTGCCTTTTTGCCAAATCAATTATCAGTGTGCCAGCTAGGATTTCTGCATGCAAGTGTGCTGGAGGAGGAGAGAGGAGTGTATGTGGACTGTATATAGGAGAGTTGTCCCTGAAAAGTTCCGAGTCAAGTGGACATCCCAGAATATCCCTATTCCCTATCCAAGTTTTATCCCCTCAATAAAATACAAAAAAACAAAAACAAGAACTGGACTGTTTCTTGGCTCTGGGAGCCTGTGAAGATTCGGGGTACCTGGCTGTGCAGGGTGGGGGATCCCTATTCACCAGTGGCTCCTATGTGGGGGTGTGCTACATAGGTCTATACAAATGCAAATTGTGAAATTTTTAAGCCCTGCAAGTTAAATGCGTAATGTATCACATGCTAGCACATTAGGACATTTTTACCTTAGAACAAATGCTCCCCCCAGCAGTGCACTGTCACCACTAAAGGTGCTTCCATCTTCACCCGGTCTTCCTTCTGGGTTCATGTCCTCCAGCTGTCTGATTGGCCATGCTGCGATGAAGTTGCTCCTGCGACAGAGCTCTGAAGGTACGGCATACTGTTCCTTCAGAGCGCATGAACCAGTGATGTCACCGGCTGCATGCAGTGTAAAAATCTCTTAAATTGTGGAGGTTTAGAAGATATTCACTGTACCTACAGGTAAGCCACCTTATAAGTGCCAAAAAGGGGTTTGCTTCCACTTTAACCACTTACTGACCGGGCCATAGCCGAATGAAGGGAGGGCGTACAATGACGTCCTTTCAGAATCACATGGGTGCACACATGGGAGTGTCCCTGCTCCCCGAGTTCTCAGGACCTGGCGTGTCACGGATCGGGGTAAAGGGCCAATCCCAGCAGCCCTTTACCACATTGATCGCTCCATCCAATGATGGAGCAATCTCTGTCAACAAACCAGCATCATGTCCGGTTCTCTCCTCTGCTCACACCGATCATGTGAGCAGAGGAGGGAGAAGCTGCAGCGTGAGGCTGCTTGAATTTTTTTTAATGTATTATCAGTGCCACATGAATGCCCACTAGTAAGTGCTCATCAGTGCCACCCTATCAGTGGATCCTCATCAGTGCCCTAAAAATGTGTAAAAAATGCGTAGAAAATGCGTTTTCATTTTCTTTCTACATTTTCCAAAAACTTGTGGGAAAAAAAGGACATGTTCAAAAGACTTTTGCAGGAGTTTTGTCCTGGTGCTCTAGGACCTTCAAAAGTGTTATAGGTTGGCAGGAAATTATATGTGTAATTTATGTCCCTGGAACGCCTGACGGGGCTCCCTGCATTTTGGGCCTCTGTATGTGGCCAGGCTGTGTAAAAGTCCAACACATGGTATCGCCATACTCAGGAGGAGTAGTAGAATGTGTTTTTGGGGTGTAATGGGAAGTATGCATATGCCATGTGAGAGAAATAACCTGTTAATATGACAATTTTGTATAAAATAATAAAAAAAAATCTTAATTTTGCAAAGAATTTGGGGAAAAAATTTAAACGTGAAAAAACATCTTACTAAATGCCTTGGAATGTCTACTTTACAAAAAGAGGTCATTTGGGGGGTATTTGTACTTTCCTGGCTTTGTTAGTGTCTCAAGAAATTAGATCGTCCATCAGTACATCAGGTGTAATCAATTCTCAAAGATTGGCTGCTGGCACCATAGCTTGTAGACTCTATTTCCTGGCCATACCTCATGTCAGCACACAATGGGTTAACGCCTCATCTGATGCCCACATAAACACCTTTTCCTAGCTGAAGGCAAGGATAGCCCCCATACTGCACCGCCCCTCCATGTTCAGCCTCTCCTGGAGTTGGAAGACCCAGAATGTTGGACAGTAAAGCCTCCTGAAACTGGGTATCGCTTGTGCCGGGTCGCAGGCAAAGTTGCTTAGATAGCACAAATATTTTACAGGTGTGGTATTAGTAAGCTCTACAATGTTACCATTAGGGTTTTCCTGTCTTGTATAGGCAGCGTGCTGCTCTCCTGGCTTTGTCTTCAGTCTGAGAGCAGCGGTGGATGATGTCACAGAGGGCAGGGAGACGGGCGGCGCGGGGTAGCGACCGCCAGTCACCAAGCAGCAGCTTAAAGCTTAGAACCTCCGGACAGTAGAGGTGTAAAGTTCTGACTTAATACTTGTATCTATAACTGACCTCTGAGCGAAGTCAGTTGTAATCTGTTATTTAACACCATTTTATATGTCAGTTTGATGTAATGTTTTATCCAAATGGAATGCATATGTTCTGGACTCTGTAATGTCAAATATTTCACACACTTTTTTTTTTTTTTAACTCAAATAAAAACTGTCTTGGAGCTGGCAGATGAATTGGTTTCTCTCCTCTCTCTGCAGTCCTATTAGTATTCTCTTGTGTGGTAAAGACTTGTTGCTGTTTGCTCCCCTGCTATGCTGTGTGTTATGGGGGTTTAGACAGTCTGACTGGTTTTGTCTCAGATTCTGTGTCTCCTCTGGAAGGTTGTCTGACCTCACCTGCTGTAGATAAAATCGGATGGGTCTTAAAGAGACAAGGTACCTGTGCTGCAATCTGCTGCTTAAATTGACTGACTGCACTGGTTGTCACTCACCGGCCGGCAATTTTTTTTTTCTTGGTGACAGAATTATGTTTTTTTTTCCATATTTTTTTTTTGCACATATGAGTTCACCACACCTGTCAGTGGCACAGAAGATTAGCGAAGGTACGAGCGGACGGCGTTAGACATATCTTCAAAAGAGTGCTCCATGAATGCAGTATGGTGTTTTGCATGATTTTAGGAGCAGAAGCCCTAAACGCAATCACTCCAGAAAATCTAAGACCCCCACTGGTCATTCCCTGACCAGGACAATATGCATTCCTCACATTCCCGCACAGTGTGGCTTTCATGCTCCTCAAGCAGCTCACATGTGTTTACATCAGCGCAATAGAAAGTGCCTTGCCCAGCCCTGTAGCAAACATTGGGCATTAATCGGCATGGATTTCCTCAAATGCCAATGGATAAGGAACAGGCAAGAAGCAGGCCCAACTATAACAAAAACGCACGCAGGTATTTCCAAATGTGAAAAAGCTAGAACTTCTCTTCCCATAATGATGGAGTTAAAAGCTCATTAATGAAGAATGGGAGAGATGAGATAAGAAGACCAATTTTATAGTAAAGGTCTCCAAGCTTTATCCAATGAAGCTGGCTGATGCATGCTTAAGCAACGCACTTCCAGGAGTGGATGGGGCCTGCCAGCATCAGGTGCGCAAGTGTCTTTGCCTTTTTAATACCTTTAGGAATCCCATGGGTTGAAAAAATGTACTTAAGGCTGGTTTACACTGCAGGCAGTCCAATGCGTTTTTATTAGTCAATAATACATGAACAGTGTTTACCATGGATTCCAATGGCCTCCATCACACTGGTGCTGTGTGTTCCAGTACAGTCGACTGAAGGAAAACAGGTTGCATTTTTTTCTCTATGGAACGTATTTATAACAATGCAAACGCATTGAAAAAGCACCTGAACACCTCAAAAGTGTGCATGCAGAAAAACCTCTTCAACTCAGAAATTGTGGTGAACTGGCCTGCAGACCTGCAGACAATGTATACTGTGCCAGGTTAGCTGGGAGTACAATCACCAAATCCTTTCATTCATGACTAACAGATCTCAAGAAGAAAGAATTACTGCAAGATTATGTAAAAGAATTATACTGCAACAAGTCCATAGTGCTGGTGCTGCTAGAAGAACAAATCTGGGTGTTTCTCCCATTCTTTCTAGTACCCAAGGCTTCAGGAGCTTTCCCTATTGTCTGGGTTTGAAGAAATCGAATGGGTACATACACAGCAAAAGGTTCAAGATAGAGTCTGGGCAAACAGTCATGGCGATAGTTCAGCACGAGGACCAGTTAGTCAATTGACCTGCCGGACATATACTTCCATGTACCAATCGGTGTGTAACACCAGAGGCATCTGAGATTTGCAGTAACTGGCTGTCACTTCCAGTTTAGGTGTCTGCCAATTTTAAAATTTGGCACGGCACTAAGAAACTTTTTGAACATTGTAGGCAGTAGTGGCAGTAATTTAGTCTTTGAGGGTAAGGCCCTGCCATTACTTGGACAATGTTTTGATTGTCGCAGGTGTAAGCCAGGAGCTGTCAAAGCATCACAACCTTGTCCTAGAAATCCTTTTCTAAGTTCAGTCAACTAGTAAACAAACAGGAAAAGCAGTTAACCCCTTCTTAAGCTATGAAGGATCTTGGAGTTGTTTTTCATACCCAAATATGTAAAGAGGTTTTCCAAAATGGCGTATGAAGAGTCATGGAGACAGAATTTATGTCAGCGAGGGATTGCATTGTCCACATTGGGACATTTTACAGCAGCCATTCCAGTGCTGCCTTGGGCCTGATGGCACAAGGGGGGGCTTTTCAATTTGCCTTTCTCTGTCAATAGAATGGGCTGCCTATGGATCAGAAAGTCTTTGTGTCTGCACAAATTGGCAAGAACTGGAGTTTTGGACACCAGTGTGCCTATTTTGTGGTGGGCCTCTCAGCCCAGGAGATGGAATAATTCTGACGTCAGATGCCGGTCTGCCTCCAGTCTGAAGAGACAAATGCAAGGCCATTGGAACCTAGTGGAATGCAGATGCTCCGACTTAAATGTAAGGCTTTTTTTTCTAGCATTGCAAGCCTTACACGATCATTCTCCAAGGGGCCCGAGTAAAGTTGATGATAGACAGCAGTAGCTTACATAGTCCACCAAGGGGGCACCATGTGTCTGTCTTTTCCTGTTACTTTTCAAAACAAACTTTGTGCTGGGCGGAGAGACGTTTACAGGCAGTTAAAGGCAGTCTACTTACTGGGAAAGCCGGATCCACTAATGGATCAGTTAGGCAAATTATTTTCCAACAAGTACCTCAACTAGTATTGGCTCTATGGTACATTCCAGCGGTATGTAACTGACTTAATCTGCATTTGTTCACTGTGGCTATTCAATAAAATGAAGAAATTTTAAGAGCGACAACCGGACTTCTACATTACTTTACTCAGCCAGCGATTGTGGATCGAGCACCTGGGAGCTCTGCTATCTATGTGGTGTATGGGTAGTAGCACTGACTTTTCTGTTTATACATTCCAGCGGTAGTTCTCATAGAGATTCCTCTGAACACACAGCTTCCGGGAATTTGTAACAATGTACAAAGGTGAAGTGATAGAAGGTGGACTCACAGTGCCACTCAGTAACTATGTGAATGCTTGGGAGGGACTGCCCCCAGGTTTTCCTGGAAACTGGATACCAGTTTCCAGGTAAAAAGACATAAAAGATCCCTTTTGTGTCCTTTTTCCTGAAAACTGGTATCCAGTTTCCAGGAAAACCTGGGGGCAGTCCCTCCCAAGCATTCACATAGTTACTGAGTATACAGCAGGAAGACTTCAGGTCCTTACACAAGTTGCTAACAGTGTACATGCAAAGATCAGAGGAAATTGGGCAATCCTTTTAATTTCGCCGTCAGGTTCTTGAGTCATCTTCTATTGGTTCACCAGGGTGATTGATTAGATTGGCATGCAGGAAGTGGACCTTTCTGCCCAGGAACAGGGGCAAGCTCCTTCGAACTGAGGGGTGATAGCCTTTGGGGCAGTTATGCCAGGTTATCAAAAACATTTTTTTTTTAAAAAGTGACGTTTTTTCAGGAGCAGTGATTTTAATAATGCTTAAAGTGAAACAATAAAAGTGTATGGCTGTGAAGGGGCGCATGTTTCCTGTGCTTAGAACTTCACAAAGTGTCATTTTTGCAGGAAAAAAAGCTATTTAAAATCACTCGCGGCTAATGAATTGACGGCTCCCGTACAGAGAACAGTCATTTATTGAAAGTCATTGATAAAAAATAAAATTAAAAAAAAAAAAAGCGTGGGGTCCCCCGAAATTCAATAACCAGGCCCTTCAGGTCTGCTGTGGATATTTAGGGGGACCCCAGCCAAAAAAAAATGCGTAGGTCCCCCTCAAAATCCATACCAGACCCTTTGAGGTCTGGGATGGATTTTAAGAGGAACCCCGGCCAAAATAAAAAAATGACCAGACCCTTATCCGAGCAATTGTTGTCTTTGGAAGTTTTTGTCTTTGGCAGCTTTTCTGCAATTGTCAGTTTCTTTTCATATGTTCTCTCCCACCCATTTATTTAGCTAGTTAAATCCCATTGTGTGCTGACGTGAGGTATGGCCAGGAAGGTGGAAAATTGTTATCAAATACTTACCGTAAGTAAGTTTATCAAATACTTACCGTAAGTTTATTAATAATAATTTATAATAAATAATAATAATAAAAGTAAAAAGAACAAACGTAGTTAAAACATAGCCAAAGTTCAGTAACCGGAACGGAGAGTCAGCCAAGCCAGAAGTCAGGGATTCAGGGATCCAAGTAGTGGAACAGCAAGCAGGATCTGGAGCCAGAAGGGATGTCGGCAAAGCCAGGCTTTAACCACTTAACAACCGGCCCATAGCCGAATGACGTCTACAGGGTGGTTGCATAACTCTGGGAGGGCATACAGTGACGTCCTCCCAGAATCCCCCTATCACGTGCCCCCTGGGGCGCGCACCCAAGGACACCCATGACCGCCATGTCCAGACTTGTAAAAAAAACAGCGTCATGTTATGACGCCGGTTCCTCTCTCCCCCTCTGTGTACTGATCTGTACAGTGGAGGGGAGAGATCGGTGGCAGCAGCGCTGTGGGCTGGATCTGTAGTGCCCACATCGCTGCTCAGTGAACGATTGCAGTCACATCCATGAATCCATCTATCCATGCTCAGCCATCCCTCCATACCAAACTCAATCTTTCTAAAACTGAGCTTATTATATTTCCTCCTTCATGATCCCCCACTGTGACTCCACCATTAATATCAACAACACAACATTGGTCCCTCCACACATGCCAGGGTCCTGGGTGTAATCCTTGACTCTGACCTCTCCTTCAGCCCCCATATCCAATCACTGGCTAAATCCTGCCACCTTCACCTCCGCAATATCTCCAGAATTCGGCCCTTCCTGACTAATGACACCACAAAGCAACTCCTTCATTCCCTGATTATTTCCCGCCTTGACTACTGCAACTCCCTCCTTAATGGCCTACCCTTAAGCAGGCTACCCCCCCTTCAGTCTATGATGAATGCTGCTGCTAGACTAATACACCTCACTAATCGATCTGTGACTGCCGCCCCTCTCTGTCAAGCCCTTCACTGGCTTCCCCTACCCCACCGTGTAAAATTCAAAATACTAACCATAACATACAAAGCCATCCACAACATCGCCCCCATCTACATCACCAACCTCATCTGAAGATATCGCCCAAATCGCCCCCTCCGCTCCTCCCAGGACCTCCTGATTCTAGCTCCCTTGTTACCTCCTCCCATGCTCGCCTTCAAGACTTCGCCAGAGCTTCTTCCATCCTCTGGAACTCCCTGCCCCAGTCTGTCTGATCAGCCTCTACCCTGTCCACCTTTAGGAGATCCCTGAAAACTGATTTATTCAGGGAAGCCAATCCCACACCCACCTAACAACTGTCCCCGAGCCACCCCCATCAAATCATTCTCTGCAGCTATTACCTTTTGTACCACCACCCCCTCCCTTTAGAATGTAAGCTCTACGAGCAGGGCCCTCCTGTACCTTTTTGTATGGAACTGTATTGTAATTGTGTTGCCCCCCCCCTATACATTGTAAAGCGCTGCGTAAACTGTTGCGCTATATAAATCGTGTATAATAATAATAATAATATAATAATGCTCAGCCATGCTCAGCCATGCTCGGCCATGCTCAGCCATACTCGGCCTCTGTATGTGGCCAGGCTGTAGAAATCTCACACATGTGGTATCGCCGTACTCAGGAGTAGGAGAATCGATTTTGGTGTGTCATTTTTGGTATGTAAATGCCATGTGTTAGAAATATTGTATAAATGGACAACTTTGTGTTAAAAAAAAAAGAAGCATTTTAACCACTTGCCGGCCGTCATATAACGTCCTTGAATTTGTGTGAGGATATCTGAATGATGTCTGCAGCTACAGGCATCATTCAGATATCAGCTTTTTCAGCTGGCAATTCCCTACACCATAAGAATGATCATAGCGGCTGTTCCGCTGTTTGATCATTCTTATGGGATGCCCCCCCTCCCGCCGCCCTCTGGTGCTTCTACCGACTCACCGTAATGATCAAAGCCAGGATTTTTTTTTTGTTCTTTGATTTCAGGCTTCCCAGCCAACAGGTAAAATGTGGGGTCTCATTGACCACATGTCTCACTGTAAAGAGGACCTCTCATGCCATAATCCTATCACAAGGGATGTTTACATTCCTTGTAATAGGAATAAAAGTGACCAAAAAATGTATTTTTGGGAAAAAAAGTGTCAAATTAAAATAAATAAAGTAAAACGAACTATACATTTTTTTTTTTTTTAAAGCATCCCTGTCCCCATGTGCTCGAATGCAGAAGTGAACGCATACTTAAGTCCTGCCCACATATTAAAACGGTGTTCAAACCACACATGTGAGGTATCGCTGCCAATCTTAGAGCAAGAGCAATCATTTTGGCCCTAGACCTCCTCTGTTACTCAAAACATGTAACCAGTAAAAAATGTTATAGCGTCGCCTATGGGTATTTTTAAGTAGCGAAGTTTGGCGCCATTCCATGAGTGTGTGCAATTTTGAAGGGTGACATGTTAGGTATTTATTTACTTGGCGTAACTTCATCTTTCACATTATGCAAAAACATTGGGCTAACTTTACTGTTTTTTATAAAGCACAAAACAGTTTTTTTCCCCTAAAAAAATGCGTTCGAAAAATTGTTGTGCAAATACTGTGTGAGATAAAAAGTTGCAACGACCGCCATTTTATTCTCTAGGGTCTTTTCTAAAAAAAACATATATAATGTTTTGGAGTTCTATGTAATTTTCTAGCAAATGATGATTTTTACATGTAGGAGAGAAATGTCAGAGTTGGCCTGGGTGCTCCAGAACGCCTGAAGGTGCTCCCTGCATGTTGGACCTCTGTATGTGGCCACACTGTGTAAAAGTCTCATACATGTGATATCACCATACTCGGGAGTAATAGCAGAATGTGTTTTGGGGTGTAGTTTGTGGTATGCATATGCTGTGTGTGAAATAACCCGCTAATATGAAAATTTTGTGAAAAAAAAAATCTTGATTTTGCAAAGAATTGTTGGAAAGAATGACAACTTCAAAAAACTCACCATGCCTCTTTCCAAATACCTTGGAATGTCTTCTTTCCAAAAAGGGGTAATTTGGGGGGTATTTGTACTTTTCTGGCATGTTAGGGTCTCAAGAAATGAGATAGGCCGTCAGTACTTCAGGTGTGATCAATTTTCAGATATTGGCACCATAGTTTGTGGACTCTATAACTTTCACAAAGACCAAATAATATACACCAATTTGTACTTATTTTTACCAAAGATATGTAGCAGTATAAATTTTGGCCAAAATTTATGAAGAAAAATTATCAATTTGCTAAATTTTATAAAAGAAACGAAGAAAAAAAAATTTATTTTTTTACAAATTTTTGGTCTTTTTTCTTTTATAGCGCAAAAAAAAAAAAACCCAGTGGTGATTAAATACCACCAAAAGAAAGCTCTATTTGTGTGGAAAAAAAAGACAACATTTTCATATAGGTACAGTGTTGCAAGACTGAGTAATTGTCATTCAAAATGTGAGCGCACCGAAAGCTGAAAATTGGTCTGGTTAGTAAGGGGGTTTAAGTGCCCAGTGGTTAAACAGGCACGCAGGCAATAGTTTCTTGTGATGTGACCAAGGCGAAGGCAGAGCTCCTCTGGACTGGACTGCTTAAGTAGGCAGGACTGACGAGCAGGATCAACAGCTGAGTAACTGTGGAGAGAGATGGGAGCTGGCAATTAGCTGACAGCTGAGCGGCCAGCTCAGAGAAGGAAGGGCTGAGCCCAACCCTGACACTATCCTCACGTCAGCACAGGACTCCCTCCCAAGTGGCCTGTCGCAGGCTAGATTATCAAACACGTCAGTGGGGGAGGGGCTGTCTTTTATTCAGCTAGGAAAAGGTGGTCATGTGGGCGCCAGATGAGGCTTTAACCCATTGTGTGCTGACGTGAGAATAGGCCAGGAAAGGTAAATTACGGTAAGGCTCCTTTCACACTGGGGCATTTTTCAGGCGGTACAGCGCTAAAAATAGCGCCTGTAAACCGCCTGAAAAAAACGGCCCCATTCACTCCAGTGTGAAAGCCGCAGGCTTTCACACTGGAGCGGTGCGCTAGTAGGACTAGGGGTGCAACGGATCGTCGCCGATCCGTGATCCGAACGGGTCACCCCGTTCGGATCGGCACACCCCGCGATCCGCGGAGCGCTCCGCGGCCTCGGCCTTAGGAAAGGCCGCGGCTTCGGCCTAGCTCCGGAGCGTCGGCGGCCATCTTGGTACACCCGGCGGCCTTAGGAAAGGCCGCGGCTTCGGCCTAGCTCCGGAGCGGCGGCCATCTTGGTACACCCGGCTACTGTTTACAATGTGATCGCTCCGTCAAATGACGGAGCGATCACTTGTAAACAAACTGCATTACCCAGCCAATGTACTCTGCATTACCCAGCCAATGTACTCTGCATTACCCAGCCAATGTACTCTGCATTACCCAGCCAATGTACTCTGCATTACCCAGCCAATGTACTCTGCATTACCCAGCCAATGTACTCTGCATTACCCAGCCAATGTACTCTGCATTACCCAGCCAATGTACTCTGCATTACCCAGCCAATGTACTCTGCATTACCCAGCCAATGTACTCTGCATTACCCAGCCAATGTACTTTGCATTACCCAGCCAATGTACTCTGCGATACTCTGCATTACCCAGCCAATACTCTGCAATACTCTGCGATACTCTGCATTACCCAGCCAATACTCTGCGATACTCTGCATTACCCAGCCAATACTCTGCGATACTCTGCATTATCCAGCCAATACTCTGCGATACTCTGCATTACCCAGCCAATACTCTGCGATGCTCTGCATTACCCAGCCAATACTCTGCGATACTCGCATTACCCAGCCAATACTCTGCGATACTCTGCATTACCCAGCCAATACTCTGCGATACTCTGCATTACCCAGCCGATACTCTGCATTACCCAGCCGATACTCTGTGATACTCTGCATTACCCAGCCGATACTCTGCGATACTCTGCATTACCCAGCCGATACCCAGCCAATACTCTGCATTACCCAGCCGATACCCAGCCAATACTCTGCATTACCCAGCCGATACCCAGCCAATACTCTGCGATACCCAGCCAATACTCTGCGATACCCAGCCAATACTCTGCGATACCCAGCCAATATTACAGTGGGGGAGAGGACGTGGATATTACAGTGGGGGAGATGACGTGGATATTACAGTGGGGGGAGAGGACGTGGATATTACAGTGGGGGGAGAGGACGTGGATATTACAGTGGGGGAGATGACGTGGATATTACAGTGGGGACTATATGGTGGCGGAATTTTCACAGGTTTTTGCAAATTCAATTATTATTTGCTGATCCGAAAAATGATCCGATCCGTGACTCCTGATCCGAGGATCGATCCGATCCGTGAGTTTTTTGATCCGTTGCACCCCTAAGTAGGACGGTAAAAAAAGTCCTGCTAGCATCTTTGGAGCGGTATAGGAGCGGTGTATTCACCGCTACTATACCGCTCCTACCCATTGATTTCAATGGGACACTGCGGTAATACCGCCGCAAAGCGCCGCTACGGCGGCGCTTTGCGGGGGATTTTAACCCTTTTCGGCTGCTTGCGGGGGGTTAAAACTGCCCCCGCGAGCGGCCGAATACCGCGGCTCCCGCCCCAATGTGAAAGGGGCCTAAGTATTTTGATAACAATTTTCCATAATCTTTCACAAAGACCAAATAATTTACACTGATTTGGGTTATTTTTTATTAATGATATGTAGCAGTATAAAGTTTGGCCAAAATTTTATGGAGAAAAATTACTAACTTGCAAAATGTTATACACGGAAACAAAGAAAAATGCATTTTTTTTTTTTTTAAACAAATCTTTGGGCTTTTTTTTATTCATAGCGCAAAAAATAAAAATCTCAGTGGTGATTAAATACCATCAAAAGAAAGCTCTATTTGTATGAACAAAGGGCAAAAAATTCATATGGGTACAGTGTTGCATGACTGAGTAATTGTCATTTAAATTATAAGAGCACCAAAAGCTGAAAATTGGCCTGGTTAGGAAGGGGGTTTAAGTGCCCAGTGTGCAAATGGTTAATGCATAATTCCAACAAGGTTGTATGACAATTTATGGGACAATTCGAAATGTTAACTAAAAAGCTGGATGAACAGCAGATTGTATTAATTCATCATTTGTTCTTTTTTGTTTTTCTTTGCCAGAAAGCAATAAATATGGCTTCACAATTTACGGCCTTTAATGTGAATGTGTGATATATCTATATACTGACTAGTGCGTGTCTGTTTCAGGGCTGCTTCACTTGACAAAAACGCACTTCAGATCTGTTCCCGGATGCGTTTCTTCATGCACGTTTTTAATGCCTTCCCGGATGCATTTTTTTTTTTCACTGTACTGGGTTCTTGTGCATTTTTGATGCATTCCAGTACGTTTTTGATGCATTTTACTGCGATCCAGTGCAGGAAAAATGTAGCACATTCTACTTCTCTTTTTTTTTTTCTGGAATTGGAACACCCTTGAACTGACAGCACAGGTGTGAACTATGCCATTGGAAAACATATTGCCTACTTTCCATGCGTTTTTGATGCAGGAAAAAATGCACTGGACTGCATGTGGTGTAAACTGGCCCTTAGTGAAAAAAGACCAATGGGTGAATTAAAAACAGGTGATGATCAAAAAAACAACAATTTCTGTGTTTTTCTGACACCTTTGTACAGAATTTTGGCAACTGATGTTGACCCCAATTGCTATACTGAAATATGGCATGGTCCTTGTGTATCAACTCACTTTAATTATATCATGATATAAAAAGAAGTAAGTCAGGTAATGGCAACCCTGTGTTATATCTCTATTAATAAATGTGTACAAGGAGTTGTAATCTTAACAGCCAATCTGGCTCAGTCTTCCTACTAGAGAATTGAAATTGTTAGTATGAGTGACGCCTCCACTTTGCTTTGCTCTTACTATTGCAATTAGTACTATAAGTGCTACAAATAGCATAGAGGGCTATAACATGTGAATAGCAAGAATGAGGGTTGTAGACAAAATTTTAATTTAGGTGACATCAGGTGAAATAGCTGTGTTATTATTACAATGTGTATGTACACAATTACTATAGGCAAATCGAGTTACCTGATGAAAAATATTTTCTGATCCTTGCCTGTTATACGTGTATTTGCCTTTTAGTAAACTCAGTTCAATCCATATCACAGAAGTCTTAACTGCACACAAGAACTCGGGTGACTTTAGCTATAAAATTCTACCACATGCACTTCTCACACACATGACATAGCAAAATTGGGAAATGTAAACTGGGATGGTCTTTTGCAGTTAATGGATACTTGGAACCAGTTTGGTGACAAGAAGACGGGAGGCTGGAGTTGGGGTGTATTAAACAAAGGTGATGGCTTTTCACCTAATTCTAATTATAATTTCCAGCAAACAGGTTTTACAAGTAGAATGTCTAGTGTATATAAGAGGCATATTACTGTGTCAAGTTACATCAGAACAAAAAGAGCAGGAGCTATCATCTCTTCATTATCAGGTAAGATGAAATGTAATAGGCAATTTCCTTCCTTTTTTTTATTTTTTATTTTTTACATTTATTTTTTAATTTAAGAAAAACTCAAGTTAAATTGAAAAAGGAAGCAAAATTTTTATTATTATTTTTTTTTTTTTTTACCACTGCAGTCCATACACAGTGCTGTATATTGCATGCTTTGGACCACTGTACTCCATACATTTGCAGTTTTCTACATAGTGTACTCTACACTTACCCCCACTTTGTACATTATATTACATGCCACTTCCTTCTGTACACTCTGTTAGTTTTATACTACATATAAATACTGCTAGCTTATCTTTGGAATTTCACCCTGTTTAAGGAGCAGACACTTTGTTAGTGTGTGTGTGTAAAATATATAAAAAATAAAAATAAAATATATATATATATATATATATATATATGCAACTCTTTTCATATATTAATAAGCATTTCTACAGTTTAACATATTTTAAATAACATTACACAAGCATCCAGTCCATGAAACTCTCTGAAAAGCTTACCTGGCAGTGTGTAAGAGTTGCAACTTGCAGAAAATGATAGTTCCAATGTCTTTCTATACATGCCAAGCTTTGTACGTAGTTAGGAAATGTTCAGACAGCACCAAGATCATTTGAAATTTGGAATTGGAACAGCAGCTACAGCCCCAATCAGCTTTTGATATAATAGTTTAGCTGTGCCAGATTTGGCATATATTTACTGTTAACTTTGTAGGAGAGCTTGGACGGCAATTTTTTTAGGGATTGTAATATGTTACTGAAAATAATGGTTATGCCAAGTTTGGGGCGTTGTAATTTACTGGTTACATTTCTGGTGGAAAGATCAGAAGAATGTCTTCATAAACTGGCAAAATATATGTATTGGCTTATTTGCACATATGTAGGAAATTAATAGAAAAATTGGAAGAGCAGCTGTTGAAATAGAATGCACTGTTGAAATCGAGATGTTTTATGAAACTATGGACAGAAACCAATTTGTATTCTTTGATAAATAGTGAATGAATATGATAAAAACATGTTGGGTGAGTGATTTTTTTATTTTATTTTTTTGTAAGTTTGAACAATTTTGAAAATGTTACATAAGATGAAGGGCTATAAAAAAAAAAACTAGAAGACAGAGTGTGATTTGCTAGACGGGAGTACAATGATTAGAGGGCTGTTATGTCCTGAGTTGATCTTAGTTTTTCCACATATACAGTGTATGTTTTACTATACGGGTTATAGATCTGCCATGTCCTTTCATTATGCTGCAGTGGAAACACAAACTCTATCATTACTAGCTCCTGCAATCTTGTGTCTACACTCAACCTTCCATTCCATTATCCTGACTAACAGCACAGTTTTTTTATTTTATGAAATATAGAAAGTTCTGATTGCCTCATTGGAGCTGAGGTTTTTTTTTTTTTTCTTAGTTTAGACATGTTCAGCTTTTAATTTCTGAGAAGCTACGATACCAATTCCGGCATAATGATGGCAGGGAAAAAATAGGGAAAAAAATGATTTAAGAAAGATTTCTTAGGGTTATTTTGTGAGGCCCTTTAGAAACCAGTTGAAGAGTGGTGACCTTTTTAGTGTGTTGTCCAATAACAGTTTATATTTGTAATTGCAATGTAATCTGGTTGGTCTTAGGGAACGGGGGGTGCTGTTCAATAAGTTTGTTATTTTACATGAGAAACTTAAATTTACAAAAAATAACACAGTCTATATTTTCCACATATGGATTGTAGTATGCAAACTTTATTTTAAATTGCAGTGCTTCATGCCAGAGGAAGCTTACAGTTTTCTGAGAAATATCCTGAGCGGGTTGGCAATTGTATGTACTCTTTGAAATACTGCTGGCAACCATTATGTTGACGGTTTGTTTCCGAATGTGATTGACAGTTGTCTACAGTAGCATATTCAACTTTGCCCCACTCTTTTGTGTAATAAAAGAAAGGTATTAAGTATAATGATTTTCCTACATTTGAAGTAAAAAATCATTAAAAAATATATTTATCCATTCTAATATTTATAAGCAAGTTCACAACTCGGAAAGAAAAGCTGAAACTGTCTGGCTGTGCCCTAATTAAAATGTTTGATCTTCTTTTAGCTAAATAATGAGAAATGCTTTTTTTGCACAGAACAAATAAAGGACGTTTTTCACCTATTGAACAAAAGAACTCTCTTAAAATCACCCTGACGATTCTCATATCTGACCATAAGTTCTCAAATTAGCTTTACTTTTAACTGATTGAGTTTGATTTACTAAAGGTAAAAAAGCTGTTCACTTTGCAAGGGAGTTTGCCCCAGAGCTTAGTGAATGAGATGAAGCACTGCTAACTTCCATCATCCAATCATGTGCAGGCAAAAATGCTGTTTATTTTCCTTGCACGTGATTGGATATTCTTTGCAAAGCGAACCTTCACCCCATTTACTAAACTCTGGTGCAAATTGTCTTACAAAGTGAACAGTCTATTTGCCTTTAGTAAATCAACCCTATTGCATGTTTTTATTTATTTTTTCTAAAAACACTGAAAATGGTGGCTGCAGCTGAGTGGGAAGGTTTAAAACTTCAGCAGGGAAGACCTTTTAGCCTAGATATTAAGAGAGATAAAGGTCTGATACATAGTCTTAGCCCCTGTACACGCGGTCGGAAATTCCGACCACAAAATCCGTCGGATTTTTTTCCGACAGATTTTGTCCGACACTGGTGTTGCATACACACGGTCGGAAAAAGTTGTCGGAAAATCCGATCATTCTGAACGCGGTGACGTTCGTTGCGTACGACGGAACTATGTAGAGGCTAGTAGCCAATAGCTTTGGTCTCGTAATTTGATCTGAGAATGCATGGCACGTTGTCCGTCAGAATTCTCTACACACGATCGGAAAAAGTTCAAACGGAAAAAGTCCAATGGAGCCCACACACGGGCAGATTTTCTGACAACACGGTCCGATCAGACATTTTCCGTTTGGAATTTCCGACCATGTGTACGGGGCATTACAGCCCACTGGAATCTATCCAAACATTTAGTATTAGTAAAAAAATTAACCTTTTATGCACTAGCCAATTTGTCAAAACATTGACATTAAACATACGGTTCCTACTATGTGCAAAATCAATAAATTGAAAATGTCATAATTGCTTAACTCCTGGGAGGTGAGATGCTTTAGTTACTTTAACTGGGTTACATTTTTTTAAGAATATATATGTAGCACCCTCTAGTGTGCTAGTATGTAAATTGGTTAGTTGTTAGAGTAGGCATATAGGCTTGGCTGAGAGACAGCCTGGGTTCTGAACCTGGGTCAGGGTTTAGTGACTCGGGAGGCTGGATCACTCATATGGCAGCTCTCTCTGGCACTTCCCCCCTGGTCTGTAAGTTGGTAGAAACGTCCAGAACTGGGAGGTGGGAGTAAAGAGGGTCTGCTATACATATTTATGAGGACCCTGGCCAATCCCTAGCAAAAAAGGAGTGGCAGGGGACAGCTCACCTCATAAATGGGTATGATTCATGCCAGCAGTGCAGTTGGGTAGAAAATGGAGATGGAGTGCTAAGGAGGTTGTTGGAGGCCCTTGCAGGGCACCCCCTAGTCTGGGGGGGTGACTTTGGGTCTGGGGCTTGGGTGCTGGAAGGATCCGTCACAACACATGGAGGAATCCCTTCCTGGAGGCACAGGAGCAAGGAGAGAAGACAGCCGGAGCAGGTTGGCACTTTCGAGAAATCTCCAGAGTCAGCCGGGTGCGCTGGTGAGTGTCAGTATGGAGGACTGTGGGGAGAAATTAGCCTGAAAGGGGCAGCTGCAGCCAGGCAGCTTGGCAGTGCCTGAAGAGGTAGTGTTGGGATCAGTGATCACAGAGAGGAAATGCTGAAGTTTGTTTGAAGCCACCTTCCATCCCTATCCAAGTTATTATCCTCAATAAAACAAAAAAAAAAGTCACGTACTGTTCTCTGACTCTGGAGTGACTGTGGAAATGATATGTGCCTGGCTTTCTTGTACTAGCTTTCATCTCAATTTTGATGGCCTGTATTTGTCGTGTTTTTTTGTTCAAGTAATGAAATGGAAAGCAATTTGTGGCCTAGAAATTTAATAGTGTTGAATTTTAAAAAGGGCAAGGTAAAAAAAATAAAAATAAATGTGTGTTATAGTTGGTATGGATACCACTGTCTCATAAAAATAGAAGACAAATGGCTTATAAACTCTGAACTCTAAAAAATAGTTAAGTAATGGAACCTTTACTCCCAGAAAAAGTTTTGCAAATAGACAACTGTATTGCTCAAATTTTTCCATTTTGTAACTTAAAGCGAAATTCCAGCCTGTAAAAAAAAAAAACAATTAAGTCAGCAGCTACAAATACTATAGCTACTAACTTTTAATCCAGGGATCACACCCCTAGCTGATTTGTCCAGCGGCTTCAGGTGCAGGCGCCATCATTGCAAGTAAGGGAAACCGGCTTCCTACTGCTCATGTGCGAGTCACGCTTCGCTTTTCTGAATAGTCTCGTTGTCTTCTGGGACACATACAGGTCTCAGAAGGCAGCTGGGGAAGGAGGAGGGGCTTGACATGGCGCAGATCGCCGTCACTTGCCAGGAAGTGAGAGGAGAGGCCACCAGGGAAAAATTATCTCAGGTCACATATAATGGAAGATAATGCAGTTAGACAGCAGGTTAAACAGATTCAAATCATGGTTTCTTTTGTAAAATCTATTTATTCTTTGCAAAGTAGTCAGGTGTCTCTGAAGACGTCAGTAATGCTGAAACATGTTGGGTGGAGCTTGGTGTTCTAAGGGAGAGTTATTGCTGTGACTGACTGTGTGACTTGGGCTTTGACTGTGTAGCATCCATCGCATTAACAACAAGTGCGTGCTTCAGAAGGTTGTACGTATAAGTGATCGGCTTTTTTGATGTGAGTTTTATTTCATTGAATAAAATGTATTCGGAGAACACTATGGATGTTTCTGTTTTCCCTTTGCGCTGATAAGCGGGATTAATACTCTTGGTTTAGACTGGCTGCTTGATGCACGAGACTGACCTTTGAGGGATAATTGACCTGGTTTGAAGCTCTGTGTAGTTTGGAAGACTCCTGATACTTGCCTGAATTCTGATGTTTTTAACACGCATATCTGACCTTTGTTGAGAAGGTGTACATAAAAGATGAGCAGACACCTTTTGTAAGGGGGGGTCCAGTGTAAGATTTCTACTTTGGGACCACAGTTCTTCACATATTTTGGAAAATGTGTTGAATTGCGTGAACTGCACACTATTTCTCACCAGAGGTGGTGCACACATTGATGTTGTTTTTCAGGAAAGAAATGAATAAATTTAACTTTATTCACTATTTGGTTAATTGAATTAACACTTTTATTTATGTTTTTTTTGTTTTTTTAAAAATCTATTACTGTAATGCTTTTAACTTGATCACATATCACTAAGTGATTAAGCGCAGCGTAATTTTTTATACTATCAGAAATACTCCAACTTCTACCATCACACTTGTACTGTTGGTGTTAGGGCTGGTTCACACTCCAGATCCATTCCGGATGCTTTTCTGCATGCGCGTTTTTAATGTGTTTTTGACGCGTGACGTGACGTGGCGATTTTTGGATGGATTCCAGATGCTTTTTGTTTTTTCACTGTACTGGGGTCTCGTCCATTTTTGATGTGTTCCAGTGCGTTTTTGATGCATTTCGGTGCATTCGAGTACAGTCCAGTGCAGGATAAATGCAGCATATTTACTACTACAAGAGTACCTGGAACTGTTACTTCAAGTGTTCTGCCACAGCTGCTACAGCCATATTACTAATGCTAGTGATTGCAGATAGCCGTTTGTCCTGTTATTTGATTTACCTGCAACTCGATAATACAGAATGGTTTCTTCATAGTAAGAGCTGTGAAAATGTGGAATAGACTCCCTCCCAGAGGTGGTTCTGGCCAGCTCATAGAATGCTTTAAAAAAGGCCTGGATTATTTTCTAAATGTACATACCATAACTGGATACTATCATTTATAGGTAGGCTACTTTCACACTGAGGTGCTTTACAGGCGCTACAGCGCTAAAAATGGCACCTGCCTGTAAAGAGCCTCTCCTGTCTCTCCAGTGTGAAGGCCCGAGTGCTTTCGCACTGGAGGGGTGCGCTTGCAGGACGGATCTTTGCAGTGCTGTAGGAGCGGTGTATAGACCGCTCCTAAAGTGCCCCTGCCCAGTGAAATCAATGGGGCAGCGCCGCCGTACCACCGACAAAGTGCTGCTGCAGCGACATTTTGCGGGCGGTTTTAACCGCTAGCAGCCAAATTTCGCCACTAAAACAATGGTAAAGCGCTGAACGGATGGATAGAGGATTGTGTGTGTGTGTGTTTGTGTGTGTTTGTTTTTTTTTTTTTTTTTAACTAGATGGACCTGTGTCTTTTTTTTAAGCCTGACTAACTATGTAACAATAACTGTTCAACCTCCTGGTCCCACGCACAATGTGAATCAAATGTTTAAGAATTATATATATATATTCATATATTCAGCTGACTGCATCTTTGCCTAAACTGATTAGGGTGACATTTTTCACTTAAAGTGAGTCACGTTCAAGCATTTTGTGCTTGGCTTGAATTGCTAAATCTGACAGTTGTATTTAAAAGAGAACTTTTGACCTCTTGGGTCTTGGTAAGGAGCTGATTTACCCTCTGGGTACAATACGATACTGTCTATAAATAGTGACTGTGCTTGTGGCCCTTCCAGTGGCCCAGTCCAGTCCTTTTCATTCACTGGGAAACAGTGAGGGTGAGAATCTGAAGTGTTGCCCTCAAGCAACATTGGACGGATCCAATAATTACTTGTGACTCCTAGTTATCGAAAATCTTTTGAAAAGTTCATGTGTTACAGAACATGGTACTTTGGTTACATTATATTGGGGGGGGGTATATAACATGTGTTGCTTTTCTTAAGTTGGACATATTAAATAGTTATTTAATTAGGGTGATGATGTCAAGAGATTATGAAAGCTAAGGTAATGCCTGTGTGTAATTAAACTCCTCTGCATAATTTTTGTCAGTTATTTTTTTCAAGCCTGACAAAATACGCAGGAGCATTTTAATTACAACTTCGACATCACTTAATTATTTTTTTTAACAAATTACATGTTACATTCTGCTTGTTCCTTAATACTTGACACGGTTGTATATATGTTACAACTTATAAAAAATGTATTATTTGCTGGCACTGTTCTTATATTCGGTAACCTGGGAGAGGAAAACTGTAACATATTCATTATACAAGCTACAGCCTGATTGGATACATGTGCGGAGTTAGTCATTCCAGTGTCATTTTACTTTCCAACAGGTCTCAGTTTCTTATATTCACTGGGCCAATATGAGAGACCCAACAGAAATGCCGAAGAAAGACAAACACATCATTGGTAAGTCATTTTTATTATAAAGTATATGTTGCAGTTTACTGTCTTCTTTACTATTGTGTTTTTTTATTTTATATTACTAAATGGAAATGGCTGTTCTGAGTTACGCAATAAACAACTTGTAATTAAAATGCAAACTTTTGTTGCTTTGCTTGTGTCCTTTATTACATTCTCTTGCCAACTGTTTTTTTCTTATGATTCTTTACAGATAATGTCTTCATTCATACTCAAATGATTTAGGATTTTGTTAGTGGACCACCCCACTATGTAGCTAACAAGAGTCTCTAAAGTCCTATCTTTCTTTTACAAGCAAAGTCAAGTCATGCATACGTGTTTACACCTTCATACACCATACTGTAAGGGCCCTTTCACACGGACGTGTCCGTGTAAGGGCTCTGCTTCGCTCATCGGGGGATCGCTCCGTCGATCCCCGCTGAGCAGGCAGATGACAGGTCTGTCTCTGCACACTGTGCAGGGACCGACCTGTCAGAGCTCCGCTCTACTCTATGGGGGATCGGATAAAGACGGACCGTAGAGTCCATTTTCATCCGATCCGCAGACGGAAGGAAAATTAGGGTTTTCCTCCGTCATCAGAAACAGAACATAGTGGAGACTGATGTCAGCGGATGAACATCCGCTATCCCATAGGGATACATGTATGTCCGTTTTTCATCCGAAAACGTATGGATGAAAAACGGACATAAGTTCGGTCTGTGTGAAAGGGCCCTAACTGTTGAGTCTCACACTACTTTGTACCTCTGTTTTTATTTGCCAGTTATTCTCTCCCTATATATTTCTTCTTGAATACTCTACCATTCCTAGCACTCCATCTTCAATAGGTCCCATACTTGAGGTCTCGAGCTACCCAACTTGCATAGGCACAGCAATCTATTCCTTTTCCCTTTTTAACCATTGTTCTGAATTGCAAATATAGGAAAAGATTAGGAGCTGGAACTCAAATATGCAATCCAATCAAAAGGAGCTGCTTGGGCTGCTATTTTTAAGCTGAACTGCAAACAGATATATAATAGATACATATTAATGCAGCATTGAATTTAAAGCGCTATTAAACCCCAAACCAAAAATGTAATATATTGCAGCTTACCAATCCTTAAATGTGGTGGCTGCATTAATTTTCTTCCCCCCCCCCCTCTGTTTTCACCTTGTGATCTGCCCATTAACACACCCCCTGTATTCGTGCCCCCATGAATGACAACAGGGGGCACATTGTCAGTCTGGGGGGAGGGGAGTATTAGTGTATTTAAATCTGCTAGTACATCTAACACATTGAAGCCAAACTCCAGCAAACACGTCTTAAGCAGTTACAGCAAACCGTTTTCCTTTTGGTATAAAGGTTTTACACAAAGAATATGTAATATTATATATGTAATGATGATCATTGTAAGCACCACTGTCAGTGTTAAATGGTTTGTCTCATCCCTGTAACTCATACATTTGCAAGATAGCTTGTTCTTTTGATAAACAACAGACTTACTGGCCAGGTCACAAGGTGAAAATAAGAGAGCCCACAAAGGAAAACAAATGCAGTCATCACATCTAAGGCCCCTTTCACACTGGGGCGCTTTGCAGGCGCTACATCGCTAAAAATAGCGCCTGCAAAGCGCCTGAAACAGCCGCTGCTGTGTCTCCAATGTGAAAGCCCTAGGGCTTTCACACTGGAGCGGTGCGCTTGCAGGATGGTCCAAAAAGTCCTGCAAGCCGCATCTTTGGAGCGCTGTAGGAGCGGTGTATTTACTGCCCCTAAAGCGCCCCTTCCCATTGAAAACAATAGGGCAGCGATGCAAACCTGCCTGCAAAGAGCCGCTGGGGGCGGTTTTAACCCTTTTTCAGCTAACTGCCCCGCTAGCAGCCGAATAGCGCCGCTAAAAACGCTAAATACAGCACCGCTTTATTGCCAGCGCCCGCAACGCCCCAGTGTGAAAGTATCCTTAGAATTAGTAAGCTGCAATATAATGTGTGCTTTTGGGTTTAATATCACTTTAAGTAAACATGTGTTTTTTTTTTTAATTCGATGCGATGTAAGTACTTACATTTGACCTGGTATCAGCTTCTTGCAAATTCCCTGTACAGCAGAGCTCACATTGGGAGAGGGAGAAATAGCACAATAAGCCAGCCAGTAGTGCCATTGTGATCACACTCTAACAAGAGACATGATGATAGGAGGAGAGAGCAGAGTGGCATAAAGATCAGCGTATCGGTCTTCTGCTTCTCCCTTTAATCACAGGCTGTGACATTGGCAAGACCTGTAAGTGTTACTAAATTGCAGCAGAGAAAAATAAGGTCTCCTGACCTGTCAGATAGGGCTGTGCTGTGTGGCAGAGCTTAGGCCTGGGTAAACAGAAATACAAATTCTTTGGTGGGTAAAACCGCAGTTTTTTGGGGGTTATATCAATGTTTGTAACTGTTTGGCTGGAGTTCATTTTCAATGATTCTATCTGATATATACTGCCATCATGAATCCAGTGCATTATGATTATAGTTATTTGCATTACAATCAAGCACAGCCTTTTAACTACTACATATTTATCGGCGTATAACACGAAAACAAAGGACAAACAGTACCTGCGTGTTATACGCCGATACTATGTTTTACCAAAAGGGGCGGGATCAGGCGGTCTGCCACCCATTGGGGGGGGGGGGTGTTCGGCCGCCCCGCCTCTCCTGGCCCTGGGACAGCGCTGCCTGCATAGTCTAAAGTTGATAAATAAAGTTGATAAAAAAAATAACTTGCCAGCACCTTCTCCTACACCGCTCCTCCTGTGTCAGTGTCATTATAAAACGACGCTTGTAAATATCTCAATAGTTTTTTGCTGGCTGCTCTCCTCCTCCTAGCTTTGGCTTTAGATTGGAGAAGGAGAGCGGTCACATGACCATCTATGTAACATCAGAGAGCAGTCATGTGACCAGATCAGTTGAAAAAAAACTGAGCTATTGAGGTATATGGAAGCTTTGTTTTACAATATGAGTGACACAGGAGGAGCAGTGTAGAAGGGGCTGGCACTGATTTTTTTTTTTCTTAACTGTAGAGAATGCTAGCAGCCCTGTCCCAGGAGACGGGGGGGGGGGGGTCCCCTGGGAGTGCAGGGGGAGGGGGGCTGTGTACTGGATGGGGGGCTGTATACTGTGCAGGGGGAGGGGGACTGTGTACTGGATGGGGGGCTGTATACTGTGCAGGGGGAGGGGGACTGTGTACTGGATGGGGGGCTGTATACTGTGCAGGGGGAGGGGGACTGTGCACTGTAAAGGAGGCTGTGAAAACATTTTTTCCTTTAAACTTCCCTCTTTAAAATTGGGGTGTATGTTATATGCCGATAAATACAGTATGTGCTATATTACCAAAATGTGAAGTGAAGTGAAGTAAGCTTCAAGCATTCAGACATGTACAGGGATAGTTCTAATTATCTTTTCAGCCTTTGTGTAAAACAAAAGTAGATTCTTGCCGACCAGCGCATGACGATATACATCGGCACAATGGCACGGCTGGGCAAATGGGCGTACAGGTACGTCCCCTTTAAATCGCGGCATAGTGGGCGTGTGCCGCGCCGTACTCCGTGAGCAAGCCTGAGGGTCCCTTGGACTCAATGTCCGCCAGGGGCCCGCGATCGTGTTGCAGAACGGGTAAACAAGGCATTTCCCTGTTCTGCCTAGCAATATGACAGGGATCTACTGCTCCCTGTAATCGGGAGCAGTGATCTCTGTCATGTTCTAGTGAGACAACCCCCCCCCTTATAGTTAGAATCACTCCCTAGGACACACTTAACCCCTTGATCGCCCCTGGTGTTTAACCCCTTCCCTGCCAGTATAATTTACACAGTAATCAGTGCATTTTTATAGCACTGATCGCTGTATAAATGACAAAATAGTACCAAGTGTCCGCCATAATGTTGGAGTCATGATAAAAATCGCAAATTGCTGCCATTACTAATAAAAAAAAAAAAAATTTTATAATAAAAATGCCATAAATACCCTATTTTGTAGACGCTATAACTTTTTTTTTTTAACACGCCAATCAATATACGATTTTTTTTAATTATTATTTTTTTTTAACCAAAAATATGTAGAAGAATACATATCAGCCTAAACGGAGAAAGAAATAATTTTTTTTATATATTTTTGGGGTATATTTATTATAGCAAAAAGTAAAAAAAATATGCTTTTTTTTTTTTCAAAAAAAGTTTTTTTGTTTATAGCGCAAAAAATAAAAAACACAAAAAAAAAAAAAAAAAAAAAAAAAAAAAAAAAAGAAAAAAAAAAAAAAAAGAAAAATAAAAAAATAAAAAAAAAAAAAAAAAAAACACAGAGGTGATAAAATACCACCAAAAGAAAGCTCTATTTGAGGGAAAAAAATAACGTCAATTTTGTTTGGGTGTAACGTCGCACGACTGCGCAATTGTCAGTTAAAGCGTCGCAGTGCCGTATCGCAAAACGTGCTCTGGTCAGGAAGGGGGTAAATCCTTCCGCAGCTGAAGTGGTTAATTACGAGTGAAGTATAATCCAAAAACTGTATAGTGCTTATCCTTTCCAATCTATAGGAAAAATGTGTGATATCATATTGGATTTGAAAAATTTTAATTTAATGAATATTTCCCCTTTTTACCATCTTTTGTAACTTAATGGTATCTTATTATTCAATATATTATCTGACTGTTCCAATACATCTTTTTTTTTTCTAATTATCAATTCATTGCTTTTCTAGAGGTAGTATTATATGTAGTAACATAAAAAAATAATAGCGTTCTAATATGTATTTTTTTTCCTTAGTTTCAGACAGATTGATTGATGGGATCTTTTTTAATAGCCCCTGACTGGTATCTTTTTGACATTTCCTTTTTTCAGATGGCTTTCCCGATCATGTTTATGACAACCCTTCCTTTCAACAAGATGAAAAGCCTGCAAGTAATGGGATAATAAACGAGACAGACATGTAAGACACTTCTTCCTGTAACAATTTTTTTTCATCCCCCGAAGGTGATTTAAGTGGGGTCAACCTCTGCTGACAACTGCTCTAAAAAGAAAATTTATCTTCAAGTCTGGTAGACAGTGTGGTGTGAACTGACAATAATTTCTTACCTTTTTTTGCCTTGCTCAATAAATCTTTTGCTATTGACATCAAATCAAGGGGTATATTTATTTCAAAGGAACAGCTGGCTAATTAACAATTATAGATGCATTTTGACTAAGATTGGACAACCTGATGTGCTTATACTGTATCTCTTCCATGTAAGTTTGTAGTCAGTTGACGTGGGGGAGGTTCCAATTTTTTTATATTTAAACTTCATTATATTGAAGAGGGCTTTCCACTTTACCTATGCAACTGCCTTTTGGAACCTACAAATATTTAAAAGACAAGCATGCCAGTCGCAGAGGAATTTGAGTAATACCTGCTTACTCAATCACTCTAAGGTGCCTAAAGACATAAGAAAATGATCTTGAGTGAATCAGGCCAGGCAATACCCTTACTGTACATCTTAAGGCCATCTCCAAGTTGATAGCCAAGAAGTATCATTAGACAAAATAACCATTCAGGATTGTTTTTTCACTGAGATAATCTGGTGCTTGGGTGGTTCCCCCTTCTTTAAAGGCCAAAAATTCATGTTTGCAAATGTGAACCAGTGGCTGGATTATGCATGCAGGGCAGGGACAGACATACCATGTGTGAATTTTGGGGCTTATTTATTTTAAATGTGTTTGGGATGGGTGTTGGGACCCCTCAATTTCTCATATAGACCTGGACACTGCTCACATCTAGGGCATGTAATGGCTGACAGGAATTTTTAAGGATCCTTTCATCATTTTGATTTATATTAACCAAGTAATGGGCAGTGATCTTCTCCTTCATGCCCTGCCTGATTGGCAATGAGAAATGAAAAAGCTTCTCCCATTTCCTTTGGACAATATTTTGGCATAAGGCAAAGAGGGTTCCCTTTCTCACCCTAATTGCATATTTTGAGCCATGAGAGAGAAATCAGGCATTGCAAAGATCTATCTATCTATCTCCTCAAAACTGTATTTTAGGGCATGGTAGCCCACTTTTATTCAATAAACCGAAAGTTAACATGTACATCAGTTGCCCACGCAGGGGTTTCTTCCACACAATGTGCACAAATGAAAATACAGAGCCACCTGGCTTACTTGTTGGCAGAACTGCTGTTCCCCTTACCAGTCCCCTTGACTGTGTGGTCCAGTTCTCCTGGAACACTTAGCTCTCTAGCCTTTTAGATGCAGCGTCCTGCTGCATCGCCCACCTCTGGCCTATGGACTGGGGTTCTCATGACTCCTGGTACTAAGACCTGCTGTCTCTTGGCTTCTAGCTGGGGCCCTCTGATCCCTTGATGAGACCCTCTTTCTCTTGGCTTCTGGCTGGGGCCCCTTGACCCTGGGTGAGAGCTTCCGCCACCCACAATGAGGGCGGTCTCCAAACAGGGAGCTCTGAGCCATCCTCAGACCTGAATATAGATTGACCCTGCATACCCATGTAGTCAGCCAGGTTGCAGGTGTCTAGCAAAATCTGGACACAAGATTGACTGTTCCCATCCAGAACAACAGAATCTGGAGAAAGCCAAAAACACTGCTTTCTCCACTCAGAAAGGATAGTTCAGAACCTTAACCCTAAATGCCAATCCTGTGTCACATTTTCCAATATTCTTACTGTGACAGGGCTCCCCTCTGTCTATCTATGCACTGGGATCCCTTCGTATCCCGGTTTGCTACTGATGCAGGAACAGCCACTATACACTGCCAGTAGATACCTTAACATTAGACAATAATTTAAATATCTTCTGCTGATGGTAGTGGGTAGGCTCAGAACCTCATGTATTAGTAGTTTAAGAAATGGCTTCCCAAAAATACTGCTAGCCAAAAAAAAACATATACATTTCATTATTTCTGTTATTTTCTGACCTGGGTAAACACCCACAGATCAGTAATTGATCCTTAGAAGTGACTTTTATAACATGCTATTGAGGCAGAGGAGATTCAGCAGAGGGGCATTACTATGGGAATCGATGGTGTTTTATTTTAAAAAAAAATGGGCTGATACTTTAGAAAGACATCAAATACAGGGAAGAAAATTGTGACACATTGGGACTGTTCATAATAGCGTTATACAGTTCTATCAGTACAATACTGTATGTACCAAGTCCCTTTGCCACTCTTGTATGTGTTACTCTTTCCTTTAGTTATTTTCCCTCTGAGTTCTAAGCAGAAATGGCTTTTTCTTTTGCTCAACATGCTTGTGTAAATGACAGCTTTTCAGCTGTTTGTCACCAGTGTTGCTTAACCCAGTGTAGGGTACAATTTTCATTTGAGTTACTCTGTAGGTGGTTTAACGGTTCTTTTTTTCTGCCCCGCTACCTATTTTTAGAGATGGAGACAAATGTATTGTTGTACTCCTCTGGTATTAGCTTTTAGTAAATTAATGTTCTTTTCTCTGGCTTATATTTTTCCTGCCCTAATCGAATATTATTTGTAAAGATTTAATAAACTAAAAAACATCAATTTCTATCCAGGGAAATTGAATTTAAAGGAACCTTAACTGTTTTTTTTCATGGCATTTTTTTCTGCAATATCTAAAATCACTTTACTCTAAAATTCTGTTTATTTTCAAAGGATTTCTTATGTTCTCTAAAATCTCCACACTGCCTCTGTTTGGATACATCTTATAATCCTCATAATACATCTAAAGCCAAGGCCTTACTTTTTTTTTTAATTTTTAAAGGAATAAGGGAAAGTTAAAAAAAAAACCCCTGTCAGGTTTTTATGTAATTTTTGTCCCACTGGGGAGATTCTGCTTAATTTCCTGCCCAGTGGACACTATAGGGTTGAGTTAATAAAACTGAGGAGTGCAAAATCTTATGCAGGTCTGCATAGAAATCAGCTTTCAATTTTTATTTTTTTGTCAAAGCGTAATTGAACTAGCTGAAGTTAGAAGTTGATTGGCCACCATGCACAGCTTCACCAGATTTTGCACTCTCCAGTTTTAGTAAATCAACCCCCTACATGACATGAAAGGTAATCCCTCCAAACAGGGGCGTAACTATAGGGGGTGCAGCAGTCGCGAGTGCAACCGGGCCCTGTGCTGCAAGGGGCCCATGTGGCCCCCTCTACATATGGCCGGTGGCAGCATAGGCGGTTAGGCACCGGGCGCATGGGTGGCTGGAGGTGGGGGGTGACTAACAGAGCTCCATGTTCGACTACCACACTGGCTGCTCTTTAGTTGTGCATTCCCCACACAGCCTGTGTCCTCTGCCGCTCCTCCGGGTCCCCCTCTCCGGCTCCATGCAGTGCTGCTCAGTCTGGTGTCTCTCCTCCCCAGCCAGAGTCCCGCCCCCTGAGTCCGGCTCACACTGCACTGGATGCTTCTCCCGGGCAAACAAACTTTAAGCACACAGATGCAGTGCAGCCCTATGAGAGCCGGCTCCCCAAAGGACACCGCAGGCTTGTCTGCCAGCACCCCCCTCCTCCCCGTCATACACAAATGTTGACAGGTCTTTCTGGGAGATATGTCCCCTAAGGACAGGGACCCCATCTCCCCTGGGGACAAGGACCCCATCTCCTTTGGGGACAGGGCCCCCTTCTCCCTAGAGGACAGGCACCCTATTTCCCTTAGGGACAGGGACTCCTACTTACGTGGGGACAGGGACCCCATCTCCCCTAAGGACAAGGACCCAATCTCTCCTGGGGACTGGGCCCACTTCTCCCCAGAGGACAGGGTCCCAATTTACCATTTCCCTTCTTCCTCTTTGTCTCAAAGGTGTAACATCATAGGTCTGTTAAGACCTCTCACCAAAGTCCCCCAACAGGACTCCTAAAAAATAGTTAAAAAAACTGCTGATACCAGTGGTGGAACTACAGGGCTCACAAAAGTCGTACCTGTGACCGAGCCCTGGAGTTCCACCACCGGACTCGGAGGGAAGGGCCTCGGCTGGGGTTCAGGGGGGCCCTTCATGGTTTCTTGCACCGGGGCCCTGAAGGTTCTAGTTACACCACTGCCTCCAAAGGTAGTAACCAGAAGAGATGTCATCATTACAAGAGTTTCCCTTCTATTGCAAAATTTCAGTCTCAAAGACCATGATTACCAGGACAAAAAGAGTTAATCTCTCAAACGGAGAGGAAAAAAATGATAGGGATTCACATCCTAAACGAAAAAAGTTTGCGCTTTAGCTACACTTTCATTTTTTTAATTAGTCAACTTCTACATGTTCATTGGAGAGCTGCATTTTTCTGCATAAGCAAAATGCAACTCTCCCCAGGAGCACACAGAAAACAATGGCTTTCTTTGTGCCTCCTTCACACTTCCTCACCATTGTTTGCTGTGGGGCAGAGCGGTGTGGAAAAATCCATTATGGCTGCATTTTTCCACACCACTCCGCAGGTCTCTGTGCCACCCAGATTTTTGTGCATGGCAGTTGAGCTGCCGTACATAGAAATTAATGGAATGCCACTATGTGTCATAACATTAAAGTTTAAAAGAAATAAAAGGACAGGGAATTGCATTGAAAAAACACAAGGCACACCCCCCCTTCCTTTGCCAGCAGCTGCGATCACTACCCGCAGAATACTACCCTTAAAAATCTCATTTAAAAAAATTTATGGATGAGACAAAGTGTTGGCCATACACTAGTAGATTTTCAAACCAACATTTGTTCTAATTCATGTAAAATTCTCTGCACATTTGATGACTTGCTGCATGTTCTTCATAAATACTTTGAAATTGTTTTTGCGTTTAACATTTGCTTTGGAAACGAATGAACCTTACTGAACGGTTACCACATTCACTGTTAGGCTACTTTCACACTGGAGCGGTGGGGGCGCTGGCGGTTACCGGCGTTTTAGCAGCGTATTTCGGCCACTAGCGGGGTGGTTTTACCCCCCGCGAGCGTCCGAAAAAGGGTCAATAGCGCCCGTTTTGGGGGCGGGTTCGGAGCGCTGCCCCATTGTTTCCAATGGGAACGGGCGCTATAGGATCGGTAAATATACCGCTCCTATAGCGAGCCAAAGATGCGGCTTGCAGGACATTTTCCAGCGTCCTGCAAGCGCACCGCTTCAGTGTGAAAGCCCTCGGGCTTTCACACTGAAGACACAGCAACAGCTGTTTCGGGTCGGTTTGCAGGCGCTATTTTTAGCACAATAGCGCCTGCAAACCGCCCCAGTGTGAAAGGGGCCTTAGAAATTTGTTCAAGAAATTTGTTCAAGATTAATTTTTCAACCTGTTCCTTCGAAATTTCTCTTGACTGTGTTAAAAAATTAATGTCAGTTTGACCCCACTAATGAAAATCGAACAAACCTTCTTAAAACAAAAAAAATTGAACCAAATTCTACTAGTGTATGGCCAGCTCATGGCACATTGTCAGGTGTTTCAGCATTGATATGTTAACCTACACCAGCAAAATTACCCCCTTACTTTTAATTTTCTCCATATTTAGATCATAATGGGGTTTTCTACAAAACAAGCTGCTCCACAAGCTGCTTGGTTACTTACTGATACAACGGTAAGATCCAGTGGCCTGTGTAGAGAATGCATCTGCGCTTTTGATAAACTGCTATAATCGCTAAAACATTTTGTACAAAGACTTTACTTGTTGAAGTTCCCACAATTAAATGTCTCCAATTTGAATTTGTTTTTAAGATTTTTTTTTTTTTAGCTTCCGACATCCAAATCCCATTACCAGGCCACTCCTGTATGCAAAGTAACAAAGTAATTGCAAACACATTTCTATGATGCTGTTTTTCTCCATATTAGTCTGTAAATACAGCTGTCTCTTAAGCTTTTTTTTTTATTATTTTTTAAAAAGTTAATTGCAGTAGAGGCAAATGTAATTGCACCTACTGGCTGGTGATCATCAGTCCCGCTTAATGTTCCACTTGGTATAACCAAGAATATAACAGCGTTATACACAGCTGCAATAAAGTACATAAGGGTAATGTGCAATCATGTTTTAACAATATTTCCATTTTAGCCTTGGGTCTTCATTTTATTAACAGATGTAAAATAATGTCTGTGTTGGGATATCGGCTGAGTTCAGATACAGAGTTTGCAAGCAATATATATAATTAAATGGTAATATCATGTGACTGCAAGTAAAACCATTTAACAAAAATAAACAGTTTACATGAATTTAATAATACTAAAAAGCTAAAACACTTCTTATACAAGTCCAGCCTTACATAAATCTGAAGCTGCTCATTATACAATGTCATAGTTCCATCAAGTTGCTGAGTTGGACTAACCATTTATATTTGAAAAAATATTCACTACAGCAGACAGGTTATTCCCTTTACCTGGTTTTACAATTCACATTTTGTTGTGTTGTGCCATAAAGAATGTACAATAATTGAGATTTTAATTGAAAATGACAAGTATTACTGTCATACTAACCCAGGAGTGAATAGTGATGAAAAAAGGGCCTTGTTAAAATCTGAAAATGTGTTTTCATTTATCCAGCATTAATCTTAACTTTTTTATAAAGGCCAAATAAGCATTATCGTAAATGGAAATCTGACATTTGGTTTTCTAAAGTACTGTATATTATAAACAATCATCAACAACTAAAATAGTTTGTTTTACCTTTTATTAAATATTTCTTGCATCTTGGGGCACTACTAATCATCTAAAAAGCATTTCCCTGTCTATATGCATGCATCCCAGAGATGGCTGCATACAATTTTCCAGGGTGGGTTTCCTGATGGTGACCATACCTGCATAACGGGGGCTTTTTACTAATAGCAAATAGGCTGTTCACTTTGCAAAAGAATTTGCCCCAAAGCTTAGTAACTGCGGTAAAATTTCACTTTGCAAAGAATACCCAATCATGTGCAAGGATTTGCACATGCTTGCACATGATTGGATGATGAAAGTCAGCAGAGCTTTGCCTCATCCACTAAGTTCTGAGGAAAATGTCTTTACATAGTAGGTGAGGTTGAAAAGACACAAGTCCATCAAGTCCAACCTATGTGTGTGATTATAAGTCAGTATTACCAAGTATATCCCTGTATGTTGCGGTCTTTAAGGTGCTTATCTAATAGTTTTTTTAACTATTGATGCTCCCTGCTGAGACCACTGCCTGTGGAAGGGAATTCCACATCCTTGCCTCTCTTTCAGTAAAGAACCCTCTACGCAGTTTAAGGTTAAACCTCTAATTTTAATGAGTGGCCACGTGTCTTGTTAAACTCACTTCTGCAAAAAAGTTTTATCGCTATTGTGGGGTCACCACCAGTACGGTATTTGTAAATTGAAATCATATCCCCTCTCAAGCGTCTCTTCTCCAGAGAGAAAAAGTTCAGTGCTCGCAACCTTTCCTCATTACTAATGTTCTCCAGACTTTTTATTAGCTTTGTTGCCTTTCTTTGTACTCTCTTCATTACCAGTACATCCTTCCTGAGGACTGGTGCCCAGAACTGGACAGCATACTCCAGGTGCGGCCGGACCAGAGTCTTGTAGAGTGAGCATCCCATTTGCCCTTTAGTAAACCAAACTTGATGCCTGTTGAAACAGTCACTTATAGGGGTTGATTTACTAAAGTCAAAGATGCTGTTCATTTTGCAAAGGAATTTACCCCAAAGCTTAGAGAATGAGAATGAGGTAACGCTCTGCTGGCTTCCCTCATCCAATTATGTGCAAGCAATAATTTTTTTTTCTTGCACATGCTGTTGATTTTAATTTACCTTGCAGGTTATTGTTTGTTTTTTGCAAAGTGAAACAAGCACTGGGTCTAATTCCCTTCGCAAGTGCAACTTCCTGTGCAAAGTAAACAGCCGATTTGCCTTGGCAGGCATGTGTTTTCGTGCATGTGAAACTGCATGGTGGCGCATTCTTTAAAAAGGGTCAGGGACTTCTTTCCCCACATTTCTCATCGGTACAGCAGCCCATTCAGATGAATGGGCTGCGTTACCCATAATGTGGGCGCGCAAACACACACATATATATGTTAACCTAGGCTAAAGCAACCCCATAGTCTCCATTCTAAATTTGTGTGACAGGGTGACAAAGGAGAACAATGGCACCCGGGGATAAAGTGTTGTCACCCTATGCAGGCAGTCCCCGGGTAACAAACAAGATAGGGTCTGTAGGTTTGTTCTTAAGTTGAATTTGTAAGTCGGAACAGGTACATTTTTTAAGTGTAGCTCCAGCCAAAACAATAATTTTTGTTTTTTGGATAGCATTGGGAATGGTTAAAACCCCTGTAACATTTGTTTTGCTGTCTGTGACCCTGTTCAGAAGATTTCACCTCACTTTCTGTCCCTATGACATTTGAATTTTGAACATTTTGGATTGCTGTGAAAATGGGGATTGGTGATTCAAGCTCAAGTGGCGACCCATTTTCCCCATGATAACTCTTTCAGGAGTAAATTTCCCTTCCTAGGAGTAAATTTCCTTTCACTTCCTGTTGTCTCCCTCCGTTTGTAAGTAGGAGTCATTTGTAAGTCAGATGTTTGTAACCTGGGGACCACCTGTAATAGGAAATGGCTGAACAAGGGCCTTCATGGCAGGATCACCTGGTATTCTAATGAAAGCTGCAGATTTAAATGTTTTGAAACTTACTTTTAGGGTTAAAGGTTTAAATGTCTGGGTTATACACTTGGAGTCACCCTTCTCCTCCTCTCACATTATTGGCTGATCCTTCTGTCACTAACTTGTCTGCATCATTCTCCATTCATCCTTTTATGAAATTCCTTGCCTCCATAACCTGATATTATTGATAGTAGCAGCAATGCAATGACCGATAATTAACCCAGACTGTGACAGTAAAGTAGGCCAACAGGGTCATTTGTGACTTAAATAGTACTCTATACTATTAGGCTTATAACCCTTAGAAATAATAAATTATATAACAGATCTTTGATCTTTAACACTTTTTAGCATGTCAAAAAATAACCACAACTTGACATAAGCATGTCCTGATACAATACACAGTTTTAATACTTGCATTATAAAAATGGGTATACTGCAGAAGGCTTTAATTTTGCAAGCTGTTGGATAAGATATTAACATTGCACTGATTTACGAAAAAATACAAATATTTTCTGCAAATGCTGGTAAACTGAGAGATATTTTTATGTTTGTCACCAGGAAGAACAATTTAAAGAAAAATGATCCAGTTCCAAAACGGATGGTCGGCTATTTAGAGCTGGTGGGTACTGTGTGTGATGTTTATTGTAATGTTGTTTTTTCAGGGAAAAAAATAATCTATTTGATTGTATAAATATATACGCACTTTGGAATTTCAGAATCTGTGTGCCTAGAGTTCAGCTTTAAAGCTGGCAAAATGTCATGTGTTAAAAATAGTGTTGGGTCTAAGGATGATGAAAATGCTTGCCTATGCTAGTTTAAATCCTGGAACATAAGGGTGTATTCCAGAAGAAGCAAACTTCTGAATCCCAGTAAGTCACCACAGTGAAGGCAAGATGGGGGGGGGGGGGGGGGCTTACAAGATTGTAATGACCCTCAATAACGAGAAGTAAAAAAACTGAAAATTGTATCAAATACTTACTGTAATTTTCTTTTCATGACGCCAAACCATGGCAGCATACTAGTAATAGGGCTCTGCCTCTTGACCACTTCCTCAGGACCAGTGAATAGCATAAAAAAAGGACTAGACAGCCGCCCCCCCCCCATTCTTTGTAACAAGCCACATACCAAAACGCACAGGGTGGGACCGTATGCTGTCAGGGTTTGGCGTCAGGAAAGGAAGATTACGGTAAGTTTTACCACCATGGCAGCATACTATTGATACATAACTAGCTGACAGGGTGGGTTCTACTTGCCAAACCAATCTTCTATTTAAGATAAGTTTTTTTAGGGGACCTGGTCCCCACACCAGGACCCTCTAGTGGGGGGAGCTGACGGACTATCACGGTACAGTATGACACAATAGCACAATTAATTAATAAACCAATATATATAAAATAGTACAAGGTTTTTCTTTATACAGAACAACTTTCCAGTCATAAAAACAATTGCATACGTGGGGTATTTCAACTAGTTTCGCTATAAAGATAGCTTCATCAGGAAATAGTGTTTACAGCTACAAGAGAAAATTTAAAATTGGTAACCATGTATATATAGTTCAATTAGCTGCATCAACATTCAGCAGCGAATTGTTCAGACCTTAGTATAAGGAAGAAGGGATACATGATGATAGACAGTCTCTTACCCCAATTGGATTCCCTGTGGGCATGCAGATGCGTCCGGTGGAGCCTCCCATGGCGATTGGGGAGGGACCAAATAGGGTCAACAGGTCAATCTAAAACGTAAGGGAATGAAAACGATATTATATGAAATATACCAGAGAGTCTAGATAAGCACACCATGCCCATAAGTTTTTGGGCGCCAGTGCCTGTTTTTTTTTTTTTCCACCTGTGTGTCTCATTGCACTGCTCCTGCCTCATGGGTGCATATTACAAGACTCTGTGATGTTACTGTATTGCTTTGAATATTCGTTCAGCCTTCCAAAGTAATGTATGATGTCTCAATGCCTGGCCAGGCATACCCCAGACCCGGCCTTCAATGATTGTCATAATTAATGTGTCTTTGTTCACAACTATGTTACTATTAAATATTGTTAATGTACCATGTTTTGTGTATCTGACTGTAAAAATGCATTTGCACGATAGTCCGTCTGGCTGCGTGTTAAAAAATCTGCTGGGAAGTAAACTGCTTCCGGAATTTGCTGGTGATCTTCCGTCTCAGACATTATAGGTTTCACCCTTCTCAATAGCATATTGTTGTGAGTTCCTCCCCAGAGCCAAATATACGCTGCCCTGTTGCTCAACTGCAAGAAGAGAAAGAGAGAGAGAGAGAGAGAGTCTTTCCTGGACCTTCCCCTCCATTAATGGCAATAGGCATAATTTGCCCACAGCCAAAATGGCGCCAGGTCTCCCAGCCAGCATGCATGCACAAACTGGCATGCTCCAATGATGTCACAGAGTGCGTCCCCAGCCTAGAAAAACACCTGGATGGCCACGTTCACCCTTAACGGCTGTTCAGGCAGCAAGGAACAGAGACCCCGCTTTTGGGAGGGTAATGTGCCTAGAAATGAGCCACTGCAGGAGGAGAGGAAAACGGAAATCAAAGGAAGTGAGAGGTATAAAGGGAGACATGGGCAAAGGTAAAGGCAACCCTATATGGCACAAGGGCCAAGAAAGGATGCACAGCTGGGCCCCCTTAAATTCCACAAGCGCTGCAGTCACTAATTTTAAAGGCAGATTTCGTTCCTAAAGAGGAAACATTGCAGGCCCCATCAAGACCCACAGAAGGGGCTCCCAGGCTAGTAAGTGCATTTAGCAGCCCGATCGCTGGGACTTTGCACTAGGAGAGGCTAAACACAGACTGCTACTGCACTGAGGCAGAGGTAGGGACATATAACTGTTTGTTCTTCACTGGTGCATGGAGGTATGAGGAAAAAAGAATGGGGGGGGGTGGCTGGCTATCTAATGTTTTTTTTTATGCTATGCACTGGTCCTGAGGGAGTGGTCAAGAGGTGGAGCTCTATCACTATGGTTGCATCACGAAAGTGCGTTTCTAGGTATTTGATGGCTCAAATATGGCTCTGATTCATTCACTGTAATTACAGTAAGGCAGTGTAGATTGCAATGTTTCTCAACATATATTGGACATAGAGGCTCCATGTACCGATATGAACATAAAAGAAAAGAGCACTCCCCATAGCGTGCATCAGTAAAAACCAGAGGCATAGCTTGAAGCTTGTGGGCCCCGATGCAAAAGTTGACCTGGCCCCCCCCCCCCCCACTACCACCACCACTTCAACCGTGTGTGTAGATACACCCACGCATGCCAAGATACTCAAAGTGGCTTAAGAGTTTAGAGTTCCCAGAGTTCCTCCTTACATTAGAGGACAGGAATCACCCCTGGAGAATCAGAGAACAGGGACCCCTGGCAGGTCATTTGGCAGAGCTCCTTTCCCATTCCAGCACTGTAAACAGCCCCCCCCCCCCAATATACAGGGCTGTAATCACATTCCTTTACACACAGTCTATAAGCCTTCACAGGCTGGCTTTTTTGTTGCCGTCCTGACCTGTAAAAATCCCCTGGTCGGAATGGAATGGCAGTGTAGTTGCAGTAAGCAAATACACCCTATGCAGATCATGGCTGACTGGCTGTGTTGTAAAGGAATGTGATTTCAGCCCTGTGGAGGAGGAGCAGTATAGAGTGCTGTACTGGGAAAGAAGCTCAGCAGCAGGCATAGCATCCAGGGCAGAGGGAGTAGTCAGGGGGCTTTGGGGGGGGGGACTTGGATCTGGGAGGGCAAAGCCATGTGACACAAAATCTGGAGCCTGCAGCCCTTCAGAGGCCCCTCAGGAGGTGTTAAGGGATTTGTTTTAGCAATTTCTGAAGGTTTCTGTCAGTGTTGGCAGGTGCTGGCGGAAGGTCACCTCCCGGAGGTAGGTATCCTTCCCCCAGTTGTCAGGGAAGTGGGGTAAGTGGACAACCCCGGGTGGTGGGGTACAGAGAATCCCAGCTAGTGACTAGAAGACACTGAGCAGTTTCTTACCTCACCAGTGACACTGGTGCCATCGTGGCTACAGGACGGCACTCTCCTCATCTTAACTCGCTGAGCTCTGTTACAATTCCATGTTGCCAGCACACAGCACAGACCCTTCCCCATCCTGGGCTGTTCTCACCCCATACTCCTCTCCATTCGCAGCTTCTCCCCAGCCAATGAGAACAGAGGGGTGTGGACTGTGGAAGGCAAAGTGGAAGCCCAGTACTGGAGCATGGCTCTAGGGCAGATTGGAGCTGGACTTTGTGGAGGATATGATAATGACAGGGAGGCTGCAGGGGCCCCCTGGAGCTAGGGGCGGGGTTGCGATTGTGACCCCTGCAACCCCTTATGCTACGCCCATGGTTAAAACCAACAAGATTTAATAAAAGAATTGCACTTACAAGATGTGTAGTAATTTAGTCATACAGATTTGTGCTAACTGGGGTCCTGATGATTTTTTTTTTTTGGTTGTCACCAGAACAGGAATAGAGGGGCATAGTCCAATAGGGGTGCTAGTTCTGGTGACAAACACTTTCTGTTTTGGCTATAGGACAGGAAGTGAAGAGAAGTCTCCCCAATGGGACACCGATGGCAAAAAACACTGACAGGGCTATAACCCTCATTATTCTATGCAAAATCAAAAAATATATATATTTTGCATAGACCACACCTGGCTGTGCTGTGTGTCAGTAAAGTGTAAATTTCAGATGTGGATGGACAGAATTAAAAATCATCTTTTGTAGGTAATAAAAAAAAGGCTTTCCTATATGTATTTATGTCTGTTTTAAGCTGTTTTGCATGAAGTACTGCTTTAAAATAACATGAATACAGAGAAAATTCATTATGCATAAATGATATGTTTGTTTCAGATTCTGACATTACAGGAACTCCTAATGATAAATAGCACATGAAAGGATCACAAATTTAAAATGCTATATTAATTGATTAGAAATATGAATGTTTCCTTGCAGCTTGGCTATGCGGACATGTGGGATATACTGCTGATGATCCTTGGAATACTATGTGCACTTGGCGCAGGCACTGGACTTCCCATCATGATCATAGTCTTTGGGGAAATGACAGATGCTTTTGTTCAGAGTGGTGCTAGCGTCAACAGTAAGCATCATATATGTTTTCATTTTACTTCAAATCCATTTTTATGTATAACATACAACACTAGTAAAATTCTAAGAATAGTACAAGGGCTAAAGGAGCCAGTAAAAAAAAACTAGTCCTAAAGCATACAGTAAAAACCTGAGCTCCCAGCTCTACCCACCCACCATGACCTTCACAAAGATCTTGTTCTCTCTGTTAGTATTTTTTTTATATATTCTATGATATTTTATTATATATTATATCAGAAGAAATAAGACTCCATGGCTGGGATTAAAGTCAAATGGTGACCCGGAATCCCCCAAGGAGCCTTTTAGATTATTTAGTATCCACCCATTAAAAAAATCTGTTTTTCTGAACTGACCTTTTAAACTATGTGAACCCTCACCTTGTAAAACAACCCATTTAGTTTAAAACCACAATGAAAAGTAAAATGTTTGTGTATAGATTCAAGAAATATATAATCAGCTTCTTTTTTTTTTTTTTTTTATATAAGACCCTTTTCCCACTGTGGCCGCCCGTGCGTTAGCTCTAAAGTGCCACCTGTTTTAGCGGATCTTTAACGCTGTTTAAGTGGCGCTTTTCGACCACCAGCAGGGCGCTTTGGAAGCGCTGTCCATTCATTTTAAAGATGCTCCTCGCAGGACTTTTCCTAACGTCCCGCAAGCGCACCGCCCCAGTGTGAACACCCTTCGGGCTTTCACATTCGGGCGACATGGGAGGCAGTTTTCAGGGGCTCTACAGGCACTATTTCTAGCGCTAAAACGCCTGAAAACTGCCCCAGTGTGAAAGGGGTCTAATGCCCCATACACACGGTCGGATTTTCCGACGAAAAATGTCCTATCGGACAAAGTTGTCGGAAATTCCGACCGTGTGTAGGCTCCATCGGACTTTTTCCGGCGGATTTTCCGACGGACAAAGTTTTATCTCCTGCTCTCAAATTTTCTGACAACAATGTCCGATCGGACTTTTTCCGATCGTGTGTAGCGAATTCCGACGGACAAAGTGCCACGCATGCTCAGATCACATTACAAGACCAAAGCTATTGGCTACTAGCCTCTGCATAGTGCCGTCGTACGCAACGAACGTCACCACATTCAGAATGATCGGATTTTCCAACAACTTTGTTCGACCGTGTGTATGCAACACCAGTGTCGGACAAAATCCGTCGGAAAAAATCATATTTTGTGGTCGGATTTTCCGACCGTGTGTACGGGGCATAAGTGATCACATAATCTCTGTTCTCAGCTGCATAAGGAGCAGTGGGGGTGGAGACTGCAGTGGGGTGTATCAGCAGGGGGCAGAGAGCAACACACCAATCTTCCCAGTGAATGAGAACATGTCAGCACAAGCCTGACCATTGGAGGACAGGCAGGTTGTTCTCCCAGCACAGGTAGAAAATTGACCACACTAGGCATAGAAGCTCATCCATCCCAGCGTGGTCAGCTTGAAATAGGAAAGCAGGGGGACTGGCAGGGTCACCAGGAAATGTTACAATAGTACATGTCCTGCTTCAGAACCAGCATTCAGCCCTCCTGGCTAAAAACGCAGCACTCCTGCTCAGGCCTTAAACCCTAGGCCTTGGTCTGTGTTCCCCAGACCTAGCGCTCAGGTCTGGGGAACACAGACAACAGACGCACATCAGGAATGTGACATGTTGGGGTAACATAGGGCTGGTTCACACCACAGGTTCTGTGTTCTGCATGTGTTTTTGCATACATGTTTACATGCATTTTGTATGTGTTTTTGTTGCATTCCAATACGTTTTTTCCCTGTTTTTTTTATTTTTTATTTTGACACTTGAAAAATCGAAATTCTGTGCGTTCTGGTGCATTTACATGCATTCCGGTGCATTTACATGTGTTTATTCCAGATGAATTCAAAATCCCCCAAAAAATGCAGCAGGTTCTACTTTTTTTGACTGCACTGGAACTGGCTACACTGGTGTGAACTAGGGCCATTGGAATAAATGGAAAACACTGCCTGTGCATTTTTTATGCAGTTTGAAAATGCACTGGATAGCATCTGGTGTGAACCAGCCCTAATGCCCCGTACACACGGTCGGATAGTTTGATAAAAAAAGTCCGATCGGATTATGTTGGCGGAAAATCCGATAGTGTGTGGGCTCTAGTGGACTTTTTCGGTCCGAATTTCCAACGGAAAAAATTTGAGAGCAGGATCTCAAATTTTCCGACAACAAAATCCGATCTGACTTTTTCCGATCGTGTGTAGAGAATTCCGATGGACAAAGTGGCACGCATGCTCAGATCAAATTACGAGACCAAAGCTATTGGCTACTAGCCTCTACGTACTTCTGTCGTACGCAACGAACGTCACGACGTTCGGAACGATCGGATTTTCCGACAACTTTGTCCGACCGTGTGTATGCAACACCAGTTTCGGACAAAATCCGTCGGAAAAAAACGGACGGATTTTGTGTTCGGAATTTGCGACCGTGTGTACGTGGGCTAAAATAAAAGTACATCAGAAACCAATCAGAACATGTTTTATGAAGTGAAATGATACACCATTTTGTGTTTTCTGTCTTCTCTCAGTTTCAGCATTGAACACCACTCTCCCTCCACCTGGAGTATGCAATCAGAAGATCATAGGCTCTGTTGACATAGAAGCAGAAATGACAAAGTAAGAAGATGTTAACGACAGAGTTGAACTAATATTTGTGCAAACTGTGTGTAAGAGCAACTATAGACATGAAATCATGAACCCCTAATCCACCTTCAGGTTTAGTATTTACTACTGTTCCCTTGTTAATATCCCAGCAGCCTCTTCTGCCTGGTTGTACAGGCTCTTCTCCTCTACTGAAATTGCTTCCTCTGATTTCAATGCACACTGTGATACTTCTCACAAAGCTGCAGCAACTCCAATAGAACCTGTCTGATTTCCCACCTGGAGGACATCCACCATCATGTAGCTCTTCCCTCCCTAGTATAGATGGGGTGCAGCGCTCATGTAATAAGTCCTTTTCAAAATAAGGACGGTGTTCAGCACACTTCACATCAAAGGTGGTTAGCAGAAGGTGAAAAGGAAGGAAACCATCACGGCACCTGATAACACAGCCACTTGCCCTCCTTGATGTACCCTCATTACAAAGGTCACATAAGCATTGAATGGTAAAAGACGCTCTTCACTCTCCATGCATCCAAATCAGGGACAGCAAGCCGGAACTCAAATGTAACAACCCATGGTTATAACTTTTCTTTTCAAAAGGCTCTGGCAATAACCACCATAGATTATTCCACCCCATGTGGATATGAAGAGATAGACCTATGTCAAATAACGTTTAGTAAATTTTAAAGGAGATGAACTCACATGCTCAGTATAAAAAACACACTTGTTTGTCATAACATTCAGTCATCCCCACCAACAAGATGGCTGACGTATCCCAGCATACACCAGCATCACATCGCCGACTCCTCCCTACGCATTTCGTCATAGAGTGACGTTTTCAGGGGCGTGGCTAGACGGACACTCTAATGTCTTATATATGCGGGACAAAATAGGGAATCGGTGGAAATAGGCTGCGTTCCAATCACCGGAAAAAAAAATGCTTGTTTTAGTTTTTTTTGTTTGTTTTGTTTTTTTATTTTTTTTTTTATTTATTTTTCATCAGTCTTTGTTGTTCTTGTTCAATAAAATATACCATTAATATTAATCCAATTCTAAGCCATCTATTTATTACATAGTATCCTAAAACTCCTGTGATCTATTTTTTTTTCTTTACAGATATGCATATTATTATGTTGCCATTGGCTGTGCTATGTTCGTACTTACCTTTTTTCAAATTTGGACATTTGTAATATCAGCCGCAAGACAGGCTCATAGGATACGACAAAAGTTTTTCAAAGCTGTGCTTCATCAAGAAATGTCTTGGTTTGACACTACCCAGATTGGGACACTCAACACCAGATTGACTGAGTAAGAACCTCTTATAAAAGCAGTGTGATTTATAGTAAGCTATACATACATTAAAGTGATAATGTCTAACAGAGTATTTAATAGCCTTGAGCCTCAGGAATCACTAGATGTAAACTTTGATGGATGAATTAGTTTTCTAAAGTACTGTTTATCATAAACGATTGCCATTTTTAAAATGAAATAATGTTTCACCTTTTCCATCCTTTTTGTATATCACATCAGCAATGTTGATATCCTGCAGCCTATTTCTGGGTACAAATATAAACTACAGTGGTGGCTGCATGGCATTTTTCAGTGTTGGTTTCCTGATGGTGACAGAAGTGGACTATGCTTGAGTAACTGTATTCTCCTTTGGGAGAGGGTCTGCCTGACAACGCAGGAGCACAACTGGGAGATAGGGACAGAGCATTGTCACCCCATAGCAGGAAGTGCATGCAAGGAACTTCATAGGAAGATTACTAGTTATCGTATACAGCAGAGGTGTCAAACTCAACTTCATCGTGGTCCGCATCAGCATTATGATTTCCTCAAAAGGGCCGGTTGTATCTGTAAGATTAGATGCCCAGTGCATCCCCTCCCCTTACATTAGATGTCAAGAGCCACCCCACCATCAGAAGTTGAGTCCCCTACTCTCCCTAACATCACAGTGCACCCCCTTTCCTTATGCTGCTGCTGGGAAGAAGCTGGATGCATTGCTTGAAAGCAGAAAGTAGGGGTCTGGAGGAGGACCAGAGGAGGGCTGGAGCTCTCCTGCAGCTGAAGGAGAGATGTGAGGGCCACATGAAATGTCCTGGAGGGCCGGATTCTGCCCGCGGGCCTTGTGTTTGACACCTGTGGTATACAGTATGTAAGATTTTGAATGCAAATGTAGTTTGTCAAATCTCCAAATATATATTTATTTTTGAAACAAATGTTACACTAAAGCCGGATATACATTTATCAACGTTTGGCCTGTTCAGCAGGGACCAGACAAATTATCATAAATCGCAGATGGGGGTCAGTGGTTGTACAGGTTGATCTGCCGATTGATTTCTGTACAACCAGCCTGTCGTATAAATTTCAGCTGTTCGATCAGAGCCACCGGCTGTAGCCTGCAGCGTTGGTCCATGTATTCTGATGGCAAGGAAATATCTCCGCTGTCAGAACACAATAGCTCAGCGTGCATGATTCCCCCATCCACCTCGAATGTGTGGGTAGGGGAATCAGGTCCGTTATTTCATTCAACCTGCTGGCTGAATGAAAAAAAACGAAATGGTCTATGCTTAACCACTTGCTGACCAGCCGCTGTCATTATACTGAGGCAGGTCGGCATGATCCCGCGAACCGTCGTAGCTGTACGTCTGTCCCTTTTAAGCGGGATAGCAGGCGTGCACACGCTGCACTGCGGGGGCGCCGCTGCGCGTGGTCACGGGCACGAGAGCCAGAACAGGGATGTGTGTGTGTGTGTGTGTGTGTGTGTGCAAACACACAAATCCCTGTTCTGTGAGGAGAGGCAGATCGTGAGTTCCTACTAGCTAGGAACAACGATCTGTAATTTCCTCCAGTTACACTCATCCCCCTACAGTTAGAACACACACGAGGGAACACGGTTAACCCCTTGATCGCCCCCTAGTGTTAAACCCTTCCCTGCCAGCGACATTTACACAGTAATCCGTGCATTTATATAGCACTGATCGCTGTATAATTGTCAATGGTCCCAAAAAATGTATCAAAAGTGTCCGTTCTGTATGCCATAATGTCGCAGTCCCGATAAAAATCACTGATCACCGCCATTACTAGTCAAACAAAAATAATAATGATAAAAATGCCATAAATCTTTCTCCTATTTTGTAAACGCTATATCTGTTGCGCAAACTAATCAATATAAGCTTATTGCATTATTTTTATTACCAAAAATATGTAGACTAATACATATCAGCCTAAACTGAGGAAAAAGTATTCTTTTTTTTATTTTTTTTAAATTGGGGATATTTATTATAGCAAAAGTACAAAATATTGTGTTTTTTTTTTTTTCAAAATTGTTGCTCTTTTTTTGTTTATAGCGCAAACAATAAAAACCGCAGAGATTATCAAATACCACCAAAAGAAAGCTCTATTTGTGGGGGAAAAAGGACATCAATTTTGTTTTGGTATAGCGTCGCATGAACGCGCAATTGTCAGTTAAAGCGAGGCAGTGCCGTATCGCAAAAAATGGCCTGGTCATTGAGCAGCCAAATCTTTCGGGGGCTGAAGTGGTTAAAGCTGCATTCACACTGTAGTATATGAAAATGCATAAACCACAAGATTTTGGGTGCAGTCATGAAAAGCTGAAAAAGCTTGTCATGCTTGCCGTGGCGTTTTTTTTGTTAATGGCATCCGAAATTCGACAAGCAGATGCGCATTTTGCACGTGCGGCAAAATGTGCAGTTAAAAAAAAAAAAACGCCTAAAGCTCCAAAAGGTGCATGAGCTTTTTCACCACATTTGTCGCTTGTAGGGTAGCCCATTTAATAGACTGTCCTATGCGTAAAGCAAGAAATAGTTTGAGTGTAAACGCTGTAAATGTATTTCTTTCAATTACAGTAGGTGTGATACCTTCCTCCCACCCCCTCTTATTTTTCTCTTTCTCTCGCTGCCATGCAATTTGTTGTAATAATGGAATGTACAGTGTTATATATATTTTTTTTCTTTTTTTAGTGATATTAACACTATACATGATGGACTCGGAGACAAAATTTCTATATTTATCCAGTTCTTTTCAACTTTTATAACTGGAATTATCATTGGATTTATACATGGCTGGAAACTGACACTGGTAATCATGTCAGTGAGCCCTCTACTTGGTGTATCTGCAGCAGTGTGGTCCAAAGTAAGTTAAACTATTTTGGTGCTTGCCATGATTGTTTAGCCGGTGCTCGTGGGGATTTTGCCAATTTACATTCTGTCAAGTACCTGTGTATGTCAGGTTAAGGCGCATTTCTACATCATAATGTCCCCTTGAAGCAATGGTGTGGTGACCACTAGGCTTATATTGAATGTACAATCAATCATGCTTAACAACTGGCAACCCGAGGCACTAATGTGTGTTCTACATACATGCAAACAAGTTCTATTGTTTGTAGGCATCTTTGGGAAATTGAGCAGAAGCATTTTGTTATCTTATTTTGTTATATGATTGTATAACCCTGGGAGCTCCTTCTGCAACATTGCCCCATTCTAACGTTGGGATCTTGTTTTGCTGCATTGCCTGGTGCCATTTCTTCACACTTGGAGCTCATTGTGCTATATTGCCTAATTCTGTCTGTCTAACACTGGGAGCTTTTTCTGGTGCATTGCCCAGTGCTGCTTGTCTAACACAGGGAGCTTGTTTTGTTGAACTGTCTAGAGCTGTCTAAAGCCCCGTACACACAGGCTGTATATCGGGCCGCATTGGACGGTTCAATAGAAACCGGCTGACATTCGGCCCGTGTGTGCTGCAGTCGGTCTGACAGAAGCCGGACATTTTTGCCGGCTTCTGTCAAAGGGACATAACTGAAAAAGGTCTGCGGATGGGCTCCTGATCAGCGCTCTCAGCTAATGGCTGAGAGCCTTGTCCGGAGTGTTCTGGCGTGGGGGCCTCCCCCTGTCAGAACACAATAGAATAGAGATCAATGTACTAACATTGGATAGTTAGTACAGCAGCTGCTCCTGAGCCGTCAGTTTTTTTTTTTTTTGTGCAGCCCTGCTGGGTTGAACGAAAGAAAACTACTGGTGTGTACTAGGCTTAACACTAGGAGCTCCCGGAGAAGAATTATAATCTCATCAATGTGCTGCTACGAACTAATGCAGTTAAAGTGAAACTGAAGTTCGACTGTAAGAAACCGTGAGTAGGCAGGCTTTTATTGCAGAAGAGACATGCAATGTCTCTTCTGCAAAGAAATTGCCCCTACCTGCTTGCTCACTGTCTTCTCCAGTGCTGTCAACTAAACTGGGCATGCACAGCTTAGTTTACAGTGCCCAGCAAATCTGTGAGAGTGGGGTTGACTGTCTCCTACACTTGCGCAAGAGTTACTTCTTTCCCGAATGGTCATTGAAGTAACCTAATGACCGGCACTCAGAAGAGGATGCCAGCACCGGTGAGGGACCATTGGACAGGTAAGTATTCGCCCTTTAGTTCCACTTTAAGTTTGCAGAGAGGTCTCATGAGGTGCAGAACCATGCGGCCAAATATGGCAACCCCTTTAGTTTAAAACAAAGTTTTAAAGCAAGGTGCCCATGGAAGGGATTTGCACAACACAAATAAAACAGGAGTTACAAGCACATTTACTAGCTAGCCAGCCAACATAGAAACAAATTACACCGTCTAATAATTTCCTTTTTAAAATAAAGTTTTTAGTTGCACACATTTGCAGATTCATGTGGATATATAAGTGCAGTCCTAACTCTAATCTTTGAGAGTCTCCATGTTGGAGGATATTTAGCAATAAATAAATTAAGGGCAGGTATATGTTTAGAGATAGCACCATTGCTTCAGAAAGATGCAGGTGCAACAGAAACCAAGCTAAGCACAATGGCAGCTGTCAACACACCACATCCAGCAATCTGAACAAATATAGCAACTACCCTAATTTATAACCAGCCTAAAGTAAAGTGCACATGGACGGTGCTGCACAGCACAAACACAACAACAGGTTTTCCCAGCACACTTAACAGCTAGCCAACATAAAACCAAAATTGCATGGTCTAAAAATTTTGGCTCATGGACAAAATGGATGCCTTCAACTGCAATCATGCTTTGGTGGGATTCTAGTGTGTCTTAGTACCTTTGAGAAGGAATAGGCTGCTAGCCAATTGGCTTTCAAGACTTTCAAGACTGACTTTGCAGAAATACAAACCCTTTGGTAGGTATAATAGTTTGTGTGTGTACCAGTGATGGTAAACCTTGGCACCCCAGATGTTTTGGAACTACATTTCCCATGATGCTCATGCACTCTGCACTGTAGCTGAGCATCATGGGAAATTTTGTTCCAAAACATCTGGGGTGCCAAGGTTCACCATCACTGGTATATACTATCTGACTTTTTGTCAGATTCATAAGTTCCTGCACAAAACGCCTTTGTAGAAAATGTTAAGCTTCTATTATAAAATATGATAATTGATGTACTTTTAATTTGCTATAAAACAAGACTATGTATTTTCTTTTTTATAGCTACTGACTACCTTCACAATAAAAGAACTGGCATCTTATTCTAAAGCTGGAGCAGTAGCAGAGGAGGTCCTTACTGCAATCCGAACAGTCGTGGCTTTTAATGGGCAAGAAAAGGCTTTGACTAAGTACGTACAATCAGTAGTGCACTATTACAACTCCTACTTCTATACTGGCTATTTCTAAATGTGTTACAATATTACTGATGTATACTGTTGCATATAATAAATCAAAGTGTGGCTGTAATACTGACAGGCAAACTAAAGTAACACTGTTGCTGAATATCAGGTGTCCCATCCTACCATTAGGGCTTTTTCCAACTTTTGCTATGCCTTGCAGTGGATCAACATGCTTTATTTCACACATTCTAGTGTGTTGCATTAAAATAGCTCATTGATTTTAAAAGAGCTGGCAACATACTGCAAAAAAATATAATATATACACTTGAACATTTTCTAGTGTCGCAGTGTACCACAATGTGTGGTATGTGTGTTTGTGACACACGGCATTGCTTTGTGCTTATAGTGTATAGTCCTTTGGAGTGCCATTTACAATGAATGGTAGCACGTACAGCAGGTGCATTGCAGTAATATCTGTTTAAAAATAGTTTCCTATCTCTCTCTTATGGGACGGGAAATCTATCTAATGGAGACAGAAATACAAATACCTTTTGTTTTTCTTTAGAGTGGAAAGGCAGTCAAACCACTGTCAAGTTTTCATGATTGCTTTGTAACAAATCCCTCCACTTTTGATTTGTTGTTGGGACATCAGAAATTAGAGCCAACACTCAACCCGTTGAACTTGAGGTCAATGGTTTGAGTGCTGGCTCTTTCTACTTTTTCAGGTTTTTTATTGCTGTCTGTATTCCCTAAGGGTACATTCCCCTCACTTCCTGTCACAGTTGCGTCCAGTGGGGTTCATTTACTAAAACTGGAGAAAGCTAAACCTGCTGCAGCTGTGCATTAAAGTGTTACCAAACCCAGGGCCCTGCATTCACTATATCTGGTCTCCCACAGTACAGAGCACACGGAAATGCAATTATTTTAGTAAATATAAACTGCTAAATACATTTTCTCATTAGCAGTGTATAGCAGTCTTGTGACTTCTATCAGTGTCCGGCCAAGCACTGGTTAAACCTTGTAGGAGGAGTTTTCCCCTTATTGTCCTATGAGGCTGCAGGACCCCTGTCCCTCTGTCTGGACAGTGCCGATTGGCCCTGTGCTAATCACATGCACCCTCTCAAAAAAAGAAAACCATCGAGCAATACACACCAAACAAAGCATGTACAGAGTGCCTCCAAGGCTCTTTGAGCAGATGGATTGTGGATAGTAGCGGAAGGGGAGGATCAGAGAAGACAGGATCAAACAGCCTTTTTACACATTGTGGAGCATTAACCCCTTAGGTTCCCCAGTGAGTATAACAAGCATGCTTTACAGCATATACAGACTGATTTTACTGTTGTGGGTTTATGTACACTTTAATTGAACTGAATTTGGAAGCTGATTGGCTACCATGCACAGCTGCACCAGATTTTGCACTCTCCAGTTTTTTAACCCCCAGTGTGTCCAGGTACTAAAAAACTAAAGGAACATCTCTCCTGTAGTGACAGCAATAAAAACCTGACAGAGGTTCTATCTTTTTCCTTATACACTAAAATAAAATTAGGTATTCGCCCGTTAGAATTTTTTTTAAAGGTCAATCAACCCAAACATGACATTTTTAGTTTATATGTGAAGTTCAGGATTCCAATTATTAAAAATTCTAACTTGTTTCAGAATTTATATTAATAAACTCCTATTAACTAACAATCAATTCTCTCCTGCAGGTATAATGACAACTTGCACGAGGCAAAGAAAATTGGCATTAAAAAGTCTGTTACAACAAATGTATCCATGGGGATTACACAGTGTCTCATTTTCTCAGCTTACGCCCTCGGTTTCTGGTATGGAACCAAATTAACAGTAGATGAACCTCACAACTACACCATTGGAAAAGTGTTAATTGTAAGTTTGTTTACCTGTTTGCTACTATGAAAAATGAATCCAACAAAAATTGATATTGCTAATTTTGGTAAATGTGGTTTTGCTAAATCTCCAAACAATGTATTACCTTTAGAAACTCCTGTAATGTGATCTTTTGAACTGGCCCCATCTACCATGACCTTTATCAAAGTGTCTTTACCTCCAAAGTCTCCATTTACATTTTTCTTTGACATAATAGAGAATACAGTAGGCAATGTGATGCGAGTTTAGTTGCTTTTTTCATGGCTACATAGCAAGGATACCTCAAGAAAAATAAGAAAAGTCAGAGGGTCAAAGCAGGTGTTGATGGGCATTTAAGAGGTTGTACAGGCATACCCCACTATTAAGTACACAATGGGGTTTATTTACTAAAGCTGGAAAAAAAAATCGGGGCTCACAAACCAATCAGCTTCCAGGTTTTTTAACCAAAGCTTAATTGAACAAGCTGGGATTAGAAGCTCATTGGTTTCTATGCAGAAGTGAGCCTGATTTTGCACTTTCCAGTTTTAGTAAATAAACCCCATTGTGTACTTAAAAGTGGGGTATGCCTGTATAACAGTGCATGCATGTGCTAAACTTGGGGCAAATCGTCTGAACCAAACCATTACCTATTGAGATCCTTTGCCCGTTACTCTGCGCAATTGTCAAGCATAGCCCAAAGAAGTTGTATCTCAGATGTCCTCTTAAGTTTCCAGCTACAACTTTAACCACTTGTGACTGCCCTTCCACGATGTACTGCAGACGGGTGGCCTGTGCAGGCAAGCGACCTACTAGTAGGTCACTGCCTGCTTCCGGGTTTAGGATTGTACACAGCGGGAGTCTGTCAGTAAGTTCCAGCCAAATATTCATGGCTGAGGTCCGCTGATCTCTGTGTCCAATCACAGCCCAGAGGGAATGATCTCTCACAAAGCAGGGATAAGAAACCGAGATATGTTAGTAAAAGCAGCACATAATACACACATTACACATTGTTAGGCACACATTTAACCCCTTGATGGCCCTAGATAGATGTACTTTATTGTCATTGTATACATACAACAAAAAAAACACTCTTTACAGCAGCAATAAAAACACTTCTCAACAAAACCACACATGCGTACTCCTAGCACATGCCCACATATCTATTTAACCACTTCCCGCCCAGCCTATAGCAAAATGACGGCCGGGAAGTGGTTGTTATCCTGTCTGGGCATCTTTATGAAGGCCAGCAGGATAAGCTGCAATCGCACGCCCGCGGCCATCAGCGGTGTAATGTGTCAGTCTGACACACCGCATATCCGATCTAGGTAAAGATGATATCAATTTTAAAAATGATATAAATTTTGTTTGGGTACAACGTAGCATGACCGCGCAATTATCAGTTAAATTGGAAGTTCACCCTAACACTAAAATCTCAATCTATTGGCATCCACAATCTAAGTTTAACCCATCTATCACTGTAAAGATGGAATCGCGATACATACCTTTTTTGAAGCCACTCCAGTTGGGTCTCCAGCACCGAAAGTGGTCTGCAAGAGAGAACCGACAACAGCTGGGAAATGCCTGGGAAGTGACGTCGCCCATAGAGTTACTATGGGGCTTCCGTTGTCGGCTGCCTCTCTGCACACGCCTACAGAAGCTGCCACTGACAGCGTGGGAGATTTCTTCTTTACAGGGCTAGATAGGTTAGTCTTAGATTGTGGATGCTAGTAGATTTTGAGATTTTAGTGTTAGGGTGAACTTCTACTTTAAAGTAGCAAAAGGGAGAAGGGAGAGGGAGGGAGAAGCGCCAAACTAATCCTTTAAACAGCTTAGGAATTTATTCAGTATATAAGTATAAAAAAACACTAAAAACTTGCATGAAAAATGTGAAAGCACTTGCAGAGTGCTAGAGCGGGGTGGGAGCTTCCACGTGCAGTGTCACAGGAGCACAAGAGGACCACCGGAAAGTCTCTATTGAGGGATCCACGAGCCGTGTGTTAGCTGTAGCTGGAGCCTCCAGCTATATATTATAGCTATAATATATTATACACACGAGGGGTCTCCAAAAATGTTTTGCACTTTCACATTTTCACTGGAAACTGTGAGGGCGGAAGGAGAAGTAATTGGTCGTGTCTGAGTGTCATGTGACTAGTCTGTCTGGCAAGCCGGCTGACTTGGCAGTTCAGTAGTCACGCTGTGTCACGCTGTGGTGAAGATGGCTGCCAAAGTTATAAAAAAAAAAGGTGTGGAAACATTTTGAAGAACCCTTGTGTATATATAAAATAGAATTTTAAATATAAGCTGTCTTTAGGATGAAAAAATATGTAACAGATTGTCAGAAGAAAATATACACAGAGCTTGAAATTGCTTTTCTTTTTAACAGGTGTTTTTCTCTGTGCTCATTGGGACTTTTTCCCTTGGTCAAGCGGCACCAAATCTAGAGAGCATAGGTAATGCACGTGGGGCTGCCTATGAAGTGTACAGCATCATCGATAAGGTAAGCTTCTACACACATTTGTAGCTGTTGCCCATGTTGGTTAGTATGCTTGCTAAGTGGCCATGTTTGTTGCTTGAAGGGTCTAGAGTCCTTAGTTTCATACTGACCAAGGTCGCTATCTGCTTTTAATTTGCATGTCATGTTCTTCCTGTTTGTGTGGCAGCCTTTAGTAGACATGTGCACACTGAAATATTTTCGTTTCGGAATTTTGTTTTTGTCCGAAAAATACATTTATTTAGTTACTCCCGAAATTTGTTTTTATTTATTTTGTTAAAAAATGCATTCGTCAGAAAATCTGAAACAATTAAGGTCGAATCTCCTCTAATTGAAGGCTTATGGTGTCTGTCGAATGTTCTAAGAAGATTCGACGGAGCAGCTAAACTGTACGACGCCACAATCGTACATTTCCGGTCGAATGTTCCGCTTACAAGCTATAGTAGAATTCTAATGTTGTATGATACTAGTAATAATTTTATTTATTAATAATTATTACTAGTCAACCAACATTAGAATTCTTCTATAGCCTATGGGTGGAGCATTTGACCATAAATGTCCGCTTGGGGCGACTGCTTCGTCAAATCTTCATATCAAATCTTTTCTCTCTATGTCGAAGAATCCTGAACTAATAGAGTTAGGTTAGGCACATTCAACCTTTTTTGGTATTGTCTCTATAATGTCGAATCTTTTCTCTCTATGTATAATAATCTTGAACTAATAGAGCTAAGGTTAGGCACATTCGACCACAGGTTCGATGGACACAGATCACTATTGTCAGCATCACGTCAAATCACCTATCGTTATTGAACGAAAACGAAAATAAAGCATTTGTTTATGTCGGATCTTTCGGTTTTTGGATTCTGCACGTTCGTTATCGTTTCTTAAAACGATAACGAAAATACCCGATATTCACAAACTAATGCACAGGTCTAGCCTTTAGCCAGTTCTGGCCTTCTTCTACATTACAAATGCATGGCACTAGGTTAATAGGCCTTTAGCCAGAACTCATACATGCAGTAATCATGCAAACCCTAATACTAGAACGCAGGCTAAAACTTCCCAAGTCAAACGGGTAAAGATTTCAAACCCAACCCAGAATGCTCACAGTGCATACTTTAAACTCTCTGAACTCCTCTCTAAGAGAAAATATCTCAAGGTGCCTGCTCTTACATTTGTCAGCCAGAAAACCCTCTTTTCCTCTGTGTGCATGCATGAAACTAGTTTCACTTTAACAATTGGCCTTACCACCCTAGACCATCTAGAGAGTGCCTATGCTGCCAATACCATCATCCTTCCCCTATTTAAAAAGACCTAGGCTTATTAGATAGAGGAAAGTCTGTTGGCAGGGTTAAGCACAGATGTTAAGGGGCTCCAACAGCATTAAAAACGTGAAATCAAGGTTGTTCATTAATGTGTTTTTTTTATCTTTTTCTTAAAGCAAACCTTATGTTGCTAAAAAGTGGGAGGAAAAAACAGACACTGGAACAGATGCATTTCAAGTGGAGAAAATAAAATCAACACAAAAACTTTAGTTATTGCCAATAAGAACCTAGGTTTCGCCTTTCATTTTATGAAAAATAAGAAGTCTATTTGGTTGCCATGGGCAATAATTGTAATTTTGTGCCGATTTTTTATTTTATTTATTTTTTTACTCCAGTTTTAATTCAAAAACTTCACTATATCTTAATTTTAACATAGTATACAATTGAGTTGTAGGGTTATACCAGACAAATTGTGAAGAATGTTCCCTGTGAATTAGGTAAAGTTGACTGCAACAAGAATTGCATATGCACCTTCCAATAGATATCAAATGCATGTACACCCAAAAGACAGTGAAATAACACTGTGCTCACCACTGTAAAGTTCATTTAGTATTTATAGAATAACATGGCGATTCTGAGCTTAGAAGGCAAGACACTGCCACTAGGAAAATATACTGAGCCAAACATATGTTCACTTCCTTCTGTTGACAAACTAGATCATGTCCTTAAATAAACTGTTTATCTTTCCTGGTTTAACCCTGATCCCAATTATTGCATATTTAAATTTTGATATAAGGATGTTACTGTTGGCATAGCAGTAAGCACTATGTAGAGTAGCTTGACAATTATAATATGTGAACATGCTAATTTAAAAAAAGAATGGGTCTGTTCTAAAGCTGTCTAAAGTGAAAAGTGCAAAAACCTCTAGCCCTTAACATCCCATCAGATGTATGATTACATAAGTAAGATGAATTCTGATTGGTTACATAAAGAAGAGAATGATCTGAAGCATACACCGTGACCCACCTCCATCCCAATATATTTTGCATAATAACAGGATATTGGTCATGGGACTTTGAATGAGGTGGGCCACATAATGTGATAAAGAATCTAATTTACAGTTACAAAAAATGCACAAATACATTACAAAAATTGTATCAAAATATTCACATAGTCATCAGTAAATGAAACGTCCTAAAAAAAAATCTGTAACTGGTAAACATATTATTCATACAAAGTCATAACAAAGTATATAATGATATATAATGAAACAAGTTGTGTAGTATCCATGGAACTCAATGGGTTTCGTGGATCGTATTATCCACTCATCAGATGAGTATGACTATGTGAATATTTTGATACAATTTTTGTAATGTATTTGTGCATTTTTTTGTAACCACAAATTTCCATTCTTTATCTCATTGTGTGGCCCACCTCATTTAAAGTCCCATGACCAATATTCTGTTTTTATGCAGAATTCTGATTGGTTACTGCAATTTGCATTTTCTTTGCCTTGTACGACTTTATTCAGTAAGTGCGAAATGTAATAACCCACAGTAAGAAATTGTTGTCATCTTTTAGTGGTGTATTCAAATTACTACAGATAATTGCAGAATACACTTAAGCTTTGCTATATATAAGTGTATTTAAACCCAAAAATCAAAATCAAATGAATTGCAGATTGCCAGTCCTAAGATTTGGCATCTGAAATTGTTTTACATTTTCAGGCTTAGAACATTTTCATCAAGTACAGAAAATACCTAGGTATGGTTATTGCTAGATGAGTGATACAATTATTCAATATAAAGTTTATATTATTGTAATAAATGCTTTATTTTATAAATTAACAAATTATAGGAAGCATCCATGTTACTCCATTTGCAAAGCACACTGGGATTCCTCATGAGATATCCCAGCACAATCTACATGTGTGCAAGTGGTTATAACTGATTAAGTCAGATAGTAATATGTCTGCTAGGAGGGAGGAAAGGGGTGTCTCTCCTCTTTTTTGATTTTCTCTACAGTCTGCATAGCCTGGTCTCCCTGCCCTACAGATCTTTCACAGCTAAACTGGAGTATGATTGGGAAAATGCTTGTGTTTAAATCTCACCACCCCCCAAAAAAAACATACAGTATCTTTACGCACTAAGCATAACACATAACGAGGCAAATGTATATCAGCCCTGTATATTCCCTTAACATACTTATACCAAAAAATCTAATTATTAAAATAATTATTACTTCTGTAAACTGATATTTTCATGTAATTTTTGTTTCCAGCACAGGCCAATAGACAGCAGTTCAAATGAAGGCCACAAGCCAGAAAAGCTGGCAGGAAATATTGAATTTAAGAACATCCAATTTTCCTACCCAACCAGACCAGATACACAAGTAAGTGTCTATTATGTCAGATATAAATGTTTTATGTCCCTCAAGCCAACATATCCACGTTTGAATGGATAACATCCTAGCCTTACATCCTCAGCTGATCCACAATAGATTCCGGCCTGGTAAAATCAAACAGCCTATTTGCAACCAACATTACAGAACATGTCCAGTTGAATGTGGCCAAGCACTACTATGTACACTTGCTTGGTCAATTGACTGGGTTTTTGTTGCTGTCTGTGCATAAAAGAGAGCTTTACATATTAGTAAATGTACATCTGAGATTCACAATTTAAACAATGAAACACCAAGTTGATGAAAAATGTATTCTTGATTCACTTACTGGTGATTTACAGATTTTTTGAAGTTTTAATTTAAGCTGAACTTCTAGCTTAAACACTAACAATCTGCAGGTATAGTCAATTAAAATTTCATAGCACATTTTATATTCACTTGTTAAGCCTCAGCTAAGATCAGGCAATGCTGACTCAGCACCAGTAGCGGCTGGTGCTCAAAACTTTTGGGGGGGAGCAAACAAACTGAAAAATACTGAAACCCCCCTCCCCATCAATTGCAGCCTCACTGTGCCCATCAAATGCAGCCATCATGCCCCATCAAATGCAGCCACTTGTGCCCCATCAAATGCAGCCACTTGTGCCCCATCATATGCAGCCACCTGTGCCCCATCATATGCAGCCACTTGTGCCCCATCATATGCAGCCACTTGTGCCCCATCATATGCAGCCACTTGTGATCCCATCATATGCAGCCACTTGTGATCCCATCATATGCAGCCACTTGTGATCCCATCATATGCAGCCACTTGTGATCCCATCATATGCAACCACTTGTGATCCCATCATATGCAGCCACTTGTGCCCCATCATATGCAGCCACTTGTGCCCATCAAATGAAGCCAGTCCCCTAGCTCGGCTGTCACTTTGCTAACCCCTGCAGCTGGTCCGGTGGCACTTACCACTCCTGTAGCGGGGCTCTGCTCCTCTCCCGTAGTGTCGGGGCTTCCTCCTCCTCTTCTGTAGTGCGGGAAGCTGCGGCTCCTGTGTCTGCTCGACTCCTCAGGCTTCCTCTGCCGTGTCTCCTCTTTCACCAAAGCGTTAGGCATCCAACAGGATCACCTAATGCTTTGGCCAATCGGGAGACAGGTCTCACTGACCTACCTGCTGATTGGCAGGGAGGAACGTTAATGTAAAAATGGCGAAAATTTGCTATGCCACACAACAGAGTGGGATTGGAAAGCAGTGCTCTGCACCCCAAGCCCACCCTATTTTGAAGCCTATAAGAGCCTCTGGCTCTAATCACGTGCCCCCCGCCTATTATTGCCATAGTATTTCATGTGTCCGGCATCCTGAAAGGGGTCGGGCACATGAATAGGGAGGGCAGCGGAGCCTCTGCTCCCACAATGCACGGGCCGCCACTGCTCAGCACGCTTGTCAAGTTAGGCTATGTGCACTTGTATTACAACTTCTGTACCCCTTCATTCTTTTTTTAGCTTTAGAACCATGGGAAATATATGCATAGAGATCACTGAGTATCTAACCTGTGTCACCATAACCGATTCAAGGCAATTATCTCCATTGGCATTAAAAACGAACCCTTTGAAAATGCCTAGTGTTTTTGAAGCATTTTTGATTTTTTTGCATTTAAATATTGCTTATTTTCTGCATTGCTGTTCTTGAAAGCTGCTACTTATGTACAGTATATACTTTGTCATGCATTAACATTATCATAGTCATGTTCATGAAAGGCAAGTATTGGGCATTTCAAAGGTACATAGGGTAAAATCCAGTTTTTGCCACCAATTGGGACTGGTTCTTTCCAAAGTAACATTAGGAGATAGAAAATGCATAAAAAAAATAGAAAAGCGCTGTAATTAACTTATGTATGTGTTTATTTTGTCATAGATTTTAAAGGGCTTGAACCTTACAGTAAAAGCCGGAAAGACTGTTGCCCTAGTTGGGTCCAGCGGCTGTGGAAAAAGCACCACAATTCAGCTTCTTCAGAGATTCTATGACCCTCATATAGGGGAGGTATGTAAAATGGACTTGTATGAGGTTTAAGTTGCAAAGACGTGTGTGTGTCTAGTAGTACAATTCAATCAACAATTTAACTTAAAAAAAAAAAAAAATATATATATATATATATATAATATATATATATCCTAGAACCTAGAAGACTCTAGATCCTAGAACACCGGGCAACCTCCTACTGTATCTAAAATATTCTATTTTTTTGTAACTTGGTGTCCTTGGAACACTTTGTTCTAGAACTAGTCGTATGCTCGATCTTCTAAACAGGATGCATTAAGCATTGATTGTAGATGCTGGGAAGAGATGTCCCGCAGCATAGTTTGATTAGAAAGATGCCACAGCCCCCGCCAAAGGCACCACATGCCCTTATCTAGCTGTATGTATATACTGTATATGTGTGTGTGTGTGTGTGTGTATATATCTATCTATATATATATATATATATATATATATATATATATATATATATATATATATATATATACACACACACACAGTATCTCACAAAAGTGAGTACACCCCTCACATTTTTGTAAATATTTTATTTTATCTTTTCAAATAACACTGAAGAAATTACACTTTGCTAAAATTTAAAGTAGTAAGTGTACAGCGTGTATAACAGTGTAAATTTGCTGTCCCCTCAAAGTAACTCAACACACAGCCATTGATGTCTAAACCGCTGGCAACAAAAGTGAGTACACCCCTAAGTGAAAATGTCCAAATTGGGAACAATTAGCTATTTTCCCTCCCTGGTGTCATGTGACTTGTTAAGCCCCATACACACGCGCGGACAATCCGTGGACCAGGTCCGTCGGACCATGTCCGTCATACTTTGTCTGATGTTGGTTTTGCGTACACACGATCGGACAAAGTTGTCGGAAAATCCGATCATTCTGAACGTGGTGACGTTTGTTGCCTACGACGGGACTACGTAGAGGCTAGTAGCCAATAGCTTTGGTCTTGTAATGTGATCTGAGCATGCGTAGCACTTTGTCCGGTCGGACAAGCGTACACACGCTCGGATTTGGTGTGATCGGACCGGGTTGACGGGAAATCTTTCCAGCAGGAGATAAGACTTTGTCCGACGGACAAACCGACGAACACTGTCCGATGGTGCATACACACGGTCTGATTTTTCAACAACCTTGTCCGATCGGACCAAATTGATGAAAAAGTCCGACCGTGTGTATGGGGCTTTAGTGTTACAAGGTCTCAGGTGTGAATGGGGAGCAAGTGTGTTAATTTGGTGTTATCGCTCTCACTCTCTCATACTGGTCACTGGAAGTTCTACATGGCACCTCATGGCAAAGAACTCTCTGAGGATCTGAAAAAAATAATTGTTTCTCTACATAAAGATGGCTTCGGCTATAAGAAGATTGCCAAGACCCTGAAACTGAGCTGCAGCATGGTGGCCAAGACCATACAGCAGTTTAACAGGACAGTTTCCACTCAGAAAAGGCCTTGCCATGGTCGACCAAAGAAGTTGAGTGCACATGCTCAGCGTCATATTCAGAGTGCTGCCACCATTGCTGCAGAGGTTGAATGGGTGAGGGGGTCAGCCTGTCAGTGCTCAGACCATACGCCGCACACTGCATCAAATTGGTCTGCATGGCTGTCATCCCAGAAGGAAGCCTCTTCTAAAGATGATGCACAAGAAAGCCCGCAAACAGTTTGTGAAGACAAGCAGACAAAGGACATGGTTTACTGGAACCATGTCCTGTGGTCCGATGAGACCAAGATAAACTTATTTGGTTCAGATGGTGTCTAACGTGTGTGGCGGAAACCAGGTGACGAGTACTAAGACAAGTGTGTCTTGCCTACAGTTAAGCATGGTGGTGGGAGAGTCATGGTCTGGGGCTGCATGAGTGTTCCCGGAACTCGGGAGCTACAGTTCATTGAGGGAACCATGAATGTCAACATGTACTGTGACATACTGAAGCAGAGCATGATCCCCTCCCTTCAGATAATGGGTCGCAGGGCAGTATTACAACAGACCCCAATACATACCTTTAAGACGACCACTGCCTTGCTAAAGAAGCCGAGGGTAAAGGTGATGGATTGGCCAAGCATGTCTCCAGATCTAAACCCTATTGAGCATCTGTGGGGCATCCTTGAATGGAAGATGGAGGAGGTCTCTAACATCCACCAGCTCCGTCCTGTCATCATGGAGGAGTGGAAGAGGACTCCGGTGGCAACCCGTGAAGCTCTGGTGAACTGCATGCCCAAGAGGGTTAAGGCAGTGCTGGAACAAAATAGTGGCCACACAAAATATTGACACTTTGGGCAGAATTTGGAAATTTTCACTTAGGGGTGTACTCACTTTTGTTGCCAGCGGTTTAGACATTAATGGCTGTGTGTTGAGTTATTTTGAGGGGACAACAAATATACACTGTTATACAAGCTGTACACTCACTACTTTAGATTGTAGCAAAGTGTAATTTCTTCAGTGTTGTCACATGAAAAGATTTTACAAAAACGTGAGGGGTGCACTCACTTTTGTGAGATACTGTATAGGTGTATATGTGTGTGTGTGTGTGTGTGTGTATGTATGTATGTATATATATATAATATATATATAAAATATATATATATATATATAAATAAATATAATAAGGTGTACTAATGAACTTTTTGACTTTAGCATAATTTCTTAAGTCGTACTGGAGGTTTAATGAATGTTCTTGTTGCCTTGAGATCTTAAAAAGATACTTGTGAGATTTCAGCCTGATATCTTTTATTTTCCTTAGGTGACTGTGGATGGGCATGACATACGCACCCTCAATGTGAAGTGGCTACGTGAAAACATTGGAGTTGTTAGCCAAGAGCCTGTTTTGTTTGGTACGACAATCAAAGAAAACATCCGCTATGGAAGAGAAGATGTCACTGATGCTGAGATCATACAAGCTACTAAAGAAGCCAATGCCTATGATTTTATATCTAAACTCCCAGATGTAAGTCCATATTGATTGCCTGCATGTCCTGCAAGCGCACCAACAGACAAGGGCAACATCAGACAATTACATATGTGAGGAATAGCTCATACAGATGGAGAATGTTTCAAAGACTTAAAATATCAGGGGAACCTAAAATATAGGTTGTTTTGTATTAAAGAACGAAGGATCGCATTTACATTTTTCTCTGCAAGCGATCAATGCATTAGCTCTGAACATATCTGAAATCACATGAAAGGGCAGAGTTTTCAACATTTTCTTTTTTAACCTAAAGACTTAAATGGCTAATAACATAAATTACTGTCTTTCACTAACAAATGCTAACAAATTGCTAAATATCTCAACCTTATAATATGAGAATTTATTATATTCAAGAATTTTTTTATGTTGATTTTTTTTTAAATCAAACTCTAAGCATTTTTTTTGCCTTTAGAAGAGTAGGAACACCTCTGCCAGGGTTTTATTGCTGTCTATTACCCTGTTAGGGAGAATTCATCTTACTTTTTATTAAGAAATTAAGAGAATGGGTGTCACTGGGGGGAAAAAAGCTACATACAGTTATAAAAAATGTAAAGTATTTATGGATCCAGTACTATAAAAGCCAGTAGTGAAACCTCAAATAGTTTTGGGTCAGTAATAGGTCATGGTCAGTTTGGAAGAGGATACAAGGGGAACTTGCAGGATCACTTGGTATATATACAGTTGTGCTCATAAGTTTACATACCCTGGCAGAATTTGATTTCTTGGCCATTTTTCTGAGAATATGAATGATAACACAAACATTTTTCTTTCACTCATGGTTAGTTTTTGGATGAATCAACTGTGTTTACTCTTTTTAAATCCTAATGACTACAGAAACTACCCAAATGACCATGATCAAAAGTTTACATACCCCAGTTCTAAATACTGTGTATTGCCCCTTTAATATCAATGACAACTTCTGTTGTCTTTTGTGGTATTTGTGGATGAGGCTCTTTATCTTCTCAGATGTTAAAGCTGCCTATTCCTCCAGGCAAAAAACCTCCAGTTCCTGTAAATTCTTGGGCTGTCTTGCATGAACTGCACGTTTTAGATCTCCCCAGAGTGGCTCAATGACATTGAGGTCAGGAAACTGAGATGGCCACTTCAGAACCTTCACTTTATTCTTCTGTAGCCAATGACCGGTCGACTTGGCCTTGTGTTTTGGATCATTGTCATGTTGGAATGTCCAAGTACGTCCCATGCGCAGCTTCCTGGCTGATGAATGAAAATGTTCCTCCAGTATTTTTTGATAACCTACTGCATTCATCTTGCCATCAATTTTGACCAAATTTCCTGTGCCTTTGTAGCTCACACATCCCCCAAAACATCAGCGATCCACCTCTGTGTTTCACAGTAGAAATGGTGTACCTTTCATCATAGACCTTGTTGACTCCTCTCCAAATATAGCATTTATGGTTGTGGCCAAAAAGCAAAATTTTGTTCGCATCCCTCCAAATGAATTTGTGCCAGAAGGTTTATGGCTTGTCTCTGTGCTGTTTGGCGTATTGTAAGCAGGATACTTTGTGGCATTTGCGTAGTAATGGCTTTCTTCTGGCAACTGGACCATGCAGCCCATCTTTCTCCAAGTGCCTCCTTATTGTGCATCTTGAAACAGCCACACCACATGTTTTCAGAGAGTCCTGTATTTCACCTGAAGTTATTTGTGGGTTTTTATTCACATCCCAAACAATTTTCCTGGCAGTTGTGGCTGAAATTTTAGTTGGTTTACCTGACCATGGTTTGGTTTCAACAGAACCCCTAATTTTCCACGTATTGATTAGAGTATGAACACTGCTGATTGGCATTCTCAATTCCTTGGATATCTTTTTATATCCATTTCCTGTTTTATACAGCTCAACTACCCTGTTCCCGCAGATCCTTTGACACTTATTTTGCTTTCCCCATGACTCGGAATCCAGAAACATTAGTGAAGCACTGGATGAAAGATGCAAGGGTCGGTCAGGAGTCCAGAAACTCATTGACCTATTATACACACACACACTAATTACAAGCAAACAGATCACAGGTGAGGATGGTTACCTTTAATAGCCATTCAAACCCCTTTGTAGCAACTTGTGTGCATGTTATCAGGCCAAAATCATGTATGTAAACTTTTGATAAGGGTCATTTGAGCAGTTTTTATGATTTTAAAAAGAGTAAACACAGTTGATTGATAATCAATCAGCCATACACTAACCATGAGTAAAAAAAAAAAAAAAAAAAAAAGTTTTTGTTTTATCATTCATATTCTCTGAAAAATGGCCAAGAAATCATAAATTCTGCCAGGGTATGTAAACTTATGAGCACAACTGTACCTAATAAAAACTTTACAGGCAATATTGTATAGAAACTTTGAGTAACGCATAAATGAAATCTTTTTTTTGGGGGGGTAATACACACTTTAACAGTTTCTAAGCCTTCCCATCTCTACTTATGGTGTGTTTTTGTTGCTGTCTTTATTCCCCATTGTAAAGATTTCCTATTACATCCTGTTCCTCTGACCTGCTACCACTGGGACAGGAACTGGAGGAAAATCTATCCAGTGGGGACACAGACAGCAATAAAAAATCAAAAGATTTTAACCCTTCCTCTATCTACAACCTAACCCAACCTAACAGGTTTTGACAGTAGTTTGGGCTTATAATTGTCAGTAAAACAGCCCCCCAAAAATGGAGCAAAACCTGTGGGACAGATCAGATGATTGACTGACAGTTCCACTCTGCATGACCTTGAAGGGAAGACCTAAAAGAGTGGAAGCCATGTCACCAGGACATGTGGCCTGCTAAGACTTTAGCCCAGCCCCCACCCCAGGACATGCTGAAATGTGACCCAAAAATGGAGGCATAAAAATTGTATTTATTTTTTATATTTCAAAAACTTTTACCCTACTAATGAATTGTTGGTGGTGAACTGCATTCTTTAGACCTGGACAAACTATCTGCCACCTTTAAAGCAAATTGAGATTTTATCTTGATTATTGTTTCAATAACCTGCGAATATATAGAAACCATAAACAGTCCAATCCTGCCCAAATCTGTTAACTTACACAAGGCTAGATGGAGATACAATTGGCTATTGGAAACCACTGGAAGTCATGCCTATGATTTTGCCTTTGGAAATCCTGATTATCACACATGAAGATCTTGAAAGTTATCGGAAAACCTCATTGGCTAATTAGGATGGAAAGTGTTAGCCACTTGGGTGCTGCTCCACTCCATCATGTAAGTCTAATAGGAAAGTGTGATGACTCTTGATGCCGCAAAGAACTGCAGATGTCTGGCCAATTGTTCTTGGAAAGACATCTGCCCATCTACCCAACAGTTAAGCTAAGAAGTTGCTGGTTGCAGAGAAAGCTTATATCTAGAACATAAATCAGAGCTAGGCAACCTCGGCTCTACAGTTTTTGATGAACTATATGATAAATGAGGCTCTGCAAGAATGACAGCCACAGGAATGACTTACAAATAAAGAGCCATTATGGTATTGCCTACCCCTACCCTAATATACAGTATGCCATTAAATATAAGAACCATGTGCTGATTTTTATGAAAATGTATTTTAGGGTTTGGACACCATGGTGGGTGAGAGGGGAGCTCAGCTGAGTGGAGGACAGAAGCAGAGAATAGCTATTGCCCGAGCTCTTGCACGTAACCCCAGAATTCTGCTGCTTGATGAAGCCACGTCAGCTCTGGACACACAAAGTGAAAGAATTGTACAGAATGCTCTAGACAAGGTAATATGATTCTCTATTTATGTTGTTTGGATTATTTATAAATCAGTTATTTTCCTGTTTACCAACATTTTGTCGAAAACAACTGAATGATAAGTATTGTTTTCTTCAAGGCTAGAGCAGGCCGTACCACAATTGTGATAGCACACCGCCTGTCTACCATCCGTACAGCTGATGTCATTGCTGGCTTTCACAATGGTGCTGTGGTGGAACAAGGATCACATGAGGATCTCATGAATAAGCAAGGAGTCTACTATTCTCTTGTAATGTTGCAGGTAATTTTGTGTTTAGTACACAATGATCTTTATTTCCTGACATAAAGAACAAAGTATAAAGTGCAAAAAAGTATAGCTCCAAATCAGAAAACCTTTTTCGATATTCTAAACCCCCCTCCAAAAAAAAAAAAGAAGAAAAAATGTCTGTGTATCTTTCAATATGTTCCACCAATCCTGCTGTACGCAGTCAATACCCTCCACCGGTTGTGCTCTGGGGAAAGAGGAATAAAGTGTTTGTTTTTAAGGGTAAAGCACTATGTAGTTTTTCCTTGACCTGTATATTGCGGAGTGGAAGGAGGAGGTTCGAGCGTGAATATTAAAGAGCAAGTGTGCTTATAAGCTGGAGGAAGGTGTCCTGGGAAGTATGATTTTAAAAGAGACTGTGGCACCCCAGATAACATCAGGAGTGGTGACACCAAGTGGACCGATCCAAAAGATTAAAAAGTGCGTATTGACCCTACATTAGGTTGGAAGGTCATTGAAACCAGGTGAGAACACAACTGATGGAGTGTATCCATAAGCGTGCGCACAGGGTGTGCCAGATGTGCCTGGGCACACCCTAATCACCCTGCATGGCCTATATTTCCCCTCTTTAGACCCCTGATATTTCACCAAAGCCCCCTAATGGGGCTCCTAAAAAATTGTAAAAAAATATAAAATAATAAAAACTACTGACACCGTCCACTGCCCTATTAACACTGTCCATTTCTCTGCTGACACCGTCAGTATATATACACATGCGCACACACAAATATGTTTGAGCTTTGGAGTGTACACCCTAATGCAATAGGCTGTGCACACCTATGAGGTTAGCAATGAAATACAGCACAATTGGTGGAACATATCGAAAGATGCAGATGTTTTTCTTATTTGTTGCTATTTTTCAGATTTATTTCAGATTATTATTATATCACATTATTTTTTTTGCAAACTATTTTCTATTCTAGTGTATTGACACAGTTGATATATAGATTGTTGCAGCACTGTACCAGCGTTTTAAAAATATGGTATTGAAGGCTTTTATGCCTGTATTACCCCTTTCTGTATTACCTGTTATTTCCTAACTAGTAAAACATATCAAAAATTCCTTTAAACAAAGGGAAAAATATAGGTAAACCACATAATCCACCAGAGTGATGCACATGGAATTCAGTTGACTTTAATTAAAATAAAAAAAACTATCCTCCATTAAAAGACATTATGCTTCATTATATATAAAAAATACTTAAAGCCCAACTCCAGGAGTTATAAACAATCTGCCCTTGCAGTGGTTATAGGGGTGCCGGAATAAGGAGTAAATAGTTATCAAATGCCATGCTCCAGCTGGGTCTCTCCAGTACTGACACTGGTCCCCTGCAACCTCCTCTCTAAATTGCTTCCAGCTGCTGTTGCACACTCTTTCCCCACCACATACAATGCAGGGTTAATAGCGGCTGAGGGACCACTAACAGACTGGACTTCAGGAAGAAGGCAGCACCAGAGCCAGAAGTAACAATGCTTGTTTCTGTGCACCTTAAGCCTCATACACACAATCGGATTTTCCGCAGACTAAGCGTCACACTTTTGTCCGAAGGGCATGTGCCGGAAACTTTTCTTGCATACAAACGGTACACAATTGTCGGCCAACAAACACGAACTTGAGCGCCACACTTTGGGCACCTTCTGCTAATGTCGTGTTTGGTGAGCATTGATTCCGAGCATGTGTGTTTTGTACTTTGGACTTTTGTGTGACGGACTTGTGTACACACAATAGGAAAATCTGACAACAGACCGTTGTCCACCAAAAATTTACTAGCCTGCTAACCAACATTTGTTGGCCGAAATTGGACAACAATTATCTAATGGAGTATACTAATGGTTGGATTTTAGGCAAACAGTCTGTCATCATATTCCCAGACGAAAATCAGATTGTGTGTACGAGGCTTTAGACACAACAAGCACTGCAAGGGGATATTTTCTCTAATTTCTGGAGTTGATACTGGCAGTTCAGGTTTCATATTTTATACACACTTTACATTTAAATATTAGATATGTAGAAGTTTAAATAATGTTTTTGATATTTCTATATATAAGTTTTACAATATATAAAGAAATTAAGTAGACAGGCCCCAACAGCAGTGTGGCATTTTTAAATACACTGAAATATTTTAAACAATACATTGGACCCAAATGCAGCATTTATTGTGAGATTACATATTGTGAGATTACATTTTAAACTTTTTGTTATGCGCAAGCACAATTAATTGATTTGTTTTAAACCACAGAGTTATGGCAAAACAAAAGAAGATGAGGTTAATAGTGAAACAGAGGAAGAAGATGAGGAAGATGATGCACAAATGTTTGAATATGAGGATATCAATGAGGATGACGCCGATGTTGCTCCTGATTCTCCAAAGCTTGGCAATCTGGAGATAATAGGCAGTGATAGCTTACATAGACATTCCAGCAGGAGAAAAAGTAGAAGGTCTACAAAAAGGAAATCCAAGTCAAAAAAAAATGCACCCAAACAAGCGGAGGTAAAATTATACTATTTAATTACCATTCATTACCATTGGGTGACCACAGATGAGCAGATGCTTTACCAGTAATAACATAAAATAAGCGTTCTGCATATCCCCATCACTTTGTGTGCTGCCAAAACTATTTTCTTCTTTTTTTTTTTCTCAATATGACTTGAGTGTGTTTTATCTTGGTCAATGCATGGACAGGGAAAAGACCATTCCATGTCCTTTTTAGAAATGGTAGTTCTTCATCACTCATGGGGATTTCCAAACTTTTCAAACCTTAACATGTAGTGGAAATCCACACATGATCTGAAAATAAGATACTTCCCTTGGTAACTGAATTTTGAAAAGCCCATCAAAATTTTGCCAAATATAATTCTCATTTAATCTATGGGATCTAATGAAGAGTAACACAGTAGCTGTCCCTCTTCCTTGATACCATGTCCACCCTGTCATATGGAAAGGCCCCTCAATGTCACTATGTCCAATGCAGGACCAGTGGTTGCCACTGGTCTTACATTGTATGTGACTTCAGTAAGGGGGTGGCTGCACAACCAGAGAGGTGGCTTTACGGGTGTTTGAACACCATATGCTGATACTGTAGTGCTACAAAACCAAATATACAGCAATACAATGTATTAAGAACACAACACAAAAGTGACATAAAACACACATACAGCAACCAAAACCCAGTTAGCACACATGAAAAGTGGAACTAACTATGTAAAAAGAAATATGGTAAAACAGGTAGAGAGGCAAAGGGAATGGAGAGTAAGACTGATCAGGAACAGGGGGCAGAATGGGTAGCAGTTGCTTTTGCAACAGGTACAGGTAGCAGGTTCAGGAGGCATGTCAGCAATGGGGTCCGGGATTGGCATTAGATACAAAGGTACTGGGTACAGGTAGCAAGTTCAAGAGAAGTAGATCAGTGAAAATGGACATAGAGGTAAAAGCACTGAAGCACTGTGAGACTAATGAGCAGGCTCTAAATACCCTCCCAGCAGCCGCCATCAGTTGAAGTTTAATTCCTAGGACCTGATTACTTCTGACATCTACTGGTTGACACTGGAACTGCACAGTTCCAGTCCTTGGACCACAGAGCCAGCAGCAGGTGTTTTAGTCGCTAACAATGGGATTGGTCATGGGTCAGCTTAGTGCAGCTAGAAGGGGTGAAGACTAGGGGACTATGGAATAAAGTAAGTAATACACTCTATTACATGCCACCAAGACAAAATGAGCATTAGTTGCTTAATATACAGGAGGATGCACCCACATGTATTTTTTAGCAGCACCCCAAAGTTTAGCTTTAAAAAAATAAAAATAAATTATTAGTATTTTTTTGCTAAACTCAAGCGTGCTGCTAAAAAAATAAAAAAAATACATGTGGGTGCCTCCTGGATTTTAGTGTTTAGATGGAGTGTTTAGTGTTAGTGTTAGTGTTTAGTGTTCCTTGATTTGAGTGTTTTTATGGAGGTTTAGTTTATTTAATTTTCTATAGTTTGTATTTTCACTTTTTTTTATTTGTTTTTCACTTAGTTTTTTTCTTTTTGTGAATAAAAATAAAAATCATTTTGTGGCTAATGAGAGGCTGATTTTTGGCACAAGAAAAGGTCAAGGGTAGTTGGATAATGCTTTTGTAACCATTATGAGTCATTAAAAAAAAAAAAATGGAAGAGAGAGAGAAGCGCCAAGCCAATCCTTTAAACAGCTTAGGAATGTATTCAGTATATAAGTATAAAGCAACACAAAAAACTTGCGTGAAAAATGTTGGAGCACTTGCAGAGTGCTAGAGCAGGTGGGGCTTCCACGTGCAGTGTCACAGGAGCACAGGAGAACCACCGGAAAGTTTCTATTGAGTTGAGGGATCCACGAGGGCCGTGTGTTAGCCGCAGCTGTGTGAATTTGTGTGTGAATTTGGGTGGGAGTGGTCTAGGGCTGTCAAACTGGGGAGCCGCCCACACACTGTCTGGCCAATCAGAATGCATTTCAAAGGCACGGCCTCACCTGCTTCACCTTTGCAAACTACCTAAACACACCTTTTGATGCATTTTACTAAAATGGCAACATTTTGTCAAGATCTCCTCATGTGTGATGTATGTGTCATATTTACAGTATGTACCAACACTGTGTATAGCATGCTGTCCATTAAATGAAAAAGCCAGTGTCAATTTTTATAAATGTTTTGGAAACCAGAAAAGGATATTTTGCATTTCTCAGAAGAAGCTCATAAGTTGTATAGGCATATGTTGAAAACTTGATTCAGAGTCTCAGCATTCCAGCTGCAGTTCTCTGGCCTTTAGTCATTGGCAATAAATTGTTGGGCCGATTTTGGTAATAGAAATAGACTATTGCTACAATTAAAAAAAAAAAAAAAAAAACTAAACTGATCTTTATTTCCCCAAATCATTATTACAGGTTGTTGAGGATCTTCCCGATTTCTCTCTAGGCAAAATGCTTGCACTGAACAAACCTGAATATTGTTTTATTGCCATGGGAGTTATCGCAGCAGCTATTTCTGGTGGTATATATCCGACCTTTGCTATCATTTTTGGTAAAGTTATTGGGGTAAGATTTTTTTCTTTTTTTTATAATTGTCCCAAAAGTTACTACCCTCAAAGTTTTATTACAGTTTTTTTTTTTTCACTACAAGATGATTAATTTTTCTTCTGATTTACAGTCATTCAGTATTACTGATCCGGATGAAAGAAGTCAAAGAACAATTTTACTGTCTCTAATGTTCCTTGTGCTGGGGGTGATCAGTCTAATTGTTTATGTCATCATGGTATGTATACTTTTTAATTTTTATATCTACTTTCCACTATACACGCATTACATAGAAAAAGACTACAGTAAACAAGAATAATATTCTTTTTCTTTCAGGGTTTCTCTTTTGGAATATCTGGAGAAAATTTAACCCTGAGATTAAGGTCATTATCTTTTAAGGCACTACTCAGACAGGTGAGTACTTGTTTTGTTCAGTAAAAAAAAAAAAATCTATTAATTTTCCTGCAGGAGAATATGGAATCACTTGGAAACAGTGGAAAATAAAGGCAATCTATAAGTGGTGTGGGCGTTTCAAGGTGAACTCCAGGCAAATATAAAAGGCACAAATTAATTTAGCTGTAATCATGAATATATTATTAATCATATATTTTTAAAATGCAAGCAGTGCAAGTACCTGAATTTGACTTAATATAGCCCCTTGCAGTCTGCTATTCAAACTATATAGCAGAACTTAGCGAGAGGGAGAAACAGTACCATCAGCCAATCAGGTGGGTTGCAGTGCAAAGATAAAACTGAGGAGAGAGCAGCGCGGCAGAGAGAGAGCCCCATATCTGTGCTCTTTGCTCTTTCACTGGCTAGTCAGAGTGGAGGTGGTACGTGGACCTGTATGTAAAAGTAAAACTGCAGCAGGGAAAGATAAGGTCCCCTCTCCCGATAAACAGGGCTGTTCTCTGTCAGATCAGAGCAGAAGATCCCAGGAGCCTCACATCAGAACAAGACCTGATGTGCCTGATATACAGGTGAATGTGAGGGATGACCTCACTAATGGAGCAAGGGAAGAGGTGGAATCCTTATGGGTAGAGTTACAAAGGGAGGAAACCAAGGACAAAGTAATACTGGGAATATGCTATACGCCCCCTAACATGAGGGAAGAGGGGGAGACGGACCTCCTATCACAGTTTGGAATGGCGGCAAGGATGGGAGATTGCATTATAATGGGGGATTTTAATTATCTAGACATAGACTGGGCGGAAGGAACCGCGCATTCATCTGATGCACACACGATCGGACTTTCCAAAAAAAAAAAAATGAATTTTTGAGTGTTGGCTCAAACTTGTCTTGCATACACATGGTCACACAAATGTTGGCCAACAATTACGAACGTAGTGCCGTACTTGACGTACTACATGGTTTTTCAGCTCTTTTCAGCCCTTTGGGCTCCTTCTGCTAATTTTGTGTTAGTAGAAGTTTGAGTGTTGATTCGCACTTTTCTTTACGCGTTTTGCATTTCGTGCTTTTCAGTTAGTTTCTGAATGGCTGTTCGTCAACCAGACATGTTGAGGAATCGCAGGAGATAACGTGTTATTTATTATTGGTCTTGGAGTTATTGCTTTGACATTATTTTTTTGGTTGAATAATGATTTGATTTGGTATATTTTTTATATTTTTGGATGCATAGAATGCACTTTTTGGTTACGTTCTATTGGCAGATAGCAAAATGTTTTTTTTTTTTTTTTTTTTTTTTAATGCTTGAATAAAAAAAAAAATATGACAATAATATTCTTGATATCACTAGAAAAAAAAAGCCTTTGAAAATTAGTTTGCACTAACTCCATCAGTATCACCAGCAAAGCAGCTTCATTATTATCCCACTAAAGAAGAGAATTGTGCGCTGCATTTGGAGATTTCATAATTTGCCACGTCGCGAATGTTAATTCTCCATTACAAACGCTAGTTTACAAGACCGACCGCTTCTGCTTCCGAGCATGCGTGTTTGTACTTTGTACTTTTGTCCGACGGACTTGTGTACACACGATTGGAAAGTCCAACAACAATTTGTTGGTGGAAAATTTGAGAACATGCTAGCCAACATTTGTTGACAGAAAGTCTGACAACAATTGTCCGATTGAGCATACACACAGTCGGACTTTCTGTCAACAAGCTCACATCCAACATTTCTCGTTGGAAAGTCAGATCGTGTGTACGGGGCATTAGGCTCGCCATTTCCTAAATGTCTTACAGGACAATTTCATGGGTCAGATGGTAAATGCACCAACAAGAAACAATGCGTTACTAGACCTACTGATTACTAACAATGCAGACTTGACCGCGGATGTAGAAATATGGGGCAACTTAGGGAACAGCGATCACAGGTCAATTAGTTTAAGCATAAATCACAAAAATAGGAAACATAAGGGAAATTTCAAAAGAGCCAACTTCCATTAACTATGCTCCTTGCTAGAAGATACTAAATGGGATAAAATCCTAGGAACAAAGAACACGGAGTAAAAATGGGTGTGCTTTAGGAGCATATTAAATAAGGGTATTCGCCAGTGCATCCCATAGGGTAATACATTTAAAAGAGTTAATAAAAGACCTGGGTGGCTTAATGCCAGAGTAAAAATTCATATAAAAGCAAAGGAGAAGGCTGTGGGATCATCATCAGCATTCCAACTGTACATAAAATGCAATAAGAAATGTAAGGGTATAATCAGGGCGGCTAAGATAGAACAGAAAAAGGAACATAGCGGAGTAGAGTAAGAAAAATCCCAAGAAATTCTTTAAGTATATAAATAGTAAAAGAGGGAGGACAGATCATATTGGTCCCATAAAGGATGGTGAGATGGCAAAGGTTTTGAATGTATTCTTCTCCTCAGTCTTCACAAGGAAAACTGGGAGCTTCAGTAACCAAAACTGCAATGTTTATCTTCATGACACCTCACAGGAAGCACCCCCATGGTTAACAGTGGATAAAATTAGAAACAGACTTGAAAAACTTAACATAAATATATCACCGGGACAGATGGCTTGCACCCGAGGGTCCTTAACCTCCCTGGCGGTATTCCTGAGTCTGGCTCGGGGTAAGATTTTAGTACCGAAAGCGGTATTTCCGAGCCAGACTCGGGTTCGCATCGCAGGATCCATTACTTACCTTGTCCCCTGGATCCTGCGATGTCTCCCCGCTGTGATCTGCGAGCCGCTGTGTCTCGCTCGATTCACAGTGCTGAGCTCTGTTCCCTGCGAGTGCTGCGACGTACGGGGACGGAGTTCGGCGCCAAATGCAAAAAGTAAAAAACACAGTATAGATACAGTATACTGTAATCTTACAGATTACAGTACTGTATCAAATAATTTGTCCCTAGTGGTTTGTCTAGTGTCCTGCATGCAGTGTTATATTATAAATACTATTCTTTATGCCAGGAAACTGGAGATTGTCCATAGCAACCAAAAAATGTCCCTTTACATCAACAGTGCTTTTAGACCAGCTAGAAAACAGCAATAATAAATTAGAATCACTTGCAGAATTGAGCGATAGTGATTTGTGGGGAAATCCGTCATCAAACACTAAAAAGTCATGACAGCGACAATTCTGCAACTGAGTAACTTTCAGTGTTTTTGATTTGATTACATTATTGAATAATTTTTATTATTATTTGTTATTATATATTTTTTATATATATATATATATATATATATATATATATATATATATATATATATATAATATTCTATTATAATTTATGATTTCGTATTTCAAACTTTATCATACCCGGGATGTCTATTAGACCCTTTTTTGGTCGGATTTATGTGAATTATTCCTAAGAATTACAGGCCTACAATATAAAACGCCAAATTTCCATGCAAAATAATGGTACCGCTTTCAGCACCTAAAATCTGAAATAATCATACCGCCAGGGAGGTTAAGGAACTCAGTCAAGTAATTGCCAGACCGCTGTTCCTAATTTTTATGAAACAGTCTACTGACTGGTATGGTACCAGCTGATTGGAGAAAAGCCAATCTAGCACCAATCTTTGAAAAAGTACCAAGATATATCCCTGCGAACTACAGACCAGTTAGCCTAACATCAATAGTATGCAAGCTCTTGGAAGGGATGATAAGGGATTATATACAAGATTTTAGTAATGAAAACGGTATCATTAGCAGTAATTAGCATGGATTCATGAAAAATCATTTTTGCCAAACAAATCTATTAACCTTCTATGAGGAGGTTAGCTGCCATCTAGATGAAGGAAGGATTGTAGACGTAGTGTATCTGTATTTTGCAAAGGCCTTTGATACAGTTCCCCATAAGTGTTTGCTATACAAGCTAAGGTCTGTCGGCATGGACCAAAGGGTGAGTACCTGGATTTAAAACTGGCTACAAGGGCGAGTTCAGAGGGTATTGATAAATGGGGACTACTCGGAGTGGTCCAATGTGGAAAGTGGGGTCCCTCAGGGTTCTGTCCTGGGACCAATCCTATTTCATTTATTCACAAATGACCTGGATGATGGGATAAATGGCTCAATCTCTGTATTTGCGTACGATACTAACCTAAGCAGGGCAGTAGCTAGAGTTAATGTTGAATGAAGAGGGTATGTGGCGCTAACCCTTAAGTAAATCAATAAATAATCTAAAATGACCAGTTTGCAAAGCTCAGAGTATTCGAAAGATGAGTGACCTTTCACACAAATAGATATATAAAAACATAAAATAATGAACTAAATAGATAAAATTCCTTAATAGCAATACACATAAAATATTGAATAAATATAAGACGTGTGTAAAAAATGAAAAAATATTCAATAAAAGTGATGGTGCTAAAATAACCGTGCTGAAATAAATATATGTGCTGGGGTAATTTTTTCATTTTTTACACACGTCTTATATTTATTCAATATTTTATGTGTATTGCTATTAAGGAATTTTATCTATTTAGTTCATTATTTTATGTTTTTATGTATCTATTTGTGTGAAAGGTCACTCATCTTTCGGATACTCTGAGCTTTGCAAACTGGTCATTTTAGATTATTTATTGATTTACTTAAGGGTTAGCGCCACATACCCTCTTCATTCAATTTTACCTTTACAAGTGTGAGATCACTTATATGTTGGCTGCTTTCCTTTTCCATTTTTCTCCTTATTTGATTTAATAGTTTTTGGTTGAGCGCACTGGTTAACCCTATTATCTAGCTAGAGTTAATGACTCGCATGACCATACATGTAATCGCCATCATCCCTTAAATGTAATGTAAGAATAAACCTCAAAGAGTGGGATTATGTGGGCAATTGAAAAAAAGATAGTTTTTTTATATCATATACATTTAGTACAAATGGATTTGAATAAAATTTCAAATGGAAAATACAAAACATCACAACAATGATGATATCACATGCATGAAGAAATTTGGTGTAAACACGAAGTGGTAGTCCCCATCTACTAGCAGTTTCTTCATCAGTGAATTATGATGAGATAAAGTACCGTAGGTGGGGATATCCAACGCTGATATAAGCAAATCTTCTTCAGGGAATAATACCACTTCTGCAAAAAACTATTTAAATTGGAGAACGAATAAATATTGTATATTGTATATGACCATGTATGTGATATTACATCTGAAAATATACATACAGGCATAAACAATTATACATATTCATATATACACTTACAATGTTGGATTTTTCTAGCAAGAGCACTCCTTCTGATGACAAGAGAACCAGTGTATCAATGTATTAATACTCCTCACCAAGCTGCATGAACCCATCAGCAACCAGCTTCACATTACCCCCCAAAGGGAGATGAAAAAAATGCACTATAGAAGGGAAAAGGAAACAAGACAAAAAAATTATGAAAAATCCCTTGGAAGATAATTTGTATCTATTCCATGGGATACTTGGTCAGCCTACCCACAGCTGACCCAGATACTTTTTCATAGTTCCCCATAGCATCATTTGCTTTGCTAAGCCAACTATTAATGGATAGATCTTGGCTAATAGTCTTCCATGTTTAGTATCATAATGTCTGTTTTTCTTTGGGTGAATGCAAAATCTCTTCAACAGGGATACATACAGCAACAAAAACATGGGGAAAGGTTAGGACCTATATCAAGTTCCTATTCCTATTTGTGACATTCATTCACATGGCCTTTGCCCTGGTTTCTCAGGAAGGTGCAGGAAAACCTTACTAGTTGGGACACGGGCTACAAGGAAAAATCAATGAGGTTTATGTATACACACTCAATTACATCATTCATTTCTGGTTATTGTAGGATAATTAAGTGCTTCATTTGTAAGCAGAATAATAACATATCTGTTGAATAATGTAGACATGTTAGCATTAAAGGACAATTTGTATTTTCTAACAGGAAATTGGGTTCTTTGATGATCATGCTAATGCAGTTGGAGTTTTGCTAACCAGACTTGCAACAGATGCTTCTCAAGTGAAAGGGGTAGGTGTAAATAATGAATCTATTATTTCAAAGTACTGATTGTATTCTATCCATATTAACTGGTGGGTGTTTATTACTACATTTTAATTAGCTACTAATGTAGAGAATGCACCGTTATCTTGTATAAATTTCCTTTACTTATTAGGTTCAGGAAACTGAACATAATCTTTATAAAAAATACTTTTCATTTTTTTATAAAATATTGTATAGTAGCATTCTGTATTTGCAGTTTTAGCCTGTAGATAGAACTTTAGCCCCCTTTTTTATGTTTACCTGTTAATTCGAATCTTAACCAATCTGTTGAAAAGGCCTGTTGAGGACAGAGTTCAACAGATCAAGCCGAAATTTATGTACAAAATTGAATGATTCAGAAGAGTGATTCTTCCCCCACCTCCTTCTGTGCTGTATGGTGTTTTAATATATATATATATATATGTATGTATAATGTTCTTTTGGGCCAGTGCCATTGGTATACTTTGCCACTTTTTCCCACTGTATCATACCCTACGATTCGTTAATTATATAATTTTTCTTGATCGATTCTTACCGCTCACCCACACACCCTACTAATGATTTGTTGGTTCACTTACTGGTTCATAACACTTCTTGCCACACGCATCATTCTTATTCGAGCCTATTCGCCTTGGCGGCACAACGCTTCACACCAATTCTTAGCGGTTCATACCATACCTTATGATTTGTTATTCATATCATTGTTTTGACTGATTCGGATCGTGTCAGCAGCTTCATACATCACACTCCAAACCGAACCTAGTTGCACTGGCGGCACAACGGTTTGCATCACACGCACTGATTCGTAGTGGATCGTACCATACCCTACGATTTGTTACTCATATCATTGCTCTGATCGATTCGGATCGCCTCAGCAGCTACGTGCATTACACTCTGATCCGAACCTAGGCACATCAGCGGCACTAATGTTCGCATTGGATACATCCCACACCGAGTCATAACGCTCACCCCCATACCCTACAAATGATTTGTTATGTCATCTATCACTTTCATGGCACACGTCCCACTCCGACTCAAGCCTAGTAGCCTTGGCGGCACAACACTGTGCATCAGTCGCAATCCCACACACTAATTCGTAGCGGTTCGTACCATACCCTATGATTCATTATTCATATAATTTTCCGACTGATTCGGATCACGTCGGCAGCTACATGCATCACAATCCAAACCGAATCTAGTCGCATCTTACAGAATCCCGGAGAGCCATCTGTGTTCACAGCCCATACAGTGAAATCCCTGCTGCGTGTAATTCATAAGCAGCAGCCCGCTGCCAACTGCAAGCGCTTACCCATCACAAGCACTATCTTCAGGGGCATGTCCGAAATCCTCACACGTTCCCACTTTGGACTCTTGCCCAGCCTGAGTATCCAGGCGGCCATCTACCTGGCCTTTCTACAGCTTCCTACGACCTAGCGAGTTCAACTCTGGTAGTACCAGTAGTCAGGTACTGTACAGACACCTGCTGACTCGCTTCCCAAACCATTATGTCCTTCATATTACGGTCTCCAAAATGCAACAAACCGGACCTGGAGTAGATATCAACTTTTTCAGGACCAGCAACGCCTGGTGCCCAATAACGATCCTTAACCGTCTGTTCTCTCACGTACCCAGCCAGCCAGTCTCCAGCCCCTTACTGCCTTTTCCAGTCAACCCCCTGACTGGCAGTCAGTTTATCAAACATGTTAGGGTCCTACTGCTCAACTTGGGCCTAGACCCCAGCGGTATTCTGGACATTCCTTCCAGATCGGCGCAGCCTCAGCAGCATCTCAGCATGGAGTACCAGACCATATGATCAAGAAGCTAGACAGATGGAAGTCCCCCTGCTTCACCAGATGTATTCCGAACCCTCAAGTGGAGATGGCCCTAGCCTTCTCCAAGCTTGCTCAATGAGCTTAGAACCAATAAAGGTATACTGCTTATTTTTGGCCCCCTTTCTTGGTTTACCTACCAGACGACCAAAAGCCACACCTCAGGACTATTTATGTTGTAAGTCTTGTTGCGTGTTTGTGATCCACATCTGTCTCGGTCTTAGGGCAACGACCATAAATTAGAATGCCAGTATGGTGGCCTGAATTTATGGGAGGAGTCCGGTGGGTATTTAAGCTGGCTGCTCGCCCTTGCTCTCTGTCAGTTCCAGTGCGCGATACCCTCCTTCCCATTTTCCTTTTTACAGCATTTCTCAGCACATTCTCCTCCACAATTATCCATTGCTTATCTTGGGTATGGCCCCTTTTCTTTGCTTACCTACCAGACGACCAAAAGCCACACCTCAGGTCTATTTATGTTGCAAGTCTTGTTGCATGTTTATGTGATCCACATCTGTCTTGGTCTTAGGGCCACGACATATATATATATATATATATATATATATATATATATATGAGTATTTATGACAAAGCCACTTTGGTGACTTATATTTTTAGTTCCTTTTATTATTTACAATTCTGTGTGCATTTCTGCTTTATTATAAAGTGAATCTGTGAAAAATGTAAACTATGTAACGGATCAACATTTTTTTATGCTCAGTTCTACAGTAATTAACTTGCAAAACTGACCTTGTCTTTGTGTCAGTACAAAAACAAATTTTACATATGCTATTTTTTCTTTTCTTTTTTTATGACTTTTTGTACCAATAAATTACAGATTTTACAGCAGGGGCTTTACCTAGAGCAGGTCTTGATTTCACACAAATAATTTGACTTTGTTCTTCTTTCTCTAGATGACGGGAAGTCGGTTGGGTTTGCTTACCATTGCGGTGTGCACTCTTCTTACGGCAATCATAATTGCATTTGTTTATGGCTGGCAGCTGACATTGCTTATTTTGGCCTGTATACCATTCTTGATTGGATCAAATTTTATTAGGATGAAGGCAATGACTGGCCATGCATCAAAGGATCAAAAAGCTTTAGAGAATGCTGGAAGAGTAAGTCGGCTTGATTTGTCAAAATGTGATCGAAAATGACTTGTAATGCCTTATTCACCTTTCAATATATTTCACTAAGAAAATAAATTAGGGTTGATAATGAAATAATCAAACACCTGGATAGTTTAAAAAGGCAATTTATGAGAGCCACAAAATGCTCCTTAGGGAAATAATAAACTCCATTAAGAAAACAAATGCACATTTACCAACATTTGTAAACCTTGTTAGTTTGTTATAGGTGCAATAAAATCAATGTAATTTTGTGGTATACTTTTATCTATGGTAAATCTGTGTTTTTAACTTTTTTTTTTTTTTAATCCCTTATTTAAAGTACACTGTACTATTGCACTACAATGGTTGTTGAACGAATGTAGTCTTTTCTATAGCATGCACAGTTAACGGCTAACAGAAAGCTCCCGATCGCTCCTTGCGATTACCCCTTACCTTCTGTTAAATATATATAAATAAAATGACAGCACAGTACAGAGACCCCGAAAACTAATAATGTTTGGAAAGTAGACACCATAAGATGATCTTTGCCACAATTTTTATAATTGAAGAAACATGTTGGTATTGAGGATGTAGCCTTTCTTTAATCTTCCATGTGGGTAAATAGATATGTCTCCACCAAACCCCAGATCACTTTCTCAATCCTCCAGTTATTATGATTCTCAAAAAACAAAAACACCCATCATTGCGCAAACTTTAATAGTTTAAAAGGTCATATAAAATATAAAATGTGGACTGAGTTCTAATGTAAAAATAAAAATGAAAATAGAAATAAATGTATTGTATCGAAAACTAGGCTTGAACCGCAAACCGGCTCCTAGTCGCATACAGCCATTACTGGCTAATACTGGAAAGCTGGAAAGACTCAGTGGCGTTCTAAGGCATACATAAATGTGAGTACAAACCTTTTATATGACCTTTTAAACAATTTAAAGTATGGGATTTTGCGCAATGATGGCCATTTTTGTTTTTTGAGAAACATATTAACTGGAGGATTGAGAGAGTGATCTGGGATTTGGTGGAGACATATCTATTTATCCACATGGAAGATTAAAGAAAGGCTACATACAGGCTTGTTTATCACTGATTTTTGATAAGCATATAGATTGGATGGTGGTGGTCAGTCACATCACGTTTGTTTAGCACGGAGGATGTATCCACTTGGACTTCATATTTTTTGATACCATATGTGATATTTTTTATGGGACTTTATTTATTTGCATAATGTTTTTTGATGGTAAACTGTTAGCTTAAATATTACACCATTTGATTTAAAGGGCCAGCGCAGCTACACATATCTAAATACCCCAAATAGTGACCTGCATCTGGTTTGATGCAGTCACCAGTTGTCCACAATTTTCAGCCTAGGTCCTTTGTTTTTGTTTTTGTCAAAGTTTTTTATGCTGAGTAGTGCTGATGGAATTACCCACTGCTTGGATTTCAGCCAATTCAGCAGGCATCAGCCAAAATTTGGGCCATGTATGGCTAGCCTTGGCAGAGCAGGATGTAAACTCAGTGATTGTCAGGTGTTGAGAATGGCTGGCTTAAATGCTGTAAAAAGAGATGCTGATTTATGTAACATTTATTTATTGCCATAATACTAGCCCTTCACAATATCCAAAGCATTTTTATATTCTGTCAACATTTTTATTTACTGAGTTAGACCCCACAAACATCATTTTTACACCATCATTACACATATCTGGTACTATTCATCATCAGTAAGTACATCATGGGCTGGCATTTTTTCCCACTGAAAGTGCCCATGCGTAAGAGCCCATAAGGTATGATTGGGGATATGTTTTTTATTAGAACTGTTTTTCTCCCAAGACAGCTATTCTTAGAAGGCTCAATGACACATGCAGAAACACTTGACTGAACAATACCGTAGGAGGTTTTGTATGACACTTAATATAATAAAAAGATTTAAGCCCAGGTGAGGTTGAATTTTATTTCTACAGAGAGCGCAAAATAGACAGCTCTGTTCAATCTAATGAAAACAAATAGCAGGAGAAATATGTTTACCCATGCTCAAAAAACCAAACTCCTTAGTGAATTTATTGCAGAATAAACACAATCCTGGACTAGAAAATGCAACAAAGCAGACAGTGGCGATTTGTGTATTCAACAAACCTTTTCGTTAACTTTTAGTTAATATATACATCAGAGAAGCACTGGGATGCCCAATATACCGGTGAACAGTATAAATAGCAGAGCTCTGTTCTGTTGAACCGTACATATATCACAAAGCTCAATTCTAATGAATAGTATACATAGCAGAGCTCTATTCTGATGGACAGTATACATAGCAGAGCTCTATTCTGATGGATAGTATACATAGCAGAGCTCTATTCTGATGAACAGTATACATAGCAGAGCTCTATTCTGATGGACAGTATACATAGCAGAGCTTTATTCTGGTGAACAGTATACAGAGCAGAGCTCTATTCTGATGGACAGTATACATAGCAGAGCTCTATTCTGATGGACAGTATACATAGCAGAGCTTTATTCTGGTGAACAGTATACATAGCAGAGCTCTATTCTGATGGATAGTATACATAGGAGAGCTCTATTCTGATGGATAGTATACATAGGAGAGCTCTATTCTGATGGATAGTATACATAGCAGAGCTCTATTCTGATGGATAGTATACATAACAGAGCTCTATTCTGATAAATAGTATACATAGCAGAGCTCTATTCTGATGGATAGTATACATAACAGAGCTCTATTCTGATAAATAGTATACATAGCAGAGCTCTATTCTGGTAGACAGTATACATAGCAGAGCTTTATTATGGAGACCAGTATACATAGGGCTCTATTCTGGTGAGCAGTATACATAGCAGAGCTCTATTCTGATGGATAATATACATAGCAGAGCTCTATTCTGATGGATAGTATACATAGCAGAGCTCTATTCTGATGGATAGTATACATAGCATAGCTCTATTCTGACGGATAGTATACATAGCAGAGCTCTATTCTGATGGATAGTATACATAGCAGAGCTCTATTCTGATGGATAGTATACATAGCAGAGCTCTATTCTGATGGATAGTATACATAGCATAGCTCTATTCTGACGGATAGTATACATAGCAGAGCTCTATTCTGATGGATAGTATACATAGCAGAGCTCTATTCTGATGGATAGCATAGCTCTATTCTGACGGATAGTATACATAGCATAGCTCTATTCTGACGGATAGTATACATAGCAGAGCTCTATTCTGATGGATAGTATACATAGCAGAGCTCTATTCTGATGGATAGCATAGCTCTATTCTGACGGATAGTATACATAGCATAGCTCTATTCTGACGGATAGTATACATAGCAGAGCTCTATTCTGATGGATAGTATACATAGCAGAGCTCTATTCTGACGGATAGTATACATAGCAGAGCTCTATTCTGATGGATAGTATACATAGCAGAGCTCTATTCTGGTAGACAGATAGCAGAGCTTTATTCTGGTGAACAGTATACAGAGCAGAGATCTATTCTGATGGATAGTATACATAGCAGCGCTCTATTTTGGTGGACAGTATAGTAGGGACTCCAGAACAACCTGCTCAAAGAGGCGCTAGGAGGAAAGGCTTCCCATGATGGACATCCAACAGTAACTCTTAATTGCTGGTGAAAAAAGTCATCTAAAATTCATTTTTTTTACCAACAATTGAAATTCTCTTGGACTCTCATCTGGTTTTGGTCTGTCACACCTTTCTATAGTTTGAGCCTCTGTTGGGTACCTATCGTGGGAAGCTTTGCTGTGTGGGAGCTGACTTGTTTTTTTTATGAAGCTTTCTATGTCCTTCCTTTGCATTTCTATGCTTTGTTGGACAGCATATACGGCAGAGCTCTAATCTGGTGCATAGTATACACAGCAGAGCTCCAATATTTTGAACAGTTTACACAGCGAGGCCCTATTCTGGTGGCTAGGAATTACAGTAGAGCTTTTTATAGTCTTAGTATAGCAAGTACAACTATTTTAACGATAATCCTTTTTGTAAAGTTTTCTTCTAATAGTCCATCAATGTCCTTTATAACAGAACCCAATTAAAGCTGACACCAGCACTTAACATTCTTCTTATGTGGAATTTTCCCACTTCTGAATGATTTATACCTGCTGATCCAATTTACAGCTTCATTTTTGTCAGAGAGAATGTATTGGACAATCCATAATCATAACAATAAGTAATTGGCACTCTCCAAAAAGTACATGCATTGATTGAATAGTGCACTCACTGTACTGTCTCCTTCATGAGAATATTCAGCTGTATTTGTATTTCTAAAGAAAAAAAAAACTATATATCTATTAATATTAATATATATATTGTTTATGTATGGGTATGGCTATCTGTAATTACACATATATACAGTATAGACTAATATTGAAAGTGTTTGGGCAGTCGTCGTCAAAAAAAGAAATAGTCTTGATGTAATTCATAGAGAGAAGAAATAATCAAACTAACTTTCCATCAAGTTTTCTTGATAGACTTTTAATTTACATATTTTACAAGGTTGCTTCATACACATATATCTAGTGATATATATACCCACACGTATCACATCCAACAAATACCCCCCTGTGAATAAATGCATGATACAAATGTATTGCAATTAACACACATACAAAAATTTTAATAAAGAATGGCAGTTGCACGCCTGACCCAACTATCAACAGAAAACTACTACAAAATACAGACCCCCACAAGAGGAAAAGTATTACAATATTGTGTAGATAAAGTAACGATTAAGCACACCAATGGTGAATACACTAATAAAACATAAAGGATAAGAGAGGAGGAAAAAGGAGAATTGTGGTGTGCATGTGCCAGTGGTGAGATATTTTTATTCTTGTTGGGATTATTTTTGTATGCGTGCATTTGTATCCTTTTTTTTTTTTTTCTATTGCTTTTGTGCCTGTTACACAGCAGTCATTAGAGATGATTTGCATATAGAATATTTACTTAGCTACATGAATAAAGTGAAGACATGTTCACTTTGAGAACCCAACATGTGAAGAGAAATATCAAACACATTCAATTTGCTGAGTTTTCATTCATAATATACCATGCATTTTTCCATACAATATGGTATTCTTATTTATCATGCATTTATTCATAGGAAGGGTTTTTTGGATGTAGTTTATGTAAGGATTTATCTCTAGTTTTGTATATCTGCTCTCTGCTGTGAGCTTGACAAAGGCTGCAACTCACAGAAATGTGAGCATCAACCTATTTTACTATTCGGTTTATGCCTTGTTTTTCTGTGTGTTCAAGATACAAATTTAATCATATCTTTATTGCTCATGCAGATCTCAACAGAATGTGTTGAAAATATAAGAACTGTGGTATCTCTGACAAGAGAAGAAGCATTTTTCGATCTATACAGTTTAAGCTTAACTGGCCCCTACAAGTAAGTAATATTTTACCATGATAAATTATTTTTTAATTGCATCTGTTCTTTCATGAAAGATGCCAAGCGTTAATTACTAGACACAGGGGTTGATTTACTAAAGGAAAATCCACTTTGCACTACAAGTGCACTTGGAAGTGCAGTCGCTGTAGATCTAAGGGGAATATCGAAATGAGGGGAAGCTCTGCTGATTTCTATCATCCAATCGTGTGCAAGCAAAAATGCTGTTTATTTTCCTTGCGTGTCCCCCTCAGATCTACAATGACTGCAATTCCAAGTGCACTTACAGTGCCTTTGTAGTGCAAAGTGGATTTGCCTTTAGTAAATAAACTCCCCCGGTGGGGTTAATTTACTCAAGAAGTAGCGCGTGTTCACTTATGGAAAATCCAGTTAGCTTGGTGAATTTGGTTAAAAAAAAGTCACGTTTGTAAAAGGATTTACTCAATAATGTGCAAGGAGTGGAGTCATTGGGGTTTATTTACAAAAGGTGCAAGATGTTTGGAGAAATTTTTTTTTTTACTCACCTCTAAAGGCCTGTTGCTACGGACTCCCTCGTAGTCTGCGTCCTTCAGTGCCTGGGCTCCTGACATCACTTCCCTCAGTGCAGGAAGGGAGATCGCCTCTCCCCCTCCCTCTTGTCAATCATCTGGGATACGTGACAGGTCCCAGATGATTGCACGGCCAGTTACGGCGTGTGGCGCGGCTCGTGCATGTGTAGTAGGTGCCCTGGCTGTGAAGCCACAGCCGGGCGCCCACAGTTAAAATGTCGGTGCCACCGAGCGGTGGGGGAGAAGAGCGGGGCTTTGATCCCCGCATTGCTTGACCCCAGGACAGGTAAGTGTCCGATTTATTAAAAGTCAGCAGCTGCAGTATTTGTCCATCGTTGGCTTTGTTTCTGATAACTCTCTGGCTGTGTATGGTTTTAAAAAAGGGAATAAAAGGCACTGCAGGTTCCCAGAACAATTCCCATAATGTGTAAGTATTCACATTATGGCAGGCAGTGGCGGCTGGTGAAGTTTTTGGATGGGGGGCACCAGACCACACCCGTCATTTTTGACCCCTCCCACTTCTCATAAACCACACCCCTTATTTAAACCACCCACTCCATCCCCCATATTCCCCTTGCTTTCACCAATAGTGACAGGAGTATACAGCTCAGATCACAGGACAGAGTATATATCTAGATAAAATATTGACTATAACTATAGTATATCCAGTAGTTATTGTAGTGTATCCAGTAAACGTATGTATAGACATAGAGTGTATGTATGTATGTATGTATATATGTCTATATCTTTGATATCTTTGTATGTATGCATGCTCCAGTCTATTATTTAACATTATATATAACATATAGTATATGTAATAGGTATGAGTATGAGCTAAATGTATTCATGAAATTTTACAACATAACCCATTGAAAAGTGTAGTTTCCCTATATTGCCATGGAGTCTCTCTCTCTCTCCTCTGTCTCTCTCTTATATAATTTCTTCTTTCTTAACCCACAGTGCTTCAAGTGTGACTGTACTATAGATGAGCACAGGTCACCCCCAGTGATACAGCTCCCAATGAGTACATGACAGTAGTGCAAGTACCTCTTGGAGCCATGCAAAATTCTCCAGCAATTACAGGGTTACAAAAGGCTATTTTTACAGGAGATCAAACATAGGATAAATGAGAATTATGCCCCTGGTAATAACGCTTTGTTATATTAGAGAGGGGGCTCATCCAAGTCCTTATAAAGCACTTGAGGAGATGAAAGGCCTGTACAGATCAAACTTAATTCATGCCATCACTAAATGTTTGTGAAGGTCTTAGCTGGGACAACAAGGCAGAGTACGAGTACAGAACATGACACGCTCTCTTACCTTCCTCCTTCCTGCAGCTCCGCTTGGGCCGAAGAACGGAGCTGCCAACGTCACTTCCGGCTTCCGTCTGCTTCACGAAACCTGGAAGTGACCTCGGGTTTGAACAACAATGCTCCCGCCGGTAGATTCACAGTGATTTTACGGGCGGAAGCTACTCTGCGTTCTGCATTGGGCCGCAAGGCGGGTTAACAGCCTGCAAATGAAGCGCCATGTATGCAATCTTGCGATTGCATAGATGTGGCGCTTCCCATAGTGCGCCAGCCGCAGTGCACTATGTTAAAAAAAAAAAGTAATTTATGTCTTAAAGGGGCCGTTTTAAAAGAATTAGGCCTTCTCCGGTGCTAACAGATTACACTCCGTTCTCATTGGCACTTTTTCAATTAAGCCACTGGGTGACTTTTGATAATGTAACTTCTCTTGTGGCTCTATTTTCACCAGCCTATAAATAATGGCATTATACCAGTAGTGTGCATTTTTGGGGTATCTTTTTAAAAGCCCCTCTACAGTAGGTCTTTATTTTTTACTTTATCCCTATGTTTGGTTTATGTGTATGTATGTATGTAATATATATAAATATGTGTAAGATATATATATATTCGTGTGTGTAGATATAATTATTTTATTTTTTTTACACAATTTTGAATGACATTGCTGCTACTGTAGCTACAAGAATGTTCTAGCTGTGTACATATCTGATGAATTCTAATATGTATAATTCCTAGTGAACTCAAACCAACCTTATAATAAGTGCCTCAGTGGAATCACTTCTTGTCTCAAACATCAATGCCCTACTGTCCATGAATACACAGATTTATCAATTATGCATGATAACATGGGAGGACAGTCAAACCTTGCAAGTACAAATAATTTCTCTTTTTTTTTTTTTTTTTTACTTTAGGGATTCTATAAAAAAAGCTCACGTTCATGGCTTTACCTATGCACTTTCCCAGTCCATAAACTTTTTTGTCAATGCAGCTGTATTTCGATTTGGAGCCTGGCTGATAGCAAACTGCTACACACAATTTGAGAATGTCTTCATGTAAGTACTGTACTCCAGAGGAACAATATATTTCATCATATTTTGTTTGCTGTGCAGCTGGTGGTGGCACTCAAATGCAGCTGGCTGTGCACTGTAGTGTAGAAGATGTAGTTGAGCAATAGCAGGAGTGAGTGGTTAAGGTTCTACATTAGAACTATTATGCAGGATAAGAAAATTGTAATGGGATTGAAAAAGTTTTTCCAGTAAAAAAATGTCATTAATCTATTTATTATGTGGCTTTTCCTGTGAAAAGATATGCAAATGATGATTTAAAAAAAATGTTGCAAACAGGACATTAAACTTGTTTTGAGCAGGCAGAATTGAATAAATAAATATGTTTACAGACAGTTTTTAATTGCTCCCCCCTGCCCCCTTTGTAGGGTTAATTCAGTAACGGCAAATAGGCCATTTTCCAGGGTAATTTACTCCAGAGGTTTGTGAATGAGGCGAAGCTCTGCTGGCTTTCATCTTCCAATCATATGCAAGCTTCCACATTCACTAAGCTCTGGGGTAAATTCCTTTGCAAAGTGAACAGTCTAGTTGCCTTTAGTAAACCCACCCCTATATGTCTAAGCAAAGTTGCCTTTATTTAGGCAGAAATATAATATTCATGGCTGTATCTAATTTACTATCATAGGAAATATAAATAAATAAAAAAAAAATATAGATAGATAGATACAGTGGAAGCTCGGATTACGAGCATAATCCGTTCCAGGAGAATGCTCGTAATCCAAAGTACTCGCATATCAAAGCGAGTTTCCCCATTGAAGTCAATGGAAACAAAAATTATTTGTTCCGCATTTACTTCAATGGCATGCAATACTGCATGCGGCCAGAGGTGGGGGGGCACCGAAGAGCCTCAGAGAGGGCAGAAAGGCCCGAGGACACTTCGGCTGACCTTGGCAAACCTCAGAAAGGCTCGGAAACTGAGTATTTCTGTATCTTTCTGAGCATTGCCGAATGGCGTCGATAGGCTGTAATTGGCATCATTCGGCTCTTCCCGGCTCTGGCGCCCCCGAACCTCAAGCCAAATGCGGTACTGCAGGCCCTATTAGCTTGAATTCTGCTCGTCTTGCGAGACAACACAAAAAGGTTGCTTGTCTTTCAAAATGCTCGTTAACCGCGTTACTCGTAAACCGAGGTTCCACTGTATCTAAAGATTATATATATATATATATATATATATATATATATATATATATATATATATATATATCCGTGCCTCTTATGCGGTTTCTTTGATCATTCACTTTAAAAGTTGATTGCTACATAAAATATTCCATTAGCTCTCTTCCTAAAAGCGTTCTGTTTGTGTGGCGGTTCAGTATAATTTAACTTAATTGGCATATTTTGTAATGGAGTCTCTGGTAAAACTGATGCATGTGCTAGATCAAAAGTGACTTAAGAGCTTAGGATGTATAGAATTGTTGCTTTCATACAATTTCTAATGTACTTTTTTTATGAATAAACTTAATTGCTAGGCAAGTGCTCATTACTGTATGTATCTTCCTATCAGAGTATTCTCCACAATTATTTTTGCTGCCATGAATGTTGGACAGACTTCATCTCTAGCACCTGACATGGGAAAAGCCAAAGTATCATCCCAGAGAATCATGAAGCTTCTGGACAGACAACCTGCAATTGACAGTTACAGTGAAGATGGTGAAAAACTGGTAAGACAATATTAAAGTTGTTTCTTACATATCTGTCTCAAAAAATGGACAAAGAAACATACATCTACATTGCTTTATACATTACCACTGTGAAAAAGTTTCCTCTGCACACTTTTAGTTTTATTTCAAGTAGCCCTCTCAGTTCTTATTTTGCCTATAGAACAATAAAGCTGGTCTTAGATGGTACGAAATTTGGCTAGTTCTGCAGCAGAATTTCAATCCATTTATGGGCGTTAACACTCAGCATAAGTCAACCCATTGATCAACTTCTGTCCAATGGGACTGTTGGAAAGTCTCAGCAGTCAGAATACAATAGCAAAGCATGGAAACTTTGCACATTTATAAGGCAAATGAATGTGCTTTTATAAAAGTTTATTGTGAAAAAAAAAACATGGAGGAGAGCCAAGTTACATGATTTTCAGTTCTCTTCCATTCACAAAGTTCTCTCTGCTAAGTTATGCAAAGAGAACCCCATAAAGTACCACAGGCTCAATACTGCCACCTGCATTTTAAGTATAAGCTACAAAATTTAGGCCATGGTAGTGTGAAATGCCATTATAAATCAGCCCCTGAAGTGGATAGGATGTTAACCTACTGGCCTACAATGTAAAAATTGCATTACTTAGAAGTCACTTCCCCTTATTAAGAGGAATATTTACAGTATGTTTCAGTAAGAAGCTTTTGTTTACTATTTAGAAATTTTAGAAAAATTTGTCTTTCTGAGTCTACCTTTATGTAGCTCACAAGTATGAGATAACAGTCACCTGACCCAGTGGTTTTGCTGCCAGATAAGGGAATGTTTCACATCTTTAAGGGTTGGCAGATGTCTACTGGTCTCAGGGTGAACATTGAAGAAAATAAAAAAATCTGCCCAAATAACTGCAGTTCCTCCACAAGATAAGCAGCAGCATCTGCCTGTACTATTCTCCACCCTGCAAAGACAGAGGGCAATATTTGTTAGGGGCGGATTGTTACGACATGTCCACCCATCCTCTGACGTCTTTGGGAAACATTAGATTCCTTTATTTAGATTTATAGAGAGTAGTTTTTTTTTATTATCAAGAAAAATGTGATTATTCAAAAACAATGAGGCACAGTTACTCATAGCAGCAATTCTAGTTTTCATCTGTTAACACCAGTAAGAACTACAAAAATATCTCTGATTAAGGCATTTTGCACAAACATTTTTGCTTAGGTACTAAAGGCCAAGCTTCTATATTAAATGTAATATGTGTACTTATGTTGTAGAGTTCATATGAAGGAAACCTTGAATTCAAAGATATCAAGTTTGTGTACCCAACAAGACCAAAAGTCCAGGTTCTTCAGGGATTGAATGTGAAAGTTGCCAAAGGACAAACCCTAGCTCTGGTGGGCAGCAGTGGGTGTGGAAAGAGTACATCTGTTCAGCTACTGGAGAGGTTCTACGATCCTGTTGATGGAAAAGTGGTAAGCAAAAATGATATATGCAATAAACACAGATATGTGTATATATACACCAGATGTTAATACGGTTTTTGAAAGGCATTGGTGTGAATGGTGAAGTCGTTTAATGAAATAGCCAAATCTACCAAGTTTTGGGGAGGCACAGCTGGTAACTTATTTCTCTCTAGACTGAAGATGTCTAACTTGGAGGACAATGTCATAGCCATTCATATCTCATTGGCTTCAATTCTACAGAAGTAGCCCCAGCTCACAAAGTTCATTCATGTAGCATCCATATAGCACTCTGTTGAAGGACACTCTGTCAGTGACCTTAGCTTAAGGTACACCCCATGCAGAGCAAAGCAACGGGCTTGCCTTTATTGCCTCTCTCCCCAGAAGAGCATGCTCACCTTTCTCTTGCTACCCCGTCACTGCGGCAGCTTTAAAGAATACCCGGAACTTCCAGGTATAAAGAAGTATGTGACCCTCTCAGTGCTGTGCCAATCACCAGGCACTGTCACAGCAGGGAGCCCATAGTCTTGTCTAAGCTATAGCTTATCCTGCTCCTACAGCCAGGTTGCAGGACATCAAGGGAGAGGTCACCATGTGCTGCCAGTGAGGCAGGGACTAAAGTGAAACTGTTGCTTTTCCTTGCATGGGTGAAACACGGGTTCTCTTTTAAAGTTGCGGCTTGGGGTCACAAGATCCTGGATTCCGATTTTTAAACAAAATTCAGACATTTATATATTCGATGAGTATCAACTGGTTTGATGTGTGTTACAGTTTTTTATGATCCTCCTATTCCGTAAGACAGCTGGCAAAGCTCATTTGTTAAAAATAATGCTTTTAATGTCTAATTATCCTTTTATTCAATAATAAAGAAAAAATTATTTCAGTTTTTAACACAAGTTGAAAAGCACATTTTAAAATACCAGTTGCATAATTTATTAATAGCTATGTAACTAATCAATTTGCAGTAACAAAAAAGGCTATTTTGCAAATTTTCCTTCCACTCCTATAAATTATTCCATGAACAGGCATATTGAGCTTCAAAAATGAGAATGGCAATTTATAAAATTACAGCCGCTGATGGATTCCTGTTTTTATGGATTTGCACATTAATCAAACATTAACGTTTAGCACCAAATGTAATATGCTGCATGTAGTTATGTATTGAACTTCGCAGAGTAATCCTTTAAGATAATGTATTTTTAATAATCAGGGCTTTAGTTTTCTTGTCATTACCCTGCCAACGAGGAAGCCTAAGTAAACTTCTTCCTGAACTGCGTGACACACAGAAACAAATAACACAGACAGCTATTTGAAAAGCAAACATTTAACATTGGCTACAAAATGTGTTTAATAATGGAAATCTGTATTCAGTGTAATAATTTGCCTAGGCAAATAACTCCATATAGTTAGCAGCCTGTGGCCATCGGATGCCCACGGTGCCTAAAGTTCAATAGAAACTCCTACTTCATGCACAGATCCACAATGTTCTATAGCTCACATTCTGGAGATTAGCTGTAACTGACTGCAGAGACTGACTGTTGATGCAGATAATTGGACAAGGTTTAATTGCTGTATGGGGATTATTAATTGAATCTCTTGCTGGAGATTTCAAGTTTAGTTAAACAAAATGTTTTACAATTTGAAAATTTAAAAGGAATGACCCATATTTTATGCACCAAGCAGTTAACGCAACAGTCCACCCAAAGATATATCAGTGTTATTGGCGTTGAGCAGCCTATAAACAAACTAACATGAAATAGCCAAATACATTTCCACCATTCACATGAATACAATAATAAAGTGGTAAAAAATATAAAAAATAAATAAATATGATGGCAGTGTCCATATCCACAATAATAATCCATGCTGAGTGTATACTAAGTGGTAGATCAGTAGTTTTCAATGGTGATAAAACAAACTCAGCTTCTGTGATCCACTCAAGTCCACACTTGCAAGAGAAAAAACATGCTGTGCACTTCCACCTCTTGTCACCTCAGTGCTCACAGAACTCTAACCTTATTTAACAATCAAATATACCATATAATAAATCCAGGTTGATGTTCAGATCACAATTAGTTCCAAGTGCTCTTTGTATCCTTCAGTGGCAGCGCCTCCCTCCTAATCCATGCTCCCCGGCCCCCAATCTACAAGCAGGGTGCCGGGCACATGGATTTCAATGTTTTTTTTTTTTTTTTTAGCACATGATTAGAGCCTGTGGCTCTAATTGGCTTCAAAAAAGGGGTGGACTCGGGGGAAAAAGAGCACTGCGCCCTGAGCCCACCCACTTGTGTGACAATAGTGATTTAATATTCACTATTGTCTTCCTACTTCTCCTCCCAGCCAATCTGGAAGCCGGTCTTAAGACCTGATTGGCCGAGAGGAGAAGCGATCGTATTATCCGTCTGGGAGAAGAAGCAGGAGGGAAGCCGTCGAAGGGGGACACGGAGGAGGCAGCCGCTGAAGCTGCCAGCAACCTGAATGGGGTAAGTGCTGGGCTGGTGGGTGAGCGACGGGGGAGGGTTTGTTGGGCGAGTGATGGGGGGGTTTGATCGACCGTCCTGAAAGGGAGGGGGGATCGGTTTGTTTGCCACCCCCCAAAAAGTGGAGCACTAGCTGCCACTAGTATCCTCCCAAGTAAACTGTACAGAATCGAGTACTGGTCCCTTTCAAGGTGCTGTTTATCGAGTTATTGAGTGTATCACAGAAGCAAAGTTTTTCATCACAATTGAAAATTACTGCACTACCACTTAGTATACACTCAGCACTGATTATTATGGTTGTGGACACTACCATCCAGTCTTAATTTCGTCAACAAAAATGTTTTCGTCAAAGTTTTCATCAGCTGCATTTTTACAGTGACTAAAACAAAAAGTACAGCACATTTTTGTCCACTGACTGATTTTTGATGAAAGTGTGAGGCAGGGATGTTTACCTTCGTGAACCAACTTACAGTTTTCTCTGAGCTCCGCCTGCTTCCACTCCCAGCAAGCAAGCAAGTTGAATCGACTGTGTGCACCATCCGTGATGACTGCCAGAGACCAGAGCAGAACTGTGCATTACAAGCAGGCCTTTCCGAGTCCCGACGAGACTGTCCCACTTCCGAATCCCGACTCACAAAATGATCGCCCACATCCAGAGCAGAAAACACACTGTGAATGTGTAGTACTAGTGTACATTACAAGTACAGCAGGCCTGAAGCCCACCGTCTGTCCAGAGCACACTGTGTGCATTACAGGCCTCCTCTGACCACTGGCAGAGGCATCCAGGGCACTGTGCATTGCAGGCCATCCCTCAGACCTGAGACCACCATCCAACACTGTGCCGCATCACAGGCCTCGTCTGACCAGTGACCACCGGCATGGCGGCATCTAGTGCACTGTGCATTACAGGCCATCCCTCAGACGTGAGACCACCATCCAGCACTCTGCAGCATTACAGGCCTCCTCAAACCGTCCAGAGCGGCTAATTCTGTATCTGTGAGTTTGTTCAAACCTTAAAATAATTTTTTTTACCCCAGGAGTATATATTGAGTTTGGAAATTCTAGAGAAATTCTTAAATAATGCATTACAATTTAACTAAACACATTCGATTTTAGTTGACCAAAATTATTTTATTTGACTAAAATGAACTGGAGATTATGGTCGACTAAAATATGATGACTAAAATGGCATTTTAGTCAAAAACTATGACTAAAACTAAAACACTTGCAGAAGACTAAAATGGGACTAAAACTAATCGAAATTTGCTGCCAAAATGAACACTGCTACCATCATATTTTATTTCTAATATTTTTATCACTTTATTATTGTATTCATGTGAATGGTGGACAATTTATATGGTTATTTCATGCTAGTTTGGTTATAGGTTGCGCAACTCCAACAACACTAATACATTTTTACACTGTGGGAACGCATTAGGTGTTGCAGCAACCCTTTATTGCTATTATTAACACTTATCATTTTGTTTTATTTCGCATTTTATTTAGAGGATAAATTCATGCAGGAGTCCTTTTTTTGTTTATTTTCGTTTCCCACCCAAAGATAACCTGTCAGTGATCAGTGAATAATAGTGGACTGGTGTAACCATAGGAATCCTATACCTGTCAGCAGTGAGTTCTGATCATTGAAGTTCATTTTCACTCCAAAGTGGGCTTCACCCTCCCCATTCAAACCCTGTAGTCTAACTGCTTGAGCTATATTCTCCAATATGTAAAAGTTGCAATAGAGTGAGAGGTAATGGCCCATTGTAACCTGAAAACTCAGGTGCACAGTTCTCACCCCTCCTGGGTGACTATGATTGTGTCAAAGCTGACATACCAGTGAATACTGGTGTCTCCCAATTTCACCTTGGCAGGGCTCTTCTTTGATGTTGCATCACGTAACCATGGCCATGTAGTCAATGATGGCATGGTAGTGTCTTGTAATTACAGTTGATGAGGTATTTGTCAAATAAGAAGGCTAGAGGTGGAGAGATGACATAGGACTCTCTGTGCTATGTGGCAGAGGTGTGCAAGGTTGGCTGAACGAATGTGCCGGCAAAAGGATCGCTAATGATACAGGGGGGGGGATTCCTACCCCCTTTGTATGTGTTGCCCATCGACTGTTTCAGCAATGAGGTGATGCCTCGACTGTTTCAGCAATGAGAAGCCTGAATTGTTGGTGAGACAGATGTAAGGTAGGGAGACCTTTAGGCAGGGGAATGTTTTCACTCCATGCTTTGTCCTCTGCAACCATCCTGCCATTGACAAGTTTGTCACCAGTGACAGGATCGCCATTGTGACATAGTCCCAACTGTTCTGACCTTCTGTAAACTGAAATATTTTTAGTTAAAATGCTACTTCACTTAGCACACAATTAGAAATGGTAAATGATGTTGCTTCTATCTCAACCCAGCTTGTCATTTCCAGCAAATGGGTTTATTATTCCTCTGAGATGGCATGTCTGCATCAAGCCAATGATAAGCAATTAAAAAATATGCAAGTAGTATGATATACAGTAGTGAAAACTTTGTTCTAAGCAGACATTCTGTCTCTTTTTATAGCTTGCGGATGGAATAGACACAAAAACGTTGAATTTAAAGTGGCTGAGATCCCAAATGGGAATTGTGTCTCAGGAGCCCATGCTGTTTGACTGCAGCATTGCTGAAAATATTCAGTATGGTGCTCTGGACAGAGAAGTGACGTATGAAGAAATTGTAGAAGCTGCAAAGGCTGCAAATATCCACACTTTCATTGAAAATCTTCCAGATGTAAGTAAACAAAAATGATTTTAATATGTTTCTGCAGAAGTGATTTAAAGAAAGAATAAATATGTGTTAAGCTATCATTTTTTTTTAGTTAGTTTTCAGACCTGCACACATGTGGCTATAGATTTAAGCTATTGCTATGCATACCGGGGAGAAATGTTTAGCTTGATGGTACACTTTAAGCAAGGGTGGATTGGAAATTCTGGACTGGACTGACTTGCAACTTTGGGTTATGAGCTACTGTGTTCATTTTTTCCCTTTAGCCTTGCCTGTAAACCTGTGAGACTTTTCATTTATCTGGGTCATGGTATAGCTATATAGTTATAGTTGGTCCAATTCAGCTGGACCTGTTTAGAAGAGTTCACGTTGAATCAGTTTTTCAGAAGCTACCGCAAAGTAGTGGTGATAAATCTTAATTTTTATTTATTTTTTTAAATAAATCCACATAATGTGATTAACTTTTTTCTTGTTAAAAGTTTTTATTAAGCATTAAACAATAAACAGGTGTACATACTTCTTAAGCTTAAAGAAATAACAGAATTATATCTTACGATATTTAGAGATACATATGTGGAATGAATTGTACAACACAAGTATTTCCATGTGATTGCAAAAATTTACACACATTTTGGTAAGAAGAAATAAATTCAGTTATAAATAAAGAATTGAAACGTGAATGCGTATCACTTTTTGTGTGTTTAAACTTAAATGAGTAATTGAAGTCAAAATAAGTAAGAACTCTCATTAGTTGAATTTTATATACCTAAGCTGTAGAAAAGAAAAATTCGTTTTGGAGATAGGTATATAGGTGTCGTCTGGGAAGATGATAGGGGTGAAATCGTTTTATATGATAGTCTGGATATTATTTATAATATGAATTATATAGTTTTAGCAAAAGTTAAATAGGTAGAGGTAAGAAAATGTACATCTAGTACTTCTTATTGTAAGATCAAATATCCTGGGAATATAGGGAGAAAGGAGGGAGATAGTCAGGAGTGTTAAAAGGGTACTTTGTAAGGACGCTCCAGGGGACCAGGGTATAACTAGGGGTGACCCTTCACATATTATGGTAATGGAGGGTTACCCTGTAGTATTGAGGGATCATTCTGTAGGTCCCGAAAATCCTGAGATTCGGTAAAATGAATCCAACAAGACCATGTTTCAAGAAATTGTGTTTGTGTTTCTCTAGATTGGTGGATTATTTCTTCCATGTGTACTGTTTTTTGAAGGCGGGTGAACCAGTCTTTCACAGTTGGTGGAAGTGTGGATCGCCAATTCCTTGGAATACACATGTTTGCAGCAGCTACCATGTGCATCTGTAGGGAATGTAAGTAGGTGCGTTTTGTGCATGCTGGGTAGTGTAAGAGGAATTGTGCTGGGGAGTAGTCTAGTTTGTGTGTTGTTACCATTTGTATCACTTTATGAACGATCGCCCAGAAAGGTTGAATTTTATTACAATGCCACCATATATGCAAGAGAGTTCCAGTCTCAGTACAACATCTCCAACATATTGGGGAAAGTGATGGGTAAATTTTATGTAATTTAGATGGAGTATTATACCATCTAGATAATATTTTGAACGCATTCTCTTGCACGCAAACATTTAGGGAACCCTTATGGGCGATCGTATAGATAAATTCCCATTGATTGTTGGGTATATGTAGGGAGAGGTCTTTTTTCCATCGTTCAATGTTAACCTGGTTCTGTGGTGGATGTTGGGGGAATAGCATAGCGTATGAGAAGGAAATTAGGTGACGTTGGGGTTCCGTTTTAAGGCACATATCTTCGAATGGAGTAATAGGTCTGGACCATTCTGCAACGGCTGCTTGCGAGTTCAAAAAATGTTTAATTTGTATAAAGGACCAATAGGGCAGCACCTTAGGTTTGAGTATTTCGGAAAGGTCTGAAAATGAGAGAAGTTTATTATCCTTATAAAAATGCATGGTGCGGATGTTGTCAGACGGCCATAAATCTCTCAGATAGCAGGCCTTCATTCCAGAGGGAAACAAAGGATTCCATCTGAGAGGGGTTAAAGGGCCATTAGTATCTGAGATCTTATATTTAGTACACGCTTGCTTGAAGACACGTAATGTGGGTAAGATTAAGGGGTGGTCCTTATAGTATTTGGATATTTTTGGGAAATGTAACCAAGGGGTTTGAGCTAAGGGTACCGGGGAGAAATGATTTTCTATTCTGACCCAATCTTTAACTGAGGTATGGACATTCCAGTCTACAACTCTAGTAAGGTGACTTGCTATCTGATACTTACGAATGTCGGGTATTCCCAATCCTCCTCGTACTTTTGGGGAGGTAAGTTTACTATAATTTAGTCTAGGGCGAGTAGAACCCCAGATAAATTTCGTACAAATTTGTCTAAAGGATGTGAAAAAAGACGGTGGGATATGGACAGGTACTGTTTGGAGAATATATAGTAATCTCGGCAGAACGTTCATTTTGATAATGGACGCTCTACCAAACCAAGAAAAAAGGCCCGTTGACCATTTCTTAAAGTCTTCAGTAATGGTTTGCAACAAAGGCTGGTAATTAGCTGAATATAAGTCTGATAGTGAAGCAGTTATTTTAATGCCTAGGTAGGTTAGATATTTATTATCCCATTTAAAAGGAAAATTGTGCTGACATTGTTCACATTGTCTCAAGGGGAGTGAGATGTTTAAAGCTGTAGACTTTGCAAGATTTATTTGTAAATTTGATATGGATTTAAAATGTTCTAATGTTTTAAAAAGGTTGGGTAACGTGATCAGTGGTTCAGAGAGAAATAAGAGTACGTCATCTGCAAAAGCAGCTGTCTTATATGTATTACCTTTTATTTCAATTCCCTTAATGTTAGGATTCTCTCTAATATTCCTCAGTAGGGGTTCCATAGTTAAGATAAAAATCAACGGGGATAGAGGGCAGCCCTGACGTGTACCGTTGGAAACGGAGAAGGCGTTTGACAGGTGACCATTAACCCTAACCCGAGCCGTGGGTGTGGAGTAAAGCATGAGTATGAAATTAAGCATGCGTTCTGGTAAACCTATATGCTTCAAAGTTTCAGTCATATAATCCCAGGCCACCCTGTCAAACGCCTTCTCCGCGTCCAAGGATAAAAAGAATCCTTTTTTTTTCGAAGAGACAAGCCAGTGATAAATATTTATTGCTTTCAGGGTATTGTCCCTTGCCTCCCTTCCTGGAACAAACCCTACTTGGTCAAGGTGAATTAGGTCAGGAATCAAAGGAAGTAGTCTGTTAGCTAATATTTTGGCATACCATTTTAGATCAACATTTAATAGGGAGATAGGCCTATAATTTGTCACCAAGCATGGATCCTTTCCTGGTTTTGGAATAACTGATATATGAGCTGTTAATAGATCTCTTGGGGGTTTCGTTGGTGTAGCATATGTATTAAAGGTAGATATGAAAAAAGGAGTTAATATATAATTATAAGCCTTATAATATCCTACTGTCAAGCCATCTGGCCCTGGGCATTTACCTGTTTTTAAGGATTTTAGTGCGTTCTCTGTTTCCTCTAAAGTGATTGGTTTGTCGAGTATTTGACGGTTTAAGTCTGATATAGGGGATGGACTATATTGATTGAGAAAGTCTGTTATAATTGACTTTCTATCTGGATTGCCTGTACTTGAATTTGTGTCAGTTTGGTTATATAGTTTGGTATAATACTGTACAAATTGATCAGCTATGTCAGGTGTGGATGAGACCTTCTTGCCTTTAGTATCTGTAAGGGTGTGAATCGTGTTAGCAGATCTCTTCGATCTTAAGGCCCTAGCGAGCATTTTACCAGCCTTGTTGCCAAACTCATAAAACGTTTTTTGGCGTAGGATAAAGGATCGTTTCGTTTGTTTGTCCAGCATTTCCATTAATTGTTTTCTGAGGGTTATCAAGGAGGTTAGTGTATCTTGGGCAAGAGTTTGTTTATGTACCTTTTCTAATTTATAGATTTTGTTAGTCAGATCGTTAAAGAGTTTTTGTTGTAGTTTACGTCTCTTAGCAGCAGCCGCTATGAGGATACCCCTAACAACACATTTATGTGCTTCCCAATGAATTGGTGGTGAAGTATCGGAGGCTGAGTTATTTATAAAGTATTGTTTTAGGCAGTTTTCTATTTCACTATTAATGGATTCATCTGTGAGGAGGGATGGATCAAGTTTCCAAGTACGGGTTCTGGGTAACACATCCGGGAAGGACAGACAAATAGATATTGGATGGTGATCTGATAGGTACATGGGGTCAATCGAGGTTGAGAGAAGAAAGGGTAAATCGGATTGAGTAATGAAAAAATAATCTATCCTAGAGTATTTGTCATGGGGATTAGAGTAAAATGTAAAATCTTTGCAATCGGGGAATAAAGTACGCCAGGAATCATGTAAGAATAAAGATTGTAGTTCACCTTTAATTGCTTTAAGAGCAGAGTATGGGATGGATGATAAACCATTAGACGTGTCTAGTATGGGGTTCATGGGAATGTTAAAGTCCCCTCCTAATATCAATGTGCCTTCTTGAAAATCAGCAAGACGTCTGGTAATTTCCCGAAAAAAGGATACCTGACCGGAATTTGGGGCGTATATATTGGCCAGCGTGATCTGCTTGCCTTTCAGAGTTCCTTTTAGAAAGAGGAATCTGCCTGCTTTGTCTATCAAAGAGTCTGTAATAAGCATAGGGTTATGTTTTGCTAGTATAATGGATACTCCTTTAGTTTTGGACATGGGATTTGTGGCGTGATAAGCTATAGGGTAATGTATATTGTATAGTTTTGGAGTGGAATCTCCCCTAAAGTGTGTCTCTTGGACAAAAATTATGTCTGCTCGGTTGCGTTTCATTGTCGTTAATAGCTGGGATCTTTTTTCCGGCACATTCAAGCCTTTTGCATTGAGAGAAATAATTTTGAGTAGGGTATTCGATAATGTAGGGTTTGAAGGAGCCATTTTTCTTTATATGTGAACTTCGGTTTATCTGTTGTCCAAAAGGAGGTCAAGAAGATAAAGGAAGTATATGTATATGTACAATACAACAGAATTATGTACTTCCTTATAGTAGGAAAGTGACTGGTCCCCTGGAGCGTCCTGTGAGGGGTTAAGGGTAGAGTCAAGGTAATGTAGGGGGGTATTAGACTAGGCCTTAGGATAAGGTTAGGGATTATCAAGGGGGAACCGGTGGTAGGCGAGGACCTGCTCGCCTACTACAAAGGGATGGTTAGGGTACCGGTGAGAGTCAGTGGTATACAGGTTTTAGAAATTCGCTGTGTTACCAATAAAAGTAGCACCACTCTTTGGGAGTCAGCTAGGATGAGAATAGACGGTTTATAGGACTCTGTAATACATCCCGTCAGACCGTAGACCCTCAATAAGAAATGACAATCTAAATGGTAAGTAAGTAAGGGGAAATTAGTTATAAGTAGAGACATGGGTTCATTATATAGAAGGTAAAGATATTATTGGACCTGAAGTCCTTCGGGCAATGAGAACCAAGAAAATCGTGTATGATGTTGAGGATAGCATGGAGAAAAGTACTGAACTGAGTGTGGTGTGTCAGAGGCCTAAGGGTGTATACAACATGGAGATAATTCTCCTATAAAGGGAGTGTATTTATGTGGTATTGGAAGAATAAAGTAGATGAACTAAGATCCAAACATTGTATCATCATGGTTGGAAGTTAGCAACAGGTTCTCCGCATAAAACATAAACATGCGATGACCACTAAGGGATGAAAGAGAAAAAAAAAAAAAAAAAAAAAAAAAGGGGATTCTAAACCTATATTTATGTATACACACATATATGCACACATATATATATACCCATACATGTACACATCTAAACATAAGACATTAATAACCGTCAATAAGTTTCAGCATGAGTTCTTCTTGTGTTAAGTAAGGTAATATGTGGGCCTAAACGAGTGCTTACGGTCTTATAAGGTAGACTGTATCTTTAAATAGAAAGGAGCCCAACAAAAAAAAAAAAAAAAAAAAAAAAAAAAAAAAAAAAAAAGGGGGGGGGGGGAACCCCCACACACAAACCTCCCTCCCCCAACCCATCTTTTCTCCAAAAAGAAAGTTATCAAGGTATTTGAACTGTCTAATAGTTCAAGGGCATTTAGGGATTCCGATTTATACCCCAAATCTCCTATCCTAAATTATTCTCCATAACAAAGGATAGACAGTTAACAAATGTGTTTGAGTCTCATATAGCCCATACCTTCATTTATATTAACTAAGCCATTACCACAATGAGCTTATTCCTTGCTAGATGATAAAAGCAATAAGAATGTATCCTAAATCAAATCATGGGTGAATAAATATGACCATATGAAACATATATCCATCCGCACACTTTACCTATATAATACTACCAGCAAAAGTAACAGGGTGTTTGAGCTGTATAGTGGAATAATGGGATTTGGGGAATTTCATGCATTCCCCAAAGCTTCTATCCACATTACTGTTTGGAAAAATTGTATATAATTGTGCTGTGTTCACATTTAATTTGTCTCTTCATTTATACAAACTAGGCTTATATACCAGTGTATCTGTTACTGACTAAGAATTAAATGAAATAAATTGTGTAACAAAACCAGTACCATGAGTGGATGGTCATGACCATATAGAGTACTTCGTTTTCAGTCTCGTGTCAAGCATTCAATGGTATCTGGAGAGCTGTCATTTTCTTGGAGAATGAAGAGGAGATATCCTGCAAATAAGTCAAACTCAAACAAAACAAAACCAAAAAAAAAAAAAAAAAAAAAAAAAAAAAAAAAAAGGAAAGAAAGATGTATCATGGAAGAAGATCAAGTAGTTGATTCTACTAAGATGATTTAGTAAACTATACTGATATAGTATAAGTAACTAGTGATCTCTGCGGGCTCTCCTTGGAAGTGGAGCTGATGTAGGACTGACTGATTGTAGAGGCGGTGTAGCATTCACATTCCTCCTTGAGGTTGATGGAGATCTGCGTCTTCTGAAATGTGAGGCCTGCGTTTCCATCTGGTCTGTTCCGCGTGGTTGGATGGAGAAGTTTGACAGTGGAAAGTCAGAATACCAATTAGGTACAGGGGTATACGGGATGTCAAGAATTTGACAGAATGAATCTAGGTCTTCAGGGACCCTTAAAATGGCTGTGCGCCCTTGATTAGTGGCTGCAAGGGCAAAGGGAAATTTCCAGCGATATGGTATATTTTTGGATTGAAGTATTTCTAATAGCGGGCGTAGATCTTTCCTGTGTCTGAGGGTTATTGCAGATAGGTCTTGATATATAGATATTCTATGGCCCTCATATTCAGTCGTGCGTTTAATTCTGGCCTGTTTTAAGATATCTTCTTTCAGCCTGTAGTCATTAATAAAGCAAATGACATCTCTGGGAGGGTCTGTGTCCCTTCCTTTAGGTCTAAGAGCCCTATGTATGCGATCCATGTTAATGACTTCAATACACTGACTTTCCAGTAACTGACTAAAGATGGCTGATACTGTGGCATGCAGCTGGGTATTATCCACACTCTCAGGGAGGCCTCTCACTCTTAAGTTATGGCGTCTTCCCCTATTCTCGAGGTCTTCGACATGTCTTTGAATGTCCCTTAATTGCATAGTGTGTGTGCTTACCGTGGCCGTCACTTTCCTTAGTACCGAATTGTGTACGTTCGTTTTTTGTTCCACATCCTGCATCCTTCCCGCCATTGCCTGTAGTTCCTGCCTTAGGTCTGTCATGGCTGCGGTGAAGGTATCCTTGATGTCATTTGCCACAGCACGTAGATCTTGTAAGGTAGGATGTTGTGAAGTACCAGGCATAGCCTCAGGAGGAGTCATGGACGGAGTGAGTGTAATGCCGCTCTGCGCCTGTGAGGCGGCTGAGGTATTCGCCGCCATATTGGATCTCTGAGGCCTGGAGAGCTCCGGGACGCCGCGGCTGCTCTGGTCCCCGGTTCGCCTCGGGGATCTAGAACGGGATGCCGAAGAGGTGCGGGAGGCAGTCCCCATGCTCGGTGAGTCTTTTTTAAGTGCTGGTTCCCCGTTCAGGCTAAAGAGGGGCCACGGTCTGACGGAGCGCTCGGTTTAAGCGGCCATCTCTCCTCACGGCTAGCCACGCCCCCCAATGTGATTAACTTTTTTACTAGCTTAAGAAAATAAAATTATGATCTGGTACCTATAGTGCCATGCCTCCATCCCATTACATATCAAAACAAAACAAAATATTTGCCCCATTACTGGCTAACCCTTGCCTGTACACACATAGTGATATATTGACCTATTTGAAACTTGATAGGCAGATGTTCTTAGCAGAACTTCAAATTGTGCCCAACTTTCTTGGCCACTGCAGAGATAATAAAAAGAACAGATAGCTATAAATTGGTGTGTTTTTATTGTAATCAGATCTACATTCGAAAGGTATATACATGTTTACATTATTTTTCATTATTTTAGAAATACAACACACGTGTGGGTGATAAAGGTGCTCAACTCTCAGGAGGACAGAAGCAGAGAATTGCCATTGCCCGAGCCTTAATACGGAAACCCAAAGTTCTGCTGCTGGATGAGGCAACGTCCGCTCTTGACACAGAAAGTGAAAAGGTTAGTTTGTTTTTTAAACATGGGCTGTGAAGGATTTTGGTCTCCAGAGCTCACTATTCTTACAGTTTCTTTTTAAATCAATGCTTATTTATTTGTGCTTCCTAGAGCCCCCTAAAACTGGTGCCACATTTGAAATTCCTCTGAGTAAGACCCATTAAAAAATGTAGAAAAATGCAAGAATGTGTGAAATAAATAAACCAAAATGTTTAACTAGTAGAAGCCATTGTAATTTATATTTTAGCAAGGCAGGGGAAATTCTGATTACTGGTTGGTTAGGCACTAAGGCTCTTATAGTAAATACAGGGTCCTTGGTTTAGTAACACTTTATCTGGTCTCCCAGAGTACGCAGAACATGGAAATGTAATAGTTTTAGTAAATATAAACTGCTAAATAGCTTTTCTCATCAGCAGTATATAGCAGTCTTGTGACTTCTATCAGTGTCGGGTTAAAGCTTGTAGGAGGAGTTTTCATTCTCCCCTGATTGTCCTATGAGGCTTCAGGACCCCTGACCCTCTGTCTGGACAGTGCTGATTGGCCCTATGCTGATCACATGCACTCTCCCGGAAAAAAAAACTCTCTAGCAATACACACCAAACTGAGCATGTGCAGCTTGCCCACAAGGCTCTCTTCTATCAGGAGATGGTTTTGGGAGAGTGGAAAAAGAGGAGGGTCAGAGAACACAGTATCAAACAGCCTTTTTGCACAGTGCAGAGAATTAACCCCTTAGGTTTCACAGTGAGCATAACAAGCATGCTTTACTGCATATACAGACTATTTTTACTGTTGTGGGTTTAGTAACACTTCAAGCAGCCATTCTCAACCAAGGTGGTGGTAAATTTACTTACATAGCACATTCAACTCTGTTGTCTTTTCCAGCATATCCTTTACATAACCAAAGAAATGTAGTATTATATTTTATGTGAATGACAACCGTATTCAATTTCCCGAACCCATGTGTTGTGCTTTATGGCCAAATATATTTCATTATTCCGAATTTAACATTATATCTCCTTTTTTTTATTTTTTTAAACCACTCATGAACAGATGTGCCGTTTTAGGCAGACCGAATATAGGAAATGACTAAAAATGACACTTTTGCACAGTTACATTTTAATGAAAATATTTTATGGTTTGAAGGGTGAACTTTCAATTGTTCCACCAAATGAAGCAGTATAATGTTTTTAACACGTTTCTTGACTTTTTAATATTACAGATTGTGCAGCAGGCTCTGGATGATGCCAGACAAGGCAGGACATGTGTGGTGATTGCACATCGACTCACGACAGTACAGAACGCTGACATCATTGCAGTCATTCAGAACGGGAGAGTCATTGAGCAAGGGACGCACCCCCAGCTGCTGGCTAAACAAGGAGCATATTATGCTCTTGTAAATTCCCAAGTAACTAACTGATAAAAAGATTGATGTTTTCATGGCTACATTTATACTTGCACTAAAAGTCTCAGAGCAAAAGGCCACAAGCATGGCATTGCTGTCTACAAACTGTGAAAAACCAGAGCATAGATTTTGCTGGTAAAGAGACCAGGCAGGACACCCAGCTGATAGTAGTATGGGTAACTGCATTGGTTTAATACCCAAAATAGTTCCGGTCTAGGGACTGTGATTTAAAGTGCACTTTGTAATGAAGAAAATTGATAGATGTATGTATTAGCACGACCATCTAAATATATCAGTCACCTCTAATATCTCTATAATACTTTTTTAACACACCTTTTCTTACCTGGAAATACATTTATAAGACAGTAGATTTCTGCCAGATTGTTGTTTTTGTTATAACTCTGTAACCGTGCTGCTATTATCTGTCTTCTGGACAACAGGCAATTCTAGGCTTATTTTATAACCAAATATGTGTACCGTGAACCTTGCAAACAGACCAGCCATCCTATTCACTGTGGCTACTGTAATGTTGAACTCTAGGCAGATATACCAATTAAGCCAGTGGATAGTTAGATATACATTAAACATCATAAAATGTATTTTACATAATAGTAGCATAAATTTCCAAATCTGTATTTATATCAGCTTCCTGTAATCTGTGCAGCATCACTTAGTCATAGGGAGGGGCAGAAGTTTGAGCCAATCAGGAATTAGGACCTGACTGCTTTGTACAAAATTTTCACAGGAGGGGAGAGCAGAAGGACCATCAACTTTGTGTTTTTTATCATTGACTAGTAGGCTAAGTAGGATCCTTGACCAGGCTGTGTAGCTAGTCTGTAGAGAGCCCCAGGAGTGTGGTTGGGTGCCTGTATTACACTACTGATTGAAAAAAAGCTATAAATGTTTTGACAGTTCACACATATATGCATTCAACTGTGTCTTTAGAGGTGTGCAATAAAGTAGAGTCTGACTGATATGGATACAGAAATTCGCACATAACAAATGTTAAAAATAGTTTTATGTTTTTATTTTTACATGTGTGGCTTTTTAGATGTCAACTGTGAATATTAAGACATGAATGTAGAACACTTTAATGCTTTGTGTATATTTTTTGACGTTGTTCTTGTAATGTTTGAAAACTTTTAACTTTACCCAGCACTGAAAGCTCACTTTTTGGTTGGCACCACGGCACTGGTTAGTGTCTCCTTGCCTTCCTATAACAAAGGTACCATTTTTTTCACAGGGGGCCCCCACAGGAAGGAATTATGCCATCATTTGTTAGGAATCCATGTAAGAAAACTTCCTGAATGTTGCTTGGTACTCTGATTATGTTAAACTTTCAGCTTTGATCTCAGATTAAAGGCAACTGCACTTCCAAGAGCATTAAACATCTTCGATAAATCATCTTGTGACCAAGCCAGTAAGATTTCCGCACACATTTTAAGCTCCACCCACCCCATAGGTCTATTTTTTTCTGTTGTGTTTTGTTGTTTTTATTAAAAAATAAAAGATAATCTGAGAAGTGAGACATTCTTTTCATAATTGAGGCATTAGAACAAAGAACTACTAGGGAGGTCTTACCATTGCAGTCCATGAGAGATATGAGCAGCCTGTAAATCCTTCAACCCAGCAGCATCGGATCAAAGCCAAAATTTCCATTTTGGGTAAACTTAGCCTTTGATCTACATCTTGTGCTGTCTAACGTACTGTAAATGTTATGCGTTTATGATTTGTATCCGTACAATGTACATACTAAATCAAACACTATTTTTATTATAGGTCTTTGTGATATTTGTATGTATTATTGTATACAGTTATTAAATGGTTTTGTATATACCTTTGAAATGTTGTAAAATAGAAGAAAAATAAACTTTATTAGCTTGTATTTTTAATGCTGGAGTCCGTGTCTTTCTTCAAGAAAAATGCAAATAGGCATGCCGCTGGTATGGCAACAGTGTTATATATTGCATAATAATTTACAGAGCATAAAAGACCAAACTCAGTACAATAACTGCTCTTACAGCTTAGAAGTGCATTCAATGTGTTTTGCATTCTGCACCCACTAAATGTTCTACATGGCCAATGTTTATCAAAGGAAAATGTCACCTATTTTTCTACAGAAATATGTTCATTCTGATTGTAACCTCTTCATATTACTAAGCTGTATACAGAAAAATATGTATAAAGCAGTCTGTTTAGCATACATTTACTCATATAAGGCTTTATTTATTAATGTGTCTGTGAATATGTTTGCTCCAGGCACCAGCATTTTCTTCACTTTTTTATTCTCCTACTGTGGTATAGGAAAATGAATGGAGAATGCCCTTTTGTTTCTACAGGCAGAAATGTGAAATAAGGCCACTGATGATTTCCAACAATGGTAGACCATACTTTAGTGTGTCTGGGACAGGTACACTTTTATAACCAGCGATATAAAATAGTTGCTGATTACAACAAACCCGTCAGGATAGAAATGCAAGAGCAGTCATTGTTAAAGTGTTAGTTAAGGCAACCTTTTTATTTAGTTTTGAATATTATAAGGAAGGTTTAGACCCTCTCTTGGGTTTTTATTGCTGTCGTTGTGCCCACTGGGGAGCTTCACCCCGTCACCAGGATGGTGACAATTGAAAATTAAGTGAAATCCAAAATAGGGCTGTCACCAGAGCTGGAGCTGAGGGGCTTATTAATCCAACAGTTACAAATGTTCTGGTGACAACTGTCTAATGCAGCGTACGCATGGTCAGAATTCTCATCGGAAAAAGCTCTGATGGTTTTCCCGTCGGAATTCCGACAGAATTTCACTCAAATTGTCTTGCTTACAAACGGTCACACCAAATTTCGACGGTCAATAACACCGCGGCATACAACACGTTCAACAGCACTATAAAAGGGAAGTTTAATGCTTCCGAGCATGCGTCGAGTTGTTTCCAAACATGCGTCGGAATTTTGCGTGTCGGAATTACATGCACACGATCGGAAAATCCGGAAAGGTTTTCCGTCGGAAAAATTAAGAACAGGTTCTCAATCCAAAGTCCGGCAGAAATTACGACAGAAAAAGACCGATGGGCATACACACGGTCGGAAAATCCGATGAAAAGCTCCCATCGGAAATTCCGACCGTGTGTACGCGGCATAAGAGATGAATTCCCTTTACTTTGGTGCAAGTTTTTTACTTTCTGCATATCTCCAAGACCAAGAACTAGATCTCAAATTTTGTGTGACGGAAATTCCTATGGAAAATGTGTGATGGAGCCTACACACGGTTGGAATTTCCGACAACAAGGTCCTATCACACATTTTCCATCAGAAAATCCTATCATGTGTACTGGGCATTAGTGTTGCAGTCTCCCCTTCTAAAGATGTAGAGCGAGGTAAGAGGATCATATCTACTTCTGATTAATATCAGTTCTCTGTTACCTGTGCATATGTAGCACATTTGTTGGAAGAATGGAGGGCTTTCTAAAGGAGTATTATTGTACACAATCTAGAGGTTCATTTTGCTTGATAATGGGACTAAATAGCATGAAAGGTGATATTTACAATGGCTTGCAAAGAATATCTTATTTAAAGGTGAATTAAGGAATATATTCAGCCAAGTGCTATAGTATGCTAGAAAGTCCAGGCAGCTGCAAAAGAATCTTCTGGAGTAAGTGTACTATATTACCTTGTTAGATAAGTGGACAATTTACCTAACTATTACTTAAAATATTCACTTTTCTACTTTAAAGCTGAGCTCCACCCGATTTTAAGAGAATATATCAAGCTGATTAAATAGATGTCATAAAGCAAAAACAGGACTTTTTTTTTTCTACTGTACCTATTTTCTTTTCTTCTCATGTAGTCTAGTTCCTGTATCTTGTGATTGCGGATATGGGCGGGGTTAGTGCGGATATTTTGTAATATCCTCTATCCACACTGTCTCCTGGGAGCTTGTGTCATTGTTCCCAGGAGTCAGTGCGGCGGCCTGGCTCAGCTCCATTGCCATCACAACGGGGCAGGACTTCCGACAACGACGCCCGTTGCGATGGCAACCTGAGCTGTTGACGGCGCTCCTAATGAAACTTACTGCGCATGCGCGAGATCAGGAATACAACGCACAGTGCATGCTGGTCAATCAGCGACCCTGTATCCCGGAAGAGGATGCCTGTGGGCTTCACATGCCCACAGGCAAGATGAGAACCGGCTCCAAGAACATTTAAAAGTTGATTTTAAAAGAGAAAACGGACATCTTTAAAACTGAAAACCTGGAACAAGTTTAAAATACATAATCTTTTTGATTGTACCAAAAAAAATAAAACGTTTTGGGCAGTGGAACCCCGCTTTAAAGAACAAGCAATACAGGCACTTTCAGGCCAAAGTAGGTAGAACTTTAAATACATTTTTCTAATTTATAGAACAAACATTACAGTGACCAGATAAAAATCCGGTAAGAGAACCTAGAATCAAAACACAGGTAATTTTTTTCCAGGCTGACCCATGTTTTCCCCCAATAATACTGGGTGCACATCCAGCTCATCAAAAAGTCCATAAAGCAAAATAGTTGATGACCACAATCCAGTAAAAAATTCCTTTTGTTGATTTATATCTATACATTTGTACAACAGCTGGAGTGAGCCTTATAATGTGTTTCATGGCAATGAGTGCTTAATCAAAGCAACTCATTAGTGTGAAATTACTTCACTCCTTTTGTTGTTCCAGTTTCCAGATATATAGCCATAAAGGAATCTTTTTACTAGAGTGAGTACATCTGCTATTTTTCTTTAAAGAGAACATAAAACTTGACATAATATTCACCAGAGCTACCAAAATAATCTGTTAACCTCACTGCAAATGGGTATGCCCTCTTAAGCCCCATACACACGCGCGGACAATCCGTGGACCAGGTCCGTCGGACCATGTCCGTCATACTTTGTCTGATGTTGGTTTTGCGTACACACGATCGGACAAAGTTGTCGGAAAATCCGATCATTCTGAACGTGGTGACGTTTGTTGCCTACGACGGGACTACGTAGAGGCTAGTAGCCAATAGCTTTGGTCTTGTAATGTGATCTGAGCATGCGTAGCACTTTGTCCGGTCGGACAAGTGTACACACGCTCGGATTTGGTGTGATCGGACCGGGTTGACGGGAAATCTTTCCAGCAGGAGATAAGACTTTGTCCGACGGACAAACCGACGAACACTGTCCGATGGTGCATACACACGGTCTGATTTTTCAACAACCTTGTCCGATCGGACCAAATTGATGAAAAAGTCCGACCGTGTGTATGGGGCTTTAGGGTTGTCGCTGACTGTCCCAGGAACATCAATTCCATATCAACTCCAAATGGATGAGCCACCTGGATCTCTGAGTCCACCAGAGATATGATCCTGACTTGATGCCTGTCCCAAAAATGGTAACTTGTACTAAGCCTCATAAACCCAAGCAGAAAACCAGAAGGCCTGAATTCATATAGATTAACTTTAGTCATTTTCTTTAGTAATTTTGAGCACTCTGCTGTAGTGATACACTAATTTAATTCTGACAGTGTTTGCAGTTATTCTTCTATTTTTATTGTTTTTAATGTGCTTGACGTACAAAGATGTTGTTTGCCAATCTAGGCATCAATTAAGTCACTATATCACAAGTAGGGATGAGCCGAACACCCCCTGGTTCTGTTTGCACCAGAACTTGCGAACACACAAAAAATTGGTGCGAACACCGTTAAAGTCTATGGGACACGAATGTGAAAAATCAAAAGTGCTCATTTTAAAGGCTTATATGTACGTTCTTGCCCTAAAAAGTGTTTGGGGACCCGGATACTGCCCCAGGGGACATGTATCAATGTAAAAAAAAGTTTTTAAAATGGCAGTTTTTTCAGGAGCAGCGATTCAACATTCCTTTTAATATCATGCCGGGGGGGGGGGGGGGGGGGGGGGGGTCCCCTTAGTCTGCCTGTAAAGTAGCGCATTTTCCCATGTTTAGAAAAGTACTGCAGCAAAATGAAATTTCTAAAGGAAAAAATCTAAAATTGCTCACAGCTATAATGTATTGCCAAATCTCGGCAATATACATAAATTTTTTTTTTAAAAACACCGTGCCCCCCCCCCCCCCAGTCCATACCAGGCCCTTTGGGTCTGGTATGGATATTAAGGGGAACTCCACGCCACTGGAGTGGGGGCCCCCCAAAATCCACACCAGACCCAAAGGGCTTGGTATGGTCAGGGGGAACCCATGCCGTTTTTTTCTTAATTCTGTCATAGGTCTCCCCTTACCACTTCAATACACTATATTATACCCTGCACTGTATTATATATACTACACTGAGTGCACTATATACTCTGAACTGCAGTATATATACTATACCAACTGCACTATATACTCTGCTGAAAAATTGGGCCTTAGGTGTTGGTGGTGGCAGAACATGGTAACCCCTCACAGTTACTCTTGGGCGCAGGAATGGTCCCTGCTGTTAAATATTATTTCATAAATTGTAATTACATGCCCCTGTTAAACAGGGGCAGAAACATTGGGCCTTAGGTGTTGGTGGTGCCAGAACACAGTAACCCCTCCCAGGTACTCTTGTTGGGTGCAGGAACAGTCCCTGCTGTTAAATATTATTTCAGAGGCGGCTTGCCTCATTTAGTGGCCTGTGAGCGTCTGCCTCTCCTTGGATGCCTTCCGGACATGATGGGTATTTTTTTTTTTTTTTAACACCGCACTACACTGTATTATATACTGTGTACACCACCTGAAGTGTATTTGAAACTGTACACACAGTGCTCAGCTGTCGGCTAATTGCCAGCTCCTATATCTCAACAGTTACTCAGCTGTTGATGATATCCTGCCCGTCAGTCCTGCCTACTTAAGCCATCCAGTCCAGAGGAGCTCTGCCTTCACCTTGGTCAACATCACAGAAATTATCTCCTGACATCCTGTTCAAGACTTGCTTTGCTGACATCCCTTCTGGCTCCAGATTCTACTTGCTGTTCCACTACATTGATCCCTGACTTCTGGCTCGTCTGACTATCCGTTCCGGTTACTGAACTTTGGCTGTGTTTTGATTACGTTTGTTCTTTTTCCTTTTAAACAAGTGTGATTTAACTCTACTTCTGTCACAGCCTGATTTCATGGTTTCTGACAATTATATACTGTATTAACTGCCTGCACTGTATTAGAAACTGTACACCATTGAATGCACTGTATATATAGGATACACTGAATGCAGAGTATGTGTGTGTGTATATATATATCTATCAAATACACTGCCTATAATGACTGAATATAGAGTTTACATTGTGTATATATAGGCTACGCTGAATGCAAAGTATATACAGTATCTCACAAAAGTGAGTACACCCCTTACATTTTTGTAAATATCTTATTATATCTTTTCATGTGACAACACTGAAGAAATTACACTTTGCTACAATGTAAAGTAGTGAGTGTATAGCTTGTATAACAGTGTAAATTAGCTTTCACTTTAAAATAACCCAACACACAGCCATTAATGTCTAAACTGCTGGCAACAAAAGTGAATACACCCCTAAGTGAAAATTTCCAAAATGGGCCCAATTAGCCATTTTCCCTCCCCGGTGTCATGTGACTCTTTAGTGTTACAACAAGGTGTCAGATGTGAATGGGGAGCAGGTGTGTTAAATTTGGTATTATCGCTCTCACTTTCTCATACTGGTCACTAGAAGTTCAACATGGCACCTCATGGCAAAGAACTCTCTGAGGATCTTAAAAAAAGAATTGTTGCTCTACATAAATATGACCTAGGCTATAAGAAGATTGCCAAGACCCTGAAACTGAGCTGCAGCATGGTGGCCAAGACCATACGTCATTTTAAAGTGTAATTTCTTCACGGTTGTCACATGAAAAGATATAATTAAATATTTACAAAAATGTGAGTGGTATACTCAATTTTGGGAGATACTGTATATACTAGTAGACTGTATGTGTGTGTGTGTGTGTATATATATATATATATTTTATATATATATATATATATATATAAATCAAATACACTGCCTGTTCTTACTGAATATACTAGTTTACACTGTATATATGGCTACGCTGAATGCCGAGTGTGTGTAATATATATATATATATATATATATATACACACACACACACACAGTCAGACTAATATATATATATATATATATATATATATAATTAGTCTGACTGTGTGTGTGTGTGTGTGTGTATATATATATTTATGGTCTAGAGCCCTACGGACGATATGAGTAACGATGACACAGGAACAACACAAAACTTACCAACATGAAATAGACCTGAAAGCGTGCCTTGGTCTACCGTATGGTACACCAAAATAAGGGGGCATACCCTAGATAAGGAATGATAAAATAAGTAGTTATGGAATAATGTGAAATGAGTATTCAGTCTGGGGTAAGAATACTTGGAAGAGGCTTTTAAAAAGGGGAGGGTGGGTGGGTATCTCGCACAGGAAACCGACAAAGACCGGCGGCCTTTGGGCTGCTTAAATACCCTCCGAGCTCCTCCCATAACTTCAGGCCGGTACCCGGCCTTCCAATTTATGGTCTAGAGCCCTACGGATGATATGAGTAACGATGACACACAGGAACAACACAAAACTTACCAACATGAAATAGACCTGAAAGCGTGCCTTGGTCTACCGTATGGTACACCAAAATAAGGGGGCAAAAACTTCCAGGTGGGGGATAATTATTTATTAAAGGTAAATGTCACTGAGTAAGTCGGGCAAAGGCCTGAGCCATCTCCAACTGTGGGTTAGGTATGTAGCGAGAGAAGCAGGCCGACTTCCACCGACCTAGTTTCTTGATCACATGGTCCGGAACCCCCTGTCTTGAGGCCGTCGTGGCCGCCCCGATCCGGAACGAATGCCCGGAGTACTGGCTGGGGTCCAACTGAAGATTGCCGAGAAGGACCCGGACATGCTCCACAAACTGTGACGAGTTGAGGGGTTTAACTGGAAAGGGTAAAAGCGGACTGGAATCTGGGCGGTCGGATAGTAGTGCCATCAACCGGTTTAACACAGTAACTGGGCACCAGTTGTTGTGGGTCCTGTATAGGTGTATATCTGCTCCGGAACCTCGCTGCTGAGTTTTAGACATCGCCAAGTGAAGAACATAGTGATCCTGGTGGCGGCAGAGGTTACTTTTATGCAAGACTGGACCAGCTGGGTGGCTGCGAGTGAACTCGCTGGGCCGTAGAAACCCATAAAACGCCATGTGTATCGCAGCCTGCAGGACGATGCTGAGGAGGAGACCAAAAGGGGACCTATCCAGGATATCAGACATCCCCTTAAAGATCTCCCCAGTGATAGGCAGCCGCTTAGGGCTGACTGGCGGCTGGTGTTTCTGAACTCCACGCAGTAGAGCCCTCACTGCGTGGCAGGAGAACACTGAAGGCCTCGCGGGGTCTTGAAGTGACAAGTAGTGCTGCACCCCGACCACGTACTGGCGTATCGTGCTGTGTGACAGTGCCAAGTGAGAATGGCAATAAGCGATAAACGCCAGAACCTGCTTGACGCTGGAAGATTCACGGGGGCGTTGGGGCAGGAACTTGTTAAATGCCCTCCAGGCCGTCCGGTAGGCCCGCCGGGTGTTGCGGGCGAGCGAAGAGTTGATGATGCTAGTAGCTGACTGTAAATGTGGGGCTAGTCCAAGGTCAGTTGTGACCAATCCGGGATAGTGGCTGAGAGATGGTAGGCTCCCGGCATCTGTTCAAAGAAAGAAATAAAGTTAAAACGGGAGAGTGCGTCTGCTGCTGAGTTGAACTTCCCTGGAATGAATGAGCAGTAAACATTGAACTGATGCTGTAGGGATAGCTGGACCAGTCTGTGAAGGAAGGACATGACGGGCCTGGATTTAGACCTGCCCTTGCTGATGATCTCGGCTGTGGCTTGATTGTCTGTCGAAAAAGCCACAGTCTGCCCAGACCAACGGTGACCCCATAGGTGAGCGGCTGCTACGATGGGGAACAGCTCAAAGAGGGCTGACGTGGTAGTGAAGCCCGGTGTGGCTAGTGCCTGAGGAGGCCAAGGGGCGGCGAACCACAAATGGCCAAAAATGGCGGCGCATCCTGTGGATGCCGCCGCATCTGTCACCACCTGAGGTGACAGCGTGGACACTACTGGGATGAACAGGGACACACCGTTCCAATTACTGGGAAAGTCTTCCCACATGGCCAGATCTGCTGAATCCAGCCTGATGACCTGGTCTGGGTCCTGAGTGTAGGACAGGAAGACCAGCAGCCGGGACACAAAGGAGCGGCCCTGGGGGATGATCCTCATAGCAAAATTCAACATCCCGAGGAGAGACTGAAGTTGCTTCTGAGTACATCCCCCCACCCGGGAGAACTCTTGTAGAACCGTCCTGATACGGTCCAACTTGTCTGCGGGAAGGCTGGCCTGCATGGTTAGAGTGTCAAGGTCGATGCCCAAGAACGTGATCTTGTGCGCCGGGCCGTCAACCTTGTGTTGCACTATGGGGACGTTCAGATTGTTGAAAACCGTCCTCAACTTTCCAAGGTCCCCTGGGGGAGCCCCGGGTGGTTCTATCAAAAGGAAGTCATCCAAATAGTGGATGACCTTGTGGCACTGTGCCTCGTGGAGAAGGATCCACGCCAGGGTCTCCGCGAACTTATCAAACAACCAAGGACTACTCTTAGACCCAAAGGTCAATTTGGTTGCGAAATAATATCGCTCCCTCCACTTGATGCCGTGCCAGCACCACAGGGAGGGATGTATAGGCAGCAGCTTGAAGGCGTCAGATATGTCTGCCTTCGAGAGCCAAGCACCCACCCCAGCCCTGAGTATGGCCTGGATAGCCATATCTACCGAAGCGTACTTCAATGAGAACTCCTCGGAGGGAATGAGCGAGTTGAGACTAGGAACGACGGAAGAATGAGGCGCTGACAGATCATACACCAGACGTTTTTTATTTGAAAATTTTCCCTGTACAAGCCCGATAGGGCTGACCCTCCAGATACTAAAGGGGGACTGACTGAACGGGCCTATCATAAAGTCCCGATCCAACTCCGTCTGAAGAAGGACGTCGATAGCTGGCTCATCTGTTGCTGCTGAGCGCAAGTTCCGACATTCGTGGGTGGTGTGGGGCAGGGTGATGAGCCCGGTATTAAACCCATCGGTGAAACCTCGGATGAGGTAGCTGGCGAGTGACGGAGTGGGGTGTGAGGTCAAGTAAACATCGAGCCAAAGGACATTGACCAGGCTTAGTCACGGTTTCTTCTGTTTGACCTCACACAGGACCCTGGGGTGCGCCCTCTGGCATAGGGTGCAGACGTGCAACAGCCGGCACTGGCTGAAATTGCAGGAGCCATAGTGGAAGTTATTGCAAATGGCGGCTCCCCCAACCATCCGCACCGGACGTCCCAACTTGTCCACCTTCTGCCCTTGCGCCGGGGCCTGCTGAGCCTGACTCATGCTGGTAGAGGCCGTGCTAGGTGTCGGGTGGACAGAGACTATGTTGGCACACCAGACCGCGGTGTGGGATGCTGACTGACAGACAGCACATAGTGGGGACCGTAGACCCGCAAAGTGACGGCAGAACAACTCGGTGTCCACTACACTCCAGTCCGTTGTCAAATGGAACTGTAAGAATCTGGCCGCGGCTTTGGCCGAGAAGGACCGATGATAATCGTAGAACGCTGAACCACCGTATTTGTGGCCCAGGTCTACGATTAGATGGAGGTAGAGGTCCAGTTCCTCCCGCCTGCCCGGGGAGGCTGAGCACAGCACGTGAACATACCGAAAGCGAGCGTGAACTCAGGCACCGTGAGCTTTGTGTTCAGCCTCGGATCCTTAGCCTTCAAAACCACCGAGACGTCCCCCCAGGTGTAGGCCTTGTTCTCCGCCAAATCATGGACCGAGATCATGAGTGAGGCCAGGTTAACGTCTCTGCCCTCTAAAATGTCCTTCCTTACGCTGGGTGGCACCAGGTGGGAAGGATGAATGGTAGTTGTGGCAAGCTCACTACCTGCGGCCGGTGCACTGATGGCTGGGACCACAGCAGGGTCCGGAACCATGGCGGCCGGGCTGGTCTCTAGACGTGTCACCCTGTCCTGGACCTCAATGTTCGAGGAAGACAGGGAAGATACGAGGGCGTGTAGCTGAGCGACGGCGGTTGAAATGGATTCCAGGGACGCCTGCTGGCTGCTGGAACCGGCTGCGGCCAGTGGTGGGAAGAGGAGCCTGAATAGCTCCGCCTTCCTGGCCGCAGACGAGAAGGGTATCCCTCTGCGCCTCAGCTCGGCGGACAGCCTGGGAATTGTCCATGCCCTAAGGGACTGGACAGTGCCGGCCTCGGAGGCTGACGCCGGAGATAGCGGGGTGGTGAGGTCCTCGCTGCCGACTGACGACATGGCGGCTGCCAAGACCCGTTGCTTAGTTGACTGGTCACGTGTCTGCAGGCTGGGCCTATAAAGAGGTGACAAGAAATGAGTTTGGACGTGTAACCTATGGTATACGTACCTGACATGAAAATGCAGGTGCCAAGTCTTTTTTTTTTTTTCTTTTTTTTAAATATTTATTTATTTTATTTTTTTTACCTGCTGGAACCCTGATCAAGCTGGTGCAGGTGGACCTACTGAATCCGACTGACCTGAGAGAGTGTGAGAGAAAGTACCTATTTAAGAGCCTGAAACTGCTGCCGTCCTGAGCGACGGTACCCAATGTTGATGATAACAACAGGCGATAGTGACTTAAGTCGACTGACGTGACAGCTGTGGAATCAAATGACAGACAACAACACGAATAACTGAAATGACATGTTGCCTTAACTGAAATGAACATCCCGTGACAGGGCCCGGCCCGGTCATACCGTATGGGGGTGACTGTGAGCCGGACTCTGGAGCACGTACAGAAATGAGACAACCGTGAAATGAGGCCAACTGCCTGGGTACGCTGGGGCCGAACTGTGACATACTGGCTGCCACCGGGTTCGACAAGTGCTACAGCATGCGGTGGAACGCTAGCACTCGTGTGACAGCGACCTCGATCATCATGCCACTGTCTAGTGACTGAACCCCTTTTTTTTTTTTTTTTTCGTACTGAAATGCGGCCGGCCTAGGGCACGCCGGCGCGAATTCGTACAGGGAAGTGACTAAATTAACGCCGGGGCGTGGTAAGGTGACACAGAAATGATATAACATGACAAGGACAAGAATCAAAAGTTTTTTTTTGTTTTTGTTTTTTTAATGCGATTCCGTCCCTGGCGCATGTATTGAATTGAGGCCGGCCTAGGGCACGCCGACACAAATTAGTGCGGGGAAGTGACTGCATTCATGCCGGGCGTGGTAAGGTGAGACAGAAATGACATACCATGACAAGGGCAAGAATCAAGAGTGAACGCAACCTGTGATGCGATTCCGCCCTTGGCGCATGTATCGAAATGAGGCCGGGCAGCCGTGCGTCTGGGTTGCCCCGATCGGAGCATCTATGGATACGACCGGACCCACCCAGAGGTATAGTGACCGAAATGAAACCATGACAAAAGACTAGATTTCAACAAACCGAGCAACTTGTAACTGAATCTAATCTCTGGAGCATGTATAGAAAGGAGGCCGAGCGGCTAGGCGAACCAGTGCGAATCGATGCATCCCGGATGCGACCGGATTCAGACCGATACGTGGCCAATGACCGAAATCATGCCAAAGACTAGACTCGAGCCCGCATCCGTACGAGTGGTGGGCCAATCTCTGAAACATGTATGGTAATGCGGCCGTAACCTGGGTACCCCGAAACAAATCCGTGCCTGAGTGCGACATGACTTGAATCTGAGTGCGGCCAGGATCGAAATGATGGCATGAACGCCCTGTATAAATGATGCGAAATGACTTAGCATGACCGAATGGCCCGATACGTTAGCCATGTTTGAAATCATACTTTTTTTTTTTTTTCTTTCTTTTTTTTTTTGGAGTGAAATGAGGAACGTTTGTGCCATGTCGTGGGCGCAAAGTGTCGTTTATGAGTGTGACTTGCTGAGTGACACTGATCGAGAATTGGAATGAAAAGAGGCAAATTCGACTGGTCTGTCTTCTTAACAGTGTTATCCCTAGATAAGTAACAAACATTTTTTTGCTTTTAAATGTCTCACTCCATCAATGTGACCTGTTCAATTTGACATCACTATCAGGAAATTTCCTGGACAACTGTATGTTCTTGAAGAATTGATTATAATATAACCCTACCACTGCTAATTAAAATGATTACCCTACCTCCTTGGTAATTCCTTACAATGCTTGCACATTTTTATACAGCAACACAGAATAAAAATGTAAAATAATGAGTTTAAAGATTTTCATGCCAATTACGCCTAGGATCTGCCCAAAATGATTCATTCTGATCAAGTCAGATTTGTGAAAAGCAGGTTCCAGATTGAGCCAGAGGAGATCGCATCCTGATCATCTGGGCTAATTAATCTCAATTGTCTTCTCTGCTCCTATAAACCAAACAATATTTAGTGATAGTCTTTCTTTAAGAAGCCTGTGTGATTCTGCAATAGAAAATAAAACAGGGACTCCAAAGGATCCGCAGTGATCTTATTCAGTAAACACCAACTGGAAGGAGTGATCTGGTCAGAAAAAGAAAGGCACCTCCACCGTCAAAACACACTGACCCTTACCAGATTGTGCGACCCCCTGTTACAGAGGTCACACTAGCTTGTGGCTTAATCCCGGCCAAGGGCTCCAATGGGCAATAGCTGGTCACTCAGGATAGGAGACACGAGCTTATTTAAAGATACACTATGGATTTTTTTCTCTCATTTATGTCCTTCGCCTGACTGCCTCTGAGCCCGTGTCTCCTATCCTGAGTGACCAGCTATTGCCCATTGGAGCCCTTGGCCGGGATTAAGCCCCTGTTTTATTTTCTATTGCAGAATCACACAGGCTTCTTAAAGAAAGACTATCACTAAATATTGTTTGGTTTATAATTTGTTTGTCAATATGGACTTTTACTACTGAAACCACTCATCACTTGCATATGTTCTAGGAGGTGTATACTCATTGTACTTATCCTAGCTGAATTTGAAGTCACATATTTGTCACACTTTTGCGATATAGTTAACACTTATATGGTTGTTTGCAGCGCAGTTGTTTGTTTTTTATATATATATATATATATATATATATATATATATATGTGGAAGGCCAACATGGTGGCCTGAATTTATGGGAGGAGCCCGGGAGGGTATTTAACCGGCCCACTCGCCTGTGGTCTTCGTCGGTTCCGGTGCGCGATATACTACGCCACTAAGCCGACTCCTCGATTCGCTAGCGTTCGTGAGTGCCAGACGTCTCGTGGATTGTTCCCGTTCGAAGGTTTTTGTACATTGTATCTGGCTCGGCTGCCGCAGGTAGGGGTCTCGTTTGACCATCATTTCACTTATGAACGTTACTTACCTTGTCACGAATCTCGTTGTACACATACGCACTAGTCATTCATTAGTACCCATACGTTGCATCCGTACCGCTATCTGCATAACAGTAGCCGGTCGCTTACGCATCACCTGATTTGGAATCAGTCGCAGTAACATTTCACACGGTCACATTTCAGCCATTTCACCATTTCAGTCATTTCGCCATTTCACGGTCCTGCACCGACACGCCGGTTCGAATCTAGCCGCATCCGATTCGTTCCGGTATGTCCCAGCAATCGAACCCCATTTCAATACATGATCCAGGGAGCGATCGTTTTAGCCGCAATTTCTCGACTCACCGGTCGAAAAAAACACCTCTATCATGGCATCATTTCACTGTCACGTATCACGTTCCGATTCGAGTCTAGGCGCACCCCGGTGCCTCGATTCGTACCGGCGCGCCCCAGGTGCTCCCAGGCCCCATTTCATTTCGTGCTCCAGAAGTACGGTCGCTGTCAGTCGAAAAAATTTTAGGCTCACCGGTCGGCGCCTCTGTCACGAGAAAAACATTTCACCTCACGAGTCACGTTTTGATTCGAAACCGGTCGCACCCTCGCGTATCAGTTTCGCCTCCAACGTACCCCAGGTTTTGTCGGCCCCATTTCAGTAACCACCCCTGAGTCTGTCCGTCGTCGCCGTCATCGTCGTCGACCGACCTCTCCGCACCTCATAGAATGGTTCCCCTCATTTCTCTCACCGTCAGGCCGCACCCCGCTTCGAACCCAGTCGCACTGCGCGCCGGTTCGTACCGATGTGCCCTGAACATCCGTTGGCCTCATTTCAGTACATGCTCCAGAAGTCTGGTTCGTTGACAGTCGCCATCGCGGCTCGACCGTTTCATACTCCTGTCATGCCAATCAGTTCGCTGTCACACAAAAAATCTGATGGCATCCACCATGCATCAGTTCGTCTCGACGTACCCCAGTCGAATTTGCCTCTTTTCATTCCAATTCTCGATCAGTGTCACTCAGCAAGTCACACTCATAAACGACACGTTGCGCCCACGACATGGCACAAACGTTCCTCATTTCACTCCAAAAAAAAAAGAAAGAAAAAAAAAGTATGATTTCAAACATGGCTAACGTATCGGGCCATTCGGTCATGCTAAGTCATTTCGCATCATTTATACAGGGCGTTCATGCCATCATTTCGATCCTGGCCGCACTCAGATTCAAGTAATGTCGCACTCAGGCACGGATTTGTTTCGGGGTACCCAGGTTACGGCCGCATTACCATACATGTTTCAGAGATTGGCCCACCACTCGTACGGATGCGGGCTCGAGTCTAGTCTTTGGCATGATTTCGGTCATTGGCCACGTATCGGTCTGAATCCGGTCGCATCCGGGATGCATCGATTCGCACTGGTTCGCCTAGCCGCTCGGCCTCCTTTCTATACATGCTCCAGAGATTAGATTCAGTTACAAGTTGCTCGGTTTGTTGAAATCTAGTCTTTTGTCATGGTTTCATTTCGGTCACTATACCTCTGGGTGGGTCCGGTCGTATCCATAGATGCTCCGATCGGGGCAACCCAGACGCACGGCTGCCCGGCCTCATTTCGATACATGCGCCAAGGGCGGAATCGCATCACAGGTTGCGTTCACTCTTGATTCTTGCCCTTGTCATGGTATGTCATTTCTGTCTCACCTTACCACGCCCGGCATGAATGCAGTCACTTCCCCGCACTAATTTGTGTCGGCGTGCCCTAGGCCGGCCTCAATTCAATACATGCGCCAGGGACGGAATCGCATTAAAAAAACAAAAACAAAAAAAAACTTTTGATTCTTGTCCTTGTCATGTTATATCATTTCTGTGTCACCTTACCACGCCCCGGCGTTAATTTAGTCACTTCCCTGTACGAATTCGCGCCGGCGTGCCCTAGGCCGGCCGCATTTCAGTACGAAAAAAAAAAAAAAAAAAAGGGGTTCAGTCACTAGACAGTGGCATGATGATCGAGGTCGCTGTCACACGAGTGCTAGCGTTCCACCGCATGCTGTAGCACTTGTCGAACCCGGTGGCAGCCAGTATGTCACAGTTCGGCCCCAGCGTACCCAGGCAGTTGGCCTCATTTCACGGTTGTCTCATTTCTGTACGTGCTCCAGAGTCCGGCTCACAGTCACCCCCATACGGTACGAACTTATATGGTTGTTTGCAGCGCAGTTGTTTGTTTTTTATTTAGTCTTGTTAGTGTGGGTATCTCGCATTTACAACTGCAGCAGCTATTTTTATCTTTTGTTTTTTTGTTTATTTTGGGTTTATGGTACACCATTCACATTGGGTCACTATAATTGTAGGACAGCGCAGTAATTCTTACATTTTCTATTTGCATATATATATATATATATAGATACACTGCCACTAACTAACCTGAATGCCTTATCTAGCTAAATCGCTCTATCTCCGTCCACTATAACACACTATACGCTGTGTAAGCAGCCTTATATAGTGTGGGGCGTGGACTTGGTAACCCTGAGCCATGATTGGCCAAAGGTACCCTGCCTTTGGCCAATTATGGCTCTCACTGAGGAGCGTGCTGTGATTGGCCAAAGCATGCAGGTCAGGTGTATGCTTTGGCCAATCATCATACAGCAATGCACTGCGGTCTTGCAGTGCATTATGGGGCACTCTATTTGCTGCGAACGCCCAATAAAATTTGGTGTTCGGCGAACACCCGATGTTCGAGTCGACCCTGGAAGAGCTGCAGAGTTCCACAGCAGAAACTGGAGTATCTGTACATAGGACGACAATAAGCCATACGCTCCATAGAGTTGAGCTTTATGGCAGAGTGGCCAGAAGAAAGCCATTACTTTCAGCAAAAAACAAAATGGCACGTTTCGAGTTTGCGAAAAGGCATGTGGGAGACTCCCAAAATGTATGGAGGAAGGTGCTCTGGTCTGATGAGACTAAAATGTTACTTTTTGGCCATCAAAGAAAACGCTATGTCTGGCGCAAACCCAACATATCACATCACCCAAAGAACACCAATGAAACATGGTGGTGGCAGCATCATGCTGTGGGGAGGTTTTTCAGCAATCAGGACTGGGAAAATTGGTCAGAGTTGAGGGAAAGATGGATGGTGCTAAATACAGGGATATTCTTGAGCAAAATCTGTACTACTCTGTGTGTGATTTGAGGCTAGGTCGGAGGTTCACCTTCCAGCAGGACAATAACCCGAAACACACTGCTAAAGCAACACTTGAGTGGTTTAAGCGGAAACATGTAAATGTGTTGGAATAGCCTAGTCAAAGCCCAGACCTCAATCCAATACAAAATCTGTGGTCAGACTTAAAGATTGCTGTTCACAAACGCAAACCATCCAACTTGAAGGAGCTGAAGCAGTTTTGCAAGGAGGAATGGGCAAAAACCCCAGTGGTAAGATGTGGCAAGCTCATAGAGACTTATCCAAAGCGACTTGGAGCTGCGATAGCCGCAAAAGGTGGCTCTACAAAGTATTGACTTTAGTGGGGTGAATAGTTATGCACAATGACTTTTTCTGTTATTTTGTCCTATTTGTTGTTTGCTTCACAATAAAAAAAAAAAAAAAAAACATCTTTAAAGTTGTGGGCATGTTCTGTAAATTGAATAATGCAAATCCTCAAACAATCCATGTTAATTCCAGGTTGTGAGGCAACAAGACAGGAAAAATGCCAAGGGGTTGAATACTTTTGCAAGGCACTGTATATGCATTATCTGTTAATGTTAATGGGTCTCAAAAATATAATTTCTGTAGAAGGAAGTCTTATCCCCACTGCCATTAACCTGTTTGGCTGGGCAATGGGTATTTAGCTGAAACTCGTAAGTCTTTCTATACCAGATTTTTACCATGCAGCAATAAAGGATTGAAGATTTGACTGTGTTGCTGACTTTTTTCTACTTTTACTAGCATTGGAGAGTGAGCATTTACTCTTGGCTGTGCGCCAGTTTTTATAGCTCTGCAGGACTTAGAGGTTGAGCGCTTCTGTCTTCTTAACAGTGTTATCCCTAGATAAGTAACAAACATTTTTTTGCTTTTAAATGTCTCACTCCATCAATGTGACCTGTTCAATTTGACATCACTATCAGGAAATTTCCTGGACAACTGTATGTTCTTGAAGAATTGATTATAATATAACCCTACCACTGCTAATTAAAATGATTACCCTACCTCCTTGGTAATTCCTTACAATGCTTGCACATTTTTATACAGCAACACAGAATAAAAATGTAAAATAATGAGTTTAAAGATTTTCATGCCAATTACGCCTAGGATCTGCCCAAAATGATTCATTCTGATCAAGTCAGATTTGTGAAAAGCAGGTTCCAGATTGAGCCAGAGGAGATCTCATCCTGATCATCTGGGCTAATTAATCTCAATTGTCTTCTCTGCTCCTACTTTGGAAGAATTTTACAGTGTCCATTGTGGTTTGTCATGAGCAGTGCTTGACAAATTTGCCTTTACAGATTAAAAAAAAAATCTTTCAGCAAAATGTCAGTCCTGTTGTTGGCTCTATTTGATATATTGAGTAGAACCAAGTAGGGGTTCCCTCTGTCTGTCTTTAGCTTTACTTTGATCATGGAAACAGTGGCAGAAATAAAAGATCCAACTGTAAGATAACCAATGTTAAAACTGGAAAACAGAATTGAATTTAGAACTTTTATGGCAAGATGTAAATATACGTTTGACTGAGTTTATAACTCAGGTTCCCAAAATGCAATAATCAATCCAAAATATTTGTGATATTAGTATACATTCTTTATATATCAATTGTATCACATTGGTAAATTATTTGGTATCAATTTGACAATTCTTCCTAACAGACCTCCAAGCCCTAACAATAACTTCAGATCGATTACATGTAAACCAAAATACAATTTTTCTATTACTAAACAATAGGTAGAGAGTGCACCTCTACATATGACGGCTAAATAACTGTTGTGCAAGATCTTGGGGTGGGAGGCAAAGCATACTGGGCCATAAAAAGAGATGTGAGGGTGAGCAAGCCATCTACCTGCAAAAAATGTTTTTATCTATTAGGTTCTATGGAGAAAAGACATGCATGCACAGCACACCAAAGTTGGCCATCTCACTGAAGAGGAATCGGGAACTTTTGGTGATGTGCATGTAGGCTGTGCATGGTACAGGGGGTCAACAGCTAATCTGATGTCTGTATGGGGGGTTATATACAGGATGGGGTGGGCAAGAGGTTCCAATGTGCTGATTTTGCAACTTGCCTTCTTCTGTTCTCTTTGACTCATCAAAACTCCTTTTGCTGCCTCACTTTAACCTCATTCGCGTTCTGCTGCAAAGTTCTGCCACCTTCCTATTTCTTTTCTTTTACCCTTCACTCCCCCTTTCATATAGTTAAGCTCCCAATTGTGCTCAGTGTTTTTCCCTGTAGTATCCTTTAAACGGTTTTAACTTCTGTGTTCTTGTTTGCACCTAATTTGCCCTGGGGACATACCCTCATCCTTAGGTTTCTTGATATTCTGTCTCTCTAAGGAATTTCACTCTCTTCCTAAAGGCTGGAACAGCCTCTACAGTTTTGTCACCCTCAAATATCTTACTTGAATAAGCCTCTCCTTTCTCTCTCACTCTATGGTATCTCATTTAAACAAACTCTGTACCCTCTCTCTCAGGTCTCTTTCACCTAGAGAGTTTTCATTTCTAATGCATTTCTCTTTACATTAACAACTTAGGCCTCTTAGATGATCTTGCCCTAGCGCTCCCCATACGTCATCTTCTCTATCATATACTGGCTGTATTGCCCTACAAGTCAGCATTGTGTCACTAGAATTTGCCTGAACATCCCTCTCAAATAGCTGACACGAGGCCTATATAAGGCACTATGTCAGCCCTTTCCTTCTTATGTCCACTTACAGCAGCAAAATTGCCCATGTCTGGTGCTAGAAAAGGATTTCAATTGCAACACTGGTTATGTAGGAGTGAAATGCAGATGCTGCTGCAAGTCCATATTGCAGAGCTGCATTTCAAAGTAGAACTAAAATAATTATACCCCCAAATCTTCCAAACCGTTGTGCTTGTATTACATGTATAAAATAAATAAAAACTATTTAGAATTTTCTATATTAATTTCAATATCAAAGATAGAAGGAAAGACCAATTGCGTTCTTAAATTTATATAATTTCTGAAATCCTTGAACCAGTTTTTGCAAGTCTATAGTAACAAATTTCTTGGAAAATGTCTAATAAATTTTTTCCAGCTTTAATTAAACTCATAAATCACTCTAAAGTTTTTAATGATCCTTTCCTCCAGTAATTTTAAATTAACACTTTGAATATGAAATGCAAGAAATTCTTGATTCATGTCTCGTTGGAGACAAACTTCAGAATAAAAGGTTATGTTTCTGAGGAGATTGCTTGAGCTGCTGCCAGCGATATCCACATCAGACAGTTAATGATTCAGACCTACCCTGCCAAATTTGACCTGGTCTTCTTGGTCTGGTGGATGTTGATAGAGAGAAAACACAATATAAATGAATTGTATATACTGAATCAACAACTAAGCACAATGCATTTTCTCAATCATTGGTAATACCTTAACAGCAAATATCTGGAACTGCTTCAATACACTAGACACTTTATTGAGGTATGCAGTCACCTTGAGCTAATTCACTACAAAAGGCCAGAACTGACAACGTCCATGTATTTTTATTTACTGAGTTATCAATAGATATTGCTGGCCATTGAGTGCCTCTTCAAAGCCAGATTGCAAATTAAACACTTCACTGTCTTCTTGTCCTGCTGACACCTGCACTCTCTCATTTCATGTCATGGCGTCCTCTGGGCAAGAAGGGAAGCCTCCAATAATATTAAAAAACTAAAGTTAAATTTTGTCTGGGGCTAAAGGTGTGAGATCTCGCTAATTAAATGTCAATCACATGCTTTGACCTGTTAGTGCATCCGGAAAGTATTTAATTTTTTCCACATTTTGTTACATTACAGCCTTATTCCAAAATGAATTAAATTCATAATTTTTCTTTGAAATTCTACAAACAATACCCCATAATGACAACATGAAAGAAGTTTGTATGAAATCTTTGCATATATTAGTATAATATAGTATTCCCAGCCTTTCCATGACACTCAAATCTAAGCTCAGGTGCATCCTGTTTCCACTGATCATCCTTGAGATGTTTCTACAACTTGATTGGAGTCCACCTGTCAGGGACGTGCTGACCATAGCGTTACTAATGCTCAAGGGTGAACATAAATGCACATGCGCGGTCCCACAAATGCCCATCGTGTCAGGCACAAGAATGTGATCACGCACGTGCGCGTGCCAATAAATGGCGCCCAAATGCCATATATAAGTGCAGCAGTTGCACTCATTTTTTGCTGTCTGATCTGCAGCTGTACCTGTGTTCCCGCAACCTGATCCTGTTATTCCTGTATTTGACCTGGCTTGCCTCTGACTTTGTTGAACTGACTAATGACTATTGACTATTCTTTGCCTGCTGTCTATGTCTGCATCTAATCGTCTATCATCAAAACCCGGCTTGTCTGACCACGCATCCTGTGTCTCTTCTGATCTGCATGCACCTGCCTGGTGCCTTCTGCCACGAGCTCAGACTCTGCTGGCCGGCCAACGCCTACCGCTTAACCTGTTGGTCCACCCTGGTTACACATCCACAACACGGAAGACAATCCAGGCACCCAGGGCTAGTAAGTGTAAAGAGGAAAGGATCACCACTACTCCCATCCAGCCTAGGTGAATAAACAATAAGGCATAGCCTCAGCTTTCACCATACCACACACCCTGATGCATTTTGCTCTGCACCGAGGCTTAGTCAAAGGCCTATGAATAAACCCCGGTGGGCGCAGGGTGTAGACTGAGGCCATTTCTTAATGTATATTCACCTGGGCTGATCAGGAGTAGCGGCTATCCTTTCCTGGTCAATCACATGCTTGTTAATCCATTGACCTTAATCGATAGCATGTCTAAAGTTCCACATTAACAGCATTTATTAATATTCAGTTTCACATAATATTGAGGCATTGGGTCACTAAGCATAGTAGACCCAAGATCAAGAGATGAACATGCAACAGGCACAGTCCATCCCTGTGCTATCTTTTTGTTATGCCACTATTCTAAAGTAGACCTACAGTGAGAAAAAAACCTGGCTGAACAGTGATGTTCTCATAAGCAAATGTGTGTAGTCTCTTTTTGTAGTATAACCACTAGAAAAAAGTGACAGCAGCAACCATTATAAACCCAAACAAATACTGAATACAACTAGTAAACCAAAAGTGCTGCACTACTGCTTTAAATATACAACCAAGCTTTTAATAAGAAAAGCAGCCACCCTATTTAGCGTGTGTGAAGTGAGATCAGATTACAAGCTCCGTCTAAGGCGTGTTGTCAGAACTGACATCATCAAGGGCTGGGCACTTGAAATCTGACACTGCTAAGACTAATTATAAGGGTTTACAATAAAAGCATTATGAGGCAAGCCACTGCCACAGGTTGCTCCATAAGAGTAAACTCTTGCTTCTTTTTTATTTATTTATTTTTTACTTTTTTTACTTGCGTTCTGATGTCACTGCACACACACTCTGATCAGTGTGGCTGCTTTTCTTGTTTCAAAGCTTGTTTTACCCATTTGTTTTGTAGGTATTATTTTATGGTAAATAAATTCCATGAGCTGTTACTGTATTATGCTATGTGGGACTCCTTTCTTTTTACTATTGCCATTGATTGGAGTCCACCTGTCAGGGACGTGCTGACCATAGCGTTACTAATGCTCAAGGGTGAACATAAATGCACATGGTTGTTACTGAATCCTTTTGAGAAGCGGAGGAGTATGGTGGTGGGCTTCATTGCTATATTGTCCTAATAAATTGGGGAAGGGTGTCTTGACCTCTTATAACTAAGAGATCATACTATCTGGTAAGCAGCTTATGGTACATGTTGATGCAGGAGAGTGTCACTGGCTGTACTGCACATCACGTTTGCTGGAAATTGGATTTTCACCATTTTTTTTCACTTTATGGACTTTGATTATTTTTACTGCCATTATATATATTTATTTATACTTGACACTGTTTGCACTGTTTTGTAGAGCTGGGTTATGCAACACAAGCCTTCAATAGTTGGATTGATCTATAATTTATTGGTTGTTTATTTAAAGCATTAGTGCAGCACTTTTTGTTTGCTACTACTTGTAGATTGATGTTCCAAAGTTTGCTTCATAAATGCTGTATTTCTTTCCTATCATTAAAAACAAATCATGTATGTTTACCCTGACCTCCAAGTGACTTGGGTTGATTTATTTTGTGTTCTGTGTAGATTTTAAGGGAAATTGTACTCATGGAAAAACATCCACTATATGGGAGGTGGTCCTCGTGGATTTGGTGGCAGGAGACAAGGGATGAGTAAAACTCACAATTTCATATATCAGAAATTTTGAAGAGAATCAAGGAGATGGGGGAAATTTAGCAATTTTGGCAAAATTATATGAAGTCAATAGTGATAGTGAAAAGTAGATGTTTTTGCTATGGTTTTTAAGGATGCAGTGGTTTTTAAATGGCTCAACTCAAATGGCGTTCAACTATTCTGGTGGTAGTCTTGTGCCCAATTCTTCCCTTCATCAGCCTCATTACCTTACATTTTTTCACATAAAGAAAAAGACTGACAATGAAAGAAACTGACATATTAAATTTAAAGCGACATTACACAAATAATGATCAAATACACAGAAATAATAATTTATAAAACACTAATTGAAATAAACCTAAAGGCAATAAGTAATACGCCCACCCCCCACCCTTAAAAAACACCCTCCAAATAAAAAAAAGGGTGAGTAGGTATTTTTTTAAATCAAATTTAACCTAAGCAACTCCGTGAGTGCAATTGAGAGTTTTCATGTCAGCAAAACTGACTATAAAATCTGTAAATTATTGGCAAAATCAATTTAATCAAAGCCTCTCTTTTCTTCCCTACTGGGGACATAACAGCAAATGCCACACCACGGTAATTACAATACACATGTGGGATAAACAACCAATACTGGACTGCACCATGCATTGCACTCTTGGTGGTATGGGGTACACATACAAACAAGCTTGCAGGATACCTTACTTATTAACCTCAAAAAGTGTTTGTAATCGCTGTTTGGGAACATTGTCACTGGACTATTGAAGATTGGAAAAATGTAGTTTGGTCCAGTGAATCCCAGCTGCAACAGCACAACTTTAATGGTAAATTCAGGGGTTGGCATAATGCCTTTGAGATTAACTTGAGCATCCATAGAAAGGGGCATCCACCCATCAGCCTTGGGCAATTGCATATGCACTGCAAGATCACCAGCAACCGGATGCTACAGGACCCATTCTTTTCACTGCCATGACATGTAAGTGTCAGGGCCAATGACAGTCCAACATGATACTAAACATGCGCGTCTATTTTGTGACCACTGTATAAATATTTGTCAGTAATTGTTATGTGATTTCATTCTCCGGGTAAATAGTAGCACAGACTTCTCGGATAGGATGAGGAGTTCTGGAAAAAAAAAAAAAAAAAAAAGAAATAAACACACTTTTAGGATTTCATCGCAATTTCACACCCTCAGTGCCATGCAATTGCTAAATTTCTCTTGAGTAAATATCCATTTTCCAAAATGTGGTATCTGAAATTAATCTAAACTGCTTGGCTATCCTTGGCAGCATTATTTGCAACATATTCATAAATATACTGTGCGTGCGGACAGGAAATTAAATAAACATACAATTTTATAGAGGTTATTGAGAAAATATTGGTGATTTTACATCGCACAGAGCCACAGAATATAAAATATGACTCACATCAGAGAAATTATGGAATGAGCCAATGTGTAAACACAGAGACTGATGACTTTTCCACTTAGACAGAGCACAGCAGGAATCTGCTGCCTTACTGACCATTTCTCATAACCGAGAATTCAATTTATATTCCATCCAGCAGTTCTCTGTGTTGCAGTCCCAAGAAAATACAAAAAAATGTATTTTTCATTAGAACACAAAACATTTTTTTAAAGAATAAGGATTAATTATTGTAAAATATTAATCAACAATTAAAATCAAGACCTTCTATGTTGTACCTATTAAATACCACACAAAGAAAGTAAGATAAGTCATATATTATGCATAAGGCTTTTCCCTGGAGAATATGACTGTGTGTAGAATAAAAAGGAAGTAACGTGGTTTATACGCTCTGTCTTCCTTGACTGTGAAACTCACCAGTTCTAAATTAACCTCTGCTCACTTAAGAAACTCTTCCAGAGATTCTGATATAGGGACAAGTCAGTATCAATGGTTATAAATGGAAGGAGGTTAAACCCAAGCTACAAATGGGTCAAAGAGGGGCAAAATGTTTTATCTCCTCAATGATCATCTCTATTGTCAAAGATACCGCTACAATGCTACTTACAAGTACTGTCTGGTATACAAGTACAGTTTTTGCATGTCCATGGGAATGTAAAACCAGTTTGAAGCGGGTCAAATGCAGATCAGAAGGAGGTGATCTGCAGATCAGATGTACTTGTAAATGAAATCTGAATTCTCAGAAGCATTTTAAATTGATGCCAACAACACAAGTCTAAAGCGTGTCAGCACAGGCCCTAATGCTGCTTCTGCGTGCTGTCCCTAGATGCAGCTCCTTATCTTGATGCTGCTTTATAAAAAAAAAAAAATATGTGGTTTCAAAAAACCTCTACATATAATAAGTGACATTTTATGAAACACAGTAAAAGAGTAAAATTGTGAAACTGGATTTCTGGATTTGTCTCTCATTTAGGGATCTTAGATTTCTTTATCCTTTGTGTGCATAATGCATACAGGTGAAAATACTCTGCCTTTATAATGTGTTAGTTTAAAGTGGCTGTAAACCCGAAAAACATTTTTTTATTTTTTTTTGATGCCATAATGTAGAGTATAAGATTTCCTATCATTTGAGCCCAGTCTTGCCACAAAGAGTTAATCCAGCTCTGAGCAATCCTCTTTTATTGTTCAGTGAGATAAATCTTGACAAACAGAGAAAAACTTTGTCAAATTCTCCCCCTTGCTGTGAGTGACAGGTTATTTACATATCTTGTGCACTAGCCTAAGAGACATGCATTATTTTTTAATTCCCTCCCACTCCTTTCTTCTGCTGCTCTGCCAGGATTGGATGTTCCACACCACAGCATAATTTGGCATGCTGAGGTCATGTGGTTACTTTCCTGTCTTTTCACTGGATGTTAGAGATCATAGCAGAAGTTCAGTGTAAGAAATACACAGGAGAAAATGCATATTGGCAAGGGGAGTGTAGAAGTGGGTGGGGAGTCTACTGACATCACTCCACCCACCGAGCTCCAGACAACAGACCCACCCACAGAATTTTGCAGTTTTTTGGGTCTCATAACAGACAGAGGGGAGCCATTTGACAGGTAAAGATACAGGCAGGAGGCATGTATATCCTTATAGATAACCCCTATGGCAGTAGTTTAGAAAGGATGACATTGGGTTTACATCCACTTTAAAATTAAAACATAAGTTTAGTTTTCTTTTTTTATTAAATCAGTGATGACTATGCCCGCTATTTTCACTCCCCACCACTATTCATACAGTAGAATCTTACAGCAGATGCCAATTAAAAAGGAAGAATAATTTTTAATAACAATAAATTACAACATGACTTGAAAAGCAATTGTATTTATTTGTAACACTCTGCTCCAGCTATTGCCCAATATCCTTAATTGGAGTAGATGTAAAAATGTATGCTAAATTGATTGCGTCGCATCTCCAACCTCTTTTCCCGACCTGGTACATATAGACCAGGTTGGATTTGTCCAAGGAAGAGAAGTGTGTGACAATACGATAAAATCTTTCCTACTTATGGGTGATACCCAATCAGCTAAAATACCAGCATGCCTTCTCTCTGTCGATGCAGAAAAGGCCTTTAACCATGTTGGGTGGCCTTTCCTTGAGCATTCTCTGACACAAATAGGGCTGGGCCCATATCTGCTGTGTAAGACCTTAGAAGTATACTCTAAACCTAGTGCCAGAATACGGATCAATGGATCGCTGACTTCAAGCTTTTCTGTCCAAAACGGCACTCACCAGGGATGCCCATTATCCCCCCTATTATATGTCCTAGTTAAGGATGAGCTCAGGCGTGTTTGCAGGTCCACGTGCCCACGCCTGCCAGGAAGCAGACACTCTGCAGCGCTAATCACAGGTAGTGAGACATTTCCCAATATGTGCATCTGCGGATCGGGAAATGTCTCACTGCCTGTGATTAGCAATGTGGAGTGTCAGCTTCCTGGCGGGCGCAGGCATGTGGACTTGCAAACACGCCTGAGCTCATCCTTAGTCCTACCTAGCAGTAGCCCTTAGACAAAATCCTTCTATCACCGGCATTTAAATACAACAGGAGGTGAAGCTTGCTTTATTTGCTGAAGACCTGCTACTTTATGCCACTAATCCATATGTCTCTATGCCTTCTATTCTATTTGAATTTAAGTGCTTTGGAGCTTTGAGTAACTTCAAGGTAAACTTATCAAAATCAGAAATCCTCAATGTGTACTCTTACCATACCAAGTTCATGCTCTTAGGAATAATCTTCCGTTAACATTTTGCGCCTCGGCACTCAAATATCTAGGCATTAGAATCCCCCCTGATCCAGCTCATTTATATTCAACAAATTATTTTCCTTATCGTTAACAAATTATCTACATTACAAGATCTCAAAAAATATGACCATAACTTATACTCATGGTTTGGGAGGATTAACATACTGAAAATTGACATACAGTAATACCCCATTTCTTGTATCTTTTTACGGTTCCCAGATAGTTTTTTAACACACTACAGTCTGCCTTTACAAGGTTTATTTGGGAACGTGGTAGACCTAGATTACACAGAACAATTATATCCCTACCTAAAGCGAAGGGAGGCGTAGGTGCACCGGACTTATACTACTATCATGCTGCAGCGGTTCTTACCAGGTTCATGAACTGGTTCCATCATTCTCACGCTAAACAATGGGTCTCTATAGAACAGTCGATGAATCAATATGATCTCCAGGCGCTTCTTTGGATAGAGTCACCTCTTCGCGGTACTCACTGGGTCCCACCCTCCTCTCCACCTTTTCTCATATCTCACTGAGTATTTGGGATAAATTGGTTTCCAGACTAGGGCTTTTCACACAATCAGGACCAATGACACCTTTATTTAGTAATCCGCAATTTCGACCTGCGGTGCCCCAGACACATTTTTAAATGGGGAATAAGGAGTCCCACCAAAGAGTGAGACAAATTTTCTGTCAAAGAACACTTCCGCCCTTATCAAACTTAATTTTTACACAACAGCCTTCATTTATGCAATGGATGGAGTATCGGTAACTGTCGTAGTTTTTATCTGCTATCTCTTTAAATTAATCTTTTACTAGAGATCCAGACTCTTTTGAGTCCCTTCTCTTGCAAGATTTTAAATCAAATCATGTTCCATCAGCGGTATATAAGATTCTTCTTGAAAAATACTATCCTGATCTTCTGGAATTCACAAACAAATGGGCATGTTATCAATCTTTCTGATTATGTTTTATCACACGAGGAAAGGTCTTTCCTTTTGTCCAGAATCAGACACTGAAAAATGTGAAATTGTCAAAAATTTGCAACTCTTTGCGAGAAAACTTCTGCTGAAGAGTATGTACATTTCACCTACCCAACAGGAGAGAACTCAGTATGAAATGGACCTTGAAAATTTAATTGAATTGGCTGATGAACAGGATGGCTTAGACTTGATTGATATGATTAATCTAGAAACTCTTCTGGAAGCAAACATCACTACGAAAGAAAGGAAAAAATTTGTAATTAAATCTACCCTTAAAAAGAAATCTGACAAGTTCCCCCTACTCAGTTCCAATATCAACTTAGGAGCCTTTCTGGCTATGACCACCAGAGACATTAATAAACTCATAGTCAGTTTCGGTACGTTCCCCCAATTTATCAGCAGGGGAAAACGCAGCTATAAGCACACTAATCAATCAAACTCACCTTACAATAAAACCAGCTGATAAGGGCGGGAATATTGTTATAATGACCAATTTACAATACAAAAACGTGTCAAATTTTGAATAATAAGTTATGGTACAAACCAATTCCAAGATCCTTGATAGAAAAATATAATAAAGAATTTTATGTATTGATAGATAATGCTTATCTCAACATTATAATTGATAAACAAACTTGGGATTTCATACATACTGCCCATCCAAAAATACCAACCTTCTATAGTTTGCCCAAAATTCATAAAAACAGAAATAACCCCCAGGATGACCCATAGTCTCCGGGTGTGGGGCCTTGATGGAGAACTTAAGCAAATTTATAGACCATACGTTATGAATTTACCATCCTACATAAGGGATACTTTGCACCTTCTTTAAAATTTAGAAGAAATGGTATTGCTACCTGATGCCCTGTTGGTGGCAGTTGATGTTGAAGCTTTATATAGCTCCATCCCCCACCAGCAGGGCATCAGTGCGATAAGTCATGCCATTTCTCAGTCACATAAGGACAATTGTCCATTCAATGAATTTATTCTTTCAGCATTGGAATTCATATTGGTTCATAACACTTTTTCATTTGATAGTTCCCACTACCTTCAGGTACATGGTGTGGCTATGGGGACCTGCTGTGCCCCCTCTTATGCCAACCTGTACCTGGGGGAGTGGGAACAGGACTTTTTGATGGATGACAATTACTCCAATCTAACTGAAAAGATACTAAGTTGGTATCACTACATAGACGATATTCTGGTTGTCTAGGGGGCATCACCCAAACTACTAAATTATTGTATTTCAGCTATGAATGCAAATTCATGCAACCTAAATTTCACTATGACCTACAGTACTGTAGAAATTAACTTTCTGGATGTTACGATTTGCAAACTTAAAGTTACATAGCTACATAGTAGGTGAAGTTGAAAAAAGACACAAGTCCAACCTATGTGTGTGATTATATGTCAGTATTACATTGTATATCCCTGTATGTTGCGGTCGTTCAGGTGCTTATGTAATAGTTTCAAAGGGAATTCCACATTCTTGTCGCTCTTACAGTAAAGAACCCTCTACGCAGTTTAAGGTTAAACCTCTTTTCTTATAATTTTAATGAGTGGCCACGAGTCTTGATAAACTTCTTTGATAAACTCCCTTCTGCGAAAAAGTTTTATCCCTATTTTTAAGTTTTATCCCTGGGGTCACCAGTACGGTATTTATAAATTGAAATCATATCCCCTGTCAAGCGTCTCTTCTCAAGAATAAGTTTTGTGCTTGCAACCTTTCCTCATAACTAATATCCTCCAAACCCTTTATTAGCTTTGTTGCCCTTCTTTGTACTTGCACCATTTTCAGTACATCCTTCCTGAGGACTGGTGCCAAGAACTGGACAGCATACTCTAGGTGCGGCCAGACCACAGTCTTGTAGAGCGTGAGAATTATCGTTTTATCTCTGGAGTTGATCCCCTTTTTAATGCATGCCAATATTCTTAGTCTTAGTTTGCTTTGTTAGCAGCAGCTTGACATTGCATGCCATTGCTGAGCCTATGATTTACTAGGACCCCAGGTCCATCCTAAATTCCCCCAGAGGTTCTCCCCTCATTGTATAGATTGCATTCATATTTTTGCCACCCAAATGCATTACTTTAAATTTTTCTACATTGAACCTTATTTGCCATATAGTTGCCCACCCCATTCATTTGTTCAGATCTTTTTGCAAGGTTTCCACATCCTGCAGAGAAGTTATTGCCCTGCTTAGCTTAGTATCGTCCGCAAATACAGAGATTGAACTGTTTACCCCATCCTCCAGGTCGTTTATGAACAAATTAAATAGGATTGGTCCCAGCACAGAACCCTGGGGGACTCCACTACCCACCCCTGACCATTCCCAGTACTCCCCATTTATCACCACCCTCTGAACTCGCCCTTGTAGCCAGTCTTCAATCCATGTACTCACTCTATGGTCCATGCCAACGGACCTTATTTTGTACAGTAAATGTTTATGGGGAACTGTGTCAAATGCTTTTGCAAAATCCAGATACACCACGTCTACGGGCCTTCCTTTATCTAGCTGGCAACTCACCTCCTCATAGAAGGTTAGTAGATGGGTTTGGTATAAACGATTCTTCATGAATCCATGCTGATTACTGCTAATGATACCGTTCTCATTACTTAAATCTTGTATATAGCCCCTTATCATCCCCTCCAAGAGTTTACATACTATTGATGTTAGGCTAACTGGTCTGTAATTCCCAGGGATGTATTTTGGGCCCTTTTTAAATATTGGTGCTACATTGGCTTTACTCCAATCAGCTGGTACCATTCCAGTCAGTAGACTGTCAGTAAAAATTAGGAACAATGGTCTGGCAATTACTTGACTGAGTTCCCTAAGTACCCTTGGGTGCAAGCCATCTGCTCCTGGTGATTTATTAATATTGATATTAAGTCTAATTTTAATTCTGTCCTCTGTTAACCATGGAGGTGCTTCCTTTGATGTGTCATGAGGTTAAACACTGCAGTTTTGGTTACTAAAGCTCCCTGATTCCCTCGTGAAGACTGAGGAGAAGAATAAATTCAATACCTTTGCCATCTCCCCATCCTTTGTAACCCGATGTCCTTCCTCATTCTTCTAGGGGCCAATATGGTCTGTCCTCCCTTTTTTACTGTTTACATACTTAAAGAATTTCTTCTTCTTCTAAGCCATCCTTATTGCACCCTTACATTTCTTGTTGCATTCTTTATAAAGTCTGAATGCTGATGATGATCCCTCAACCTTGTATATTTTGAAGGCCTTCTCCTTTGCTTTTATATGCATTTTTACATTGGTGATAAGCCATCCAGGACTTTTTTTTTGCTCTTTTAAATTTATTACCCAATGGGATGAATTGGCTAATGCCCTTATTTAATATGCTCTTAAAGCAAACCCATCTCTCCTCCGTGTTCTTTGTTCCTAAGATTATATCCCAATTTATGCCTTGCAAGGTTCGTAGTTTAGGGAAGTTGGCTCTTTTGAAATTCAGTGTCTTTGTATTCTCCTTAAGTTTTCATATTTGTGTGATTTATACTGAAGCCAATTGACCTGTGATCGCTGTTACCTAAAGTGCCCCATATATCAGGCCTGTATTGTTGGTAATCAATAGATCCAGTAACGCTTTATTTCTAGTTTGTACGTTTACCATCTGACCCATAAAATTGCCTTGCAAGACATTTAGGAACTGACGAGCATGGTTCCCTCCGCCCAGTCTATGTCTGGCTAGTTAAAATCCCCCATTATCATAACACTTCCCATCCTTGCTGCTAATCCAAATTGTGATAGGAGATCTGTCTCCCCTTCCTCCCTCAGGTTAGGGTTAGGGGGCCTATAGCATACTCCCAGTATTATTTTCCCCTTAGCTTCATCCCTTTGAAGCTCTACCCATAAGGATTCCACCTCCTCCCTAGCTCCCTTAGTGATTTTATCTCTCACATTCACTTATACATTATTCTTAATATATAGGCATACCCCTCCCCCTTTTTTACCCTCTCTATCCTTGCGATAAAGGGTATACCCCTGAATGTTTGCCACCCAATCATGAGAGATGTTGAACCAGGTCTCTTAAATTCCCACAAAATCTAATTCCTCCTCGTACAACTGTATCTCTAGTTCACCCATCTTGTCCGCCAGGCTCCTGGCATTGGTGAACATGCCACGTAGTTTAGACCGGTCGCATATTATCCTCTTATTGGGTGTTCCGAGATTGCAACTAGGACTTGCTACTATACTTACCTTGGGTTTATGTACTTTGGTCACCATACCACTAATGCCCCCAACCTACCCTCTGGAATATGTTCCGCGCTGACTATCTCTACCTCTGGACCCTCCCCCATCGCCTAGTTTAACAACCTAGTTTTGTGACTTACAACACTACGATGAGCCAAGAAAATTAAGTTCAGTGCTTCCAAGCATGCGTCAAATTGTTTCCGATCATGCATGATTTTTTGCACATCTGAATTGCATACAGATGATCGCATTTTCGGATAGGAACTTTTCCTGACCGAAAAATAGAGAACATGCTCTCAATCTTTTGCTGGCAAAAGAACGATGAAGCATACACACGGTCGCATTTTCCGACAAAAAGCTCTCATCTGAGTTTTGCTGGCGGCTTTTCCGATTACGTGTATGCAGCATAATACTCAAGACAATACACAGGTACTCAACAAGACAATACAAAGGTACTTGAAGACCTATGTGCAATCTCAGACCACTTGCAGACCTACGTGCACTCGCAGAACTACGTGCAGACCTACGTGTACTTTCAGACCACTCGCAGACCTACGCGCACTCTCAGACCACTCGCAGACCTACATGCACTAAAGATGGCATGCTTGCTACCTCCTTATATCGTAAGGAGACATAGTAAGGAGACGAGTAATACCATACTCCACGCCAGTAGTGCTGACCCAGCACCACTAATTAAATCTATTCCCTATGGGCAAATTCTGAGAATCCGTCAGAACTGTTCAGATGAGACTGGATTTTGCGAAGAGTCAAACAAACTACGAGACAGACTTCTACTAAGAGGCTACTCTCACACATGCCTTAAAAAGGCATTAAAAAGGCATTTAAAGCCTTTCCTCAGGCACCCGACACTTTCAGTTATATAGCAAGGTTAATTTGCAGTCGGAACTGAAATCGAGATAATAAAGGCTTCGGCCCTACTGTTCCCCGCTAACTGTCCACATGTGTTCTGGAGACATCTTCGGGCTTATGGTTTATGCTTTTTTTTTATGCCGTGTCTAAAATGCAGATATGTTCTGACTTTCTTTTGTATTCGGTACATTGTTCCTTGTTACTGCTACTCAATAAAAACTTTATGGAAAAAAAAAAAAAAAAAAAAAAAGGCATTTAAAAGGGCCTACTCCAGACCAAGACACGATCTGTTATTTAACAAACCATCCCTAGAGAACTTGGATACAAGAAATTCCAACGAGGTTAGAATCATTACTCGTTATACTAGACAATACAAACAGATAAAAGCCATTATATCTAAATGCTGCCATTTATTATGTATTGATCCCCTACTGAGTCCCTTTGTCACAACTAGCCCTTCAATTACCTATCAGAGCACAAAGTCCCTAAAGCATACTCTCATACAAAGCAAATTCACGGGAGCATTCTGCAGTGACCCATACAAACGTTTGGGTACATTTCAATGCAGTGGCTGTAACCACTGCAAATACATGTACACTGGAAACAACATTTAACTGCTCAATGGTGAGAATTTTAAACCAGCACATTTTGATAATTGCAAAACAGCTGGAGTTGTCTACATGCTGGTATGCCAATGTGGATCCTTTTACATTGGTAAAACTAAACAAGAATTTCACAAAAGAGCTTATAGACACATTTTGCATAAAAAAGTCAAACCTTGATCTTCCACTGGGCAGACATGTCAGAGATGCCCATGATACCAAAATCCCCCATATAAAATTTCAAATTTTTGATAGAATACATCCCAGCGCCGGAGGGGGTGACTGGAATAGGATTTTGCTGCAACGTGAAACTCGATGGATAATAAATTTAAACGCCACATTACCCCCAGGTTTGAATGACATGGTCAGTTTTTCGTCCATTTTTGGAAGGTTTTTCTTCTGGTGGGTGGGAAGAATAGAAAAATATGTAAACTTTTTCCCTTGACTTTCAAAATAATATATACTATTTTGTGGCTTTGCTCCCTGGTAATTCACATGATATTATTTGGGTAATTACATCTGTACCCTTTCTTCATTGAGGTTTTTTCCTCCTCCCCCCCTCCCCTCCCCCTCTCTTTCATTTATTTTTCATTCCTTCTGTTTCCCTGTTCTTTCTGCTTTGTTCTGTTTTTGGCCCCCTCATTATTATATTCATTCTGGTTGAAATACTAATCTGCTTGTGTGGTTTCCCCTCTGATATGCCTATACTCAGATTCCCCACCCGGCGCACCCAAGGGCTATTCGGCGTGCATTAGCGCTGAGATGCCTCGTTTTTATTCTACTTTGTCATGATCTGGCTCTATGGAGCTTTGGCCGTGATCTTTTTGCTTGGTTGTGCGCCAGTGTCCCCTTAGCACAGGGCCCCGTCATTTTGCTTTGGGGTGGTGTTCTGTGCTTTGGGGACAGTTGGTCCACACACCACAGGCTCTGTGCATGCCCAGTGACCTTTGGGACATTGCCGTATGTACGCGTGACGTTATTTCACCATCGCGCATGCGCACTTGTTGGGGAGTATTTATCAGAGCCCTCTGCAGCATGCAAACACAGCTGCGTCGGCTCTGATCATCCGCACACTATAGGGCACCATATCAATCCAGGTGAGCACAGACCATCTCTGACACTTTTGGGCTTACATCATTCTGACCCACTGGTTGGCTTACCAAATGTTTACTTATATGTATTACTATAGGTATCCTGCCCTAGCTGGGAATATATTATATATTTCCTGAGCTTGCCTATACATACTGGATATGCCCTTCTTGTGCGGTGATACTCCTGTCAAACCCTATTTTTAGGTATGTATTATCCCATGGGGCGGGGGGTTTTGCTTAATGATTGTTTATGATTGTGTGATTCATATCTTATTTGCACACACTATTTTTTTTCATTTTTTCATTCCTTTCAGATCATTTGATCTGATTGAAGCCCCTGTTCTGTGTGGACCTTCGCTGGGGGATCTTATTGTTGGGCATTTTGGGGTTACACACAAGCAGCTTCCTATTGTTATTTCTTACAAGAACTTTTTACCATCTGATCGTGTGGATAAATATTTTCTCCTGGTATGTTCTTTTCATTTTTATGTGATGTACAGCATATGTACCTCTGTGTATCTCTGCACAAACTTTAAATGTCTTGAATTATACAAACATGATAGATCTATTTTGCTGATATTGTCTTTATAAATGTATTTACTAAAATGACTCTTTATAGGTACATATATATTTTTTCAAACAGACACCGGGCTTGGGATGTTAAAAAAAAACCCTGAAGAAGGGCAACATGCTGGAAACTTTGGGTTCATCCTAATATAGCCTACTTGTGTCTGCAAATCAATATGTAATATAATTTCCTATTTGTATCCTATTGATGTACTTTTTTGTTGCTTCTTGATTGAAGTCTCTTTTAATTATATGTGATTTAATAAATATATTTTTGATAAAATGTATTGTTCTTGGTCACTTCTAAAGTCCCACCCACCCATGTTTTTTTTTGTTCTTTCTCATGTGATGCAGACGCTGCCGATGGGAAGTGGAAGCTGACAGCCCCGGGTGGCGAGGACTAAATAAATTCAGAAATGCATCACTTAAGTGGTCACTTTCTCCACCGCTCCTCTCTTGACCAGCAGAAGCCTCAAAACTATGCTTTCCAGGACACTGTAACCTACAAGTTGGGAAAAGCATTTGATATACTCCTCTTTAAGGTGTCCTCAAGAAATTTCATCTTCTGCACTCTTTGTGGGGATGGGATGAGTTCTGAGACTATCCCCTTATAACGGTGGTGAAGGAGGGTTGTCAACCAATAGTGATCCTTTCCCTTTATGCCACGTATTCTTTGGTCCTTTCGCAGGCTTTGAAATATGAGGGAACCCATGCACTGCAAATTTGTGGTGGCATGAGAAGCAGACTCTTTGGGGTCACTGAGGATTACAGGTTCTGGAACTGCCTCCTCCCAGCCACGTACTACTCCCAAGGGTTCCGGGGATGGAAAACCATCTATTACTGTTTGACATATGCCTTCCTCTGCTTAAATGCCTCTGAAACTGCCAGAATCCTCCTCCTCTCTCTCCTCTTGTGTGTTTTGTGGCATAGGAACAATGGTGTCTGCATAAATTGAGCCTTGAGAGGAAAGGAAGTCCTCCTCTTCGTCCTGCTGCTCTGCCTTGAGTGCCCTGTCCATAATGCCACGCAGAGTCTGCCAAACATGGCATATGTGTCAACTTTCCCTGTCTAAGGGCGGACAGGAGGTTTGTATCATTATGACACACCACCATTCCTGGCTCCAGCTGGCATGGTGTGAACCACCTCTGGGCCTGTCCCTGTAGAGCTGCAAGAATCTCTGTTCCGGTGTCCCCTAGACACACCAGCTCAAGCACAGCATAGGACAATTCAGCAGAGGAGGGCATGGAGGAGGAGAAGGAGGAAGAGGGGATAAAGCTGACAAATCTCGCATCATCACCAGCTGTATGGAGACGTGGGGGCACAACAAGCTGCAGCACTGAGCCCTGTCCTGCATCCTTCTGAGTTGCAAGCAGTGTTACCCAGTGTGCTGTGAACGAAATATATCATCCCTGCCCATGCTTGGTGGACCATGTGTCAGCAGTAACGTGGACTTTTTTTGTGGCTGACTGCCTTGCCCAACGATGCAGAAACATTGCCTTCTACGTGATGGTAGAGAGCTGGAATTGCCTTACGTGAAAAGAAAAAGCGACTGGAATCCTGCCATTGTGGTACAGCACATTCTGCAAATTCACGGAAGGGGGCAGAATCCACCAGGCAGAAAGGCAGAAGTTGTAGAGGCAGCAGCTTTGACAAGCTTGCATTTAGACACTGGGCATGTACTGTCAAAAAATATTTCTGCACGTGTTTGACAGGTGCATATCTTTGCAATTTTTGACAGCAAGGCCAATTCTTGCTTTCATCAAAAGTAACTCTATAGGGTTACGGTGTGAAGGTGCCACCAACACCCAAAGAACAATTTTTCCGCACCCGTTACAGAAGTAGAAATACAAAGTCTGTGGTAGAGACACCAGAATTTATCCAAAAAAATCTCTAATCTTGTTTCCTGTGCACTACATTGTGGCATCATCATACAGATTGGCTCCCAAAGCCATTGCTTACAAAATAAAGAAAGCTTGGAGGGAAAATTTCATTTTTTATACTTTATAAATGCAATTATTGCTGCAGCAGCTTCTATACACAGTACAGATGTGCCACTTTACAGGTGGACTAAGGGGACCCCCCAGGCACTATATTGAAAGGAATTTTTTATTTTTTATTTCTATCTTTAATTTTATGCATCAATAAATCACTTAATTAAAAAATGAATTTTTTTACAAACTTTTTTTTCATTGATACATGTCCCCCAGGGCAGTACCCGGACCCCCATAACCATTGTATTCCCAATTACTTGCATATAAGCCTTTAAAATGGACACTTTTAATTTTTCATGTTCGGGGCCCATAGACTTCAATGGGGTTCGTTATTCGGGTCCGAACTTTTCGAATGTTCGAAAGTTCAGGTGCGAACCGAACAGGGGGTCGTTTGGCCCATCCCTAGTCTCTAACATCCTCCAGCTCCGTGATGTCATCATGGAGGAGTATAAGAGGACTCCAGTGGCAACCTGTGAAGCTCTGGTGAACTCCATGCCCAAGAGGGTTAATGCAGTGCTGGAAAATAATGGTGGCCACACAAAATATTGACACTTTGGGCCCAATTTGGACATTTTCACTTAGGGGTGTACTCACTTTTTTTGCTAGCGGTTTAGACATTAATGGCTGTGTGTTGAGTTATTTTGAGGGGACAGAAAATGTACACTGTTATACAAGCTGTACACTCACTACTTTACATTGTAGCAAAGTGTCATTTCTTCAGTGTTGTCACATGAAAAGATATAATAAAATATTTACAAAACTGTGAGGGGTGTACTCACTTTTGTGAGATACTGTGTGTATGTGTATGTGTGTATATATATATATATATATATTGCATTTTTCTATTAGAACTCACTGCATTGTTGCAGTGCACATGATCAAACTTAATTTGTCTCTGGGCATACTAAGTCTTTATTAGTTCCGTTATCCATTATCCAGGTACAAGCAGGGGGAAATAAATATGACATATTCAAGAAGTAGGTGTTTATCGTTTTTATGTCTAATAGAACACTTGGGTTCTCAGATGATGCAGACACAGATTATGTGACTATAACAGCAGAGATTATTTGAAGAATATGAAATGCAGCACTGAAATAGCAGTCCTAAAATTGGAGGCATAATCTCTGAGAATCAGAAATGTGCCTAAAAATCCTGAGCCTTGGGGGCAAATTCTGACAGTTCCCAGGCATGGCTGTTGTTTAATTATAGAAGCTGTTAATCAGAGTAGCAAAATCTGTCTTTCCTGACTGCACCCTGTACAGCGATGAACCAATTTCACCAATGCCTTGGGCAGGTTAAGGAATATGTCTTCAAAAGGAGCTTTTACAAGTGAATAAACATAAATAGGTAAGAAACAAACACAAATACGTTATGTATTCTGCTGCGGAAAACAATCTTCCCCACATTTAGCAAGTACAGATTGCTTAGCTGTGTCTGTGTCAGATGCACGGCCATATGGCACAGCTTTACCCCTAAGAAATATTCTTCTAAATCTGCATCCGATGTTTACGCTTTTCTTCTGTAAATTAATTCTAATCAGCATTTCTGTGAGCAAAGATTTTCCATATTACAGTTATGGGCATACATAAAATTAGTTGAGGTGCATGGGGTCACCTCTTTATAGCACCACCCTCAATTACTATTTGGAATATTGCCACATGGAGAATGCTATAAATGTCTATATCTATATTAGTATAGTAGTTATTCTAGTATTAAATGTGAGCTGTCTTCAAAGCTGCTAACATAAGCTGGTGATATGTAAGCACACCATATGTAGAATCTTGGATAGCAATTATTAGGATATTTTCAAACTATATATGTTTTCCTAAATATACAAAATGTCACATTATATTTGTGTTATGTGGGGGGATCCTGTGGATAAAGATATTTTTTTATAGACAGAAGCATTTCACCTAAAGTCATAGGAACTTTGGGGGCCCTATCAGGTTTCTAAAAAATAAAAAAATGTCAGTTCCCTGCAAGAGATGAGCCATTCTACCCACCTCAATGGGTAGGCAATGACAGGGCCTCCAAAGTTAACCACAACTGCTACAAATGTTGGTAAAATCCTTGCAGTGTACAGTACATGGCGTTACAGTTACACTTTACGTTTTGTGTCCATTGATGCAACCACAATCTCTTGATCTGACTGTGTGAACTGATCTAATAGCACAGTTAAAGTGGATATAAACCCTAAAAACCATATATCATAATGTAGAGTATAAGATTTCCTATCATTTGAGCCCAGTCTTGCCACAAAGAGTTAATCCAGCTTTGAGCAATCCTCTTTTATTGTTCAGTGAGATAAATTTTGACAAACAGAGAAAAACTTTGTCAAATCCTCCCCCTTGCTGTGAGTGACAGGTGATTTACATATCTCTTGCACTAGCCTAAGAGACATGCATTATTTTTGAATTCCCTCCCACTCCTTTCTTCTGCTGCTCTACCAGGATTGGATGTTCCACACCTCAGCATAATTGGGCCTGCTGAAGTCATGTGGTTACTTTCCTGTCTTTTCACTGGATGTTAGAGATCATAGCAGAAGTTCAGTGTAAGAAATACCCAGCAAAAAATGCATATTGACAAGGGGAGTGTAGAGGTGGGCGGGGAATCTACTGACATCACGACTCCACCCACCGAGCTCCAGACAACAGACCCACCCACAGAATCTGCAGTTTTTCGGGTCTCATAATAGACAGAGGGGAGACATTTGACAGGTAAGGATACATGCAGGAGGTATGTATATCCTTATAGATAACCCCTATGGCAGTAGTTTAGAAAGGATGACATTGGGTTTACATCCACTTTAACATTTACCATTTCATCAAGCTGCTTGTCTCCTAGCGCTGGTCCCAATATACAGTATGTGATCAACAGAGAGCTAAATTAAATTGGCAAGTATGGGTGCTGGGTGCTTTACTTTTGCATCCAATGCTTGTGGAGATTGATTGATAAATTGATTGATAAATTGATAAAGCATCAAGGAACTTCTTAAAACCTATATTACATGATTTTGCTTTCTGAAAGATTTCTACATTTATAAACAAGACAAAATCCATATGTACATATTTAAGTGTTGATACTTGTAGTGATAATGCAAGGGGATATTTTGTACACACTGCTGACTTACTGCAGTCTTTGCTTGTAAATACAAAAAAAATATGTGAAATACTGTACCTCAATCTCAATTTAAAATATTTAAATGTATTTTTTATAAATACACATATAGATTTCCTGGACCTCCTCATGTTAGTCTATTCTGGATTAGGCCTGCCCTTCTGACCCTAATTAGGACCACCCTCCACTGGCCATTACATTTGCAGCCTGGAGTATCTACAGATGTTCTCATTATTAGTCTTGCAAAGGAACCCAGGGTGGGAATCCTAGGCTGACATGAGGAGGATCCAGGAAAGGACAATTATGGTAAGTATAGGACAACAGTTTTCCCAATTCCTGGACCTCCTCATGTCAGTTTACTGTGGGATGTAACCTGATCTTTCCTCCTACCAGGTTTAGCCTTTTGTGGTCATAAGACCATTCAGGTTGTATATCTTCCTGCTGGTGAGTGCTGGTAGTTCTGGGCTGTTGTCGTCAAAGTATAAACTACTGTGTTTGTATGGTGATCTACGCTACATATCTGCACTGATTTTCTATGGAACACATACGCCCCATAAAGGACGAGGAATGGAAGGTGGTTACAAATGACAAGGAGAATGCAGCTGTACTAAATGCTTTCTTCTCCTCAGTCTTCACACAGGAAAAGGAGGGGTATTCTAACAAAGAGAGAATTGTTAGCTATACATCACAGAATCTACCTTTGTGACTAACAGAGGCTGGAATCCAGAAAGGATTAGAGTAGCTTAACATAAATAACTCACCAGGACCAGATGGCTTACACCCGAGAGTCCTTAAAGAACTCAGTCAGGTTATAGCCAGACCACTATTCCTAATCTTCATGGACAGCTTACTAACAGGATTGGGACCGGCTGATTGGCAAAAAGCCCACGTGGTACCAATATTAAAAAAAAGGGCAGAGATCTATTCCTGGGAACTATAGGCCTGTCATTCTAAGGTCAGTAGTTTGTAAACTATTTGAAGGGATGATAAGGGACCATATCCAAGAATTTTCTGATGAAAACAGTATAATTAGCAGTAATCAGCATGGGTTTACAAAAGGTCGCTCTTGCCAAACCAACCTGTTAACATTCTACGAGGAAGTGAGCTCCCATCTGGACAAAGGTAGGTCAGTGGATGTGGTGTATCTGGATTTTGCAGAAGCATTTGATACAGTCCCCCACAAATGCTTAATCTACAAGCTGAGGTCTGTAGGCATGGACCATAGGGTATGTACCTGGATAAAAAACTGGCTACGGGGTGTGTCCAAAGGGTCGTGATAAATAACGTGTACTCAGAATGGTCTAGAGTGGTCAGTGGGGTACCCCAGGGCCTTGTCCTGGGTCCAATTCTGTTTAATTTATTTATAAATGACATAGGGGATGCGATAAATACAGGGGTCAAGTCCTGGGGAAAAAAGTGTGGGAACTCCCACCCAAGATCCACTCGTCCACCAAAAAAATAAAAAAAATTATACACTCATATGCACGAACGCTTCAAAAATTTTATTTTCATCCAATTTTCATATTGTGTGTATGAAGCTTAACTGTTAGTACATAAAAAAAAAAAAACAATCCTCAATAAACATAAATACGGTAATTCTCTGAATAATCAGCATACATTCAATTGTGCTTCCATGCAAATGTGAACATCATGTTCTGATCTTTATTGGGGAATTTTATTTTGTATATAGAGTGTTTATGTGCTGAGTGTACACTTATTATTGAACAGAGTTTGGATAACACAGGGTTAAACAGAAAGGTCATAAATGAACTGCACATTATGTGGACAGAATGCTTGGGGAGATAGTGATGTGTTCCTGCTTAGGAGATGTATGTTAGCTTGGGGGGCTTCAAACTCAGTTCACCTCTCTCCCTGCATGTCCTGTAAGCAGAATAGCTGTGCTCCTCCTCTGGGTTCTCTCATCATATGGCACTGAAGATAGAGGAGGGGGGATTCAGCAGGACACACAGAACAAGTATGGAGGAGACGGGGGGGGGGGGGGGAGATGAGGAGACAGAAAATCAGGAGGGGTCGGCGGGGGGAGCGCATCACGAAAGGTCTGACTAAATACAATCTCTTAGCAGCAGGGACCTGATCTACCTGTCAGCTAGCTGTGATTGACAGGTAGATCGAAGTGGATGCTGTCATGGTGCCCCCTACTGGCAATGCCTGAATGATCAGGTGTGCGGCACTTACTATTGCGAGCTGTGCCGGCAGCTGCTGGTGTAGCACCTGCCACACAGCTTGCATACTTAAAAGTCTTGCAGGACACAGCTGCTAAAGGGAACTGAGTTCCTGTTGTGGAAAAAGTACAGGAACTCCGTTCCCATGCGTTCCCGCAGGACTTGAGCCCTGGATAAATAGCTCGAGCTGAGTCTTTGCTGACGACACAAAAATATGCAGGGCAATAACAACACATCAGGATATAGTAACTTTACAAGAGGTCCTGAATAAAGTTATTGAGTGGGCTACTACATGGCAAATGAAGTTAAATACTGGTCAATGTAAGGTAATGCACTTGGGGGGTAAAAATATAAACGCAATTTACTCTTTAGGGGTGAGAATCTCTAGGGGATTCCAGGATGGAGAAGGATCTAGGGGTCCTAGCAGAAGACAGACTGAGCAGTAACATGCAGTGTCAAGCTGTGGCTTCCAAAGCCAGCAGAATATTAGCATGCATTAATAAGGGAATTACTCCAGAGATAAGACGATTATTCTGCCACTTTATAAAACTCTGGTTCGGCCGCATTTGGAGTATTCCATCCAGATCTGGTCACCAATCCTCCAAAAGGATGTGCTAGAGCTGGAGAGAGTCCAGAGAAGAGCAACTAAATTAATATGGGGACTGGAGGACCTCAATTATGAGGAACGACTACAAGCGCTAAATTTATTCTCCCTAGAGAAGAGATGCTTGAGAAGGGATATGATTGCGATGTACAAATATCTCAATGGTGATCCCAGCATAAGTATGAAACTTTTCAGTCCCAGGGAGTGTAAGAGGACACAGGGCCAAACGATGAGACTGGATGAGAAGCGGTTTAACCTTAAGCTGAGTAGGGGGTTTTCACTGTCAGGGTGGTAAGGATGTGGAACTCTCTTCCACAATTGGTGATGTCGGCAGGAAGTATGAATAGTTTTAAAAGACTCTTGGACGTGACTCTTAACATAAACAATTTAAGGGGATATGGGAAATGATTTTTCTACACACACACACCTACACAGCTTGAAATGGATGAACTGGTGTTATTATGCAACCTTACCAACTATGTTACTATGTTACTATGTTACCTGTTTATTATTTGTCTTTCCTTCTGGCAGATGCAGGCTGGCATTCAGTGGGGTGCTGGGACTTATGGTCCCTCTCTTGGGACTCTGGTATGGTCTGTGCTGTGAGCGATACCTCCTTCTGATCCTCCAAATTCTATTATGGAGGACAACATACTAATTTTGGCCAGATCTCTGCGTGTCTTGAAGCAGTGTCATCCTGACTGTCCAGATTCAGTGGCTTGCTCAATGCTCAGAAGAAGCACCTTTCACCAATCCAATACCCATTGTACCTCATGCTACAGTTGTCTCTTGGCAGTAGCTTGATAAACATTTTAGGGCAGTTACTGTTGAAGTACAGTCTTTTTTCTTTTCTTTCAAGTTCCCTCCCTAGTTGGCCATTGCTTGTTACATCCCACAGTAGGTTGACATGAGCAGGATTCAAGAAAGTAAAATTACAGTAAGTACAGGACAACAATTTTCCCAAATGTATCCATTGATATATTAATAGTTTGCCATGTTGCAGAACTGGTAACCTTGACAACTTCATGTGAAAGTATGATCAAAATTCCACATTGAACCAAATAATGGTCAAAATAATTATGAGTACTATATAAATTATAGTACTCATAATTATTTTGACCATTATTTGGTCATGAAGGCATTATTACTGAAAGCTCATATCTATAAACAACTTAATAAAAAAATTTACTTGCAGGATGTTTTTACATATTATTTGCTGATTTTTTTGTAAATTCATTAGCTCAAAAAATTGTTGAACATTATGTTTACACTCATATGCTTGCAGCTCAATTCCATCTACATTGTACTTGTGTCTTTTGTTATTGCTTTTATGTAACCTTAGCTCTGAATGATTCATGTGATAAGTAGTGTCTTTTTCAGCTTGACATATTTTTCATCCTTTTATTTTCAGGCCCTTAGGTCTATGAATACGTATATGCTTGAAATAAATTATTTTGTGGTAGCTGTGTTTTTCATTAGAAAGAAACATGTATCTCAGTTGTGTGCTATTTTTAAATATGTAATATTCAACTTTTGGCAAACCACTCACCAGACTACAAAGGTTAAGCTGCTAGTCAAGCTGAATAGTAGGCAATTCCTGGTTACTGCATGCTGTATCCCTGTATCCCTTTATTCATAAAACACCACCAGAGCCTTTGATACGTAGGTACTCTCATATGCAAATTTAATCTGGCTTTGACCACCCGCTTCTGCCTCATATTTTTCACCAATCTTTGTAATGGGTGGTTATACTAATCAATAGTGAGTTGTAGGTGGTTGAGGAGGGAAAGCCACATAAATTTCACAAGTGGATTAAATTTTAATACTTTGGCCATACTTTTTTCATATACAGTATATAGTTGAGCAGTTTACAAAGAGTACAGTAACAGCCCTATTTTTTAATACAGAATGGGTTTATGCACCTGGGCAACCAGGATAGGACTAAGCTGAGTAGACATACTTAACCATTCAGACATTGACCAATGTAGGACCTGCAGTCAGTATCACACGTTGGCAGGGGCATTTTCTGAATGCAGCGGGGTTGTGTGCAAGATCGTAAGTCCCCCCCCCCCCCCCTGAAGAAAATAAAACCTGAAGATTCGCCCACAATGAGCTTTGTGTTGCTACATCTAGATCCATGAACCTTATATATCTGGATGTGCCAAAACTCTAGGCTCCGTGGCCCTGTACAGCCTACTTGACAGGCCCATCCTTAGTGGCAGGGACCAGCAACTGTTGAGATAATAATCATCTAGGTGAGAAGTATGCAGGTTTTTTCTCTTAGAAAACAATTGCAGGCACTCACATCCCCCGCCACCAGCAGGACACAGGTTTCAGTAGAGCGCATTGCTCTGGGTACATGATCTCAGGAGTGCGTATGGTACAGTACTCAAGAGTATGTATCTTATAGGGCTCAGGAGTGTGTATCACACAGGTTACAGGGCTCAGGAGTGGTTAACACAGAGCTAGCAGTAATCTCTCCTCCCCTAGTGAATTGCTCTCCTCTCCCCCCCCCCCCCCCCCCCCCATCCAGTATAGAGCTCCCCTCATCAACCCAGTACAAAGTTCTGTGCCTGAGCTGCTGGAAGAGGCACGCTGTCACTGGTAAAAACTGAAGCCTGCAGAGGAAGCTAGTAGGTGGGAAAAATGTCCTCTACCAGCTTTTGTGTTTATCAGTGATGTCAGTGATCACAGGGAGTGCCAGAGGTAGCCATGTTCTGCCTGAAAAAAGCTGTGGGAGTACATAACACACAACAGAGCACATACAGTGCAGCGGTCATGACTATATTATGTACAATTTAGTGTGTAGAGTGCAGAAGTCAGGACTATATAATGTACAAAAGAGTGTATAAAGTTTAGCATTCAGGTCTATGTAATTTACAATACAGCATATAAACTGCAGCTGTCAGGACTCTATTAAAGCGGAAGTAAACCCATTGATTTAACAGTTTAAAAAAAAAAAAGGCATGCCGGGAATGCTAACTGCACATTGGCTGTGCTCTCAACCAAACAGTCAAACCATCCAATGGCTGGTGTCATAACGGATCACATGCGCAGCACTGTGGCAGTTGAAGATTAAACAGAGGCAAAGATGGCAGCTTCCTTGGCTGAAAACGATAGGCTGGTTTACTTCCACTTTAAGTACAACCATAGGTGTGCACAGCCTATTGCATTAGGGTGTGCACCCCAAAGTTTAAACACACATTCCCTTCTCTGCAGCCTCAGTTGCAGGCTATACCCTGGCTACCCTGGCTATACCCTGGTAACGTTTTTTAGAGTGGGTGGTCGGCTATCTGGTGATAACGGCGTTTCTGGTTTAGCAGCCACTCGGCTATTATCCCAGGCAGCAGAAGGGGACGTCCCCCCCTCCCGCCGCCTTCCGCTGCTCTTCCCGGGCCTCCCATCCCACCGGTAGACCCGATCCACGATTTGGCGCATCCACCGGCTAGGCTGAGACTGGAACAAAGTCCCCTATGTAAAAACACAGAAACTACGTCACTTACGGTTTACTTTTAGACCCCCGATCCCTCCATAAAGAGTACCTGTCACCACCTATTATTGTCACAAGGGATCTTAACATTCCTTGGGACAGCAATAAAAGTGATCAGATTTTTTTTTTTTAAAGGAACATTGTTAAAAAAAGAAAAAAAAAAAAGAAAAAATTTTCAAAGCATCCCCGTCCCCGCATGCTTGCGCAGCAAAGAAAACGCATACATAAGTCACGCCCACAAATGTAAATGGTGTTCAAATCACACATGTGAGGTCTTGACGCGATCGCCAGAGTGAGAGCAATAATTCTAGCAAAAGATCTCCTCTGTAACTCAACCTGGTAACTGTTAAAAAATTTGAAATTTGAAATCGTTGCCTATGGAAGTTTTTAAGTACCAACGTTTGTGTCCATTCCATGAGTGTGCGCAATTTTCAACCGTAACATGTTTGTTATCTATTTCCTCAGTGTAACATCCTCTTTCACAAAATAAATTGGGCTAACTTTACTGTTTCATTTTTTTTAAATTCAGTGAAGTGTATCTTTTCTCAAAAAATTGCGTTTAAAAGACTGCTGCGCAAATACCGTGTGACATAAAATATTGCAACAACCACCATTTTATTCTCCAGAGTCTTTTCTAAAAATATATATATATATATTGTTTGGGGGTTCTAAGTAATTTTCTAGAAAAAGATACTGATTTTAACTTGTAAACAAGTGTCAGACATGGGCTCGGTCCTTAAGTGGTTAAGATACGGATCTGACTTGGAGGCAACTTCCATTAAAGTCTGTGGGCACAAGTCAGATAGAAGTTGCCTTAAAGCGGGGTTTCACCTTAAAAAATTTTTTTTTTAAAGTCAGCAGCTAAAAAAAAAGTCGCTGCTGACTTTTAATAAGTACACTTACCCTCCCAGGGCGCCCGCGATGTAGTTAGTGGAGGCCGAGATGTCCCTCGGCTATCCGGATCCAGCGCCACCATCCTCAGTAAGGGAAACGGCTTCCCGTTTCCTACTGCGCATGCGCGATTCGGCGCGCGGCCTACTGCGCATGCGCGAGTCTTATTTGTGAATGGGGAACGCGGTGTGTTGTGGGACACAGTTCCCATAACACACCGCGCCCCATTCACCTGAAGACGGAAGAAGAGAAGATCACCGCGGCGCTGGAGGAGGCAGATTAGGACGATCTGCCTAGCAACAGCCATTTCTGGTAAGTAAAAAAAAAAAAAATTTTTATTTTTTTTATTTTAAATTGTTACTAACATTTTTTCAAGTTTTCGTTTTCAGGGTGTCCCACCACTTTAAAGTAGTTCAGGAACCTTTCCTAAAATCGGAGCGACTTCAGTAGTAGGACCACTCTCATTGACTAAAATGGGATTTCACATGTCAATGCGACTTTGAGTCTCACAAGTTGGATCCCAAGTCGCGACATTGTGAACTGAGCCTTATACTCAGTTGTGGCGTGATGCTACTCGTATTGCAAGACTTCGCTCGTTTATCAAGTTAAAATGTATAAAAAAAATGTGCTGTTCTTGTAAAACACCCGCAGACCAAGTTACTCGCAATCCAAGGTTTTACTGTATATAAACACAAAGATGTGCAAATATTTACTGCACTGGCAAAGGCATGTCCCTAATGTGAGCATTTTTTAGGTAATGACAAGTGTAAGCATTCAGTCACTAGAACGTCGCTCAGCACTTGCATTATATCGAGAGCACAACATCCCCAGTATCCCTTTGTACTTATATGCTCCTTGTTGGCTGCTGGGTTGTGTAGACTTCTGTCATATGCTTACTAGCTCATTTGTCATACATCTTTAAGGCTCCCAGTGCTGCACTGGGAGCCTTGATGCAACACTGTTAATTAGCCAGTAAGCAGAGGATAGGAATCTTTTAGGAGCATACAAGTACAAAGGGATAATGAAGAAAATGTGCTGTCCATATAACATAAACACTCAACAGTGAGTGAATTTTTCAACTTAACCACTTTCAGACCGGACCATTTTGCTGGCTTAAGACCAGACCACTTGTTGCTATTCGGCACTACGTTGCTTTAACTGACAATTGCGCGGCCGTGCGACGTGGCTCCCAAACAAAATTGACGTCCTTTTTTTCTCACAAATAGAGCTTTCTTTTGGTGGTATTTGATCGCCCCTGCGGTTTTTATTTTTTGCGCTATAAACAAAAAAAGAGCGCCAATGGCTGTGATTTAGTGAACACTGATCTCTGCTCCAATCACAGGGAGCAGAGATCGGTGTCACTAGTTGCTAGGCAGAACGGGGAGATGCTGTTTACTTCCGCATCTCCCTGTTCAGCCATCCCATGAGACGATCGCGAGTATCCCCGCGACGATCGAGTCCAGCGTGCACGTGCACCGGCGCGGGCGTGCACGCAATGGCACGGAGGCAATCTTAAAAGGGACGTACCTGTACGCCCTTTTGCCTGTCCGTGCCATTCTGTCGACGTACAGCCGGTCCTGAAGCAGTTAAAGTTATTGTAAAGGCATGTTTAAAAAAAACAAAAACAAACGTTATTCTTACCTCCTCTGTGCATTTGGTTTTGCACAGAGCAGCCCGGATCCTCCTCTTCTGGGGTCCCTCTTTGCTGTTCCTGGCCCCTCCCTCTTATTGAGTGCCCCCTTAGCCAGCAGATTTCTATGGGGGCACCCGAGTCGAGTCAGAGCTCCATGTATCTATTCAGACACAGAGCCTGACCTAGCCCCGCCCCCTCTCTCCCCTGATTGGCTGACTTACTTTGATTGACAGCTGTGGGAGCCAATAGCGCTGCTGCTGTGTCTCAGCCAATCAGGAGGAGTGTCCCAGATGCCTTAGACACTTGTGGATATCGCTGGAGAGAGATGGGGCTCAGGTCAAAATCCCAGTCTATGCAGGAAGTACACAGTGGGCTCTGTCCCCCTTGGGACTTGTGTCCACTGCATTAGGGACACACCAGTTCATGTTGGGCATTACATAGCTAACTCCTCAGACCCATGATCACAGTGCCTGGCAGAGGGAGGTCTTTTAGAATCAACTTTCTTTGTGGATCCAAGATGTCATGTAAACGAATAATGTAAATGACAAAGGAAGTTGATATTGTAAAATGTGGAAAGTGTATCACAATAAACCATATCCTTTAGTAAACCCAGCTTATACCATGCAAACCAATCACAGAGGCACCAAGGTACAATTTGGTACACCTTTTTTAGTCTACAGAAAACAGTCACTACCATGAATGGCTCATTGGTTAGGTTAGGTGCCCCCTGACCCCAGTCCTCTCTTGTGGGCAACTTCATTCCTTCATATAAATCAATAAAAAACCCTAATGCTGCGTACACATGGTCAGAAATTCCGATGGAAGCTTTTCATCGGATTTTCCGACCGTGTGTATGCCCATCGGTCTTTTTCTGTCGGCATTTCCGACGGACTTTGGATTGAGAGCCTGTTCTTAATTTTTCCGACGGAAAACCTTTCTATCGGATTTTTCGATCGTGTGTATGCAATTCCGACACGCAAAATTCCGAAGCATGCTCGGAAAAATTTGACGCATGCTCAGAAGCATTAAACTTCCCTTTTATAGTGCCGTCGAACATTTTGTATGTCATGGTGTTATTGACCGTTGGAATTTGGTGTGACTGTGTGTACGCAAGACAGTTTGAGCGAAATTCCGTCGGAATTCCGACGGGAAAACCATCAGAGCTTTTTCCAACGAGAATTCCGATCGTGTGTAAGCGGCATTAGTTAAACAATACCTGTAGTTTCTCTCATTATACATTCTGTTTTACACCTTTTTTCTTGTTGCTTTTCACTAGTAACTGCACAAAACTAAAGAAAGTTTGGAAGCATAATGACTAAACAAAGCCAGGCCCAGCATTTGCATATATTGCACACCCACCACTTGAGATAAACAAACTGATTAAATATATCCAGTCTGCAGAGGTCCATAAAATGTACTTGTCACATTTGCCTGGATCCTGAATTATGTCATTGCACATAAATCTGCATAGAAATACTCATATGAGAAAAAGATTATTTGCATGAATAATTCTATGAAAATCTGCATGATATGCGGAGAAACATGTAATCCAGGATCCAAGCAGTCATGATTATTACAATGTATTGATCTCTGCAGACTGGACTAGTCTGTATTAATATATTTAGACAATTCAAAAATGTTATGTTTGTCAATTCACAACTTGTGAAGTGCTGCATTCATTCCTAGTAGATAACCAGGAGTAGATGCAAATACAGTGGCTTGTTCTGTTATATTTTTACATGATTTTCCACAAATTGGAGAAGTGTCTGCACAAATACGATAATTTTGAAATAGTTTGTGATTTGCCAGTTTGCTGCTGACTGCAATGTAAAAATCCCCCACCAGCAGCATTGCAACTTTCTGTATATTTAGAACAGCACAGCATGTACACTATATTGTCAAAAGTATCAGGCCTTTACATGCACAAAAACTTTAACCTATTAAGGACCGAGCCTCTTTCTGAGATTTGTTGATTACAAGTTAAAAACATTTTTTTTTGCTAGAAAATTACTTAGAACCCCCATTATGTATATATATATTTCTAACACGCTAGAGCAGTGATGGCGAACCTTTTTGAGCCCGAGTGCCCAAACTGCAAACCAAAACGACCTATTTTTTTCAAAGTGCCAACACGGCAATTAAACCTGAATAACGAGGTTTTAGTTTAGAAAAAACAATTCGTACAGTTTTCAAACTAATTAACAGCAGAGTATTGCATAGTATGGGCAGAGTATTGCACAGTATGGGCAGAGTATTGCACAGCATGGACAGAGTATTGCACAGCATGGACAGAGTATTGCACAGCATGGACAGAGTATTGCACAGTATGGGCAGAATATTGCATAGTATGGGCAGAATATTGCATAGTATGGGCAGAATATTGCATAGTATGGGCAGAGTATTGCACAGCATGGGCAGAGTATTGCACAGCATGGGCAGAGTATTGCATAGTATGGGCAGAGTATTGCATAGTATGGGCAGAGTATTGCACAGCATGGGCAGAGTATTGCACAGTATGGGCAGAGTATTGCATAGTATGGGCAGAGTATTGCACAGCATGGGCAGAGTATTGCACGGTATGGGCAGAGTATTGCACAGCATGGGCAGAGTATTGCACAGGTTGGGCAGAGTATTGCACAGGTTGGGCAGAGTATTGCGCAGCATGGGCAGAGTATTGCACAGTATGGGCAGAGTATTGCACAGCATGGGCAGAGTATTGCACAGTTTGGGCAGAGTATTGCACAGCATGGGCAGAGTATTGCACAGCATGAGCAGAGTATTGCACAGCATGGGCAGAGTATTGCACAGCATGAGCAGAGTATTGCACAGCATGGGCAGAGTATTGCACAGCATGGGCAGAGTATTGCATAGTATGGTCAGAGTATTGCACAGCATGGGCAGATTATTGCAGTTTGGGCAGAGTATTGCACAGCATGGGCAGAGTATTGCACAGCATGAGCAGAGTATTGCACAGCATGGGCAGAGTATTGCACAGCATGAGCAGAGTATTGCACAGCATGGGCAGAGTATTGCACAGCATGGGCAGAGTATTGCATAGTATGGGCAGAGTATTGCACAGCATGGGCAGAGTATTGCACAGCTTGGGCAGAGTATTGCATAGTATGGGCAGAGTATTGCACAGCATGGGCAGAGTATTGCACAGCTTGGGCAGAGTATTGCACAGCATGGGCAGAGTATCGCACAGCATTGGCAGAGTATTGCACAGCATGGGCAGAGTATTGCACAGCATTGGCAGAGTATTGCACAGCATGGGCAGAGTATTGCACAGCATGGGCAGAGTATCGCACAGCATGGGCAGAGTATCGCACAGCATTGGCAGAGTATCGCACAGCATGAGCAGAGTATCGCACAGCATTGGCAGAGTATTGCACAGCATGGGCAGAGTATTGCACAGCATTGCATCTCTCTCTTTTCCCCTCTCCCCTCGCACTGTAGGCCGCGCGGGAGCAAGATTCTCTGGGAGGACGTCCATGGACGCCCTCCCAGAATAAGCCGACCGTGCTGTAGCCATCTTTTGGCTATGGCCCGGTCGGCAATAGGTTTTAAAACTTACTTTTTACTGGAATCGGTGTCGCTCCTGTCGCTCCGGTCACTGCGGTGTCCGTGTGTCAGGTGATACCCCCCGCACGTGAGTCAGATGTTTGCGAGCGGGGGGTGTGGCTTCAGTGTTCTCTGGGGAGGGTTCTCCCCTAGAGAATTGTGGGAGATGTAGTCCGCGGGAGCAGACGCAGTGACTGCCGTGTATGACTGTAGTCACAGCGTGCCCATAGAGATGGCTCGGCGTGCCGGCAGCGGCACGCGTGCCACGCGTTCGCCATCACTGCCCTAGAGAATAAAATAGCGGTCGTTGCAACACTTTTTGTCACACTGTATTTGTGCAGCGGTTATACAAGCGCACTTTTTTGGGAAAAAATTCACTTTTTTAATTAAAAATTAAGACATCAGTAAAGTCAGCCCAATTTTGTGAAAGATAATGTTAGGCCGAGTAAATTGATACCCAACATGTCATGCTTCAAAGTTGTGGAACGGCAACAAACTTTTACCCTTAAAAATCTCCATAGGCGATGTTTAAAAAATCCTATAGGTTGCATGTTTTGAGTTACAGAGGAGGTCTAGGGCTAGAATTATTGCTCTCACTCTACCGATTGCGGCGATACCTCACATGTGTGGTTTGAACACCGTTTTCCTGTGCAGGAGCTACTCAGGTATGCGCTCACTTCTACATGTGAGCTCAGCGGGACAGGGCGCGTTTAAAAAAAGTTTTTTATTATTTATTTTACCTTTTATTTTTAATTTTAACACTGTTCTTTTTTTTTTTTTTAAATTGTGTCACTTTTATTCCTATTACAAGGAATGTAAACATCCCTTATAATAGAAAAAAAGCATGACAGGACCTCTTAAATATGAGATCTGGGGTCAAAAAGACCTCAGATCTCATATTTACCCGAAAATGAAATAAAAAAAAATAATAATAATTTAATGCCATTTGATAAAAAAAAAGTAAATGTCCATTTAAGAGCTATGATGTCGTTTTGATGTCTCTTCCGCCCTGCAATGATATGCAGACGGGTTGGGGCCATCTTCCCCTCACTCGTCCCCATGCCAAGCTAGGGAGCAGATGCTATCGTCTCTGCCGGCGGCTCCGGTGAGCGGTGAAGGGCACCGGAGAGTGGCGGGAGGGGGAGCTCATGGCGAAACCGTTGCAGAGACATTGAAGCAGACCGCCCGCTGAAGAAGAGGATACAGGGGTTATGGCAGCTAGCTGCTGCCATAACAACGATACTCCTCTTCAAAGTAGCGATGTAAAACGACGGCGGGCGGTCTGTAAGTGGCTAGGGGCATACCAGTCTTAGTCCGTAGGGTTCAATATTGAGTTGGCCAACCCTTTGCAGCTATAATAGCTTCAACTCTTCTGGGCCTCACTGTGTCCTTCAATGCAGCCTCACTGTGTCCATCAATGCAGCCTCACTGTGCCCATCAATGCAGCTTTATGGTGCCCATCAAATGCAGCCTCACTATGCCCATGAATGCAGCCTCACTGTGCCCATCAATGCAGCCTCACGGTGCCCAGCAATGCAGCCTCACTGTGCCCATCAATGCAGCCTCACTGTGAACAATAAATGCAGCTTTACGGTGCCAATGAATGCAGCCTCGCTATGCCCATCAATGCACTCTCACTGTGCCCATCATTGCATCCCCACTGTGTCCATGAACGCAGCCTCGCTTCCCATTAATGCAGCCTCACTGTGCCTGTGAACGCAGCCTCACTGTGCCCGCAGCCTCTCTGTGCCTGTGAACCCAGCCTCACTGTGCCCGTGAACGCAGCCTCACTGTGCCCGCAGCCTCTCTGTGCTGTGAACGCAGCCTCACTGTGCCCGTGAACGCTGCCTCTTTGTGCCCGGTGCTTCTCTGTGCCCGTGAACGTAGCCTCTCTGTGCCTGTGAATGCAGCCTCTCTGTGCCTGTGAACGCAGCCTCTCTGTGCCTGTGAACACAGCCTCTCTGTGCCCATAAACGCAACCTTTCTGTGCCTGCGAATGCAGCCTCACTGTGCCCACAGCCTCTCTGTGCCTGTGAACGCAGCCTCTCTGTGTCTGTGAACACAGCCTCACTGTGCCCGCAGCCTCACTGTGCCCGTAGCCTCACTGTACCCACAGCCTTTCTGTGCCTGTGAACACAGCCTCACTGTGCCCCATCAATGCAGCTTGACTGTGACCCTTTAATGCAGCTTTTCTGTGCCCCATTGATGTAGCTTTTCATGCCCCATTAATGCAGCTTTACTGTGCCCCATCATTAATACAGACTCACCTGGATTCCCCTGGATGGATCACACACACAGCGGGGATGTCCCACCGTGTGTCACGGAGCTGGCAGGGTCTGTGTTGGTCACGCGGTGTAACAAGGTCCCGCCCCCATAGACCAGTTTGTTTCATAGGCGGAACACTGATACTATCACATGAGCCGGTCTAGGGGGTGGGACCTTGTTACACCGCACGCCCAACACAGACCCAGCCAGCTCCGTGACACACAGGGGGACATCCCCGCTGTGTGTGTGATACACAAGACAAGAGGAGGAGAGAGAGAGAGAGAGAGAGAGAGAGAGAGAGAGAGGGAGAGGAGCGCTGCAGCCTCACCTCAGCTCAAAGCGGCGCTAGGTCAGTCCAGTCCTACCGCTCTGTGTCCTCTGGCCGACAGTTTCCTGGCTGATCGCTTCAGCCAGGAAATGGTCAGCCTGGTCCACCCCCGCTCCTCACTCGCCCTGCATTAAATTCCACTCGCAAATTGCGAGCAGGCGAGTGGAATTTTTGAGGGCTGCCTTACAGCATCTAGCCATTGTGTCATGTTGATGTGTAATTGTATTAACCATGTTTTCCTTATCAATTATCTATTGTTTGCAATTTATTTTTGAATTGTATATACTATAATAAATTTCTAATTTTATACATATTACTTATACCTTTTGTTGGTGATATATCATCACCAGACCCTTTAAAATCCCACAAGGGAGAACCTTGCTCTCTGCATAAAGACATTGATGAGAGAGTTTGAGGTGGAGAAACTTAACTGGCCTGATCAGAGTCCTGACCTCAACCCGACTGTGATGTCATTAAAGTTCATGTGTGTGTAAAGGCAGGTGTCACAATACTTTTGACAATATAGTGTGTCATATATTGAATTGCACATCTAATTCGCAGACTTGCATCTATGTGTCTGTGACCTAGAAAATCTTGTGTGCACAATTCTATCTAGTATTTTTTTTCTGTTTTCAGACTTTTTTTGATTATGTTCATTGAGCCCATATGCCTGTGTTGCATATTTAACATTTGCTGAGTACAATCTGCAGAATACATACGGGTTGGAGAAAGTTTCACATAACAGCTAGAAAATTGAGCACACAAAACATCAGCTCTGCCAGCTGAGACCTCATAAGAACCCAAAATGAGAGAACCATGTAATGTATGAAACTGAATGAGCCTGCCTTATAGAACAGCTTCATATTACTTACATTGTTAAAATATTTTATACAGACAACTATTTCCTTTTAATTTGTAGATTTTTTGTGCTCATGAAACAAGTAGATTACCCTTGTGTTTGAGATCATCCTCCTCTTTCAAAGGTAAAATGAATCAACAAATTAAAAGGAGATAATACACAGAATTGAATCCATAGCTCCAATTCATTAGCCAGAGCACTTAACCCTCTTAACAATTTCAATTCAAACACAGTGAAAGTTTTTATATTCCAGAAGCCAAATAATTAAAAAAAAATATATATATATAGAGTTGTTTCTCAAAACCTCTCCAACAATAAATATACACAGCTTGCAAAAGGCAAGACACTTCGATTTTTCTGTGTAATGCATATTCCTATATGTTCTTAGGCCCAGAATGGCAGTTTGAAAGATTTGTGGGCTGTTTTTTTTTTCTTTTGGAGAGTTGCCACAGGCAAAACATTACTGAAGTCTTACGATAATCTGCTCCAGTCAAAATATAACCTTTGCTAGCTCCAGCCCTAACCTAAACCTAAAACGTAAAATATTTTCCCTCAATTCCTGATCCTGATTTTTTTATTCTGCACTCACAACTTTTCCACAAATATCAGAAGCTTCCATAATGTTGACCTGGTTCTGTAGCCAAAATTGTTAGTTAGAATTGCTACCACTTTATAATGGGGCTTCCATAACTGACTTACAGTATACATAAATTATAGGTGAAGGGTTTACAGACAGTAGAGCACGTCTTTATACTTACAGGGCCCGCTTTAGTGGTAGGTGAGAGATGTCTATTTTTGATGTTTTATCTATTTTATGGGTATTTGAGTATTATTTTCTTTTTTTTAATGTATATGACTATTGTAATCCCGTGATATTAAAAGTTTGCTTTCTTTTAAATATGAACAATTCTTTTGGTAACTGTAGGTTTTAATTTTTTTTTAGGTATTCCAGAGCTTTAGCAGTTTTGTTACTTGTAGTCTAGTGATAGTGGCTCTACTTTTTTTTTGGTGAAACTGGCCAGAAATGAGAGTGAATGTGTGCTTTCCCCAAGCAAGGGATAATACCAGGTTATATTTATAGCTGAAATTGCAAAAAAAACTTTCATACTCCTCAATGGCTACAAATTATATAAATTCCCTTTGTGTGCACCAACTACAAGCTGTCCCGGGAGTGGGAGAATACAACACCAGTCATCCTACACAAAAAGAGAGAGCAGCAATGTTTCAAGCTGATAAATACACAAAACACATTCAGAGAAACACCCAACTTCAGGAATTAGACAAAGTTTACCCCTGAACTGCGCCCCCTTCCCCATCTAGAGTGCAAAATAGGGAGCAATACTACCTTACCCCTTGCTCATGTGGGCTCCCTCCATCCTGACTGTGACCATACACCTTCCTCCTCCATGTAAAAAGCAGGATTGATAGCCCATCACTTGTATGTGCTGATGTAGAGGGAGAGCACACTGGCTGGAGTACCAGAGGGAAACGGATACAGATACCTTCTGTATATAAACCATAGTTTCTCAACTAGAGTTCCTCCAGAGGTTGCTATGGGTAGTGTAACGGACCGCTTGGCACCCCGCTTGGGTGCTTCCACCAAAACAGTGCCTCCTGCCCTCCAACCCCTTCCAGCAGGCAGAGAGCTAATAACAGCCCTCTTCCCCAAGCATCATACACAGAAAAGATGTTGAGGTAAAAACCAAAGGAATGACTGTTTATTAAACACAAATACAGGTTTTTATACACTTCAAAAGTAGGGCAGTTACCACATGAACAATAAAGCCTAATATTACCCTAAACATCACACAATGGTTAGATAACAAGGAAAAGTTGACACCAGACTAATCCCCTCATGTAGGAACCCAACAGATAGAGGATTACCCAACAGATAGAAACAACAGGTGACTCAAATAACAATGGAAATTAACACCTAAGAGTCACACAATAGGAGAGACACGCTTAACAATAAACACATAACACCTAGATAGAATAGAATAGACAGATCATAGCAGGAGACCTCAGAATCAAGTTGTTTTGAGCTATTTATATTAACATCTGCTCTGAATCTAGGAGGGTGTGAAGCAGTTATTGCAGATCTGGGCACAGAGGCCCCAAGTCTGTATCCAGGTCCTCCAGTTACCAGAGTCTGTGTGTTTCAGGGAGACATGGACATGGACTAAAACTACTCAAAGGTCCCCTAGGCACACACCTCCCAAAGAATAGAGCCCCCCTTAAATGCCAGGGCCCATAGTCAGTAGGCAAGAGGTTAGCCTGCAGTCCCCTCCAAATGCCCCAGGGTCTGTCACAGGTTCCTTGAGCAATGAGCAATTTCTGCCTCTCAGATAATTTCCGACTGACTTTTTGTGAGGGGGTAATTCTTCCCAATGTCCACAAGTGTAAGTAGCATTCTTCCCACTGGCCGTCACACTATCGTATCAGTCATTTTAACAGGGGTTCCCTGAGACCAGAAAGTTATTTCAAGGGTTCCTCTGTGTTGAAAAGTTTGAGAAAGGCTGATTATCCTGCAGTTTGGCTAAAATTAAGCGTTCTTTACAGCATATCAACCTTCCTTTTACTTTCTCACCACAAGGGATGAGCCGAACACCCCCTGGTTTGGGGTCGCACCAGAACATGCGAACAGGCACAAAATTTGTGCGAACACGCAAACACAGTTAAAGTCTATGGAACACGAACATGGAAAATCAAAAGTGCTCATTTTAAAGGCTTATATGCATGTTATTGCCATAAAAAGTTGTATGGGGACCTGGGTACTGCCCCAGGGGACATGTATCAATGCAAAAAAACTTTAAAAAAAAAAAAATAATTTCAGGAGCAGTGATTTTAATAATGCTTAAAGTGAAACAATAAAAATTAAACATTCTTTTTAATATCGTGCCTGGGGGGCCCCCTTAATCTACCTGTAAATTAGCGCATCTGTGTGATGAGTTTTACAGTCCTGCAGCAAAATTACATTTCTAAAGGAAAAAATGTCATTTAAACTTTTAATGTATTGCCGGCTCCCAGTAATATAGATAAAAATCAAGGAAAAAAACAGCGTGGGTCCCCCCAGTCCATACCAGGCCCTTTGGGTCTGGTATGGATATTAAGGTAAACTCCATGCCAAAATAAATAAAATTTGGCGTGGGGGTCCCCCCAAAATCCATACCAGACCCTTATCCGAGCATGCAGCCTGGGGGACAGGATGAGTGGGGGCGAGTGAGAGCCCCCCCAGCCCCCCCTTTCTGAACCGTACCAGGCCACATGCCCTCAACATGGGGAGGGTGCTTTGGGGTTCCCCCCAAAGCACCTTGTCCCCATGTTGATGGGGACAAGGGCCTCATCCCCACAACCCTTGCCCGGTGGTTGTAGGGGTCTGCGGGCGTGGTGCTTATCGGAATCTGGAAGCCCCCTTTAAGAAGGGGCCCCCAGATCCTGCCCCCCTATGTGAATGGATATGGGGTACCCATTCACCCCAAAAAGTTTAAAAAAGTCAAAAACACAAAAGACAGTTTTTGATAATTCCTTTATTAAAATAAAAAAGTGCGCTGACGGGCCTGAAAAATAGAGGAAAAAAAAGTCCGCCAAGGTGAGAGGCGTCCCTCCGACTGCTGTCTTTTCGCGGTGACAGCTGTTATAAAGGCAAGTATATATATAGACAGTATATATATATATATATTGTCAGAACATTTGGGGTTAAAAGAATTTATATTCATATATATAAAGTAGCATATTGTATAATTTTTCATATGTTTCATATTCATATATATTGGACATGAGTAAAGCCATCTTGTATCTCTTTTTAAAGTTGAAATACTGTTCATAGCTAGGGATGAGCCGAACACCCCCCCCGTTCGGCTCGCACCAGAACCCGCGAACGGACCTTAAGTCCGTGCAAGCTTTAGAACCCTATTAGTTATAATGGATGCGAACGTTCGAAATTAAAAGTGCTAATTTTAAAGGCTAATATGCATGTTAATGTCATAAAAAGTGTTTGGGGACCTGGGTCCTGCCCCAGGGGACATGTATCAATGCAAATTTTTTTTTTTAAAACGGACGTTTTTTCAGGAGCAGTGATTTTAATAATGCTTAAATTGAAACAATAAAAGTGTAATATTCCTTTAAATTTCTGTCTCTGCGCAAAGTGTCATTTTTGAAAGTAAAAAAGCTAATTAAAATCATTATAATGTTAATTGACGGCTCCCGTAATACAGAGAACAGTCATTCATTGAAACTCATTCATAAAAAAAAAAGAGAACTTTTTTATGAATGATGGCTTTCCCCATGACGTCAGAGGGGGGCGGGGTCACCAGGTGCCCTCCGTTTTAAAAGACCTGTCAGACGGAGCGGAGCCTCACACAGCGGGAGCCTCCCATTGCGCGGACCGGCCCAAGAAGACACCGACACCGACGCCGACGGAAGAAGATGCCGGACGAGAAGGACGAGAAGACCAGCACAAGAAGAAGCGGATCGGAGGAAGAAGAAGATGGAAGAAGATGACGGAAGGAGAAGATGAAGAAACCGAAGGATGAAGAAAGAAGAAAGAAGATTTTAATAAAGGAATTGTCAAAGACTGTCTCCTGTCATTTTTACCATTTTTGCCACTTTTTTGGTGAAATGGTAGGGGTAATTTTGTACCCCCTTACCATTTCACACAGGGGGGGGCCGGGAACTGGGGGTCCCCTTGTTAAAGGGGGCTTCCAGATTCCGATAAGCCCCCCGCCCGCAGACCCCCACAACCACCGGGCACGGTTGTGGGGAAGAGGCCCTTGTCCTCATCAACATGGGGACAAGGTGCTTTGGGGGTCTTAGACCCCCAAAGCATCCTCCCAATGTTGAGGGCATGTGGCCTGGTACGGTTCAGGCGGGAGGGGGGGCGCTCTTGTCCCCCCTCTTTTCCTGCGGCCTGCCAGGTTGCGTGCTCGGATAAGGGTCTGGTATGGATTTTGAGGGCGACCCCACGCCATTTTTTTTGGCTAGGGTTCCCCTTAAAATCCATACCAGACCTCAAGGGTCTGGTATGGATTTTGAGGGGGACCCAAGCCATTTTTTTTTTTTTTTGTGGCTGGGGTTCCCCTTAATATCCATCCCAGACCTGAAGGGCCTGGTTATTGAATTTGGGGGGACCCCCACGCTTTTTTTTTTTGTTTTTTATTAATGAATGACAGTTCTCTGTGTTACAGGAGCCATCAATTCATTAGCCGCGAGTGCTTTTAAATAGCTTTTTTCCTGCAAAAATTACACTTTTTTGCAGGGAAAGTTCTAAGCACAGGAAACCTGCCCCCTTCACAGGCCACCTATAGACACCCCCCAGATGTGATACTGCAATGCTGTTCTAACAGCACGCACACACATATCCCCAGAAATAGAGCACATATTGTCAGCAGCACACTGACACGCTGACACTGACTGAAACAGAATATGCGAGGCCGCCGGCGCGGCGGCCTCTTATACCGTGGGGTGTGTACTAAAGCCCCTGAGCTATAATTGGCTACAGGCATCCTGCCTGTAGCCAATTATGGCTCTCCTCGCTGCCGGCGCTGTGATTGGCCAAGCATGCGGGGTCACAGTGCATGCTTGGCCAATCATCAGCCAGCATTGCACTGCGCGGGCCGCAATTGCGGGGCCGCTCGCATCACACAAATTTGATGCGAGCGGCCCCAATAGTTCTGGGCTCGCCAAGCGAGCGAACGCCCGGTGCTCGATTCGAACATGGGTTCGTATCGAACACCGGGCCCATCCCTATTCATAGCTAATGAATAGGAATTGTTTTTTCTGTTTCACTAGAAGTCTTGTCTGTACCACCTTTCCAGACCATAATTTAAAGGTTTGGACACTTATAGATAAGGGGAGATTCTACAGACGAAATCTGAGCTCACAATTGGTATGTCCAGAATTAAGAAACAGAAGCCAGAGGGCTTATTTACAATTCCTATTGTATTATATATGTTAACTGATTTTTTCTTTCATAATATGGTTAAGTTTATCTGTATTAGTTATTCATGTATAAACCCATTTAATACATATTATTATGGTAAAAGTCACAAGTATGAGATTCCAGTTGTATTGACATGGAACTTTTTAGGCTTATCGTTAAAATAATGACTTTACTTTCATGGTATTTACAGGTTTCAGTTAATTGTGTGGGGTACATTTTCTCATACCCATATATTTAAAGAGGAGACGAGATGGCTAGAGGAAATTGATACGTTGGACAGTTTTAGACAATTAATGGTGTTTTGCTAAGCCAAGGTCAGAAGGTCATGTCAATCACAATAAAAGTAATTTCTGATCCAATACTGCCCCTAAGAGGCTGAAATTGGTAATTATTAAAAATGGCGTTGATCGTGGTTGTCATGGTGACATGGAAACAACATCGTCATATGACATTATAAAATACATAGTACTGAAATACACACCCACTTTTGGAGTAAGATAAAAAGTAGCTACAGACCACAGTCGGGATCTGAGGTCTGATGGGAAAGAACTGATTGCTGGTCGATTCCATCTCTATAGAGGCTGAAGGAAAGCTCTCCAGGGAGCATGAGTATAGCTCCCTGAAAGATGGAGAGATGTAGTAATGTTGAAAGGAGTCCCCTTGGGACTCACCTTATTGAAACTTCTCAAGATGACAGACTTCTTATGCCGCATACACACGGTCGGAATTTCCGATGGAAACAGTCCGATGGGAGCTTTTCAGCGGATTTTCCGACCGTGTGTATGCCCATCGGTCTTTTTCTGTTGGAATTTCCGACGGACTTTGGATTGAGAACCTGTTCTCAATTTTTCCGACGGAAAACCTTTCTATTCGATTAGAGTTTTGGTAAAGTATTGATCTTTCCATATTATACCTTTTTAGTTAATTAAATTGTTTGGCTGAGCATATGTTTGACTAATCCAATCTATTATTAGTTCTGTTTTGGAGTGAAGGGAATTCTAACTGCAGTAGGAATTTGTTTTGCTTCTAAAACAAGGGAGATACATAAATTGTGATATCTCACTATACTGACTTAAAAGTTTTAGAATTGAATTGGTTATAGTATGTGTTAAACCATTGATTCATTCTAAATCTAAAATATAAGCTTTGATCAAATTATCAAGCTGTGATAACACCGTGTTTAAGGTAAACATAATTGTTTACATAAGTCCGTGCAGTCACGAAAGAATTACTAAACCTTAAATATACCCAGTTATTCAAGAATTGAAATGTGTTATTTTGTTATAGAGCTTGTAATAGAAATGTGAATTATAATTATCAATGATCATTTATCTGATATGTAGAAGTATACATTTATGTATCCATTTATTTGTTTTATCACAAAATATACCTGATATTATTTTGCACTGTATTTTTAGTAATTAAATATATATTTTTAAGCAATATCATTTGTATCACTTTGTCTTCAAAATAGCATGGATAAACGAACTTGAATTAATTGTTGGTATTGGAAGTAAATTGTAAATCTCCCAAATCAAATATGCATATTTTCATAATTACAACACATTTTTATTATTTCAGTATAAACATTCTGACAATATATATATATATATATATATATATATATATATATATATATATATATATATATATATATATATATTTATGAAATACACTGCCTGCACTAAATACACTGCTGCCTAGGGGCGCTCGGCCACTGGTTTTCCTCCGCGTCTGCATGCTCTGCAGGCTGCAGAATGCAACTAAGTCTGACCGGTAGTGTAATTAGAGGCGCAGCACTGGAGCCAGCGCTAGAGGAAGCAGAGCCGATGCTTTCTGTATAGCGCCGCCTTCTGTCACATGGAACGTGTAAAGGGGGTGGAGCCAATGGTGGCGAAAACATTTGGTTTTGCCTAGGGTGTTAAAAACCCTTGCACCACCCCTGGCGCCAACAACACTACACACGGCCGCCCTTGGAAGCAGCATTATATAGTGTGGGGCGTGGACTTAGTCCCCCTGAGCCATGATTGGCCAAAGGCTCCTTGATTATGGATCTCGCAGCAGAGCACACTGTGATTGGCCAAAGCATGCAGGTCAGGTGCATGCTTTGGCCAATCATTAAACGTCAACACGGACTTATGTAAACAATCTCGCAGTGCATTATGGGGCGTTCCACAGCACTTGAATTTCCCGTGAATTCCCCCACGAACACCCGAAGTTCGAGTTGAACTTATGTTCGACTCGAACTGTGGGCTCATCCCTACTCACCACACTGTTCAAGTGCCTATGGGAAGGTGAACTAATAGATTACACAATGCTAATTTGCCCAATGCTGTCACTCATTAAGTAAAGCAAACCTTTGCACACAGGTTTGCTAGGAGGAATTCCCCTTTACTGCTATGTTTGTAAAGGGGTTATTTTTAAAGGGGCTAGTATTGTTTCCAAAACTAATAGATATATAGCAAACAGGAATGTGATTATTTTTGCAGTTTGTTTGTTTTTTAGCATTTATAAATCTAAATTACTGCTGAAGTGGAGATAAATACAATGTTATTTAAATAGTACAGGAATTATATTAGCACTTGCTAAATATCAAGTTGCTTCATATATCATATTAGAAAAAATAAACCATTTCTAATTAAAGTCACTCTGTTTGCTTTTTTCTTTTCAAATATACTTTGTACTAATCAGCGTCTACTTTGGAATGGAGCTTAAGATGTCGGTTTAATGTAATCAAAAATGAAAAAAAAAAAATGGTAATTTGAAGGACCCCTAGACCAAAGATGTTAGTTTATATAAAAAAAGGTGCCAATAACATGTAAGAAAAATTAGATAAATATAGGCAGTTTGAGATTTATTATTTGAAAATTCATGACCTACAAAATTGTAAAAACATGAAGGACAATGTCATTTTTTGGCGGGGTTCTAGAATATATAGACTTTTCCCAAATAATAAAGTATATGCAAACCCTACTTCTCTTTGCTCCTTTTAGGCCCCTTTCACACTGGGGCGGGAGCCGCGGCGACGGTAAAGCAGTGCTATATTTAGCGCTGCTTTACCGGCGTTTTAGCCGCGGTATTGGGCCGCTCGCGGGGCGGTTTTACTCCCCGCAAGCGGACAAAAAAGGGTTAAAATCCCCCGCAAAGCGCCGCCGCGGCGGTATTGCCGCGGTATTACCGCGGTGCCCCATTGAAATCAATGGGTAGGAGCGGTATAGGAGCGGTGAATACACCGCTCCTTCACCGCTCCAAAGATGCTGCTAGCAGGACTTTTTTTACCGTCCTGCTAGCGCACGGCTCCAGTGTGAAAGCCCGCCAGCTTTCACACTGGAGTGAATGGGGCCGTTTTTTTCAGGCGGTGTACAGGCGCTATTTTTAGCGCTGTACCGCCTGAAAACCGCCCCAGTGTGAAAGGGGCCTTAGGTTTGCTAAAAATACCAATAAAAAAGTGTTTTGCTATATCTGTTCAATAAGTACAAAAATGACTCCTTGGTCCTGCCAGAAACTCAGTACGTTTTTGTGCCCTCTCAGCCCTTCCTAGTTCACCTCTGCAAACTACAGAACATACAGAACATATCCTCCTCTCCCCATCTCCATAACATCACAAGATGTTCATGTGTTGTCCATGACTGCCTTTGAGTACCTGTAATCAGGAGAACACAACTGCAAGATTGCGCAATCAGTGCAATCAAAGTACAATAAATGTAAAACAGGCTGCGCTGATTGAATATGAGACCTTTATAATGCACAGGCAGTTTCTGATCAAACATCTTGCAAAAATGAATATTGAGGAACAAGCATGCTTATAGGTTGGGCCTAAATAAATACCTGCATTAAACCTGAACTCCCTGCATGTATACAGTGCATTGAAAAAGTATTCATACCCCTTGAAATTTTCCACATTTTGTCCTGTTACAAACAAAAACATAAATGCATTTTATTGGGATTTTATGAGACGTGGAAAAATGGAAAAAGAAACTGCGCTACGGTAAATACACTCAAGGTGTATAAAGAGCTGGGGATATAGGTCTTCTAGAGAGACCTATTGGAAGCTGTAAAACATAACTACAGTAAGGCCTCTTTCACACTGGGGCGGTTTTCAGGCGGTACAGCGCTAAAAATAGCGCCTGTACACCGCCTGAAAAAAACGGCCCCATTCACTCCAGTGTGAAAGCCAGCGGGCTTTCAAACTGGAGCGGTCCGCTAGCAGGACGGTGAAAAATGTCCTGCTAGCACCATCTTTGGAGCGGTATAGGAGCGGTGTATTCACCGCTCCTATTCCGCTCCTACCCATTAGAATCAATGGGACACCGCAGTAATACCGCTGCAATACCGCCGCAAAGCGCCGCCACGGCGGCTCTTTGCGGGGGATTTTAACTCTTTTTCGGCCACTCGCGGGGGTAAAACCGCACTGCGAGCAGCCGAATCCCACAGCTAAAATGACGGTAAAGCAGCGCTAAATATAGCGCTGCTTTACCGTCACCGCGGCTCCCGCCCCAGTGTAAAAGGGGCCTAAAAGAAGTAAATAAAAATAAAAGAGTTGCGCTAAACCAAAAACACATAAAAATGTGTATATATAACCAAAATGGCGTTGACCGCGACTAATGGAAAATTGTGATTATATGTGACAATGTTGTGTGGAATAAAGTAAATCATAAACCCATACATATATGTGCAATACAGGTCATAAATGAAAAAAACCTACAGCAATCCCTGCAAAAATGACACTGAGAACAAAATTGGTGACTTTGAACAATATGTGAAACCATTGAGCATAACCCCACATACATATGAACTACATTGATCGTTGAGATCATACAATCGCTTTCCACTGTTCTCCACTCAAAAGATAAGGGACTATTATCTCATAATGTTGTTGTATGTTTTTTTCATTTATGACCTGTATTGCACATACAGGTCCTTCTCAAAAAATTTGCATATTGTGATAAAGTTCATTATTTTCTGTAATGTACTGATAAACATTAGACTTTCATATATTTTAGATTCATTACACACAACTGAAGTAGTTCAAGCCTTTTCTTGTTTTAATATTGATGATTTTGGCATACAGCTCATGAAAACCCAAAATTCCTATCTCAAAAAATTAGCATATCATGAAAAGGTTCTCTAAACGAGCTATTAACCTAATCATCTGAATTAACTAATTAACTCTAAACACCTGCAAAAGATTCCTGAGGCTTTTAAAAACTCCCAGCCTAGTTCATTACTCAAAACCGCAATCATGGGTAAGACTGCCGACCTGACTGCTGTCTAGAAGGCCATCATTGACACCCTCAAGCAAGAGGGTAAGACACAGAAAGAAATTTATGAACGAATAGGCTGTTCCCAGAGCGCTGTATCAAGGCACCTCAGTGGGAAGTCTGTGGGAAGGAAAAAGTGTGGCAGAAAACGCTGCACAACGAGAAGAGGTGACCGGACCCTGAGGAAGATTGTGGAGAAGGACCGATTCCAGACCTTGGAGGACCTGCGGAAGCAGTGGACTGAGTCTGGAGTAGAAACATCCAGAGCCACCGTGAACAGGCGTGTGCAGGACATGGGCTACAGGTGCAGCATTCCCCAGGTCAAGCCACTTTTGAACCAGAAACAGCGGCAGAAGCGCCTGACCTGGGCTACAGAGAAGCAGCACTGGACTGTTGCTCAGTGGTCCAAAGTACTTTTTTCGGATGAAAGCAAATTTTGCATGTCATTCGGAAATCAAGGTGCCAGAGTCTGGAGGAAGACTGGGGAGAGGGAAATGCCAAAATGCCTGAAGTCCAGTGTCAAGTGCCCACAGTCAGTGATGGTCTGGGGTGCCATGTCAGCTGCTGGTGTTGGTCCACTGTGTTTTATCAAGGGCAGGGTCAATGCAGCTAGCTATCAGGAGATTTTGGAGCACCTAATGCTTCCATCTGCTGAAAAGCTTTATGGAGATGAAGATTTCATTTTACAGCACGACCTGGCACCTGCTCACAGTGCCAAAACCACTGGTAAATGGTTTACTGACCATGGTTATACTGTGCTCAATTGGCCTGCCAACTCTCCTGACCTGAACCCCATAGAGAATCTGTGGGATATTGGGAAGAGAAAGTTGAGAGACGTGAGACCCAACACTCTGGATGAGCTTAAGGCCGCTATCGAAGCATCCTGGGCCTCCATAACACCTCAGCAGTGCCACAGGCTGATTGCCTCCATGCCACGCCGCCTTGAAGCAGTCATTTCTGCAAAAGGATTCCCGACCAAGTATTGAGTGCATAACTGAACATAATTTATTTGAAGGTTGACTTTTTTTGTATTAAAAACACTTTTCTTTTATTGGTCGGATGAAATATGCTAATTTTTTGAGATAGGAATTTTGGGTTTTCATGAGCTGTATGCCAAAATCATCAATATTAAAACAAGAAAATGCTTGAACTACTTCAGTTGTGTGTAATGAATCTAAAATATATGAAAGTCTAATGTTTATCAGTACGTTACAGAAAATAATGAACTTTATCACAATATGCAAATTTTTTGAGAAGGACCTGTATATGTATGGGTTTATGATTTACTTTATTCCACACAACATTGTCACATATAATCACAATTTTCCATTAGTCGCGGTCAACGCCATTTTGGTTATATATACACATTTTTATGTGTTTTTGGTTTAGCGCAACTCTTTTATTTTTATTTATTTTATGAGACGTGTTAGAATGGCCCAGTCAAAGTCCAGACCTAAATCAAATTGAGAATCTGTGGCAAGACTTGAAAATTGCTGTTCACAGACGCTCTTCATCCAATCTGACAGAGTTAGAGCTTTTTTGCAAAGAAGAATGGGCAAAAAATGTCACTCTCTAGAAGGGTAAAGCTGTAAAGACTTGCAGCTGTAATTGCAGAGTAAGGTGGTTCTACACAGTACAGTTGTGCCATACTCTTTCCATTTTCAGATGATGGATTGAACAGTGCTCCATGAGATGTTCAAAGCTTGTGATATTTTTTTATAACCTAACCCTGCTTTAAACTTCTCCACAACTTTATCCCTGACCTGTCTGGTGTGTTCCTTGGCCTTCATGATGCTGTTTGTTCACTAAGGTTCTCTAACAAACCTCTGAAGTCTTCACAGAACAGCTGTATTTATACAGTCCACTCCAGTCCAAACAACACTGACAGTCCAGCTGGCTTGCTTTGCTTCAGCTGCTCTGCTCGGCTGCCTTGCACAATGACATCACACAACGCACTACATCCGCCAGACCTGCCCCCCACTGGCGCCACCCGAACACACTGTAGTAGGCATTCGGATGGCCTCGGCTGGCTCCAGAGCATAACGGCCATATTTTTACTGGCAACCTTTTCCTGTCACTGGCCTTTACTGGCAGGAGAAAAGTGCCCGTATTTTACTGGCTGCCAGTAAAAATACTGATGGTTGGCAACACGGATGGAGACACTGAGACCTGTACACTGTGAATAGGCTGTTTGTTTATAAGGCTTGAGCTGCCAGATGCTACATTCAGGCAGCCCATGTAAGTCAATGGGAATGAAGTGAGTGTACAGACATAGCCATTCATTTGACAGTCACACAGGTGAGCTTGGAGCCCATATGTGCTGGCCTCAGCATCTGATTGAATGAGGCCACTGCAGTACAGCTATATGGCTTCTTGCGCTGTTTCTCCCTCTCCCAGTTTGAGCTCTGCTGTACAGGAGATCACAAGAGATTGCAAGAGACTGATACTGGACCTAACACTTACATTTCTTGCCTATATTAAAGACATTTAATTATTGATAAATGAATGCAGAGCTGCATTCACTTGTGTCATTTACAGTGCCTTGAAAAAGTATTCATACCCCTTGACATTTTCCAAATTTTTTCATGTTACAACCAAGAACTTAAATGTATTATATTGGGATTTTATGTGATAGACCAACACAAAGTGGTACATAATTGTGAAGTGAAAGGAAAAGGATAAATGGTTTTGAACATTTTTTACAAAGAAATATGTAAAAAGTGTGGTGTTCATTTATATTCAGCTCCATTTACTCTGATGCCCTTAACTAAAATCTAGTGGAACCAATTCCTCTCAGAAGTCACCTAATTAGCAAATATAGTTGACCTGTGTGTAATTTAATCTCAGTATAAATACAGGTGTTATGTGAAGACTTCCGAGGTTTGTTAGAGAACCTTCATGAACAAACAGCATCATGAAGGCCAAGGAACACACCAGACAGGTCAGGGATAAAGTTATAATATCCTAAGCTTTGAACATCTCATGGAGCACTGTTCAATCCATCATCCCAAAATGGAAAGAGTATGGCACAACTGCAAACCTACAAAGACATGGCCGTCCACCTAAACTGACAGGCCGGGCAAGGAAAGCATTAATTAGAGAAGCAGACAAGAGGCCCATGGTAACTCTGGAGGAGCTACAGAGATCCACAGCTCAGGTATGAGAACTATTAGTTGCACTCCACAAATCTGGCCTTTATAGAAGTGTGGCAAGAAGAAAACCTTTGTTAAAAGAAAGCCATAAGAAGTTCTGTTTGCAGTTTGTGAGAAGTCATGAAGGTGCTCTAAAAAACTAACACTGCACATTACCCTTAAAACACACTCTCTGCAGTCATAGGCTTGCGCACAGGGTGTGCCAGGTGTGGCTGGGCATACCCTAAACACCCACTGTGGTGCAGATTTCTCCTGCTGCCTGGGCCCCTATGTCATTTACTGGCCCCTTCCTTTTGTCAATGAACACAGTGAGTGATCAGTATCGATCACTCACTGTGTTCATACATAACTAAAGCATAGTAAACTGTGTTATATATACACACACACACACATGTGTGTTTGAGCTTTAGGGTGCACACCCTAATGCAATAGGCTGCGCACACCTATGCCCTGAGTGAAACATGGTGGTGGCAGCATCATGTTGTGGGGCTGATTTTCTTTAGCAGGGACAGGGAACCTGGTCAGAGTTAATGAAAAGATGGATGGAGCCAAATACAGGGCAATCTTTGAAGAAAACCTGTTAGAGTCTGCAAAAGAACTGAGGCTGGGGCGGAGGTTCACCTTCCATAAGGACCACGACCCTAAACATACAGCCAGAGCTACAATTGAATAGTTGAGATTAAAGCATATTCATGTGTTAAAATGGCCCAGTGAAAGTTCAGAACTAAATCCAATTGAGAACCTGTAGCAAGACTTGAAAATTGCTGTTCACAGACACTCTCCATCCAATCTGATAGAGCTTGATCTATTTTGCAAGGAAGAATGGGCATTTCACCCTCTAGATGTGCAAAGCTGGTAGAGACATCCCCAAAAAGACTTGCAGCTGTAATTGCAGTGAAAGGTGGCTCTACAAAGTGTTGACTCAGGGGGGCTGAATACAAATGCACGCCACACTTGTCACACATTTATTTGTAATAAAACTTTAAAAAAACATTTATCATTTTCCTTCCACTTCACAATTATGTGTCACTTTGTGTTGGTTTATCACAAAAAATCCTAATAAAATAAATTTACATTTTTGGTTGTAACATGACAAAATGTGAATACTTTTTCAAGGCACTGTATATATATATATATATATATATATATATATATATATATATATATTATATAGTGGGTATAAAAAGAATCATCTCCCTTTAAAATAATCACATTTTGTTGCTTTGCAGCCTGAAATGAAGACAGACACAGCTTTTGTTTTATCCAACTGCATTTACTCAGTGCAACTTGTAACATCCAAGATATAACACCAACATGTCAGAAAATTCAAAAACAGAATCACTGAGTTGGAAAAAGTATCACCCCCTTGTGTCAGTATTTTTTTGGGATATGTCTCTACTAACTTTGCACATCAATTCTTTGCAATATTTGCCCACTCTTCTTTGCAGAACTGCTCAAGTTCAGTTGAATTTGATGGTGACCATTTGTGCAGTCTTCAAGTCATTCCACAGATTTTCAATGGGGTTTAAGTCTGGGCTCTGACTAGGCCATGCATGGACCTTTTTCTCCTTCAACCACTGTGTGGTCATCATTTTTGCTGTGTGCTTTGGGTCATTGTCATGTTGGAAGGTATGGTGTTGAGGCCAAATAATCATCTCCTCTCATTAGTCTCATCTGACCATAACACCTTTTTCCATGTGGCCTCAGAATCTTCAAGGTGTGTTTTGGTAAGGCTAAGTTGTGACTGCATGTGGTCTTTCTATATTTTTTTGTATTTAGCGGATTTCCTTGTGTTCGGCTTTAATTATTTTAGGAAGGTTAATGCCCTTGTAAACAAGCATAGCTGTTACCATTGATTGATTGATCATTTATTCTGGAAAAGGAATACACAGTAATAATAGTTATTATTTGCATGTAGCATTGTTTAACAATATCTCAAATATACCCTCACAGGCCATTCTAAAACCTGAATAGAATGTAAAAAATATAAAACATAAAAATAAGAAAAAATTGAAATATTTATGTGTAGAATGTTATGTTTTTACCAAGGTTCTCTTTATGTACAGTGTGTGATTGTGCAGCATACATTCAGTAAATGAAGTCTGTGAGGAGCCATATATATTCCAGAGATGCACTCACTGTCCTGCTTTGACTCATGATCTTTGTCTTCAGAGAATGACAAATTTTATTATATGTATGTATATATAGATTTCTTGTCACAAGATGACAGCAGAGCTTATATATTGGGAGCGTCCATCTTCCATTACCTCCACATTTACACTTAATAAACTTACTTGGGAAATCATCTGTACAGAGCACACAATTAATGGATCACTGCTGTTAATAAACCAACATACCTCGGAAAGACCAAAGAGCGGAAGAAGCTTTTGGGGATGAATTATAATTTAAGTGTACCTTTTGCACATATTAGATGCAGGCAGATTTTGTGGAAAAAAATTACTAATTCAGAATATATATCAGCACTGAAGAAGCAATCGCTCAATTCGATATTCCTGTCCCCACAGCATATGCTTAAAATGCATAAATTTGATTTATAAGGTTTATTGTAATGGTGAGATTATCACTTGGAACTATATGCCAGTAAAGTAGACATATAAGATGTAAAAGCAATATGTATATATAAAAGATCAGAAAATTTGTATGTGAAAATTGATACGGTTAAAAAGTATACTATACAGCTAAAACTAGTATTTTAAAAGTACACAGATACCTATACTGAATAACCAGATGGTTGCCTATATTTCAATTTTTTCCCTTCCTGTTTTAACCAAATTATGGATGGAGGTGCGTGGAGTGTCTTTCGGGTAGTCTGTGACCATGTACAATTGTATACTATATACACAGGACAAAGTCGGTCCTTGTCTGTTTGCCTCTCAATGTAGGTTTCTTTAACATATCCTGTCTATGCATGACAATCCCTGGTCAGAGATGGAGCCTGTCCAGTCTGCTGTGGTCCGGATCCATGGGCTGTGTGCACTTCCCGGGTGCCAGTGAGAGCGCCCTCCCCTTTTCCCCCTCTTCAGCATTTGCTGTTGCAGGGGACTGGGCGGGCTGGTCCCTCCTGGCATCGGCGCCACATCTCCACACCATGGCGCATGATGTCATTTGGCGTCCTCACACTGGTGTTTGTGTTTTTCCATCAGCGTCAACACATGGATGGGAATATGCCTAGCTGGATGGGCGACGGGCGCCCTCTGGTAGGTATGCTCCCTTTCCTAATTGTTGCACCTGTGTGACGCTGGGAGGAGCCTGTTGATCACTCTGTGCGCATATAGTGTGCCCATTCACTGTCACCCTTTCCACCAGGCAGCATGTCCTGTCTCTCTCTGCACTTTCATGGACTACATACAAAAAATATTTTTTACCATTACATCAGGTAATTATCTGCTCACCTTTTTGATACCTATGCCTCTTTAGTATTTAGTTGTCAGTTTTTACACTTTTTTTTCCCAATTTCCTTTCATGATGGTTTTTTAACCCACATCCTTACTGAGGCTATAGTCCTTCTAGGCCATTCATTATATCACACTCATATCCTTTATATGGATTTGTGGTGTGGGGTTTCTATTATATTATATTTCATCAGTGGTACACTATAACACGTGTTTACAATGCACCTATTGTAATTCATTTCTAGAATTTGAACCCACACCTACCATCATTTGGCTATGTGTTTTTCCTCTTTGTTGGGATCATGGTATGCACCCAGTCTTTTCAATGCCGGGTTCCAACCTCCGCTCCCTGGAATGATACCTCTGGCAGCCCTCCCTGTCTGGATGCACAGACTCCGAATCTACAGGCTTGTAAGTATCCATAGGGATGAGTTTACCCTTCTCTCCCTATATGTATATACTTCTCCCACATATGGTTTCAACCATGGTACATATTTATTTATTCATGTTTTTTTGTAGACCCAAGTGCACCTGCCCCTGAAGAGTGCAATTTTATATACACGAAACGCGTCGGACCTACTGGATGCACCTATTCTGTAGATGATCTATTGATTTCAATATACCGTATCTACTAGATTTCTGTGATCTTATTTTGTTTCCACATGGAAGATCTTACCACGTACCATACTATGGGCCTGCCATGCTGCATTACTGTTTTCACCATACATGGTTTTTAACATGTGATTGCATATTTACTCGTTGCATTTATGTTATGCTGTGATGCTTTTTGACAATAAAGGTATCCTTTTCAAAACCAACTTATCATTTAGCCACTCCCACCCACCTCATTCAAAGTCCCAAAAATCCCCCCTCTTTGCCTATATTTCTCTGGGACATTGGGATCTCAACTCTAAATTCATTCAAGAATTCAGTATGTGGTGGTCCAAGTCTCCCTTATATATTAAAAGCACAAGCTTTATTCTGGTAACGTTTCTGTGTAGTTGCAGTGTGGGGTATTTGCCCCATGCTGCAGATGTGAAGGAACTGTTTACAAATCCCACCAATTAGCTGCCAAGACTACTAAAGGTTATCAAAACAGCTGAAGATAGGCTGGGAGGTACATATGCCATAAGGCTTTAGAAACTTTACTGAAAAGAGTGGTTGAAAAATAAATGAGTAGTTCCAATCAATGGTAGGACTGCAGCTACCTGGCAGTAAAGGCAAAAAAGTCAACTGGTGTAAGTTCCATGGGTAATAAGCTCTGGCACAGCAACCTGGTAAATTTAGGAGGGTTTCTACCTCCTACTATTACCATATACAGTGCATCATGGCTTCTCAAGGAGACAATAGCAATATAGAAAACATGATGGCAACCAAAGGCTTGAAAAGGTGATTTGTGTGTAAAATGTTCCTCCTCTGCACACCCCCTCCAACCTATTGGTCCTATTTGGGTTTTCTCAGGCTTTCCCCCCAGAATACTAAGCACACCGAAAGAACTGTTATGCCGCGTACACAGGGTCGGAATTTCCGGCAACAAATGTTCGATGGGAGCTTGTTGTCGGACATTCCGACCGTGTGTAGGCTCCATCGGACATTCGCTGTCGGAATTTCCGACAACAAAAATTTGAGAGCTGGTTGTTCGGAAATTCCGATCGTGTGTACACAATTCCAACGCACAAAATTCCATGCATGCTCGGAATCAAGCAGAAGAGCTGCACTGGCTATTGAACTTAATTTTTCATGGCTCGTCGAACGTCTTGTACATCACCGCATTCTTGGCGTTCGGAATTTCCGACAACATTTGTGTGACCGTGTGTAGGCAAAACAAGTTTGAGCCAACATTCGTCGAAAAAAAAAACAGGATTTTGTTGTCGGAATGTCCGAGCGTGTGTACGTGGCATAAGAGTTTTTGAAAAGGTAAAACATTTGGTTTGGCCATCCTCAGTAGATTGTACGTTCTTGTTCCAGATAAGTTACCAAAGGTTTGGAGCCTCCAACATATTCCCTGACCATTAGTATATTCCTATAGAAGAATAATATCTAAATAGTGCTGCAGAGATAGCAAATGAATAAAGCCCAGCTTTTTCTGTTTTTGGTAGAGAGGGGAATGGTTGGAACTAATTTGTATTGCTTTCTGAGACCTTATTTACCAGTGAGCTACCATGTCCATTCCCCTCTACTCTTGTTGCCAAGGGTTGCATCGAAAATGTGCCAGTACTCCATCTGTGCATTCAGTCTAAAAGTCTTTTTTTCTACATTACTTGTAGATTTAACCAAGTATCACTTGATAACAAAACTGTAAATCTTCCACATAATCCTTGATACAGTATTTGCAGCTATTACCTTACAATTACCTTACCTTACCTCACTACCTCAACCTGTCCGGCTTTCCCCTACTCTTGCTACCTTCAGGCAATCTCTGAAAACTCATCTCTTCAGGGAAGCCTGTCACGCCTCCAACTAATCTTTTACCACTTCCATTAGCTCATTCCCCACAGTTACAACCACCTGCCCCACCCTATTAGATTGTAAACTCTTCTGAGCAGAGCCCTCGTAATCCTTGTATTTTATAGTATTATAACTGTATTGTCTCCCTTTTATATTGTAAAGCACTGCGTAAACTGTTGGCGCTATATAAATCCTGTATAATAATAATAATAATACAATAAATTGCCTTCCTGCAGTATTCAGTTGCTTATAGTGGTTGTGAAGGCAAAAGATTTTCATTTTTTTAACCTAGTGCAATCTCTGCATTAAGGTAAAAAGCCTTCCAACACCAGTGCCCCCCAGCCTTAACACTTACCCGACTCTCATAAGCTTGGCTGACAGCAGCGGGAGCCAGTGTATCTATTGCAGCACACAGCTCAGCCCTGGATCAAGCCCACACATGTGCCACCATAGCAAGCAGCTTGCTATGGTGGCAGACGAATAAAAGGAGAAACCAAGATCATTGTCAGGGCACCCCAGAAGAGGAGGTTCAGGACTGCAGGTAAGTATAACATGTTTGTTTTTTTTGTTTTTTGTAAATTAACCTTTTCAACCACTTTTAGGACAAACACATGACAAAATGTGGTATACTGACTGACTGTTGGTGCTGGAGGCTGGACACAGAAGGACTCAGGGCTTTTGCTGCCAGAATAGAATAAAACATGTGTCCCTAAACTGATGCTACCCCTTACAATGAACTGCACACTAACACTTACCCTTAGCTCTACCAAAATATTTAACACTTAACCTACCCCTTAAAACAAACTCTTCTTTACTTCTCCCTAACATATTACCTGCCAGTTGACCCAAATAATTGACCTATCCATAAAATGAGCTCTTATTACTCAACCCCCCAACATCTAACAAACCAGTAAAGCCTAGCCCTATCAGTTAAGCTGAATTCCCGATTTCTGACCCTAACAATAACATAACCTAATCCAATAAAGCTGGCTATACAATAGTAAAATTACATTTGCAAATTTTTGTTTCCAGATCCTTTGTTCGATTTCCTAATCAGCAGTGGAGTCAAATTGGAATTCGTTTTTAGGGTACGTGGTTTTCATTTAGGAAAGTCCATTTACTCTTAAATTGAATGTTAAAAGCAAATAAAATTGTGAAGCACTTTCAAGAGACTTTCATCAAGACATCAAATGTACTGAGTAGAATTTTCGTAGGAATAATTGTACAAACATTTGTTTTACTAGTGTATGGCCAGTTCAAGGCTAATTTTACTAATTTAGGCTACTAGTGTAAGGCTAATTTCAAAGTATTACTAAAGGAAAAACAAACTTTGGATTGTCCCCAGAAAAGTAACAGGTGAAATCTTCCAATGTGGACACTAGTTCTTGATGCAGAGATTTCCTCTTGCTTCCTGTTTTGGCTATGGGACAGTAAGTGAAGGCAAATCTCCCCAATGGGACACAGAAGGCAAAAAAAAAATCTGACAGGGGTTATAATGCTGCCTTGCTCTTTCCAAAAAAAAATATTGCCTATTGTTCTACTTTAAGTGTACGTAATGTCAAACTATTTGCTTTTAGTTTTGGATATAGTAAGGACATGTCTGTGTTCCCAATAGGGAGATTTTCCTTCTCTGTATGTCCAGGTGACCATGATCAAGGGGATAGAAAGTACTAGGGAAATCCAAAACTCTACAGTTGTGAATGGAACAGAAAAAGAGAGGAAATCTTGCCATGGAGAAACCTGTACTGTTGACAACTGCTGGAGATGGAGTTCATCCTCATTTTAGAGAAATTTCCTTTAATATCCTGTTGTGAGTTTGGCTTTACATACACTAAAATCCCTTCTGTAGCATATTAGATACTGGAGCTGTTAGTGTCCAAATATCACAGTTGCAGCTCTGAAACAACACAGCTCTGAAATGGCCCTTCCATTATTTAAGAAAATATTGTAAAAAATGTAATTTGCCTTAAAGCGTTTGTTACTAGACATGTGCATGACGAAAAAATTTGTTTTGATTCGTTAATCTAGTTATTTTGTTTAGTTCAATTCAGTTGATTCGTTCAATTCGTATTCGGAATTCGTATTCGGAATTCGTATTCGGAATTCGTATTCGGAATTCGTATTCGGAATTAAATTTTTTTAATTTTCTTTGAATTTACCGATTTTTCCATTTCGAAATGTTCGAAACGGTCGAAACGAAAATGTTATATTCTTTTCGTTTTGAATGCAGCAAAGTGAACAAACAAAAGAAAAATCTTCATAAAATGATTACAATGAATCTTTAAACCACCTTTGGCTTAACAAAAACAGCATTATTTCAAAATAGTACTCTATTAACACACACAGTCTTTGATTTCATCATTATGTGTAGTTACAATTCGACTGGAGTTCAATGTAAAATTCGATTTGAATAACAGTCGGAAATTCGTTACGTTATTCGGAGCATTTGGTAAAATTTGTTTATATTGTAATTTGAGTATTCGGATATATCCGAATCTCCGAATAACAAAAAATATGTCCCAATATTATTCAGAACGAAGCAAACCGCACGTGTCTATTTCTTACCCCAGCATTTCATATTCATGATATGTCCCTGCTGTACCTTGTACAAAAGAGTATCCTGTTCTCTTTTTATTGCATCCTTTGTGTGAAATCCCTGGTGTTCCTGCCAGTCCCTCTGCTTTCCTATTAAAAACTGACCACACTAAGTAGGAGAGCACACCATGGTCAGTTCTCTAGCTATGCTATGACTGCTCTCCTTCATTAATCAGACTTGTCCTGACACACCTATTCTGCATAGCCTTTAACTGGCAAGATCAGTGTACTGTTGCTTCTCCTCCCCCCAGCTCTTATGCAGCTAAAAACAGGGAATGTAATTATTAAGAAAAAAGGGAATAAAAGGTATTTATAATGTTTTTTCATCCATATACGTACAAATGTCTTGCCTTTAATTTCAGTCTTAAACTGAATGGGCTGTTTTTCTAGGTTATCGTTTACAATCTTTTTAATGTGTACAGATTAAAGTGTACACTTCCCTGCAGCAAATAGGATACATTTCACAAAAAAGCCAGATGGTGATAAAGAGTGACAAATGTGCGATAATGCAAACTTAGAAAACACACACAGATTTTTACACTGCAGAGGGCACAACAGGAGGTGTGAGAATAAGAAACTCCTGCAGGATCACTTACGGATGGCATCACTAAAGCCTCGTACACATTATCAGATTGTTGGCCAACAGAGCGTCACGGCACACAATTGTCGGCTAACAAAAACCCTTTGGGCACCTTCTGCTAATGTCGTGTTTGGTGAGCACTGATTCCGAGTATGCGTATTTGTACTTTGGACTTTTGTGTGATGGACTTGTGTACAGACGATACGAAAATCTGACAACAGACCGTTGTCCGCCGAAAATTTACTAGCCTATCACCCAACATTTGTTGGCCGACAGTTGGACAACAATTGTCTAAAGGAGCGTACTAATGGTTGGATTTTAGGCCAACAGTCTGTCATCACACAATTCCCTGCCAACAATCGGATTGTGTGTACGAGGCTTTAGAGATCAAATCCAGAGTGTTATTTGCCATCTTAACGAAGGGAAACAGGCAGTGGAGCCATGTGGCTTCACTGCCCATTTCCTACTGCACATGCACGAGTCGCGCAGCGCTTTGTGAATGGCCCTGTTGTGTTCTGGGACACGCACATGTCCCAGAACACAATGGGGCAGCTCGCCGGAATAGGAAGAGGCAGATTAGGAAGCCTGCCTAGCAACAGAGGTTTCTGGTAAGTTACAAAATAAATAAAAATGTTCAAATGTTTTATTTTTTATTTTTTTAAGAATATTAATGTAATTTTTTTATTTTAGGGTGGCCCTCCGCTTTAAATAAACAACTCTTTAGACAGAAAAAGTCGATATGTTTCATCAAATTCAGCGAAGTTACTATAATGAATGCCAAATGGCCGAAATCAACAACATTGGGCAGGCTTGAGGACCTTTTGCTTGTTTCGAAATAAAATGAACAGTTTGTTTTCTCTTTTTGAACAAATTTGCAGAATTCCAACGCACACAAAAATATATTTGTTATGTTGCAGATTAATTGCACTGCGGGTAATAAGGTGAATACAGAACTGGGTTGGCATATAAGCCCATTATTAGAAATACAGGAGCTTTGAACTGACATGTCATCAGAAACTTTTAAATCATTATTACCTTCACAACCTTTGAGATTGAATACATACCAATTATAGGCATGTCATGCAAAGTAAAATGGTATAATATACATTTAATGCTTGTTAGAGCAGAAACACAATCACAAAAGATGTAAAACTGATATAAAAATGTCTAAAAACAACAAGAAAACAGGAACAAGTGCTAACAAAATATATAGGCTGCTATTGCTGACCTCCTACAAAAAAACGCTAGCTGTCCATATCTCCCTGGTTTTACTACCTTGAGATACGGATCTCAAACTATGGGGTGTATTTCTAAAGCGGTAGATAATTTGTTTGGAAATCATTTTTTTCTTTTCTTTTTTTTTTTAACTGCTGAAGGCCCATCCAAACGTTTTCTGCATTTTTAAAGCATATTTTTCACCGATTTACACCTGCACATTTTCTGATATGATGCATTTATATTGACACTCACAGCCATCAATTGCTTTGTAACATCCAATGCTTCACAACACGGTGTGAGCCTTTAGGGTGTTTTTATCAGTGACTCACCATTAATTTTATGGCACTTAGTCTAGTCTTCTTATGTCCATATTTGCCGCACATATGTCCAAGTGCAGGTGATTTTATGTGAACATCCTTATCTAAATTGGCAAGTATTTGCTTCCTGAGCTCAATATCAGTCTCAATAATAATCAGCGCATAGTAAACAAAGTCTCTCCCCGCAGCAGCTGAAAAAACAACAACGCCCCCAGGCATATATCAAATGTGTCTCATAAACCAGTGCTGGTTTATGAGACACATCTAAACCCAGTATCAACAAATTTGTATAACTCCTATGTCTCACATGGGTGAATGCCAGAGGATAGCAAAATGGGGGTAAACACAGGCATACAAATGTACCTAGAATTACTTTTTTGATTAAGCCCCTTTGTCTGTGCAACTGTCACATACTCGTGTAGACCTTTTATTGGCAGTGGGAGATTATATTTTGTAATTTTAGCATCTCAACTCTTCCTCTAGAGCAGAGGTCTCAAACTGGTGGCCCTCCAGCTTTTGCGAAACTACAAGTCCCATCATGCCTCTGCCTGAGGAAGTCATGCTTGTAACTGTCAGCCTTGCAATGCCTCATGGGACTTGTAGTTTCGCAACAGCTGGAGGGCCACCAGTTTGAGACCCCTGCTCTATCATAAAGAACCTTTCAACAACTGAAAAAAGGACGACATGCCTTACGTCTAATAGATGTTGGCAAACACTGCATTCTAAAGAAATGGATTATACTTATTTCTCAAAGCTCTTTCAAACTATTGTAGACTAAATAGGAGTTTTGAAAACCATTACCACTCACAGTATGTCCTGGTGACCAAGAACACCAAATTTACCAACTTTGATCAAACAACTGCCTGCTTAGAACTAAGGATGTATTCACACGTGAAGTGCGATGACAGGTGTTTTACTGCATTGTAAAACCCCTGTCACTGCAAGGAAACACAGAAAACAATTATTTTCTGTGTCATATTCACACTGTAACACAGTTAAGAGCTGTGATACAATCCAGACATGCTGCATTTTGTAGTAAAACAAATAATCATGTGCTCAATGCTATAGGGTAATGGGGCACACATGCATCTTAGGGTAAAAACAGCTCAAACAAACACCAAACTGGCATACCCTGTCCTACACGTTTCATCCGTTCAAGGGACATCTTCAGGGGGCAAAGAAAGAGGTCACCGATATCTTACTACATTTGGATAGCTTTGGATCAACCAGGGTATGGTGGTTTGATGTTTGTTTGAGCTGTGTTTACCCTAAGATGCTTGTGAGTATATTTGCTTAAAATAAACTAGTGGTTTTAGTAGTATTATGCTATGGTCCTTTGTATTTATTTTCTGAGCAACATTGTGGAGAATTACAGTTCCTGGACAGGCAGAAGAGGGCCCCTGTGGATGTTGAAGTGGCCACTATATTCTTGAGGGATTTAAACTAGCGGTTTTCTGTGCTGTAGAGCTCTTATAATTTGGAGATCATATACAGTATATCAAGTAAGGGGTTTCATGCACCTGAGTCTCAAGGCAAATAGACTGTACACCTTGCAAAGTGCATTTGCACTCTGCAGGAGCAGTTGCTCCAGAGCTTAGTAAATGAGCATAAGCTCTGCTGACAACAAAAAACAAGTTTTTTTTTACTTTCCTTGGATTTGATTGGGTATTCTGCATTTTACAAAGTGCAACTGCATTTTACAAAGTGCACAGCCTATTTGCCTTTAGTAAATGAACCCCATTGGTTTTTGATATTTATTCAAGATTCATATTGGCTCTTTGATGGAGCCCTGAGCATTGGTTTCGGGAGTGGACTTGTATTATCACCATTTCATATTTTTTTACTGTGCACAATATTGTTTTAAATTCATTTGACACCTTTTGGGGTTCTGTACATATTTAATACGTTTGTACAAAAACACCAAAATGGGAGCTGTGTGTGATGCGCTGAATCGTGCGTCATCTACCCCTTACTGCAGTTGGGAACAGACAGCTTCCGGAGAGGTAAAGCGATCCAGCAGCCGTCCATTTCTGTGTCAATCAGCCCTAAAACTTCCATCATATCTTCTGTGTATAGTATCTTGGCATTTCAACAAAAGTCTGCTGAAAAATTGAACAATCTTTATAATATCTATAGTGGACCGCCGATACAATCTATATGCCACACACAGGGAAGTGGATTTGATCAATAGGTAAGATAAGACTGTAACGTAGGATTGTCGGCAGCTCTGTTTCCAACATGTACAGTGCCTTGAAAAAGTATTCACACCCCTTGAAATTTTCCAAATTTTGTCATGTTACAAACAAAAACATAAATGTATTTTATTGGGATTTTATGTGATAGACCAACATAAAGTGGCACATATTTGTAAAGTGTAAGTAAAATAGTTTCATTCATTTTTTACAAATAAATATCTGAAAAGTGTGGCATGCATTTGTATTCAACACCCTTTACTCTGATACCCCTAACTAAAATCTGGTGGAACCAATTGCCTTCAGAAGTCACCTAATTAGTTAATAGAGACCACCTGTTTGTAATTTAATTTCAGTATAAATACAGCTGTTCTGTGAAGCCCTCAGAAGTTTGTTAGATAACTAGAGAACCTTAGTGAACAAACAGCACCATGAAGGCCAAGGGACACACCAGACAGGTTAGAAATAAAGTTGTGGAGAAGTTTAAAGCAGGGTTAGGTTATAAAAAAATACCCTAAGCTTTGAACATCTCACAGAGCACTGTTCAATCCATCATCCGAAAATGGAAAGAGTATGACACAACTGCAAACCTACCAAGACATGGCCGTCCACCTAAACTGACAGGCCAGGAAAGAGCATTAATCAGAGAAGCAGCCAAGAGGCCCATGGTAACTCTGGAGGAGCTGCAGAGATTCACATCCCAGGTGGTAAATTCTGTTCACAGGACAACTATTAGTCATGCATTCCACAAATCTGGCCTTTATTGAACAGTGGCAAGAAGAAAGCCATTGTTGAAAAAAAGCCATAGGAAGTCCTGTTTGCAGTTTGCAAGAAGCCATGTGGGGGGCACAGCAAACATGTGGAAGAAGGTGCTCTGGTCAGGTGAGACCAAAATTTTACTTTTTAGCCTAAAAGCAAAATGCTATGTGTGGCGGAAAACTAACACTGAACATCACCCTGAACACACCATCCCCACTGTAAAACATGTTGGTGGCAGCATCATGTTGTGGGGATGCTTTTCTTCAGCAGGGGCAGGAAAGCTGTTTAGTGTTGATGGGAAGAAGGATGGAGCCAAAAACAGGGCAATCTTAGAAGAAAACCTGTTAGAGTCTGCAAAAGACTTGAGACTGGGGCGGACGTTCACCTTCCAGCAGGACAACAACCCTAAACATACAGCCAGAGCTACAATGGAATGGTTTAGATCAAAGCATATTCATGTGTTAGAATCGCCCAGTCAAAGTCCAGACCTGAATCCAATTGAGAATCTGTGGCAAGACCTGAATATTGCTGTTCATAGACACTCTCCACCCAATCTGACAGAGCTTCAGCTTCTTTGCAAATAAGAATGGGCAAAAATGTCACTCTCTAAATGTGCAAAGCTGGTAGAGACATACCCAAAAAGACTTGCAGCTGTAATTGCAGCGAAAGGTGGTTCTACATAGTATTGACTCAAGGAGCCTGAATACAAAGGCACACCACACTTTTAACATATTCATTTGTAAAAAAAAAAAAAAAATAACTATTTATAATTTTCCTTCCAATTCACAACTATGTGCCTACTTTGTGTTGGTCTATCACATAAAATCCCAATAAAATACATTTACGTTTTTGTTGTAACATGACAAAATGTGGAAAATTCAAGGGGTATGAATACTTTTTCAAGGCACTGTATTCTCACAATTTGATTGTTTAAAATCTGATCAAAGACTCAAATCTGAAATTGAGTCTAAGTCAATCGAAATGGAGTTTATGGCTCAATGTTTTGTAGATTAGATCATTTTAATTGAATTGCAATTGCATATCAGATAAAAAAAATCAAAGAATGTATGGTCACCATTAGAAAATCTCAGTAATTCCAAGAATGGGGCAACATGTCAGACTTTTCCTCCTTCTCCACAAGGCAGTGCTAGTAACCTAAGCCCCCAGGTTTGAGCACTGTGTCATGGGGTCCATCCTGTGTTATTTTCCAGGAATGGGTAAATAAATTAGTAAAGTATAGCTTTACTTTCAGGGCTCATGCACACAGCAGTTTAGGACTGTACACTGCCCAGATAAGCATAATTCTCTGGTGGAAACAGCCAGGGATTTCCAACTAGCTGGAGACAGAAAGGCTGTACAGATCGATGACAGGCTGACACTGTCAACAGCTGTTTGCATGTAATCCCACATGGATCCATTACCTGTGGTTAGGGACAGATATGGGCCCATGAACTCGAACTGTCTGCGTTTAGAGGCACGCTGTGCTGTTTCCACTTGTAGAGAAAAGTTAACCACTTGCCGACTGGCCAACAGTAATTTTACGGCTGGATGACGGCCTCCCTAGGCACCTCAACGTACCAGCATGTCACAGTGCCCATGTGCACTTGAGGGGCGAGCAGTGAAGCAATCTGCAACCACTGTGTCCACCAGACAGTGAATTGTGGTGCTCAGTATCGGGCCCCTGTGCGATCATATGTCACCTAGTACACTACTGTTTACTACTGTGTGTGATCTGTGATCACATGGTACCTGGGCCAATCACATCACCCTGTACCATGTGAGAGTTGTGGGCCAATCACATCATCACAATAGTAAACAATGAGTCATAAAATGAAAGCCAGTTCAAACAATTGCTGTAATGCCCCGTACACACGGTCGGAAACTCAGACGGAAAATGTCTGATCGGACCACGTTGTCTGAAAATCCACCTGTGTGTGGGCTCCATCGGACTTTTTCCGTTGGAATTTCCGACGGAATCATTTGAGATCCTGCTCTCAAATTTTCCGACAACAAAATCCGATCGGACTTTTTCCGATCGTGTGTAGAGAATTCCTACGGACAAAGTGCCACGCATGCTCAGATCAAATAACGAGACCAAAGCTATTGATTACTAGCCTCTACGTAGTTCCGTCATACGCACCACGTTCAGAATGATTGGATTTTCCGACAACTTTGTCCGACCGTGTGTATGCAACACCAGTGTCGGACAAAATCTGTCGTAAAAAATCCGACCGATTTTGTGGTCGGAATTTCCGACCGTGTGTACGGGGGCTTACAGTGATTATCACTGTATCAAGCAAACACCGTTTAAAAAAACTGAACTGATGACAGTATGTAGAAAAAAAATATAAAAAAAAAAATCTAAATAAAAGTTCAAGAATGTAAATAAAAAATATTTACATTTTCTTACATACTGTCATCTATCAGTATCCCGGATCACAGTATGTAAAAATGTCTTTATTTTCCAAAAAATTTCAATTTCAAAAACCTTGTCATACCTTTTACTAAAAAGTCTAGTATACTTTCCAAAAAGGAGTCAGTTGGGGGGTACTTGTACTGTCCTGGTATTTTAGGTCCACAATAAATGAGATAGGCAGTCAGTACCTCAGGTTTGATCAAATTTCAAATGTAAATATATATATATATATATATATATATATATGTATATATACCATATTTTGTAGACTCTATAACTTTTCCACAGACTAAATAATATACACTGATTTGGGTTATTTTTACCTAAGAAATGTAGCAGAATACATTTTGGCCTAAATTTGTGAAGAAAGGTTATTTGTTTGCCAAATTTTATAACAGAAACAAAGAAAAACATGTTTTCAGTCTTTTTTTCGTTTATATAGCAACAAATAAAAAACCCAGTGGTCATTAAATACCATCAAAAGGAAGGTCTATTTGTGTGAAAAAAAATGATATAAACTCATTTGGGTACAGTGCGGTATGACCGTGCAATTGCCAGTTAAAGTAGCACCGTGCTGAATAGCAAAAATGCCCTGGTTATAAAGGGGGTAAAACCTTGCGGAGGTCAAGTGGTTAAAAAACATATTTACTTACTCCCCCAACTGCTACCTGTAGTGCATAGGCGGCTGTGAAGCCACAATCCTGCAAATGGATACTGGGAATGCTGAGTAAGTATGCCCTATGAGAAGATGCTCCTGTACTGTGCTGGAGCATCTTCTTGGAACATTTAAAATACTCACAATTTCCAGGGAAGGGCCATGACCAAGCTAGGTTTAGGGTTAATATACTTTTCTCTGCAGGTGTCTTTTTTATACAGGTGGAATGTGGGATTTTACATGGTGGGCCTCTCTTGAGGACCTTTCATTTTATTGCAAGGTCAACTATAAGTCCATCAGTTTGTCTTAATATGAATTTCCTCACAATGAGAGAGGAAGGACTAATACCACTAGCCGAATATGCTTTACACATGTGCTCCCCAGTACCGTATGGGCAGAAGAAGAGCAGTTGTATGACATAATCACTGTGCTGCTGCTTCTTCACTGTCCAATCAGCACATGTTAGCAGTGTGTTCCAACCACGCATATCTGCACATGTCTATATACTAAGGAAGAGAGCACAATGCATGCAAATTTTTAAGACATATTTACTTCAAGGTGCATAAAATGTGTATACAAATTCAAATAATAATGTCAGCTGTGGTATTTAATATACAATAACATTTTGAGACAAATGCTTGATTATTGCATGCTGTATAAAACAACTTAAAGTGTTACTAAACCTAAAAACGTTTTTTACCTTGATGCATTGTTTGCATTAAGGTAAAAAACGTTTTAAATTTTCCTGTGCCCCCCTTCCCCTGTGTGAGGAGTAAGAGATGGGATAATAGATCAGCGCTGTGCATGGCTGCATCTATTCTCCTTCCTCTTCACACAACATTCGAGAAGCAGCAGGAGCTATTGGCTCTTGCTGCTGTCAATCAAATGCAGTAAAGAGGAAGTGGGGGGTGGGCCTAAGTCCTGCTGTGTAAGTCTATGGAGCGCGTCTCCATAGACACACAGGTCTGGAGCACGCAAACCATGCTTCTCCCCATAGCAAGCGGCTGGCTATGGTGGATGTAAGAAGAGGAGGAGCAAAGATCACCGCTGGGACCCCAGAAGAGGAGGATCTGGGTCACTCTGTGCAATACCACTGCACAGAGCAAACATAACATAACATGTTTGTTATTTTAATTTAAAAAAATGACTTTAGTAACACTTTAAGTTTATATTTAAAAAGCTACATTGTTCTATAACCTGATGCTTGCTCATTAATCTTACCTCCTGTTGGGCAAAAAAAACTACGGTAATTTGTTAAGTATTGCCAAATGTAAGAGCCTCATTAAAAATAACTCAACTGAATGAAACTCCTTAAAGACACTCGAAGCGTCAAGATGAAACATGGCCTACTCTGCCATGCCAAGCTCTAGATGAAACATCTGGCCACAACACTGAGTCTTTCTCTCTTATTCAGTGGAAAAAAGCTGTTCTTTTTACAAAGAATATTAAAGGCTCAGTTGAACTAATACTCGTGACCTGGCTTTGGATAGATGTTGGTCTGTTAGTTCATCTACTCTATTCCGATTTCGTTTGAGGACTTTGTTAGTGAGATTTCACTGCTGGAGATGCTAACTCTGACCCTAGCCAAGGAGCCTTTATAACATTTCATATTTAGCATAATTCAAGACTGAAAAAGCCACCTTCATGTGTTGGCAAAATCAGATGAGTGGATATGGGACATTTAATGCTTTGATTTATCAGTCTGATATACAGTGCCTTGTAAAAGTATTCATACCCCTTGACATTTTCCACATTTTGTCATGTTACAACCAAAAACATAAATGTATTTTATTGGGATTTTATGTGATAGACCAACACAAAATGGCACATAATTGTGAAGTGGAAGGAAAATTAAATATGTGAAAAGTGTGGCGTGCATTTGTATTCAGCCACCCTGAGTCAATACTTTCTAGAACCACCTTTCACTGCAATTACAGCTGCAAGTCTTTTTGGGGATGTCTCTACCAGCTTTGCACATATATAGAGTGAAATGTTTTCCTATTCTTCTTTGCAAAATAGGTCAAGCTCTGTCAGATTGGATGGAGAGAGTCTATGAACAACAATGTTCAAGTCTTGCCATAAATTCTCAATTGGATTTAGGTCTGGACTTTGACTGGGCACACATGAATATGCTTTGATCTAAACCATTCCATTGTAGCTCTGGCTGTATGTTTAGGGTCGTTGCCCTGCTGGAAGGTGAACCTCCTCCCCAGTCCCAAGTCTTTTGCAGACTCTAACAGGTTTTCTTCTAAGATTGCCCTGTATTTGGCTCCATCCACCTTTCCATCAACTCTGACCAGCTTCTCTGTCCCTGCTGAAGAAAAGCATTCCCACAACATGATGCTGCCACCACCACGTTTCACGGTGGGGATGGTGTGTTCAGGGTGATGTGCAGGGTTAGTTTTCCGCCACACATAGAGTTTTGCTTTTAGGTCAAAAAGTTCAATTTTGGTCTCATCCTACCAGAGCATCTTCTTCCACATGTTTGCTGTGTCCCCCACGTGGCTTCTCGCAAACTGCAAACCGGACTTCTTATGGCTTTCTTACAACAATGGCTTTCTTCTTGCCACTTTCCATAAAGGCCAGATTTGTGGAGTGCATGACTAATGCCTTGTACACACAGTCTGACATTCTGACCACAAAATCTGTCGGATTTTTTCCAACGGATTTTGTCTGAAACTGGAGTTGCATACACACGGTCGGACAAAGTTGTTGGAAAATACGATTGTTCGGAATGTGATGACAATCGTTCATTGCAACGGGACTACGTTCAGACTAGTAGCCAATAGCTTTGGTCTCGTTATTTGATCTGAGCATGCGTGGCACTTTGTCCGATCGGAATTCTATACAAACGATCAGATAAAGTCTGATCGGATTTTTTTGTCGAAAAATTTGAGATCCTACTCTCAAATTTTTTCCATCTGAATTTCCGCCAGAAAAAGTCTGATTGAGCCCACACACGATCAGATTTTCCGACAATATAATCCGATCAGACCTTTTCCGTCGGAAAATCCAACCGTATGTACAGGGCATAACAGTTGTCCTGTGGACAGATTCTCCCACCTGAGCTGTGGATCTCTGCAGCTCCTCCAGTTACTCTTGGCTGATTCTCTAATGAATGCTTTTCTTACCCGGCCTGTCTGTTTAGGTGGACGGCCATGTCTTGGTAGGTTTGTGCCATACTCTTTGCATTTTTGGATGATGGATTGAAAAGTGCTCCGTGAGATGTTCAAAGCTTGGGATATTTTTTTATAACCTAACCCTGCTTTAAACCTTTCCAAAACTTTATCCCTGGTCTGTCTGGTGTATTCCCTGGCCTTCATTACGCTGTTTGTTCACTAAGGTTCTCTAACAAGCCTCTAAGGGCTTCACAGAACAGCTGTATTGATACTGAGATTAAATTACACACAGGTCGACTCTATTTATGAATTAGGTGACTTCTGAAGGCAATTGGTTCCACTAGATTTTAGTTAGGGGTATCAGAGTAAAGGGGGCTGAATACAAATGCACACCACACTTTTCAGATATTTATTTGTAAAAAAAAAATTAAAAACCATTAATCATTTTCCTTCGACTTCACAATTATGTGCCACTGTCTATCATATCCAATCCCAAAAAATAAATTTACATTTTTAGTTGTAACATGACAAAATGTGGAACATTTCAAGGGGTATAAATACTTTTTCAAGGCATTGTACATATACCAAACTCATCTGAAACTTATCTTGGCACCTAACTATGAATGAAATATCAGTTTGAGGACCCCAGACCCTTTTAATTACAAGCACCTAAGGAATATGTAAATGCATATAATTCAAAATAGTAGGTAAAAATCACAACCTTAGGATCTTAACCACAAACATATGAAAAACTGAGCAAGCTGGCATCTACCTATAAGGCAAATATTGGTTTTAGGTGCCCAGACCCTCTAATTTAGAAGCACCTGAGTAATATGTGAATGTGTTTAATACAAAGTTCCAGGTAAAGTAGAAACAGCCCTAGAATTGTAACTATATGATCAATTTAATACACATAGGACCCCTTCAGAACTATGCATTTTACCATGTGTAACTGCAATGTGTTGCATAAAACTTTGTGTAATACAGACAGTTACAGTAATGGAAAAAATACATGCTTTGCAGTGCACCACAACACACATGCCATGCATCATGGCGTTACAAAAAAACAGATACATTTTATGGTCGTTACCATGGTCTTATAGGGATACCTAAATGCAAAACGCACTAATGTGTTAAATAGATTAAGGTAGTAACCCCAATGGATGAATATGTCTAAATGGGCCCCTTTGCACAGTTCAGCACCCTCCCTCCATATTAATGCTAATGGTACCCATTGATCTGATTTGTGACTATAGGAAAGGATGGCTGCCAGCTCTTTTCTTTCCTCAGTCTATAATTTAACAATGGAGGAGTAGCAGTATACTGATATGGTCACATCTTTGCCCTTTCATCCCACAAACATGTTTGCAGCATTAAGCAGAAAAGCACTATGTGATGTAACAGAGCCCTCGCCTTTCCCTTTCCCAATACTGTAGTGTTGGGGATTAAAGGAGACTAATAAAAAATATTTCAGGTACGTATGTTAGTTATATGTAAACATATATTTATTGCTTTTTAAAAAATGCATAATTATATGAAATTATGTTTTAAATATTTTTGATAGATGTTCACCCTTCAGGCCTAATGTGCACTGAACATTTTTGCAGCTGCTTCTAGGGACGTCAGGTCTTTTTTTTTTTTTCCTGCCTCTAAAATACCCTGCTTGTTGGCCTATGTGTCCATGCACACATAGACTTTTAGTAGCATTTAGTGGCATGAGAGATTAAAGTGTTACTAAACCCAGGAACCTGCATTCACTATATCTGGTCTCCCACAGTACACAGAACATGGAAAGGCAATTATTTTAGTAAATATAAAATGCTAAATATCTTTTCTCATTAGCAGTATTTCGCAGTCTTGTGACTTCTATCAGTGTCCGGCTAAGCACTTATTAAAGCTTGTAGGAGGAGTTTTCATTCTCCTCTGACTGTCCTATGAGGCTGCAGGATCCCTGATCCTCTATCTGGACAGTGCTGATTGGCCCTGTGCTGATCACATGCACCCTCCCCCCAAAAAACTCTCTAGCAATACACACCAAACTGAGCATGTGCAGAGTGCCCCCAAGGGCTCTGTACTATCAGCGGATGGATTGGGGATAGTAAAGTAGGGGTGGAACAGACAAGACAGGATTAAACAGCCTTTTTACACAATGCAGAGGTTTAACCCCTTAGGTTCCACAATGCTTTACTGCATATACAGACTGATTTTACTGCTGTGGGTCTAGTAACACTTTAAAGGCAGGAAAAAAAAACACTGCAACTGCGTCCAGGAGCAGAAGAGTTTAGGCAGAAAAAATGCTTGATGCTTGTAAACGCATGTAAACACGCTTTAACTCTAGGTGCATTTGAGTGTTGATTCATTTCAATGACCAGAATAAATTATTTCTGGCCAATGAAATGAATTAACGCCCAAGTGCCTGGCGCCTGTAAATGTACCTAAACACTTATAAAAGCGTTAGACATTTTTACAAGTGTCAGGCGTTCTGTGTGGCCTAAAGTGAAGCCTACAGTTTGTTATGTAATGTTCCAGGGACACGAGTAACTGTGTTATAATTGTAACAAGCTGGCCACGGTATGATTCCATGTCTATGGGCAACAGTAGACATCTCCAGCAGACTGATCTCAGGGGACACGGTGATTGGACATGGAAAGTTTAAATGATCTCCACTGTCCTTATGATATACTGTAAGTAAGAGGTATCCAGCTATATTCCTCCTGGCATGTTCAGGAGATCCATACTTACATATTTATGTGAAAACTTGAAATGACAGATCCAAGGAAGATAAGTGACCATGCCTGAGCAAAATAATTATAGTTCCTTTTTATAGGATAATCGGTTCTATTTATTTTAAGTCTGTAAGTAGTGGAATTCAGAAAGAACATCAACATTTCATAGAAAACATCTTATGAGGAGGTGGATTTGCTAAGCACTACCTGACAATTTGATAAACCAAAGCAGATACATATAGAGAGGAGCCTACTGTTCAGTCACAGCGGCAGTTTGTGGACTCTTTACAGGCTATTGAGAATTATATAACATTTTCAATTTTCTTTTAAATAAGTCTAGGGCATATTTACATCTATGCATTGCAGCTAAATGTGTGTGACTGTAATGCATGTTACATGCATTGAAGCATTGCAGTGCCATTCTTTTTGAATATCACTTCAACATACTGCATTGACAGTTGCATAATTTTTAGATAAGATGCTTAATAAAATGTATAAAAAATGTGAAAACATATTGTATGAACTAAAAATTCAGTAAAAAATGTATGATACATAAAATTAAATATTTTAGTATAGAACATATATTAGACAATGGTCATAAATAAAAAATAAAAAAGTACCTGAATATCTGGTGGTACAGATATACCTGTTTTGTTGACTTAACCTAGGACTGGGTGGTAAAAGTATAATGTGGTTTTACATATATAAAATTAAGATTTTGTAGCACCCTCTAGGTAGGTAGAGATAGAGATAGGATTTTTGTAAGATAGGCAAATTTCGGAAGGCCTGGCTGACAGTCGGGCCTGTTTGCTGTTTGTTGTTTTCATTCTGGGCTGGGAGTGGCTCAGGGTAGCAGCTGGTGACTCACGGGCAACATCACTGAGACCTCGCTCTTCTTTCTAGAAGATTCTAGAAAGAGAGGAGAGGTGAAGTTGCCTGGGGTGTTCTAAGGAGCCCTGACCAATCCCCAACCTGGATTGGCAGGTAGCGGGCTTCCTTAAATACCCAGGGTCAGCCCAGCTGGGGAGGAGTTGTAGTTGTTCAGAGCTTTGGAGAAGGAATTCTAGGCTGTCAGGGCCTTTGAAGGAGCCCCCCCAGTCTGGGGGAGGTGACCTTGGGCCTGGGCTCAGGTGCAGATAGGGCCCTTAAAGAAATCGTGGAGGTGTCCTGGAGAGGATGCACAGGAGCAAGAGAGAACAGCAGGAGAGAGCCTTGCCGGGCAAGTCTCCAGAGAGAGGAACAACTGGTCGACAATTATATTTATTAACGGTATAGAAGATATACTGTATATCTGATATGATTTAATTTGAATGAATAAATAAATAAGTCAATAATATTGCAAGTCTAATAAATTACATCAGGATTTTATGAGAATTTTATTATATATCTAAAGCGAATGTCTGTTTAGATAAAGATTATAAATAGGAAAATTATAAATATTATATTTATAATTATATTATTATAAATCATTAATATAAAATTGTAGTGAAATAATAATAAATCAACAAAACATATTATTGTATGTATCATACATGTTTTCATTGACCTAATGTCTTTTATTTTTTATTTTTTACTATATGTGTACAAAATATTTTTTTATCATTATATTCAGCATCTTATATACAGTATCCCCCATCTGAGGAAGTAGCCAACTCTGTGCCAAGAAATGTGAATTGACGGTATTTTATGAATAATGTCTATCCAATAAACATTTACTGTTATGAAGAAACAGTTTCCAAGTACATTCCTGACTGACATCTCTGTTTTAATCACCTCCCATTTTTTTGGATGCCAAAGATCTTTCTCCATGTTTTGAATATTAGTAAAGATAGGTATAAGCATACTGTATGTATAGCTAGTATATGGCTACGTTACTGTTTTTAGGTCACCTGGTGATGTCATCCGGTGACCCCCGCCCCTTTTGACGTCACAACACGGGGCATGATAGGGCGGTGACGCACCACGCACCCAGTCGTTGCGCACACCGTGCACCCGGCATTACAGCGGGAGAGAGAGTCGTGTCAACACCGGAAGATGACCGGAGGGAAGAAGACAACGGAGAAGACCGGGCCAACACTAGCAAAAGAGCAGCACAAGATAGTGGAGGAGCCTGGCAGAAGATACCTGAGTGGGAGAAGAGGACGGAGAGAGAGGAGAAGAAGGAAGAGACCCCCGAAGTCGGAAGAGGCCTAATAAATTACTTTAAAAACCTGTGTAGTGTGTTTTATTTTTGACACTTTTTTCCAGGTGAATGGGTAGGGGTACGATGTACCCCATACTCATTCACATAGGGTGGGGGGCCGGGATCTGGGCCCCCCTTATTAATGTGGCTCCCAGATTCCGATAAGCCCCCCGCCCGCAGACTCCGACAACCAAAGGCCAGGGTTGTCGGGAAGAGGCCCTTGTCCTCATCAACATGGGGACAAGGTGCTTTGGGGTGGGGGTGCACCCCCCCCCCCTGCCCCGAAGCACCTACCCCCATGTTGAGGGCATGCGGCCTGGTATGGTTCAGGAGGGGGGCGCTCGCTCGTCCCCACCCCCTTTCCTGACCGGCCGGGCTGCGTGCTAGGATAAGGGTTTGGTATGGATTTTGGGGGGGGCCCCACGCTGTTTTTTCAGTGAAAGGGGTTCCCCTTAAAATCCATACCAGACCGAAGGGCCTGGTATTGTCTGAGGGGGCAACCCCATGCCAATTTTTTTTTTCATTTTGGCGGGGGTTCCCCTTCATCCTCAGCACACAAGACGCACCACAAGTCAGATCATGATGATCCGACTTCTGTTCAAATCAATGGGCTCCCATAGGGAACCATTGTTTTTGAATAGAGGCAGAGAAACGCGGCTAAAAGCTAGCGCCGCTAAACGTGCATTAACGGCAATGCCAAACGCTGATAAAACAGTGGTTTTAAAGCAGCGTTTTCCTGCCAGCAATCCGACGTTCAGAACGGCCGTTTATGAGCTGCAGTGTGAATGGAGCATTAGTGATACTATCAATCACGGTGATAGGCCAAAAGAATATCAGAAGAGGCAGGTGAGGATGTACTTGGTCAATATTTATTCATCAGGATACTGCAAAATTTGGACTACCCACAGGGCTTAATAGTTAAAGGGGAGCTCTAGTCTGGGCAAAAAAAATGAAAAGTCAGCAGCTACAAATACTGTACCTGCTGACTTTTAATATAAGGACACTTACTTGTCCAGGGATCCAATGTGGTAGTGGACGGGTAATGGACGGGGAGGATGCAAACAAGCGGAGCTTTCCCTTTTGGGTGGAGCTCCGCTTTATGATGAGCTGACACACAGGAACCTGAAGGTGCCAGCTATGTGGTAGCAGTGGCAGTTTGGAAACGTTAAAATCACTTCAGGTTCATTTTAACTTAAGTATGACTTTTGCTTAAAGCGTATCTAAACCCCAAAATATAACATATTACAACTTACCAGTATCAGATGTGGTGGCTGCATTAGTATTCTTTTTTTCTTCAAACTTTTTTAAAATATTTACGATCCTGTGAATTACACACATTCTGTCCTAGGGTGGTTAAGATCACTCATGCATCTGTATCTATGGAGGGAGCTATGGTTGTTTTGAATTTAACCACTTAAGGACCAAGCCTGTTTTTCAGACTCTGTGTTTTCATGTTTAAAACATTTTTTTTTGCTAGAAAATTACTTAGAACCCCCAAACATTATACATTGTTTTTTTTCTAACACCCTAGAGAATAAAATGGCGGTTGCAATACTTTTTTCACACCGTATTTGTGCAGCGGTCTTACAAGCGCACTTTTTTTGGAAAAAAATCACTTTTTTGAATAAAAAAATAAGACAACAGTAAAAAAAAAAAAATTATATTGTGAAAGATAATGTTACGCCAAGTAAATTGATACCCAACATGTCATGCTTAAAAATTGCGCCCGCTCGTGGAATGGCATCAAACTTTTACCCTCAAAAATCTCCATAAGCAACATTTAAAAAATTCTACAGGTTGCATCTTTTGAGTTACAGAGGAGGTCTATGGCTAGAATTATTGTTCTCGCTCTACCGATCACGGCGATACCTCACATGTGTGATTTGACTACCGTTTTCATATGTGGGCGCTACTCACGTGTGCGTTCGCTTCTGCGCGCAAGCTCGTCTGGACGGGGTGTTTTAAAAAAAAAAAAAATTTTTTTCTTAATTATTTTACTTGAATTTTTTCTTTTTTACACTGTTTTAAAAAAAAAAATTGATCACTTTTATTCCTATTACGTAAACATCCCTTGTAATATAAAAAAGCATGACAGGTCCTCTTAAATATGAGATCTGGGGTCAAAAAGTCCTCAGATCTCATATTTGGACTTAAATGCAATAAAACAAAAAAATTAGAAAAAATGGCATTGAAAAAAATGTCCCTTTAAGACGTGTGGGCGGAAGTGGCGTTTTGACGTTGCTTCCGCCCTCCTATGGTATAGAGACAAGTGGGGGCCATCTTAGCCTCACTCGTCTCCATACCCATCACACTGCAGGACCCGATCGCCTCCACCGCTACGACAGCTCCGGTAAGCGGCGGAAGGTGCGGGAGAGCGGTGGGAGGGGGGGTGGCACCTCTCCCGCCGCCGATAACGGTGATCTCGCTGCGAACCCGCTGCAGAGACCACCATTATCGTAAACCGCCTCCTGTAAAGATGGATACCTCGGTTGTGGCAGCAGCTGCTGCCGTTACTGAGATATCCCTCTTCAAAGTCAGGATGTATATGTACAGGAGGCGGTCGGCAAGTGGTTCTAAAGCCTTAGAGCCGGTTCACATAGGGGCGACTTGTCAGGCGACTTAGCCGCCTGACAAGTCGCGCTCCGTTCTGTACAATGGAACCATTCTAATAGGAGCGACTCAAGTCGCTCCGACTTCGAAAAAGGTTCCTGTACTACTTTGGGAGCGACTTGAGGCGACTTACATTGACTTCTATATAGAAGTCGTTTTGCAAGTCGCCACTGAAGTCGAGTGCAGGTCGCCTCACAGAGTCGGCCTGCAAGTCGTGTCGCCCCTGTGTGAACTGGCCCTTAAGGTTTTTCACCTTAAAAACCTTTGGTGTTGTAGCTGCCCCCCAGACACCCCTTTTCCTTTCCTGAACCCATCCTGCCGCTGTCACTCTCCTCATTGGACAGATTGACAGCAGTGGGAGCAGAGGGGGGGGGGGGGCAGGGCCAAGTCCTGCTGTCTGTGTCAATGGACCCAGCAGTGGGAATGGGGTACAAGCATGCACGGGTGCCCCCAGGGAAAATGGCTTACCCTAGGAAACCTGATGAAGAGGTGCGGGGCTGCTCTGTGCAAAACCATTACACAGAGCAGGTAAGTATAGGCATCTTTGTTATTTTTATTTTTAAAAAACTTGAAGCTTTATAACCATTTTAAACATGTCTGCCTCTCTTCATTTCCATTATATTAGGGGTTGGGAAATTAGCAGGGGTCAAGTTCTGGGGAAAAAAGTGTGGGAACTCCCACCCAAGATCCACTCGTCCACCAAAAAAATAAAAAAAATTATACACTCATATGCACGAACGCTTCAAAAATTTTATTTTCATCCAATTTTCATATTGTGTGTATGAAGCTTAACTGTTAGTACATAAAAAAAAAAAACAATCCTCAATAAACATAAATACGGTAATTCTCTGAATAATCAGCATACATTCAATTGTGCTTCCATGCAAATGTGAACATCATGTTCTGATCTTTATTGGGGAATTTTATTTTGTATATAGAGTGTTTATGTGCTGAGTGTACACTTATTATTGAACAGAGTTTGGATAACACAGGGTTAAACGGAAAGGTCATAAATTAACTGTACATTATGTGGACAGAATGCTTGGGGAGATAGTGATGTGTTCCTGCTTAGGAGATGTATGTTAGCTTGGGGGGCTGCAAACTCAGTTCACCTCTCTCCCTGCATGTCCTGTAAGCAGAATAGTTGTGCTCCTCCTCTGGGTTCTCTCATCATATGGCACTGAAGATAGAGGAGGGGGGATTCAGCAGGACACACAGAACAAGTATGGAGGAGACGGGGGGGGGGGAGATGAGGAGACAGAAAATCAGGAGGGGTCGGCGGGGGGAGCGCATCACGAAAGGTCTGACTGAATACAATCTCTTAGCAGCAGGGACCTGATCTACCTGTCAGCTAGCTGTGATTGACAGGTAGATCGAAGTGGATGCTGTCATGGTGCCCCCTACTGGCAATGCCTGAATGATCAGGTGTGCGGCACTTACTATTGCGAGCTGTGCCGGCAGCTGCTGGTGTAGCACCTGCCACACAGCTTGCATACTTAAAAGTCTTGCAGGACACAGCTGCTAAAGGGAACTGAGTTCCTGTTGTGGAAAAAGTACAGGAACTCCGTTCCCATGCGTTCCAGCAGGACTTGAGCCCTGGAAATTAGCAGTTTACAGACTAAAAATTACATTGTGATTTCAGTTCAGTTCACAGAAAATGGCAAGAACACAGAATTTCTGCCAAGAACAATGAGTATTTTCTGTACACAATGAAAATGTTCTTATCCTAAAAAAATTAACACTAACGTGAACTGCAATATATTAACGCTTTTGTTCTTGGGTATAAATATCCTTTAAAATACAATACAGATAAGTCACAAATTAGCTTATTGTAATCTTGGCAGCACATTACCAGCCACAACCATAACTATTACTAAGTACTACGTAATCATAATTACTAAGTACTACATTATTATAACATATTGCAAAAAAAAATTAAAAATGCATTTGCATAACACAAAAATGGTATGACTATGATTTTAGAGAGACATTCCCATATATACACCATACTGTTTTCAAACGGTACAAAATGCTAGAATTGCCACTTGTAATGTATATGTTGTTAAACCAATGATTCTGTAAGCAGGGTCGTACAAAAGGCTTATGCTTGCTTGCTAGACTTGAGCGATGATGTCCCTTCATACAGAACAAAATGATTGTTCTCCAAGTCTCTTTTCTTTCCACCCACCATATACTGTAGTTACTGCTGCCATGACTAGAACCAGTGAGACGTGAACAGAAACACTTCTTTAATTATTAAAATTCAGCTTTGATGAAGTAGCTCCTCAGAATGTAGAACTGACAATTTGATACATAAGGCTTTCTGTATGTTAGAGACAACATAAAAGCTACCTACTTTACATATGGGATGGATAAAGGTGTCAGATCACCAGATTACTAACATAAATCTGATGTAAAATACATGTACATATACATTGGAATTCAAACATGTCTTAGAACTATGATTTGTGATTTTTAGTGATACAGGTGACATAACAAAAGAAATGACACAACTTAAAATTCACTTTCAGTGACCCTGTGACAGGCTCATTAAATTCTGCCTAGAACAGGCTATACAGATTACAATACATTGAGGGGATGGTTGGCCTCTCAGTGGCTGTTTTGAAATCTGGATGAAATTAATAGCTCATTGACTACTTTCATTTGTTGCATAGAATTGATCTTTAATAAATAAAAAAGAGAAAATCACTTACAGGTGCATCTCATAAAAATTTGAATATCATCAAAAAGGTCATTTATTTCAGTAATTCAATTCAAAAAGTGAAAGTCAGTTAGCCAATGAGTGAAAGGGGGCATTGTGTCTGCATGGACACACAGAGCTGTGGCTCAGCTCAGGTGACCCCATAGCAAGCTGCTTGCTGTGGGGGCACTCAACAGGGGGGAGGGGCCAGGAGCACTGAAGAGGGACAGGAGAAGAGGAGTGCAAAACCACTACACAGAGCAGGCAAGTATAACATGTTTGTTATTTTTAGCTAAAAAAAAAAAACGAGACTTTACTATCACTTTAAGAATAAGAAAATAAAAACATTATAATAATGGTCACTATAACAATGGTCAAGCTTTTCACCGCTATATATGAAATATATCCTGGAAATATGTCACATGTCAGCTTAAAAAACATTGCTTCAGAGCGCATTCGCGTGGGCTCCTGCAGTGATTGAGCCTTGCGCACTGCCGGCTCAACATAGCAACAACAGTGGGCAGAGGCAAAGCTAGAAAGTGCTCACCCACCCGTCCAACATCCTGGGAGGGTGATGCAGCAGCAGGGATCTGGACTGCAGAAAAAATGGCAATATAAACAGGACAACCGGAGCAGAGCAGTGTGTCCCTCTCCGGTCCCTGCACAGTCTTCCAAGATGTCGGCGAACAGACAAGAGACACGAGGCGGCCCGGGCCCCTCTCAACTCTTACCACCTTCACTGCCATCCAGCTACAAGCAGCAGATGGAGGCAGTGCGGGACTAATTCTCTTCACAATCCTCTGGAGAGCAGGACACTGACCAGTGGGGTGAGTAATTTACACTGTCCCCCTCCCCTGCTAATCTGCTATGCACTGCTGAGGCTGCAGATTCCTCAGCATCTTCTATGGACAGAAATATGGCTGAAATGGCTGACTTGCTGTTTAGCCAACCCAGCCCTGAACAAGACGAACCTAACCCTCCACAGGCCCCATATGCCAGGAACGAAGACCTCCTGGGCTGATTCTCCACCATGCTCCAGCAAGAGCTATCCAAAGCCTGCTCCATTATCACTACTGATCTCAAGTGAGATATGCAGAGCATTGGAGACAGATTTGAGGCTACTGAAACCAAAGTTGATAACACATCCGCACGGGTCAATCAAAATTCTATAATCACTGAGCTCATGGACAAACTAGCGGACGCTAACGCTGAAATAGAAGATCTGGAGAACAGGTCACGCCGCTACAATGTGCGCATCAGGGAGCTCCCTGAAACCTGCACGGACCTAGAGGGTGCCATGCATGTGCTCATTAAGGACCCTAATTGCAGATATTTTCCCCCATCAAATGGAAATTGAAACCATCGTGCCCTGACAGGCCCCTAGGGCAGAAGGCATGCCGTGAGATGTGATCACCAAACCACACTATTACAAAATAAAATAAAAAATTATGCTGGCAGCCAGAAATAAACAGGATTTGCTTCTCTATGATGCGCCCATACAATTATTTAATGACATCTTGCAAAAAGATCTGAACAAATTAATGGGGTGGGCAAGTACATGGCAAATAAGGTTTAATGTAGAAAAATTTAAAATAATGCATTTGGGTGGCAAAAATATGAATGCAATCTATACACGGGGGGGACCTCTGGGGGAATCTAGGATGGAAAAGGACCTGGGGGTCCTAGTAGATGATAGGCTCAGCAATGGAATGCAATGCCAGGCTGCTGCTAACAAAGCAAACAGAATATTGGCATGCATTAAAAAGGGGATCAACTCCAGAGATAAAACGATAATTCTCCCGCTCTACAAGACTCTGGTCCGGCCGCACCTAGAGTATGCTGTCCATTTCTGGGCACCAGTCCTCAGGAAGGATGTACTGCATATGGAGCAAGTACAAAGAAGGGCGACTAAGCTAATAAAGGGTCTGGAGGATATTAGTTATGAGTAAAGGTTGCGAGCACTGAACTTATTCTCTCTGGAGAAGAGATGTTTGAGAGGGGATATGATTTCAATTTATAAATACCGTACTGGTGACCCCACAATAGGGATAAAACTTTTTAGCGGAAGGGAATTTAACAAGACACGTGGCCACTCATTCAAATTAAAAGAAAAGAGGATTAACCTTAAACTACGTAGAGAGGGTTCTTTACTGTAAGAGCGGCAAAGATGTGGAATTCCCTTTAACAGGCGGTGGTCTCAGCGGGGAGCAACAATAGTTAAAAAAACTATTAGATAAGCAGCTGAATGACCGCAACATACAGGGATATACAATGTAATACTGGCATATAATCACACACATAGGTTGGACTTGATGGACTACTATGAAACTACTATGTACCGTATTTATCGGCGTATAACACGCACTTTTTCCCCCTTAAAATCGGGGGAAAGTCGTGGGTGCGTGTTATACGCCAATACCCCCCAAAAAAATTACAAAAATCGGTTGCGGCGCCGAAAAATGGCGACCGCGGCCGAAAAAGGCCGGAAAAAGCCGAAGCGCCGCCGAAAAAGACCGAAGCCGGCTGTTCAGCTCCGCTCGTAGTCCCACCTCCCTGCGCTCGCTCCCGAAACAGCAGGGAGGCGGGACTCCGAGCGGAGCTGAACAGTCGGCTCGGTCTTTTTCGGCCGCACTTCGGCCTTTTTCGGCCGCGGTTCGGTCTTTTTCGGCCGCGCATGCGCGGTATTTCTCGCGGCGGGAAATTTAAACGCTGGCAAACTGCAAATGACACTAGCAAGCTGCAAATGACGCCGGGCAAGCTACAAATGACGCTGGGCAAGCTACAAATGACGCTGGGCAAGCTACAAATGACGCTGGGCAGGTTGAAAAAGACGCTGTGCAGGTTGCAAATGACACTGGGAAAGGCTACAAATGACGCTGGGCAAGCTGCAAATGACGCTGGGCAAGCTGCAAATGACGCTGGGCAAGCTACAAATGACGCTGGGCAGGTTGCAAATGACGCTGGGCAAGGCTGCAAATGACGCTGGGCAAGCTGCAAATGACGCTGGGCAAGCTGCAAATGACGCTGGGCAGGCTGCAAATGATGCTGGGCAAGCTGCAAATGACGCTTAAATGTAAGTTTTTTTTTTCCCTAAACTTCTCTCCTAAAACTTTTTTTCCTTAAAATTCCCTCCTAAACTTGGAGTGCGTGTTATACGCCGATAAATACGGTAACTATGTAACATTTCTCCTTCGACCGTTCAGAAACTGAGAAACCTGAAGCCACTACTGCAGCAACTGCTCAATTGAAGGATCAAATATAGATGGACGTTCCCGTTTAAACTGTCTTTCACTTATGAAGGCAAACCCTACTCCTTCGTCACTTTCCAAGATGGAGAACATCTTCTGCTGGTTTTGGTCATCATTTCCAGGGAACCTCACACATCTTCCCGGGCGGCAAAGAGGTCACAATCATCTAGAAAGTCCCCACCTAACACCTGAAGGAACTGCCGCGTCCTTCCCCATCACCTTACCAGGGGATTACTCAAATCTACACTCTGTAGGGGATTGAGCCCTCCTGTTGATCGTAGTGGTATGACCGCTACCACTCTGGACGTTGCCACATCCTTTTTCAGTTAATTGTTGACAAGACAGTTCACTGTTCTGATAACTGATTATTTAATTATAGATTAACCTTGGTCACTCCTCTAAGGCTTTATCAGTTGACCCAGGGTCCACAGGGTGTACTTTATTTGATTTGGGCTCATCCTAGATGGACCTTGAATAATACCCAGACATTACCTAACCATTGGAGTTGACCCTGTTCAGAATGCATTGTTTGTTAGCTAATTCTCTCACCTATACCTGCCTTACTTCTGATTTTTATTCTTGAGTTTTTGATATTGAGCCGGGGTGATATGCATGCCCCTCCTATGATCTTGTCTTCACCAGATGATGGAGGCAACTTCATGCTTTGACTCCAGGGAGGGCTCCGGCCCATTGCTACTTGTACAATTTAATGATTATAATATTTTGCATAACTGTCAAATGGTCATATACCATGTTCTCCTTTTTTGCTTTAACCTTCTTACCCTTTTTCTATCTTTCCCTTCCTACCCTCACATTGGACTCTGACTCCAGGCTCTGGTTCTGACGGCCCACCAAAATGAGAGGATTGCTGTGATAACAGACGTTTGATTCAAATATCCAGGTAAGAGTGCTCTGCCCCACCACAATGGCTAAGACACAGAACTCTACATATTCCATTGTCACCCATAATATACATGGATTTAACTCCCCAACCAAGAGGACTATGGCCTTCCAATATTATTATAAACAGAAAGTTGACATCCTGTTATTACAGGAGACACAGTTTCCAAAAACAGGTATCTTAGCGCCAAATACCCACAATACTACCTTTCATCAGGCAGCGAAAAGAAAAGAAGGGTGGCTATATGCTTTTCGAAAAGGACCCCTTTTACCCCCATCACCGTAGTGAAGGATAAAATTGGTAGATATATCATGGTGGTTGACTGTATCCATGATCAGCTAGTATCTCCTACTATGCCCCTAATTCGGCTACAGGGGGAATTCTTTACCACCATGCTCAAGGTCCTAATGCCCAAGGTCCAAGGACAGGTGATTTTGAGGGGAGATAGTAATATTGACCGTACTTTAGACAGATCTGATCCGGTTAGGGAAGTCCTCAAAAAAGTACCCAAGAATACCAACAACATAGCTCGACTGCTACATGTTTATGGTCTGGTTGATGCAGGAAGACAATCCCTACGCCAGGGACTATACTCATTTCTCCCATGTGCATAAAATGTATTCACGCATAGACCACATATTCACTCGCACAGCGTTATTACCATATATGATATGGACAAAGATCTTGACTCTTCCATGGTCGGGTCCTTCTCCCATTAAAGTATTGCTCTCTAATATGTGGCTGAAGCCCTGTCCTTCTCCATGGCGCCTAAACACATCCATGCTAAATGATCTCATCTTGTACTCGGAAATAGAAACTGAGTTACATGCATTTTTTTGGGCCAATTTACCATCGGAGACCTCTCCAGCCATAAACTGGGCTGCCCATAAGGCTGCCATTCAGGGGAAGCTTATCCAGCTGGCTGCTAGATCTAAACGTAATTGAAACAGCACCATCAAACAGCAGGAAATGGAGTTACAACATCTCCTAGATGAACAGAAAAAAGCTCCTTTAATTAATATCAGACACAAAATTGACTAAGCTAGCTTTAAATTTGACTCTCACCACCCAAGCATAAAAATCCATTCATTGGTCAAAACATAAATACTACACTATGGGTAAAAAAACTACTACCCTGCTAGCCAGGAAACTAGTACCTCAGAAATACTCTCTGGCATTACCCAAATTGAAATTGCGCAATGGACAACCGACCCAGAACCCGCAATTGATAGTACGAGAATTCCAAGACTTTTTCTCAATATTATATCGCCAACAGGCCCAATTCTCAATAGAAAGGGCAGACAATTTTTTTCAAAACGTCCCTCTACCGCAGCTTCAGCAAGCCCATACCGAGCTCATGAAAGGAGAATTTTCCGAGCCAGAAATTAAAATGGGCATTAAATCCTTGCACCCATTTAAGGCTCCGGGCCCAGACTACTTTTCGGGTCAATACTTTTGGAAATATCAAGAAACTCTCATCCCTAACTTATGCGCCTATTTTAATGACATTCGTAGGGGTAATTGCATCCCAGTCCATGAAAATACAGCATATACAGGTCACAACGAAACCGGGTAAAGACCATGGAGATTGCTCCAATTACCGCCCAATACCCTTGATAAATGTGGACTTGAAAATAATGTCCAAAATATTGGCCTGTAGACTGAATACTTTTCTTGCATGTTACATACATCCCGATCAAGCAGGATTCATTTCTGGCCGCCAGTCGTCTGACCAGACCAGGAGAATAATAGACATTATTTCAGCTGTCCGTTCAGATTGGGATGGGAAGGGGCCTAGATGAGGCATGTTGCTATCTTTAGAATTTCGGAAGGCCTTTGATTCCCTATCATGGAGCTACCTCTTCTATGTCTTATCAAGATATAGATTTTTTCCACAGTTTTTGTTGACTCTAAAATCCCTGTATCCCTATAGCATCTTTAAGGATTAATGGATATTTGTCCAAATCCTTTCCAATACAAAGGGGGACTCGCAAGGGCTGCCCACTATAACCTTTATTGTTTGTACTGGCTATAGAACCTTTAGCTATCAAAATCCGAAAGTACTCGGACATAAAAGGGATGAATATGATAAAACTAAAGGTCATATTTCTGAATTGTATACTATCTTAATGCATACCTCAGTCAAACAAGCTTACATTGTCAAATGGGAGCGAGACCTCCAAGAAAACCTCAAAATAGAGGAATAGCAATCAATTGCCCAAGCAGCTTCCAAATCATTTAACACCTCTATTATATAGGCAAACTATAAGGTCCTTTTAAAATGGTACATGGTGCTGACCAGACTGGCTACATATGTCCCGGGAGCTTCTCCAAAGTGCTTTTGAGGTTGTGGGCAGGATGGAACGATATACCATATATGGTGGCAATACCCCAAGGAGAAACGATTTTGGATAAGGGTCTACAACTTTATTTTTACCCTTACCCAAATCAACCTCATTAAATCTTCTAAACATGCCCTGTTGGGCCTTAAAGTTGATGCGACCTCAAAAAACCAGAGAAGCCTTCTCACCTTCATATTTATTTCTGCCAGAATCACTATAGCCAGAAATTGGAGGTCAGCTGCCATCCCATTTGACCAACTTAAGCACAAGCTCTCCTGGCTCATGATAAATGAAAGGCTCTCAGCAGTCTTGAATGACAAAATAAAGGTGTTCGAAAAAGTCTGGGGCCCGTGGATCAGTTATCTGACTGGAGATCCCCGTACGGCTAAGGTCTGAGGAGCCTTCGAGCAGCACTGACCAGAGCTTGGAGTCTTCCCGCCCTCTTTTCTTTCCTCTCTTCTTCCCACTTTAAATTTTCTTTGTTTAATAAGGAGCTCAATGAGTACCATCTAAGTGCCAATAAAAAGGTACCCAATGTCCTTTCTCTGACAAACGAACATCTGGTACTGTGCAATTAATATAATATTTAAATATTTTTAAAACGTTAATAAAAACATTAAAATGAAAAAACATTGCTTTACTATTGACCTCTCCCCTCTGGCCAAATACTAAGGTCCCATTCACACCTGAACCTTTTGAAGCTTGAGGCTTCAAAACTCTCAACATCCTAAATCCACTATATTTCAATGGTGTCTATTCACACACCAGCACTCACATGCCAGTAGCTCGATGCCTGAAGCTTTAAAAGCTACTTATAGGCCGATTTGGGTGTTTTTGGCTTCATAGACTTCAAAAGAAATGTCTGTAAACATTTGAATCAAGCATATTTGAATGTTTTTTCAGGCAAATTTCTGGTGGTTTTTAGCATGTAAGAACTGGTCTCCTTTCCTCAAGTGCTTTCCCCTGGCTAACACAAACTCACCTGAAGTTTGAATACACATGTAAAAAGCTTGTAATACATGTCTAAAATGCTTGTGTATGCTGGCAAAAAAACTCTGAAAAAAACATCTGAAAATAGCTCTGCTCGGGTGTGAATGCAGCCTAAATATGGCACCAATCAAGTGTTGGATTTGGCTGTGCACACCAATAACCCGGGAGGGAAGTTATTCTAACATAATATAAACAGCAGAAAAAAGTATACCTTCCTAATTCCTATCACTGCTCATCTGGCCTTCTTGGGCAACGGGAATCAGGCCATGCTTTCTCCTAACAACTCTTCATAGATGTCACAAGCTGCTTAGTAACAGCATCCAAGAAACCAGAGAGACCCCAATCAAAGGCACATACAGGGGATTTTCTATGAGATCACTTTGCTGAGGATATGCAATGACCGGTCAAGTCAGCAGCAGAAGTGCCAGTATATAGTGCTTACTGCCTGCCCAAACCCCTTAAAGTGGTTGTAAATAGGGATGGGTTAAGCGACCCCCTGTTCAATTCGCACCAGAAAATTATAGAACATCTCAAAAGTTTGGAACTGAATAACGAACCCCACTGAAGTCTATGGGACCCGAACTGGAAAAATCAAAAGTGCCCATTTTGAAGGCTTATATGCAAGTAATTCGGCATACAATGGCTATGTGGTCTGGGTAGTAAAAAACATAATTTTTAAATGAGCAGTGATTTACTAATGCTTTAAGTGACAACATAAAAATTAGAAATAATAAAAATGAAAAATTCCTTTCAATATAGTGCCTGGGGGATCCCCTTAGTCTACCTGTAAAGTGGCACATCCTTACTGTGTATAGAAGCTGCTGCAGCAATAGTTGCATTAATAAAGCCAAGAAAATGACATTTTCCTTGCAAACCTTCTTTATTTTGTAAACAACCGCTTGGAGAGCCAGTCTGTATGATAAGGCCACAATGTACTGCACTGGGAACAAGATTCACAATTTTTTTGATAAATTCTGGTGTCTCTTCCGCAGACTTTGGATATAAGTAATGGGTGCGGAAAAATTGGTCTTTGGGTGTCGGAGGTGCCTTTACACCATAACCCTATAGAGGTACTCTTGATAAAAGCAAGAATTGCCTTGCTGTCAATAATTGAAATGATATGCACCTGTCAAACAGGTGCAGAAAAATTGGTCTTTGGATGCCTGTGGTGCCTACACAATGTAACCCTATAAAGCCTGGATCAACAACCCATCGATCGCAAACTATCTGTCAATCGTGGGAAGCCGACAGGTGGATCATGATTAGGGCTGTGTGCCAATGCTTCCCCCAGGCTCCACCGATGTTAATCTCCCTTCGCTAGCAGAGATGAGGAAAGGGCAGCACCGTGCTGTATGGAAGGTGCGACCGGGAGCTGCTTTAGTTATCTTTGCCAGTTAACTATCAGGTGATTAGTTGCTAGGTGGTCCTAGCAACCAATCATCAGCTTGTTGACATAAAAAGTTAACTAAAGCAAAAATGCTCTTCGCGATAGAGATTATTGGGTTGGCGCTTCAACAGTGATTAAACGGAACCCGCCATTGGACACGATGAACTCCCAGGTTCGCCAGAATTTCCACCAGGACTGCGAGGCTGCCCTCAACCAGCAGGTCAACCTGGAGCTGTATGCCTCCTACGTGTACCTGTCTATGTCTTATTACTTTGAACGTGACGATGTAGCATTGAGGAACTTATATTATTTTCTGCACCAATCCCATGAAGAACGTGAGCATGCAGAGAAACTTATGAAGATGCAGAACCAACGTGGAGGAAGGATATTTTTGCAGGATGTGAATAAGCGAGACCGTGATGAGTGGGGCAATGGTTTGGAGGCTCTTGAATGTGCTCTGCAGCTGGAGAAAAGTGTCAACCAGTCTCTTTTGAATGTGCAGAAATTGGTTACAGATCGCAACGACCCTCAACTTTGTGACTTCTTGGAAACCCATTACTTGGATGAGCAAGTGAAATCCATAAAGTTGCTTGGTGATCATGTGACCAACCTGTGCAAGATGAGAGCCCCACAAAATGGCATGGCTGAATACCTCTTTGACAAACACTCACTAGGGGAGTCCCGTGACTGAGCTTTGTCCTGCTTCCTGCCCTCTATCTGTTCTGTTTATTTGTGAAATCTTTATTTCAGTTTCTCTGCTATATTTTTGACACTAATAAAACTGTACAAGGCAAAAAATAAAAAAAAGTTAACTAAAGCAGCTCCAGGTCCCGCCCTCCATTCAGCACTGTGCTGCCTCTAACTTCTCTATGAAGTACAAGTGCTATAAGGTAGGAGAGAGATACCTACAGCTGTGTGTTGGGATTTGCAGGGAAAAAAGCTATAGGGGGGCAGAGGACACTACTGAAGGGGAGAAGTAGAGGATAGTGCTATGCGGGGGGGGGCAGAGGAGCGGAAACTACTGGGGGGGATTGCAGAAGACACTGCTATGGGGGGCAGACGACACTATTGGGGGGTTTGGTGCAGAAGACCTTACTGTGGGGGGGTGGAAGAGGACACTGCTATGATGTGGCAGAGGGCATTACAGAGGGGGGTCAGAGGACCTACTACTGTGGGGGGTTGAAGAGGACACGGCTATGGAGAGGAGGGCAGAAGACACTGCTATGGGGGGGGTAAAGGGCAATACGGTGGAGAGGGATGGCAGAGGACACTTCTATGGGGGCAGAGGGCACTACAGTTAGGGAAGGGGGGCAGAGGACACTGCTTTGGGGGGCACAGGACACTACTTCTACTATCGTGTGTGTAGGGGGGGTCAGAGGACACTACTATGTCGAGTGTGTTTTTTGGGGGGGAGAGAGGTAGAGGACACCACAGTGGGAGGGCATAGTATTACTGGGGGGAGTGATTTAAAGCAGGGCAGAAGAGAGTATTGTGACATACTATGTGTTTTTGTTGGAGGCTTTTTTTTATAAAAAGGGCGATAACGCACATCCTCCCCGGGGTCTTTGCTTTCCTTCATGTTTTCCAGGTAAATCTCAACCTCTGAAAGGTTGCCTGCCCCTGCTATAGAGGTACTCTTGATGAAAGAAAGAATTAGCCTTGCTGTCAAAAATTGAAATGATATGCACCTGTCAAACTGGTGCGGAAAAATTGGTCTTTGGTATTATTTGTGGCCATGAAACCTACACCAAAAAATTTCTTCCAGATGAAATCAATACCCACAATGCTATGCAGCCTAGAAGAAATGCAGAGATCACACATCCTGAAAACATATAATCAGCGACTTAAGCACCAGGGGCTTCATAGTTGCTGGTAATCCAGGACTGATTCATTTTGATAAATGTCAGCCAATCCACGGAGTCTGTGGACAGACACGCTCTATTATTAGTCACAAAACCCCCAGCAGCACTGAATGCCCATTCGAAAAGCACGCTGGATGCAAGGCAGCCCAGTGGCTCAATTGCATACTGGGCAAGTTCTGGCCAGTGGTCTATTGTAATGACCCAGTAACCCAGTGGATTGTCAACTGGAAAGCTCTCCACCTCTGTTTTTCGCCTCTAGATACTCGTGCATCATGTGATGCAGATGCTGCCAATGGGGGATGTTGAAGCTTAGAGCCCTGGGTGCAGAGGACTAAAACAATTGTGAAATGCATCACTTAGGCGGCCCCCTTCTCCACTGCTCCTCTCTTGATCAACTGAAGCCTCAAAACTATGTTTTCCATGACACTGTAACCTACCAAAGTTGGGAAAAGCATTGGATAAATTCCTCTTTAAGGTGTCCTCAAATGACTTAATCTTCTGCTCCCTCCGTGGAGACAGGATGAATTCTGAGATGTTCCCCTTTTAATGGTGGTCAAGGAGGGTTGCCAGCCAATAGTGATTCTTCTCCTTGATGTCACGTATTCTTAGGTCCTTTCGCAGGCTTTGAAGCACGAGGGAGCCCATGCACCACAAGTTTGAGGAGGCATGAGAAACAGACTCCTCAGGGTCACTGAGGATTATAGTATCTGAAACTGCCTCCTCCCAGCCACATACCACTCCAAAGGGTTCTGGGGATGGAAAGCCATCTCTTAAGTTTTGACGTATGTCTTTCTCTGCTTCAATGCCTCCAAAACTGCCAGAATCCTCCTCCCTCTCCTCTTGTGTGTTCTGCGGCATTGGTAAAATAGTGTCTGCATAAAGCAGGCCCTGAGAGGAAAGCAAGTCCTCTTCCTCCCGCTGCTCTGCCTCGAGTGCCCTGTCCATAATGCCACACAGAGTCTGCTCCAGCAGGAACACAACAGGGATTGTGTCACTGATGCATGCATTTGTCACGGCTCACCGTCCTTGTGGCCTCCTCAAATAGTGACAGTACAGTGCATGCATCCCTTATCAGCAGCTATTGGCGTGGGGAAAAAAAGGGGAGCCAGCCTGAGCATGTTATAGTGCCATACTCACACAGGTACTCGTTGACAGCCCTCTGCTGCATGTGCACCTGCTGTAGCATTGTTAAAGTTGAGTTTCACCTGGTGGGCATGTCACAAATCAGGTGGTTTACAGGCAGGTATAAATTCCCACTGAATTTTACGCCAGCCGATCGCTGGCTGTGTATGACTGCCTGAAATGGCTACAGACTCTTCGGGCCTGCTTTAGCAGATCTTCCAACCCTGGGTACCTATTTAAGAAATGCTGCACCACCAAATTGAGGACATGTGCCAAGCATAGCACATGTCAAGTTTCCCTGTCTAAGGGCGGACAGGAGGTTTGTGCCATTAGCACACACCATTCCTGGCTCCAGCTGGCTTGGCGTCAACCACCTGCAGAGCTGCAAAAATCTCTGCTCTGGTGTGGTTCCTGTCCCCTAGACATACCAGCTGAAGCACTGCATGGTACCTTTTAGCCTGACTCATTGAATATCCCTGTGAATGCTTAGGGGGTACTTGTTGTTCTTAGGAGGGAATGGAGGAGGAGGGGGGTAGAGCTGACAAATCTCGCATCATCACTAGCTGTAAGGAGACATGGCACAACAAGCTGAACCGCTGAGCCCTGTCCTGCATCCTTCTGAGTTGCAAGCAGAGTTACCTAGTGTGCTGTGAACGAAATATATTGTCCCTGACCATGCTTGCTGGACCACCTGTCAGCAGTAACGTGGACTTTCTGGCTGACTGCCTTACCCAACGATGCCACAACAGTGCCTTCCACGTGATGGTACAGGGCTGGAATGGCCTTACATGAATATAAATAATGACTGGGAAGTATAGCTGATTCCACTGTTTCTGTCTTACAAGCGCTGTTTTTATCTTTGGAAATGTGAGTGTAACTTTTATATTTTCTGATTAAATTTCATCCATTCATTACGGAATTACGCTATGTGCCCTCCTTTTTCTTTCCATATCTAATGGTTGGGCTGTCTGCCCTGTATATTGTCCTATCTGTTGATAACCACTGGTCTTAACACCCCCTGGAGATTGAGCCTTTGCTGTGAGCCTGAACCTTGGTACCTCACAAAATCCTGATTGACTCATTAGGTCCTCATTAGGTTCCCGTAAGCAATTGGTGACTTTGGTGATGGATATTCTAGCAATTTTCACTAATTATGTGACACTTATAGTTTGACATATTATTTTTTCGATACACCTGGATTGTTTTTTTCATTTCACTGGACTACTTTTTGGTTTATCACTATTAGGACCTATATTGGTCCCCATATTTTTACTTATGGACATTTATTTATCTTTGTACATTTTATTCAAAATAATTGTACACTAGTTTAGCACTGCACTTTACTTTAACATATTTATCTCTGCATTTTGAATCACTGCTGTGCTGGCTGCTATCCTTGCACTTTTGGACAGCGCAGTATACATTTGTACATTGCTAAGACACTCCCGGCCATTACTGCTCCCCCGCGTCACATGAGCGAGGTCACAAACCCCTGAACATGTGTGGTCCACTATCACTGCCATCGCAGCATTGCTAAGCTTAGAGCTACTGCAACAAGGGAGATAAATTATATGCAAGGGGGTATACAATTGGCTGGCAATGTCATAGTAAAGATAGAATGAGCAAGGTAGAATGATATGATGCAGTCAGACTTTAGGAGGTACGATAATGACTTACACCTTTAACAAAAGACATTATTTAACTTTGGTCAAAGCTGCACAGTTTGTTTTTATCTACAAATGCCTCTTACCTGCATAGGCAACTTTTTTTTGGTTAAAGGTGAACAAACCTTTTAAATGATCATAAAAAATACTGTACCTCTCTTGCCTGCATTTATGTTTTTAGCTGCACTTTCTTGCAGGTTGAACTGTTAAGAAACAGTGGCGGTAACAGAAGTTGTAAAAAAACTATAACATTGTCAAGATTGCCTGTGTCACTTTTTTTAAATTAAAAAAGACTTGCAAAAATAGGAAGGTTATTGTTACTTGTCCAACAACCCATTCATAGATTTTTCCTTTTTTGTAGAGCAAAGCCGCCAGCAGAATCTCTACACCTGACACATTTCCAGCTGCCTGTGGTTCAATTCAACTGTAATGTAGTGATGTATGGGTTGGCAAATGGAACTACAATACACGATGGAAGACGGCAGGCATTTGGCACCTCTGTAAAATTCTGCTGACGGCTTTGCTCTGCAAGTAAATTAAAAATCCAATAGAAACGGCTGGGAAAGTAAGTATAAAATATTTTCTTTTACTGACTTTGGATTCTTCTGATTGATAAAGCTTCACTTTCAATCACCTACCTGGAAAAAGTATACAGATCAGAAGTTTTGACTGCTGCTCATTCTTTCCATGTCAACAAATCAAAAATCAACAAATCAGAAAGAACTCAAGCCAAAAAAAACAGCAGTAAAAGGTAGCCCCCCTAATTCTTTCAGTACAGGTTTCCTCGAAAAGCCAATAAAAGAATGAACAACGTTTTGGTATAAATTGTGGGTCCTCTGTATTGATCAGTTTTGTGCTCGGATTCAATAAAAGTCTGCATTTAAAAAAAAATTATCAAAACTGCAGAAAAGTTAAGGGGGAATTTAAATTAGGAATAAAGGCAAAACTTTTTTTTTTCATTTTGGATTAACTAGCGCTGCGACTAACGAATATTTTCATAATGGATTCGTTGGCCTATTGTTTATTGTTTCAATTAATCAGATAAGACCCCTAACAAAAAAGTGGGGTATATCATTTAGTTAATATGTAAAGTTTAAAAAAAAAAAAAATGTATTCTTGAATATCTAAACTCGAGTATAAGCCGAGTTTTTCAGCACATTTTTTTGTGCTGAAGTGCCCCCCTCGGCTTATACTCAAGTCAAGCACTTTTCTGCAGCAAAAAAAAAAATTCCGACCCGATTTTGGGGCCACGTATCTCGGGGCCACTTGGGTCTAGGGATCCCAAATTTGGTGTGCCAACCCAGTGGACCTAGCACTATAACATATCCAGATGGGGTTCCTAGCACTAAGTGGCCCCGAGATACGGGGCCCCAAAGTCGGTTCGGAAAATGTCATTCTCTGCTGCAGAAAAGTGCTTGACATTTTCTGACCCGAATTTGGGGCCCCATATCTCAGGGACACTTGGTGCTAGGAATCCCAAATTTGGCATTCAACCCCAGTTGAAGTAGCACTACAACATATCCAAAGATGGGGTTCCTAGCACTAAGTGGCCCCGAGATACAGGGCCCCAAAGTTGGTTCAGAAAATGTCATTCTCTGCTGCAGAAAAGTGCTTGAAATTTTCTGACCCGAATTTGGGGCCCCATATCTCGGGGACACTTGGTGCTAGGAACCCCAAATGTTGTATTCCAACCCAGTGGAATTAGCACTACAACATATCTAAAGATGGGGTTCCTATCACTAAGTGACCCCGATATACAGGGCCCCAAATCGGTCAACTGTGTCCATCTGCATGGGCACAGTGAGGCTGCAAATGGGCATCGTTGACCCTCTTTTCCACTTACAGTAGCTGCGCATTTTCTCACCCTAGGCTTATACTCGAGTCAATAAGTTTTCCCAGTTGTTTGTGGTAAAATTAGGTGCCTCTGCTTATATTCGGGTCGGCCTATACTCGAGTATATACGGTATATGCATTGGTAAATATAAACAACCAGCTATATGGTTAGGGAACAAAATATCTAATCCAGTCTGAGAATAACAGACAAAAGGCATAAAATATTTTTTAAATATTAGAGGTGAATCTACTACATAACATGAGACTCAACAATCAAAATTTGTATTTAAAGAAAATAAATAAAAAAAAAGACCTAAAACTATTTTGCAGATTTTCAGACAGGATTGTGATATAGTATTATGTATTACAGGCTTCGTTGTCATAGGCAGGTAGCTTGATAATAATTACAGCTTGATACAAGCTACCTGTGCCTGCTGTCACTTATGCTAGTCATACACAAACAAAATTTGGGGAGCAGAATACAATTTGGCTTAAATTGATGAAGAAATTAGATTTTTTTTTCTATCGGATATGTTTTATAGCAGAAAGTAGAAAGTATACTAGAAAATATTGCCGATCTCCGCTGACTGTGAGTGGAGCGGAGCGATCGCCGCCGAGATACACATAGCCTAGGGTACTCGGCCCTTCTCGGCTCTTCTCCGCTCACAGTCACGCCCAGTCCCGCCATTGGACATGTGCTATGTCCATCATAGGGTGGGACTGGGCGTGACTGTGAGACGAGCCGAGTACACTCGGCTATGTGTATCTCGGCTCCGCCCAGTCCCTGCTATCTCGGCGGCGTTCGCTCCGCTCCGGTGTCCTGACGGATAGTGTACCCCATCGGATAGTGTCCTCGGCGGCGCCAATTTTAAATCGTCCAAGCGTTAAACACTGAGGGGACAAGGCTGCACTGGGACAAGGCTACACTCTGACAAGGCTGTACTGGCAAGGCTGCACTGACAAGGCTGCACTGACAAGGCTGCAATGGACACTGATAAGGCTGCATTTATGGGCATTTAAATGTAAGTTTTTTTTCCTTAAACTTCCATCCTAAAAGTTTTTTTCCTTAAAATTCCCTCCTACACTTGGGGTGCGTGTTATATGCCGGCGCGTGTTATACGCCGATAAATACGGTATGTCAATTAGTTGTTTAGGCCCTATTTATAATCCCCATCATGTTTTTGTTGCCATCTGTGTCCCATTGGCGAAATATCCCATCATCCCCTGTACCATAACTGGAATTAAGAGGAAATCCATCCAAAAAGAAGGAATCCCTGGTTGTAACCAGGATCCCCATTGTAAGATTTCTCCTCTATTTCTCCTTCTTTGGATTCTGGTGACAGCCCAAAATTGGGGATTTTCATTTGCTTTCACTTTAGGTAATAACAAATAAAGGGGTTGTAAACCCCCATGTTTTTCCACCTTAATGCATCCTACCATCAACTTTGTAGTGCAAGGGCTTGCCTGATTGCATACAAATTGAAAGTGTTTATATTTGACCTCATATTATATTGTTTTGACAAAGCTAAAGGAAAATTTTACAAGAAAAATATATAATATATGCCCAGCCATTGGTTGAGAGGGCTGACCGGGAGTCAGTTAATAAACCTTTTTCGGTCACGCCCCTTCGACAGAAGCTTGCCGAATGCCATCCAACGACAATACATTTAGGAGACTGCGGTACAATAAACACACTTTACTATATTGAATACTTACAGAATCTAGCTTATTTTAAAGGTTTATTTTGCGTCTCCTGAGTGTTCTGTGTCTTTTTGTTTTACATTTGCTGATGTAAAATACTAAGTCGGTGGTAAAAAAAGAAATATAAATTAATCTGTTCACAAGGGAAGACAGACTATTTATATACTGTATCACCATATATTTTTTTATTTTATTTTTCAGTATGCTGCAGCAAATAAAGAATGTAACCCGTGTAAAATAAATGACAGCAGAAAATAACATCACAGTATTTATCTTACTAGTGAGATGATACATCATCATAAAATAACATAGCAGCAGTTATTTACTAAGAAAGTGCAAGTTGAGTATGAGCAGAAACCGCAACAACTAATTAAACCTTGGCTTCCAGTATTCAGCTTGTAATAGATTGATTAAAGGTAATTGCTGGGTGGGTATTGCAGATTGCTCCATTTATGGACATTGTTAGTAAATGTCAAGTATCATTTTCTTTGTAATAAAATATATTAAAAATAACAGCTAACCTTATTTTTACACAACAGATTCTAATATGATTAAAATATAATAATCATTTACTCAAATATAATTATTAATGTCAGATTTTTCAAATGAACCACAGCAACATGCAGTGCAGTTACAGGATTACATGAGTCTATCTGTGTACAAAGGTAAAGTGTGGCACTGGCAGAGGGTCAAGTTATACCCTTCATTTACTTCTGAACAAAATCATAAAGAAATGTAAAAGGATTCAGCATGACCCACTCTACTTTTCTCTACTGCTCCTTTTTACTCATTTGATTTAAAGTGGTTAAAGGTTGAGACTGAAGTTTTTTTTTACCTTAAAGCGGAGGTCTGCCCTTATGGCTTCATGCCTGGAACCCTACTGCGCATGTGCGGGGCTCCGCTCCTTTCTCCTACTTGCCCGGCGGCCGAGGAAGGAGAAGGGAGGAGGAGGGAGCACGGGCCGTGACTGAAATACCCAGGGCTGAGGCTCCCGGAAGTGGGAACAGGATACCTGTGAAAGACAGGTATCCTTCTCCCCTCCCCCAAATGGTGCCAAATGTGGCACCTGAGGGGGGATGGAGTACAACGAGCGGAAGTTCCACTTTTGGGTGGAACTCCGCTTTAATGCATTATCTGCATTACAGCAGAACTTTACCCATAACAACTTGATAAAAAAGAATATTCTTTAGCAAGGAACATACATTCCACATTAATAATTATGCTACCAAAATTAATGTGTGCTGTAAATTGCATCCAACATTGCTCTGGTCTCTTCTTAATGGAGGCTGCCATTTTTCTGAAGACCAGAGACCCTGAACAGCAGTTCATCATAAAGCAGAACTAAACCCGTCGATTTAAGTTTCAAAAAACAGTTACATTCCTGGAATGCTGGGATTGCTAACTGTCACGTTTGCTTGTGTCCTCAACCAAATTGTCAAACCACCAAATGGCTGGTGTCATAAGTGATCACATATGCAGTACCATGGCAGTTGCAGATCAAACAGATGCAGCTATAGATGCATTATTTCCTTGGCTGTAAAGAATAGGAGGGTTTACTTCCACTTTAAAGCTGTCAGCAGATCGACCTCTACAATTTCAGCAGTGCCTAAAAATAGAGAGCAACTGAGCATGTGCAGAGCAGGGTGAGACAGTGTATTATTGGATTTTAAACACTATAGGCACTTAATTTTAATGTTATACATATAAAGCTATACCTTCAAAAGGGCCCAGCCTGAAGTGATCTAGCAGGACTTAATTTTCTGACTAAAGTTCCACATTTAGGTAAGAAATCTTCTGAGTGCAAGCTATACAAAAAGATGGCAACCGCCCCAATTTATAACTAGCCTTTGCAGTAAGGTGCACGTGGAAGGGCAATGCACATTACAGGCAGCAATTTACCAGCACACTTACCATCTAGCCTGCAAAAAATAAATAAATAAACAAAAATAACCCAAATTGACCCTGTCTAACAATTCACATTAAAAACTGAGTATTTAGTTGCTAAACCACTAAAACCTCAATGTGAATTGTTAGACAATTTGTTGTCAATTTGTTTTTTAGCAGGCTAGCTGGTAAGTGTTTTTGTGACATTTTTTTTGTGTTTGTGATGTGCATTGCCCTTCCATATGCACCTTACTGCAAAGGCTAGTTATAAATTGTGGTGGTCGTCGCCCTTATACTTACCTGAGCCTGACCTCAATTAATCATTATGCAAGAGTGCAGTGGCTCTCTCCAATCTCAAACTCCTAATAAGCTCAGAGACAGCAGCTTTAGATGCGGAAAAAGCTTTTGATCGCCTAGATTGGAAGTTCATAGTTGCATCATTAGAACAAATAGGACTTCCAGGAGAATTTATACAAAAATTAATGTCCCTATATACCGCTCCATCAGCTAGAGTAAAGGTCAACGGGACATTATCTTCACCTGTTAAAATCTCTTATGGGACACGCCAGGGCTGTCCGCTATCACCATTAGACATGTGCGCCGTCAATAAATTAGTTTCGTTTTGTTTAGTATTAGCTGTTAATTCGTAATTCGTGTCCGAAATTCAATTTGGATTCGTACGAAATACAAATTTTCGTTAGGTGCGTTAACTTTTCGTAACAATTACGAACGTTCGTTGTGCTAATTGAGGGGCTCTCACCATCCCTGTGCTGTGCTGACTTCCTAGGTTTTTAACTTCATCATAACGAATAATTGTAATTAACGAACATTCTTATTTTGTCCGATTCTGAATCTCCCATCAACTACCAGTACCAGTCTCCCACTCCCATATTAAAAAAGGTAATTTTCCCAACCCTCACTCAGCAGCAGAAGAAAACCTCTGATTGGTCAACTAAACACCAGTCACGTTTCCTTTGTATCGGAATTTGGATCCGAAATTCATAAACGAAATTTCGTATTTCGTACAAAATTCGGAAGCATAGCAATTCGTATTTCGGATCCTCCCGAATGTACGGAAATTCGTACGAATTTTCGATTCGTACGAAACTAATCACACATCATCATCATATCTATATTCTGGCCATGGAACACTTGGCGGTCGCCCTAGGGTCCAACCCCTCAATTCAGAGGGTTCAGGTGGGTAATAATTCATAGAAACTGAGTATTTTCGCAGACGATCTATTTATATATGTATCTGATCCAAGAATAGCTTTTTCAAATATTCTTCATGAATTGGAACAAATTGGTTACTATAGCAATTTCAAAGTAAATGTCACAAAATCTCATTGCCTCAATATTACTTTATCAATAAAGGAAAAAGAAACGCTAGAAAATAATTTCCCATTACAATGGGAATTACAATCTCTTAAGGAGTGAATTATGCTTCTTCAGAAGAAAAAAATTATGAGTTGAATTATCTCCCCTTACTTAATTCTACAATTAATAGATTTCAGCATATGGCCAAAGGGAAACATTCCTGGTTAGGGACTTTCTTTCGGTCTCTAAGATCAAGCTTGCTTCGCTATATCTGGCCGAATTCTTTGGCTAGAGTTCGCTATGGTATTCTGGTAAAGTGGAAGACAGAGAGGGGAGCAGGTTTACCGCATATGGAACTTTATTACATAGCTTCTGTATTGACTAGAATACTGCATTAGTTCCATTGTGGGAGAACAAAACAGTGGGTAGCCATTGAACAGCAAATAATAGAGCTCCCTCTGGTCTCTCTTCCGTGGATTGTACCTAAATTTCGTCCACCCAGACAAACACTTCCACCTTTGACCCAGTCTCTATTAAGAGTCTGGGATCGGACTGTTCAAAGGTGGGGTGTTTCTTCAGTACCAGGCCCATTAACCCCAATAATGGGTAATCCAGAATTCTTACCTGGCTTGTCGTCGGATAGGTTGATGGACACTGCAGACTCCTTCCCTGATTACACAAGCCCTGTCATCAGGACTCCAGTGGTTTTACTATTTCCAGCTCCAACATTATTATAGACAACTATCTAAAATTACCTCACTTCATAGGGATTTAACACCATTTGAATCTCTTTGTAGTGGGCCTAGAGGATGTTCTAGCACTATTTCAATGCTTTATGGTATATTCCTATCCCACGCATTTCCTTTAAGCCCTTACTATATCAGAGACTGGGAGAGAGAACTGGGACATTTGATTTCCATAGAAGAATGGAAAAAAGCTTTCTGGTTAACTTTCAAATCTATTTTCTTGACTTACATACAAGAAAAGAACTATAAATTACTAACTAGATGGAACAGATGCCCGGCAAGGCTACATAGAATTTCTCAGATCTATCCTGAGGAGTGTTGGCGTTGCGGAAGAGATGCACGTACAATGATTCATATATGGTGGACATGGGGGAATTCTGGGAGATTGTATTCCAGATTTGCTCTTATGTAACTGGCATATCTTATCAGAAATCTCCGGAAATAGCTCTGTTATCCATATACCCGGGCTCTATGCAAGAGATCACAAAAGGGCTGCTCCCTTACCTAATATCTGCTGCACAAATAATCATACCTAGACATTGGAATACAAGGGTTGCTCCCACTATTAAAGAGTGGGTTGCTGAAATTAATCAATTAAAGAGAATGGAAGAAATAACGGTGAGTATACAGGGTAGCCATCATAAGTTTTTGGAAGTGTGGTTACCTTGGATAGAATTCTTGAGCTCAGAGATACTGAGATCGTATCTATCTTTGAAAAGTTAAGGTGAGACTCGGATTTGGTGTGGTTTGGTGTGGCTTGGCTGTTATGTTATGTTTTGTTGCAGTTGAAGGTCGAGAGGGGGGTTCCCAGAGGCTTGTGTAGGTTTGTCCATGTATGTATTTGGTGTTTTTTTTTTTCTCTTTTCTTTTTGTTTCTTTCTCTTTTTTTTCTCCTTATCTCTCTCTTTCTCTATGGGGCATTTATCTGCCTACGAGCAACACTTGACAGCACAAAATAGTCATTATGAAAGAATAGGTAAAAATACCTAATTATATGGTTTTGGTTCTTTTCTTAGCCTTTACAAATTGTTATAGAGGAACATTTGGAGCTATGTACTAACAATTATAATATAATAGGTATATAATAGCTTTGTTCTTGATCCCCACTCCCCCAGCAGCCGCATCTCTCCTTCACTCTGGCAGTGGACTATCTCTCGGCATCCTCTTGTCCAATAGATCTTCAAAAAGATTGCATAAAAGTTTACTAAAGCAATCACATCACAGCAGAGAACTTCAAAATTGAGATGTTTCAGGGTCATTCAGAACCCCTTTTATCAGGCATATGATAAAGTGGTCATATGATCACATGCCCCGAAACATGACAGTTCTGCAATTGTTTGCTGAGATTGCATAATTAACCTTTGGATGCTGTTTTTAAGATCCATGGTGTTCTGGTCACATATGCTTTTACCATATATTGCTACTGGTTTCCAGCCAACAGTTGCTACAGCACCTATTATAAGCCATTTATAGGAATGTTGAGATGAGAATATTCTTCTGGATTCTTTTTTTCCCTAAGTTAGTGAATGGGGTAAAGCTCTGCTGACTTCCAACCACTAAATTCAACCATGTGCAAGCACAAATGGTAGCTCAGGTTTTATAGTGCTAGCATACAGTGCCTTGAAAAATAATTCATACCCCTTGAAATTGTCCACATGTTGTCATGTTACAACCAAAAACATAAATGTATTTTATTGGAATTTTATGTGATAGACCAACATAAAGTGGTACATAATTATGAAGTGGAAGGAAAATGATGAATGGTTTTCAACATTTAAAAAAAAAAAAATATCTGAAAAGTGTGGCGTGCATTTGTATTCAGCCCCCGTTACTCTGATACCCTAACTAAAATCCTGTGGAACCAATTGCCTTCAAAAGTCACCTAATTAGTAAATAGTGTCCACCTGTGTGTAATTTAATCTCAGTATAAATACAGCTGTTCTGTGAAGCCCTCCGAGGTTTGTTAGAGAACCTTAGTGCACAAACCGCATCATGAAGGCCAAGGAACACATCAGACAGGTCAGGGATAAAGTTGTGGAGAAGTTTAAAGCAGGGTTAGGTTATAAATATCCCAAGCTTTGAACATCTCAAGGAGCACTGTTCAATCCATCATTCGAAAATGGAAAGAGTATGGCACAACTGCAAACCTACCAAGACATGGTCATCTACCTAAACTGACAGGCCGGGCAAGGAGAGCATTAATCAGAAAAATAACCAAGAGGTTACTCTGGAGGAGCTGCAGAGATCCACAGCTCAGGTGGGAGAATCTGTCCACAGGACAACTATTAGTCGTGCACTCCACAAATCTGGCCTTTATGGAAGAGTGGCAAGAAGAAAGCCATTGTTGAAAGAAAGTCATAAGTCCCGTTTGCAGTTTGCGAGAAGCCATGTAGGGGACACAGTAAACATGTGGAAGAAGGTGCTACAGTCAGATGAGACCAAAATTTTACTTTTTCCCTAAAAGCAAAACGTTAGGTGTGGCGGAAAACTAACACTGCACACCAATCTAAACACACCATCCCCACCGTGAAACATGGTGGGGGCAGCATCATGTTGTGGGGATGCTTTTCTTCAGCAGGGACAGGGAGCTGGTCAGAGTTGATAAGAAGATGAATGGAGCCAAATACAGGGCAATCTTAGAAGAAAACCTGTTAGAGTCTTCAAAAAACTTGAGACCGGAGTGGAGGATTACCTTCCAGCAGGACAACAACCCTAAACATGCAGCCAGAGCTACAATGGAATGGTTAAGATCAAAGCATATTTACGTGTTAGAATGACCCAGTAATATCCCAGACCTAAATCCAATTGAGAATCTGTGGCAAGACTTGAAAGTTGCTGTTCACAAACGCTCTCCATCCAATCTGACAGAGCTTGAGCTATTTTGCAAAGAAGAATGGGCAGAAATGTCACTCCCTAGATGTGCAAAGCTGGTAGAGACATCCCCAAAAGACTTGCAGCTGTAATTGCAGAGAAAGGTGGTTCTACAAATTATTAACTCAAGGGGCATGAATACTTTTTCAAGGCACTGTATATAAATATAGAGAGGCACTTTCTGGAAGGTGAAAAGATTATGGATAGTGAAGATGATTTACTGAAGGCAAATAGGCTGATGAATATTAATGAAAAACGTATTGTGCTATCAATATAAATTGCATAAATTCAATCAAGTAAAACATTCATATATATCAAAAACTGTAAATAATCCAGTAAAGTCTATCAGAAAAAAAAGAGAAGTGCTCTTGTGCAAAAACTTAATTTAAGCTTGTGCATCTACAAAAATCCATATTTCATTCAGTGTGGACAGCAAAATCCTCACACCCAAAAGTACACACCCAACGCTCAACCTGCTTACCAGCTACTCTGACTCCAAGATGGGGGTCTGGCTGCACGTTATCTCAATATCACCATGGGATGGATGGATATCAAGAGCCAAGATTCCAGGATGGATTACCGTACGCTGCACGATTATGGCCAAAATGAGAACCACAATTTTTTTGCTTAGACCAAAATGATCACTATTCTCGCGTCGTAAAATCTTTCACATTATACAAAAAAAATTGGGCTAACTTTACTGGTTAATTTTTTTTTAAATTCATTAAAGTGTAATTTTTTCCAAAAAAATTGCATTTGAACGATTGCTGCGCAAATACAGTGTAACATAAAATATTGCAACAACCACCATTTTATTCTCTAGGGTCTGGGTCTCTACTAAAAATATATATATGTAATGTTTGGGGGTTCTAAGTAATTTTCTAGCAAAAAAAAATATTTTAACCTGAAACCAACAAATGTCAGAAAAAGGTTTAGTGTGTAAGTAGTTAAACTTCCCTCATTTACACACCAAAGTGTATTCCTTGGATCTAAAAGACAAATCGTTACAATGTTTATACTTAAGTTCCACTGCTAAAGAATGTTGTGATTCTTGGCGGACTGCCCGTTTTTTTTCCTTTCTTTTGACGGCTGTCGGCTTAACAGAGCAGAGAGAATTCTCTGCATAGAAAGAATCGGGAAATACTTTGTGAAGATCGCAACGGGGAAAAAATCTCGATAAGGAATCTTAATGATTAATCATGCAGCTCTACTGTACAATCAGGATGTTTAACAGTGGGCTCAGCAAAAGGGAAGGAACGTATAGTGTAGTAATTAAAAATCCAGGCTTTTTAATGAAGGTTAAAACAACTTACAAGAAGGCAGGAGTAAAATCGCATATAAAACAATAAGCTTTTTAATGAAGGTTAAAAATACCTACAAGAAGGCATGAGTAAAATCGCATATAAAACAATAAATTACATACAGACACCCCAGCGGGTGTGATAAAGTCACCGCTGTAGCTTCTCCCAACTAGATTCGTTCAAAATAACATTATCAAGGGATATGGGATAGGCTAATGAGTGGCAAGGTAATTACCCCCAGAGCTTAGTGAATGTGGTGATATTTCACTTTGCCGAGAATACCAAATCACATGAAAGGAAAATAGAAAAACAGCATTTTTGCGTAGATATGATTGGATGAAATTAGCAAAATTTCACCTCATTCAATAAGTTTTGGGGAAAATGTTCATCCAAAGTGAAACTTCCCTTGAAAAGTGAGTAGTCTATTTGTCTTAAGAAAATCAACTACAGTGAGGGCTGTGGGGTTTATATCTGATAAAGAGATAACAAAATTTTTTGTTTCTTATTAACTTAACATGCCCTGCTCTGGGTGCTGAAGCCCAGAGGCTTTGTAGAGCTTTGGGTGGGATAAAGCCTCCATTTTTTAGGTCCACATCTTATCTGGTAGCCTATATACACTGACAGGACACAAGAGCTGTTTGAACCAATTAGGGTGGCACCCTGTTAGTTTAGAACTGTTATACGTTTAGTTGGGGACTCTGGCAAGCCAATGTTTTGTCTGTTTTATGCCATGGACTTGCTGTATGAAGCCCTCCTGCCCTGAATCTGTGTCTGATTGCTGTCTTGCTAAAAAATAAAGTGTAGCTCCACTCTTGTGCATGGTTTAGTGCTGTCAATGCCAATTGAGCTTGTCCCCCTGCAATATACGGTATATTTTTTTATGTAGTATACATATACTGTATATTTACACATATGTTCTTCAAAGCCATGTGTATAGTTAATGTAGCTATATTAATATATGTTTTAAATTGTGCATGGAGCATTAATGACAGTTATATTGTCCACAATTTCATTTAAACTTACACTCATTTAAACTTACACAGCTATTACACAGCTATTCAAGTGAATAAGTAATTATCTTATGGGTCATTTATGCTTATTATGGCTATGACAGTGTATAATTTTGTTTATAGCCTACAACTGTAATTTTCAATTCTTTTTTTGTCATAACTCCTTTGTTAATATTCTGAACTTTCTTTCCCTTTACTTATTGCTTGTGTGAACTGCATATATACCTTTAAAAAATCAGCATACTATACCTCTGATGTATACATAGTTATATTACCCTGCCCAGGGCAAGCATAGCAGCTGCCAACGGTACCTTGAAATGTGGCCAGAATGAATATTGACCATCTTAGATCTAAATATGGAAATCATATTTTTTCTATGGCTAGATTTCAATGGACTGCTCGGACCAAAATGAGGGCAAGTATAATAATAATAATGGCAGATAGCAGGTGAATTAAGACAATTTAGATTGTGTGACTAAAGGTGCACTTATCCTTAAATTTATTTTCCTAGATACTGCTAGACTTATTGAATATAGAAAAACCATGCCCAGAAGGGAAATGATCCATAACATCTAATCACATATGGGTTCTTAAGACTCTATGTATAACTGCCTGCAGGGTTACAGGGGTTGAGACAAGATGTAGGTTTGGTGCTGGAGGACATCACCCAAGTGGGCGCCAAAGCTTAAAGCTGAACCCAGTTTGGTTTTAAAAAATTTCATGTGAGCACCCCTACTCCCCAATATACACAGACTTAATACTATATATACCCAAATGTGATTTTTGTACCAAATTCCAACATTAGAGTGGTTGTAAACCCTTACAAACCACTTGGACCTACAGGTAAGCCTAGTTTAAGGCTTACCTGTAGTTCAAAGAAATATCTCCTAAACCTACATGGTTTAGAAGATATTTGCCAAAATACAGGCACAGCTGTCTACGGCACATGCGCCGTAGACAGCGGCATGCAGGCGCACTGAGAAGGCCACTCTCGACGGCGATATGCCGCGAGTGGTGGCTCCCGTGCGCATGTGCAGGAGTGACGTCATTGCGGCATCGTCGAATGACAGCGACGGAGCCGCGAGACCCACCAAGAAGATGGAGGTGCCGTACACAAGGGGACAGTGGTGACTTCGCTGGCTCCTGTGTCAGGTAAGTGACACATAATGGACTACTGTGCGATGCTTAGTAGTCCATTATGCTTTACCTTTGCAGGGAAACAAAGAGGAAGTAAACCCATTAGGGTTTACTTCCTCTTTAAAGTGCCAATAAACTCTGGTTTTAAAAAAAATAAAACTATACAAGTATGTATTCTTAACTCAAAAAAAATCTCTTCTATTGCTCTCAGCCTCCACCAAATCTCAAAATTCCCGTTTTCTCTTGCAGCTGTGATCTGACCTCCTGTTAGAGGGTGGTTGCTTTCATTCTCCATGGTCTCGCTGTATGTAGAAACATGGGCCACCCTCTCTTGCTTGCTCCTTAGGTGGATTTTGGGATTTGTAGTGTGCATAGAGCAGCAAACATGACCACAACTAATGTGAACTGCTCGTTCCAAACAAACAGAAGTAAGGGGAAAAAAAGGAGTGGTTTGGGAGCCCACGGAGGGCGCTACAAGGAGCTAGAAAAATGCAATATGAAGTTATTTCATGAGAAATTGATTACAAGGCCAGTAGTGGATGTGTATGGAATATTTTTGGAGAGTAAGGATATACTTTAATGTAACTTTAAGTGCTAATCCAGCTTCTACTCTACATTCTGATTGGCTCTGTGTAGCCACAAAATGAAGCAGAGTATTTAAAGGTGAACTTCAGGTATGGCATTTTTCTTTCAAAATATTTTATTTTCAAAAGGTAGACGGTACAGTTTAATACATTGTATTTCATACAAAACATATCCTGGAGGGTAACAGCTTGAAACATTTCAACACACATCTGAAATTGTTATAAGAAGTAGACCTCTTAAATGATAGCGTCAGTATATCATACAATCGGAAAAGTATTTTTTAGAACTAGGCTATCTCAAGGGGTTCTCCCAGGTATGGCATTTTTTACACACAGGAGTTGCATTGATCCAGCTTGGATGCAACTATGCATATTCCAAAACTATAGGATCCGTTGAGAAGCTGGAAATCACTAGATACCACTACTCTAATGATCTCCACTAGCTTCTGGGTCCCATGTCCAGCAGCTGCCCTGCTGCATCTAGAAAATGCAAAGCAATCTCTGAATGGCTCCTGTGTCAAGTGGCAGACCTCCTGTGTTCACAATGTAGCAGGGCAGCTGATCAGCACAGGCCCAGAAAAAGGTGGAGATCACTGGAGTAATGGTGTCTATTACAGCGATTTCCAACTTCCACAAGGATCCCACAGGTATGATATATGCAGAGTCACATTGGTCCAAGCTTAATCAATGTAACTATATATAAAATACCATACCTTGGATTCTTCTTTAATTTAGTAAATAAAGAAATACAGACAATGAAGCTAAACTTTTTCTCCAGGCCACGTTGTGTATACTATCCATACCACGCCATATCTTATAAAATATGTAGTCTTCGTCACTGCACAGAAATCTGAGAAGGGCAAAGTACCTCTGACACAATTCTCTCTATAAAAGCTTATATTTTAGATCTAAAGTGTCGTTTTTTAAATGCAATTAGTTATGTAGTTTGTACTATGAAAGTCTGGACTGCCTATACATGATGCTTGTAATGGAGACATGCAGTTCACATGCTGCTTTCCATTAAAAGGCAGTTATGGAATAAAAAGTCATGCATGATTAGATCTGTACACTATAATCTAACTGTTATTACATTCGTTTTTAAAACCCAGGCTAGGCAAACTACCAGCTCTGATTCATAGCAGTCTCCACAAGGAGTCTATACTTAGTCATCCCACTCTCATGCTTCACCTTTCATGGCTGCTGCAGCCTCTAAAAATCATGTCCAGGTTTAACTTTCAAAATTTAAACTTGCTCAGGCTTTACACAGGGCCAAGGTATGGAATATGGGCCTGGCTGCTCATGCACAAAAACTTTAGGAGGTTGGTGGGGGTGTATCATATTTTCCACCATACCTGAATTGCCATTGATGATGACTAGTGGCAGTCGATTGTGGCAGAAGCAGGGAAGGTACATTTTAGTTAGTAAGGTTGAATAAACACATCAGTCCAGCTAGTTCAACCTGAGCGAGTGTCTACAATTGTCCCTATCCCTGTACATTGCACACTCACATTGGTCCCTGCCCTCAAGGAGCCCACAGTCCAAAGTCCCCATTCATATACTAGGGCCAATTTTTGGACAGAAGCCAATTAACCTACCTGCATGTCTTTGTGGGAGGAAACCGGATTGTGGGAGGAAACCGGGGTACCTGGGGGAAACCCACGCAGGCACAGGGGGAACATGCAAACTCCAGGCATGTGGTGTCGTGGTTGGGATTTGAACCAGTGACCCTTCTTACTGCTAGGTGAGAGTGCTAACCACTACACCACTGTGCCGCCCCCCACTCATCCAAAGCATGTATAGAGTATTCAGTCCCAGTCGGATAAAAGCTTCACATAAAACCTGATCATTGTAAGCATCTCTGTCAGTGGTAAATTGTTTGTCTAACTCAGGGGTTCTCCGCCTTTTTACCTTGGAGGAACCCTTGGCAAGAAGTCTGAGATCTCGGGGAACCGCTAAAATAATGTTCACATCTACAGCTCACAGAACTATAGTGTGATCAGCAAGCTGGTTATATAACAATCTTTTAGAAATAGCATTAATTAATAGAATCAATATTAAACCGTACCCATTTAATTAAAAACTTGTGCTTGCTCTTTTCTGCACAGATGCTCAATTCTGGGTCCAACTTGGGATAGGTAGTGTACAGGGAGCCAGCAGGGCAAAGCACAGGGGTTCAGGAGGGCACACTACATAGGGGACAGCACAGCATATTACATGGGAGCAGGGCACATTACATGAGAGTAAGGCACTTTACATGATATTACATGGTATTTACATGATATTACATTTATACATGGGTTTAGGGCACATGGCAGGGCACATTACATGGAATCAGGGAACACGGCAGGGCACCTTACATGGGATAAGGGCACACAGCAGAAATCCTTACATGGGATCAAGGGCACACAGGAGAGCACTTAACAGGAGATCAGGGCACATCATGGCACACAGCAGAACTTTTTACAAGTAAGACCTCATCTGGAATATGCAGTTCAGTTTTGGGCACCAGTTCTCAAAAAGGATATCAGGGAACTGGAGAAGGCAGAGAAGGACAACCAAACTGATAAGAGGCATGGAGGAGCTCAGCTATGAGGAAAGATTAGAGGAACTGAATGTATTCACTCTTGAGAAGAGGAGATTAAGGGGGTATATGATCAACATGTTCAAATATATAAGGGGTCCATATAGTGAACTTGGTGTTAAGTTATTCACTTTACTGTCATCACAGAGGACAAGGGGGCACTCTTTACGTCTGGAGGAAAAGAGATTTCATCTCCAAATACGGAAAGGTTTCTTCACAGTAAGAGCTGTGAAAATGTGGAATCGACTCCCTCCAGAGGTGGTTCTGGCTAACTCAGTAGATTGTTTTAAGAAAGGCCTGGATACTTTCCTAAATGTACATAATATAACTGGGTACTAACATTTATAAAGTTGATCCAGGGAAAATCCGATTGCCTCTCGGGGGATTAGGAAGGGATTTTTTTCCCCTGCTGTAGCAGATTGGAGCATGCTCTGGTGGGGGTTTTTTTTTTTTTTTTTTGCCTTCCTCTGGATCAACTCTGGGTATAGAATTGGATATATTGCATTGTACGATATTTTTTATTTTTATTATTTCTTTTTTTATGGTTGAACTGGATGGACTTTTTCCAGCCTAGCTAACTATGTAACTATGTAACTATGGATCAGGGCACAAAGCAGAGCACTTAACATGGGATCAGGGCACACAGCAGAACTTTTAACATGGGATCAGGGCACACAGCAGAACTCCTTACATGAAATCAGGGCACACAGGAGAGCACTTAACATGAGATTAGGGCACAAAGCAAAGCACTTAACATGGGATCATGGCACACAACATAACTTTTAACATGGGATCAGGGCACACAGCATAACTTTTAACATAGGATCAAGGCACACAGCATAACTTTTAACATGGGATCAGGGCACACAGAAGAACTCCTTACATGGGATCAGAGCACACAGCAGAACTCCTTACATGGGATCAGAGCACACAGCAGAACTCCTTACATGGGATCAGAGCACACAGCAGAACTCCTTACATGGGATCAGGGCACACAGAAGAACTCCTTACATGGGATCAGGGCACACAGAAAAACTACTTACATGGGATCAGAGCACACAGCAGAACTCCTTACATGGGATCAGAGCACACAGCAGAACTCCTTACATGGGATCAGAGCACACAGCAGAACTCCTTACATGGGATCAGAGCACACAGCAGAACTCCTTACATGGGATCAGGGCACACAGAAGAACTCCTTACATGGGATCAGGGCACACAGAAAAACTACTTACATGGGATCAGAGCACACAGCAGAACTCCTTACATGGGATCAGAGCACACAGCAGAACTCCTTACATGGGATCAGAGCACACAGCAGAACTCCTTACATGGGATCAGGGCACACAGAAGAACTCCTTACACTCCTTACATGGGATCAGGGCACACAGCAGAACTCCTTACATGGGATCAGAGCACACAGGAGAGCACTTAACATGGGATCAGGGCACATAGCAGGGCCACAGTCTCCTTCATATGCAGCTAAGCAGGGAAACAGCTGTGATCAGTCCTCTTCTGGCCCCCTGATCCCCAATGGCCCCTCCTCCCCTGCTGTCTATCATAGGTGATGTCACATTCAAGCACCTAGGATAGACAAGATGGGAGGAGGAGGGATCAGTTGGGAACAGTGCTCCACAGAAAATACAATCACAGCAACTTGCCTGCATAGCTCTGCATGTGTCAGCAGAGGAGATGCGATCTACTTGTCACCTGCCTGTGACTGATGGGTAGATTGTGGTGGGGCGCCTGGGGACCACTTGCGGAACCCTAGGGTTCCACAAAGCCCTGGTTGAGAAACCTCTAACCCCTCTAACTGCAACTTTTGCTGAACAGTTTGGTCTGTTAAAGGAACCTGAAAAATAACAGACTTACTGGCTGGATCACAAGGTGGAAATACAGGGGGTAAACAAACTAAAAAAGAAAATGAATGCAGCCACACTTATAAAAACTGGTAAGCTACAATATATTACAATTATTTAGTTCCAGTTTCATCAGCTAACAACATATCACCAATGCTTACAGCTGTTTTGTGCACACACAGCATACTTATTCACAGCAGTAGAACCAATGAAGTTACACACATAGTTACATAGTTACATAGTAGGTAAGGTCGAAAAAAGACACAAGTCCAACAAGTCAAACCTATGTGTGTGATTATATTAAATCGCTACTAATTGATAGCTATCCTCATTCTACAAAAATAATCCCTACATATCCATTAACTAATGACCCTGTGATCTATTTTTCATGAAACTGTTTAATGCTGTGTTTTTCTGCCTCCTTGTAACATCCTCTGATCTTCGAACTCTCCTTTTCCCCCTGCACTTATGCATGTTTGGAATGAGCAGCGTATATTAGTTACAGTCCCGTGCTTTGCTTTATGCACACTACAAATTCCATGCACAGCCCATCTTGGGAGCAATCACAAAGAGTGACTATGTTCCTACAAACAGTGGGACCATGGGGAATGACCATAGCCACCCTTTAACCGCTTCCCGACCGGCCACTGCATATATACGTCAGCAGAATGGCACGGGCAGGCAGAATCACGTACCTGTACGTGATCGTGCATGTGCCTGCCCGTGGGTCGCGCGCGCGCCGCTAGCGGCGCGCTCGCGACCCGGTCGGGAGCTCCGTGACCCCGGCCGCGGGACCAGCGGACCCGATCGCCGCTGGTATCCCGCGATCGGGTTACGGAGCTGAAGAACGGGGAGAGGTCTATGTAAACAAACCTCTCCCCGCGCTTCCTACACTGACTGTCAGTGATCGGCGGTTCCCTGTCATCGGGAACGCCGATCAATGATGTCACACGTACAGCCACGCCCCCCTACAGTAAAATAAACACAACACGTCACACTGACTCCTCCCCGCCCCCTAGTGGTTAACCCCCTAACTACAACTGTCATTTACATAGGAATCAGTGCTATTTAAATAGCAGTGATTGCTGTATAAATGACAAATGTCCCAAAAATGTGTCAAAAATGTCCGATGTGTCCGCCAAAATGTCGCAGTCACAATAAAAATCGCTGATCGCCGCCATTACTAATAAAAAAAAAAATATTAATAAAAATGCTATAAAACTATCCCCTATTTTGTAAACGCTATAACTTTTGCGCAAACTAATCAATAATCGCTAATTGCGTTTTTTTTTTTACCAAAAATATGTAGAAGAATACGTATCGGCCTAAACTGAGGGAAAAAAACGTTTTTTTATATATTTTTTGGGGATATTTATTATAGCAAAAAGTAAAAAATATTGCATTTTTTTCAAAATTGTCGCTCTATTTTTGTTTATAGCGCAAAAAATAAAAACCGCAGGGGCGATCAAAAATACCACCAAAAGAAAGCTCTATTTGTGGGAAAAAAAGGACGCCAATTTTGTTTTGGAGCCACGTCGCATGACCGCGCAATTGTTAGTTAAAGCGACGCAGTGCCGAATTGCAAAAAGGGGCCTAGTCCTTTGGCTGCCAATTGGTCCGGGGCTGAAGTGGTTAACAGGAAGTTGGAACACAAATGCAAAAAAAGAAGGAATTTGGAGATTTGGGAAAGGCTGAGTGCAATAGAAGGTTTTGAGTAAATACATACTGGTACAGCATTTTTTTAAACCTTTAAAGTGGTTGTAAACTCTCCCCCACAACTTTGTCCCATGTAAATCAGCATAAAATACCCTAATGAACACTGCTTGTAGATATCTCCTTACTTGCTTAGTATTGTTGTAATCCTTTTTGTTCTTTAGCTTGACATCACTGAGCATGCCCAGATCTCCCCTGATTTATGGCACACTCTGTGTACTTATCTATCTATTATCAGGACTTCCTACGGCACACAACACTGAAATCCCAGGAGACTGCAGAATCATTCCTCCTACACCCCATGTGACCATGTGACATCACATGCAGTGTAAACCAGGGCATCGGACAGCAGTACTGCAGTCTTATCAGCTGAAGCTGATAAGACTGACATAGGCAAACATTAGATAATCGGCACAAGTAAATACTATGAAATAAAACAAGTCAGCTATGAACAGGGAAGCAGGTTTGCCATAGAAACGTTGGATTGAGAAGGAGGCTTGGTTAATAGTAGAGGAAGTGCTCAATGTAAGGGCGGAAATACACTCCACTGTGGACTCAGAAAACAATACTTAAGATGTCACTGCCTAACCCCTGGAAACAAGTTTTTTAAAGTTTCTTTAAACAGTAAGTAATATGCGATTTCGGGAGAGTTTACTTCCTCTTTAAGGGAAGTATCCAAGAAGTGAAATGGTTTACCACATGTGATCCAAATGGATGAGCGTCTATCCCTCCTGCACTTCATCAATTTGTTAAGTCCCAGTAAATGTTAACTTCAACCTTACGCTGTACGGACCTACAGAAGTGCCTGCAGGTGGCCAAGTCTGCAGTACGGACTTCATTTCTCCCTCTGCTATAAGCTCATGGTCACTTCGATGACCATAAACCTATAGCAGAATCGAACGATTCTATAACAATGATCAGCGGATTACAACCCGCTGATCAGAGTTATTAACCCCTAATGTGACCATCCCCCCCACCCATGCTGCCGCTTCTCTTCCCCCTGCCTCTCCACCCCCACCGCTAACTTCCACCTAAAACTGCCCCCCCCACTCTCCTCTCCTATCCCCTTCACCCACCTTCTTCCCCCCCAGCACTGATTGTCCCTCCCCACACCCGATCTGACCCCCCCAGCGAACCCGCTTCCCGCAGCTACCATCATATGCCGGCATCCCTCTTCCACTGCCGCTGGCTTCAGGTGCTACATGGTGTCTGGGGGGGGATATAGGCAGCGAGCGCTCCTATATCCACTGACAGCTGATACATAGTAACCGCAAGAGTTACTATGTGTCAGACTGTCATTTTGTATTTTTATTAAGTAAAATGCTGCAAAGAAAAGGACTCTCTGTCTCAAAAAAAGAGAATATGGAGGTCTGTTTAGATTTCAAATTTAAAAATACAACTGTAAAAACATAAAAAAAACAAAAAAACATAGTAAGACCCAGCAACTTTTTGGGGGGACGGCAACCCCCCGCATGGTGACGCCCCCCTCCCACACTAACCCCTCCATAGTGACAGTCTCCCGCCGCATTCACCCCTCCATGGTGACGGTCTCCCCCCCGCACTCACCCCTCCACGGTGATGCCTCCCGGAATCACCCTTCCACAATGACGCCCCCTCCCTCCCGCACACACCCCTCCATGGTAGGTCTCCCCCTGCACTCACCCCTCCTCTGCTTCTTTGGGAGAGGCCTGAAGACCATCGTGAATATTAATTCACTATTGTCACAAGTGGGTGGGTTCAGGGTGCAGTGGTCTGCACCCAGAGCCGAACCTTGTATGAGTTTTCTTTTTCAAGCCACATAATTAGAGCCTCAGGCTCTAATCATGTGGCTTGAAAAAAAAAACTCATACTAACTTATGCAGGGGGGCAGCGCCCCTAATGGACCGGCCGCTCTTGGTATGACCCCTTTCATATGGAGCGGACTCTGTCAAGCAGATCCGCCTGCTCAGTGGGGGATCTGTCTGCTGGTCCCCGCTGAGCAAGCGGATGACAGGTCCGTGTCCACTCCGCTGATGCAGAGAGGACACGGAAATAGCCCGCTGTTCTCTATGGGGCAATCTGATGGAAACAGACAGCCTGTCCATTCCTTTCGGATGCCATCCGATCTTCTAGATGGATGGGGAATGGAATCCATATCTGTCTGTTTTTAGCAGATTGGACTGGATGCAGGCGAGTGTAAATGGACACATGTCCATCTACAACAGCCTCTCCATAGAGAATAATGGGTGGTCCGATTGGGCTAACCTGAAAAACAGACAGGCAGACCCGATCGGTCGGCTTGTGTGAAAGGGGCCTAAGTCCTTGTTTACACAGGGCATACACAGCGTACCTTTACAGGGATGCACAGGTGTTCCGTTCATCTCTGTGCAGGCAGTCCCATTGATGTAATTTGGGATGTAGCACCTGCAAGAACAGAGCCGATGCTCCCAATTTTACATCCATGTAAGTTCCCATGCATGTCCCTGAGCTCACACTGTCTAAGTTCGGGGTCATGTATCCACACCCACACGGATGTCAGATTGGGAACAGCAGCTATGCCTGTGCAGCCGTTGCATCCAAAATGACATAAATGGGCCTGCCTGTATGGGGATGCATGGAACACCTGTGCAGGTAAACATGGCCCTCCATGGGCGTACACTTTAGTATGCCACATGTGAACGATGCTTTAGTAGCAATTTAGCAGGAATTTTGTAAATTATGTTGTGTTTATGTGCACTATTAATGATTTTAGTGTATTTTTAGCGAAAATATTGTTACAATAAACATTTGCGCAAATACCGCGAGGCCTACAAAATCAGTAGCACCTTATTTTTAATCCAGAGGTCATATGCTTTCAGAAAATATATGGTTTGGGTTCTTTTTTTTACAAACTGTGAAAGCTGTAAGTGAAAAATGAAAACCTCCAGATTTTTTGAGAAATTTTTGGGTACGTTAATTTTTCACCTTTTTGCAAAAAGGCGCAATTTAAAATTTACAAAGATTTATTTATTAACTCCATACAGGTTAAGCTTTTATATTTAGTAGGAATTTAGCAGGAATTTTGTAAAATTTGCTGCGTTTTTATCTGCTAATAATAGTTTTAGTGTATTTTTGGGGAATATATTGGTTTGACAAACATTTGCGCAAATACCGCAGGGTCTAAAAAATCAGTAGCACCTTCTTTTTATTCTAGAGGTCATAGGCTTTCCTTTCAGAAAATATATGGTTTTGGGGGTCTTTCACAAATTCTTAAAGCTGTAATGGAAAAATTAAAACCTTATTTTTTTATGAGAAATTTGGATATTTACACTTTTGCGTCAGTTTTCACCATTTTGCAAAAAGGTGCAATTTAAAAGTTACAAATATTTGTTATTTATTAACTCAATACAGGTTAAGCTTTTATATTTAGTAGGGATTTTGTAAAATTTGCTATGTATTAATCTGGTAATCATGATTTTAGTGGATTTTTAGCAAAAATATTGTTTGATAAACATTTGCGCAAATATCGTGGGACCTTAGAAATCAGTAGTACCTTATTTTTATTCTACTGGTCATACACTAAAATCATTAATAGTGCACATAAACACAACGTAACTTACAAAATTCCTGCTAAATTGCTACTAAAGCATCGTTCACATGTGGCATAGTAAAGTGTACGCCAATGGAGGGCCATGTTTACCCGCACAGGGATGCACAGGTGTTCCTTGCATCCCGGTACAGGCTGAGAAGAAAAGACTATTAAGTACCAGCATGCTGTAGAGCAGGGATATGCAATTAGCGGACCTCCAGCTGTTGCAGAACTACAAGTCCCATGAGGCATAGCAAGTCTCTGACAGCCACAAGCATGACACCCAGAGGCAAAGGCATGATGGGACTTGTAGTTTTGCAACAGCTGGAGGTCCGCTAATTGCATATGCCTGCTGAAGAGAAAGACTCTTGCTCTCTGTGTGTAAGCAGTGGTCTCTCTACAGAAGTCTGACATGCCGCCTGCAGCACTGCAATTGGCAAAGGTGCCAATTCTTGGTGTTTGGACAAAGCTAGCTCTGACCCAGTAGGGTGTGTGCTGAAATTCTGCAGAAAGACAGCTACTTCCATACAGAGCTGGCAGGGAATAGGCTTTTCTACTCCTGCTTCCTAAAAAACAAACTGTAACATAATGAAAACCTATTGATGAACATAGAATTTATTTAGCTGATTTAAACTCATTCATCAGTATCAGCCATCTGCAGCTGAGAAGAGAGTTTCCCACCTACCTACACACAGTGCTAGATTTCTTAATCATGCCTCACCTAAAATGAAGAGTTTCATTTACAAAAACAGGCTATACGAAAATCGTGACCAATTGTTATCCTCTAATTAGGAATCCGCCTAGTGTGAGCAACAACTTCACATCAATCCCCATTTTTTTTTTTCTCAAGCTTTATAAATAGGTCTCCGAATTAATTGGTTTTCATATCCAGTTTCTAAAGCACAACTTGCATCATGACCTTCTAGTGAGTCATACTATGAATGTACGAAGTGGGGGATTAGGACATCCAAGCAGGCTTGCAGACATTACACTATATGTGCAGCTGCTGAAATGGCTGTGCGCTTGGTGGACCTGGCCTGAATGTGTACATGTCACAAAAATTTGGCAAATAATGAGCTACGAGCTCTCATGACTCATCTTTGATCAGCACCAAAACGCTAATTCCAGCAACCACAAGATGGCAGTGTTTGCTTTTTTTGTTTCAATTTGCGATTTTACCAGAAAAATAAAAATGACAAGACCCTTTCATTTTTTATCTTTCTAATGCATTGTAAAATGTTATTCGTATAAATTATATGTTTCCCTGAATCTTATCACCATTTCCAAACAGAAAAGACAAAAAAAAAAAAGAGAATCAGTATGAATTGTGGGTTGTCCCCTTTCATATCTATCTATCTTACTTACTTAGCTTTCACGGCAAATGTATTTTGAAGAACAGCGGTCCCCGTAGAGAAAGGTTAATAAGAGTCAGGGGCCGTAATTACCAATTAGGAACTGATGAGCGCAGTCACTATAGAGCTTGGAATGAAAAGAAAAACTAATATAACGCAGGAAGAAGATCATTACTGATTTCCGCTAATAAATATACAGACAGATAATTATCTGTTAGCATTATCATTCATTGAATGTCTATTAGTTCAATCCTTCTAAATCAATAAGGAAAAAAAAGTACCCCACAGCGTTTTGTACATATTGTGTAGAGTAAGACATCAATTGCATAGAGGCCTGCGGCTTTCTCCTAAGACATGATATTCATTATGTTGATACTACTCATAATAAATGCAGATTACCAGCTTGTGGACAATGGAAGAATATTTAAAGTGGAACTCCAGGGAAAAACATTCTTATGACGTTTGCTGTATACAAATAAGTTCATTCTAATGATGGTTGTCCCAAATTATTAGTCCTAGTTTAGTTTATGCCGGATACTACAGTAAGCAGAGAGCTTCAGGAGCCGCAGGTGAGAGCTGTGGGTCTAATACAGGGAAGGTATAATGTCGTTCACCTCGTCTTTCTTCCCCCCTTGTCCATTCACAAAAAGCTTTGTATTCTGTTCAGAGAGGGCAAGGCGCTTTGTGAATGTGCAAAGATAGACCCTGTTGTTTACCTGATCTTCCTCTCCTCATGTTCTTTCAAAGAACATCTGTGACCAGGAGGTGCTTAGTGAATAGACAAGGGGAGATCCTGTAATTTACCTGCCCCTCCTCTCCCCTTGCCCATTCTCTGAACAAAATACAAGGTGTTTTGTGCATGGACAAATGGACAGGGGGGAATCCTATTGTTTACGAGCACCTCCTCCTTCTATGTTCTTTCATAGAATGCCTGTAAACAGAATACTAGGTGTTCTGTAAATGGACAATTTGGAGATTCTGTCATTTACACTTAACATATATAGTAGAAAACGCGCTGGCAGGTGCGAAAAAAGCTGCTGGCAAAAAAGAGTCAGACCCACTGTGCAATCAAATATATTAACACAATTTTACCGCGCTAATAGTGATAATGTACAAAACACAACAATAAAATATAATAGTGAAAAAATAAGAAATATTGTATAGAAATTGTCCACTCAAAGTGCATATAATGAAAAAAAAGACAGCCCCAATCGAATGATGTAACACCAATATGTGATGGAAGATGTCTACTTGAGAGAAATCCCATAATCCCCACATAGACCGTCACCAATGTAAGAAATAGACTCTTATCAGAGCAAGCAGACTCCATTATGGAGTCAAATCAGCCTGTAAACCCTATCCATCCAGTATATCCATACTGTATACAGTATGCTGTATATATAAGTGCTGGGGCCCATGTTGTTTGGTCGGGTTGTAAATTCCATCACATATTGGTTTTGCATCATTCGATTGGGAGTGGCATTTTTTATTATATGCATTTTCTAATGCATGATATGCATTTTATGATATGCATTTGTACATGGACTTACACAATTTCTATACAATATTTAAATTGTTTTCACTATTGTATTATATTATGTTTTGCACATTATCACTATTAGCATGGCAGAATTGTATTTATATATGCTATTTACCCTATCCTCCTCTTCCTAGATGAAAAGGATTCTGATGAAGCAAAATTCCCAGTGTGTTCCATCCCATGGAAACAGGAAAAAGGAGAAAACCTAGGGGTGGAACTTTAAGGCACTACCAAAAATCTAAAAGTATTGATAAAAAATGAGTTTATTACAAAATAATTTTAGACAAGAGTACTGAACATGGTCATGAATACTGGAACAACAGAATACAAAATGAGTGTAGATACAATATCCTAACCCAACGTGTTTCAGAGCTGATTGTCTCTTTAATCAGGGGTAAAGAGGATATGTATGGTATCTAGTTCAGTTGTATATACATAAAAAATCCATGTTCACGTTTAAAAACACTGTCGCATGAGATCCCCGTGATTCTTCCTGCATCATGGCTAGACTAGATACCGTATATATCCTGCTAACCCCTGATGAAAGGGACGACAATCGGCTCTGAAACGCGTCGGGTTAGGATATTGTATCTATTGTATATGCAATTCTCACCCACAGCACTGAAAGTTCTATAATGACAGTGGTATCCAGTTTGAATGAAACTAGGATTATTACCTTAATACTCTAAAATTCTGACATTTTCTTCCTACCTTAGCCTAAACTTCGGGCACAAAAACGTTCATGTAAATATATTTCTTAAAGTGTCACTAAATTCTAGTTATCTGCCCCACTTGGATAGGCAGAGCACACCAACAGCCACAAATGTGATTGTATATCCCAGATAGCAAGCAATTAAGCTCAAAGTTTGAAAACGACTTGTTAAGCTCTTGCTAGACTTGCCAAGCTTCACAAGTTTGTTGCACAATTGCAGCAAGTCCGCATTGCATCACTCCAGATCAACTTTCTTTACAAACATTGTGCAAGTCTGCTGCAAGTTCTGGTGGTGTGCAATAGTCATCCCACCCCAGGGGTCACTGTGACTGAATTTTCATGATGTAGACTTGCAGAGTTCTTGCTGTAGACTCACCACTGCAACTTTGTTCTTGCTAGAAACTTGCCACACAAATTTGCTACAAATTGGAAACGTGTCAACTAGAATTTGTGCTTCAAGTGCTCTGCAAGTGTACAACTTGTCAGTGAAACCGTGCAGCAAGTTAACCACTTGCCGACCGCCCCCTGTATATATACGTCGGCAGAATGGCACGTACAGGCAGAACCACGTACCTGTACGTGCCATTCTTCCGGCGGGTGGGGGGTCCGATCGGACCCCCCCCGGCCGGCGGGGACGGTCGGGATCGCTTCAGGAGCGATCCGGGATGAGGGGACGGCCAGTGGTTTCTGGCCACCCCCTCGCGATCGCTCCTGGCGAATCAGATGCTTCCTCTGTCTGTGTCAATCAAAACACAGGCAGAGGAAGTGATGTCACGCTCGGTGCGCCGGTCTATGTGACCGGAACGCCGAGCTGTGAACATCTAAAGGTTAGTGCACCAACAGTACACTGACACCAGTACACATAGGCACACAAAACACCCCCCTGTCACCCCCAGATCACCCCCCAGATCACCCCCCCCCCCCCCCCAGTCACAGTGTCACTACTTGCAGTGATCATTTTTTTACTGATCACTGCATTTAGTGTCAGTGTGACTGTACTCACTGTCAGTGCAGTTAGTTTTAGGTCCAAGGTAGCCCCCCACCCCCCCCTAATAAAGGTTTAACCCCTTGATTGCCCCCCAGGTAACCCTTTCACCCCCTTTTGCCAGTGTCACTAAGCGATCGTTTTTCTGATCGCTGTATTAGTGTCACTGCTGTCGCTAGGTAACCATTTTTTTTTTTTAGGTAACCGCCATGTTTATATAGGTTCATAAATAGGTTTATAGGTCAGGTACCCCCATATTACAACCTAAATAAAGGTTTTAACCCCTTGATTGCCCCTAGAGTTAACCCTTTCACCAGTGATCACTGTATAACTGTCACTGGTGACGCTGGTTAGCCAGTTAGTTATTTCGTTATTTAGGTTCCCCGTCAGGTTTTTTATATAGCGTCAGGTACCCCCATATATTACCTAATAAAGGTTTTAACCCCCTGATTGCCCCTAGTTAACCCTTTCACCCCCTTTTGCCAGTGTCACTAAGCGATCGTTTTTCTGATCGCTGCATTAGTGTCGCTAGGTAACCATTTTTTTTTTTTAGGTAACCGCCATGTTTATATAGGTTCATAAATAGGTTTATAGGTCAGGTACCCCCATATTACAACCTAAATAAAGGTTTTAACCCCCTGATTGCCCCTAGAGTTAACCCTTTCACCAGTGATCACTGTATAACTGTCACTGGTGACGCTGGTTAGCCAGTTAGTTATTTCGTTATTTAGGTTCCCCGTCAGGTTTTTATATAGCGTCAGGTACCCCCATATATTACCTAATAAAGGTTTTAACCCCCTGATTGCCCCTAGTTAACCCTTTCACCCCCTTTTGCCAGTGTCACTAAGCGATCGTTTTTCTGATCGCTGCATTAGTGTCGCTAGGTAACCAGTTTTTTTTTGTATTACTGTTACGGGTGACGCTGGTTAGTTAGCTTGTTTTTTATACTGTCAGGGCACCCGCCATTTATTACCCAATAACGGTTTAACCCCCTGATCGCCCGGCGGGTGATATCAATTAGGTTTTAGGGTCAAATAAGGTCTGCGTCGCCCCAGGTTAGTGCCAGTACCGCAAACACCCACGCGCAAAGCATACACCTCCCTTAGTGGCACAGTATCTGAACAGATCAATATCTGATCTGATCAGATCTATACTAGCGTCCCAGCAGTTTAGGGTTCCAAAAAAAAAAACGCATTGTTAGCGGGATCAGCCCAGATACCTGCTAGCACCTGCGTTTTCCCCCTCCGCCCAGCCCAGCCCAGCCCACCCAAGTGCAGTATCGATCGATCACTGTCACTTACAAAACACTAAGCACACATAACTGCAGCGTTCGCAGAGTCAGGCCTGATCCCTGCGATCGCTAACATTTTTTTTGTGGTAGCGTTTTGATTCAGTCGCTTCAGTCAGGAGCTTTTTTACCTGTGAATCTCAAAAAAATAAAAAAAAATAAAATAGTTGTCGTTTTATTGTTCTCTCTCTCACTCTATTCTCTCTCTATTGTTGCTCTTTTTTTACTCCATTCTATTCTGCAATGTTTTATTATGTTTTATTATGTTTTATTATGTTTTATCATGCTTGCTTTTCAGGTATGTAATTTTGTTTACTGTGTGTTTTAGTGTTGAGCATTTTTTTGTTTTCAGGTGCGCCATTCAGTTGCAACGCGGATTTATTTATCTTGACAGCAACAGCGTTTGCTCCCACGATACATAAAGCCGCGACTCCAACGCTGTAGGAGGTGATTTCACCACCACAGTTAAAAAAAAGAGCATATATGCCGAAGCATGGGGGCAGCAGGGGGGGGGAGGAGCGATTGGCTCCTAATGCCACGTACATACGGTCGAAATTCCGACCGTGTGTACACGGCATAACTTTTGCGGGAGGATGCCCCCATGCATCGGCATATATAAATGGTGCATGTATGCCCATCATTAGAAGTGGGTGGATGAAGGGAGGTATTCTAATGGTGGGCATACCCACCAATCAATCTCTTTTTTTTTCGTTCAGCCAAGAGGCTGCATGAAAAAAAAAAGATTACAATATATGTCCAGTATGTTGCTGGACTTTGAATGGTTATACCAGAATGATGCCTGCAGGTTTAGGTATCATCTTGGTATCATTCTTTTCAGCCAGTGATCGGCTTTCATGTAAAAGCAATTCTAGCGGGTAATTAGCCTCTAGACTTCTTTTACAAGCAGTGGGAGGGAATGTCCCCCCTCCCGGATATAAACCGCGCCATTGGGAAATTGGGAAAGCATTTTATCACACCAATCTTGGTGTGGTCAGATGCTTTGAGGGCAGAGGAAAGATCTAGGGTCTAATAGACCCCAATTTTTTCAAAAAAAGAGTACCTGTCACTGCCTATTGCTATCATAGGGGATATTTACATTCCCTGAGATAACAATAAAAATCATAACAAAGAAAAAAAATGGAAGGAACAGTTTAAAAATAAAATAAAAAAGCTAAATAAATAAAAAAAAAAACAAAAAAAAAAAAAAAAAAGCACCCCTGCCCCCCCTTCTCTTGCGCAAAGGCGTACACAAGCGTTGGTCTGGCGTCATATGTAAACAGCAATTGCACCATGCATGTGAGGTATCACCGCGAAGGTCAGATCGAGGGCAGTAATTTTAGCAGTAGACCTCCTCCGTGAATCTAATGTGGTATCATGTAAAGGCTTTTAAAGGCTTTTAAAAATGTATGTAGTTTGTCGCCACTGCGTGTTTGTGCGCAATTTTAAAGCATGTCGTGTTTGGTATCCATGTACTCGGCCTAAGATCATATTTTTTATTTCATCAAAAATTTGAGCAATATAGTGTGTTTTAGTGCATTAAAATAAAAAAAAGTGTATTTTTTCCACAAAAAATGCGTTTGAAAAATCGCTGCGCAAATACTGTGTGGAAAAAAAAAATGCAACACCCACCATTTTAATCTGTAGGGCCTTTGCTTTAACAATATATATAGTGTTTGGGGGTTCAACGTAATTTTCTTGCAAAAAAAAAATATGTTTTCATGTAAACAAAAAGTGTCAGAAAGGGCTTTGTCTACAAGTGGTTAGAAGAGTGGGTGACGTGTGACATAGGCTTCTAAATGTTGTGCATAAAATGCCAGGACAGTTCAAACCCCCCCCAAATGACCCCATTTTGGAAAGTAGACACCCCAAGCTATTTGATGAGAGCAATGTTGAGCCCATTAAATATTATTTTTTTTTGTCCCAAGAGATTGAATAATGAAAAAAAAAAAATATATATATTTTTTTTACAAAAAGTTGTCACTAAATGATATATTGCTCAAACATGTCATGGGCATATGTGGAAATACACCCCAAAATACATTCTGTTGCTTCTCCTGAGTACGGGGATACCACATGTGTGGGACTTTTTGGGAGCCTAGCTGCGTACGGAACCCCAAAAACCAATCACCGCCTTCAGGCTTTCTAAGGGTGTAATTTTTTTATTTCACTTCTCACTGCCAATCACAGTTTCGGAGGCCATGGAATGCCCAGATGGCATAAAACCCCCCAAAATGACCCCATTTTGGAAAGTAGACACCCCAAGCTATTTGCTGAGAGGTATTGTGAGTATTTTGCAGATCTCGCTTTTTGTCACAAAGTTTTGAAAATTGAAAAAAAAGAAAAAAATTTTTTTTTTTTCTTTACTTTCTTCATTTTCAAAAACAAATGAGAGCTGTAAAATACTCACCATGCCTCTCAACAAATAGCTTGGGGTGTCTACTTTCCAAAATGGGGTCATTGGGGGGGGGGTTTTGTGCTATTTTGGCATTTTATGGCCTTCGAAACGGTGATAGGTAGTGAGGAGTGAAATCAAAAATTTGCACCCTTAGAAATCCTGAAGGCGGTGCTTGGGTTTCGGGGCCCCGTACGCGGCTAGGCTCCCAAAAAGTCCCACACATGTGGTATCCCCATACTCAGGAGAAGCAGCAAAATGTATTTTGGGGTGCAATTCCACATATAACTATGGCATGTGTGAGCAATATATCATTTAGTGACAACTTTTTGAAAAAAAAAAAAAATCTTTTTTATTTTTGTCTTTATTCAATCACTTGGGACTAAAAAAAAAAATATTCAATGGGCTCAACATGCCTCTCAGCAAATAGCTTGGGGTGTCTACTTTCCAAAATGGGGTCATTTGGGGGGGTTTTGTACTTCTCTGCCATTTTAGCACCTCAAGAAATGAAATAGGCAGTCATAAATTAAAAGCGGTGTAAATTCCAGAAAATGTACTCTAGTTTGTAGACGCTATAACTTTTGCGCAAACCAATAAATATACGCTTATTGGCATTTTTTTTACTAAAGACATGTGGCTGAATACATTTTGGCCCAAATGTTTGACTAAAATTGAGTTTATTAGATTTTTTTTTATAACAAAAAGTAGAAAATCTCTTTTTTTTTTTTTCAAAATTTTCGCTTTTTTTCCGTTTATATCGCAAAAAATAAAAATCACAGAGGCAATCAAATACCATCAAAAGAAAGCTCTATTTGTGGGAAGAAAAGGACGCAAATTTCGTTTGGTTACAAAATTGCATGACCGCGCAATTACCAGTTAAAGTAGTGCAGTGCGAAATTGAAAAAAGACCTCTGGTCCTTTGGCTGCCAAATGGTCCGGGGCTGAAGTGGTTAACAGACTTACAATTCAACACTGCCACCAATGTGTTATCCTTGCAGTCTGGGATTGCATTCGAATAAGAGTTGCTTCCACCTTTTTTTTCCTTTTCTAATCTGGTCATGTGATCTCTCTGTCAGCAGCACAGTCTGGGAGTAGGCCGGAGCTAAGCCAAAGGCATCACATGTCTTGGGACATTGCATTAGCTATCACACTCCCTCCCACTCATAGCATTCAGAGCAGAGTGTGCTGTTAGTAAATCATCTGATCTGCTCAGGGGATGCAGCACATGTCGGACTCATACTGCACGTCATACTCAATGGCCTAGAAGGCTGGGCTTATACATAATGAATAACAAAAGCAACATCATATGCCATCACCCCCAACCTGGTCTGTGCTGGGGGATGACAGCTGCAATCACATGACCTAGTAAGCCGTGTATAATACAATGCTTACTTACGCAGCTAAATGGGGAGCATGCACAACAGAAGTGGCAACAGGCGAGCTTTACAATCATAGACAGCAGCAGGGACACAGACGAGGTGGAGTGCTGGTGAAAGGCAGGGTCAACCAGTTTTTTTGCATTCAGTATGAAATTAATGCTCTAGTGCAGTGGTCTCCAAACTGCGGCCCTTTGCTTGCTTTTATCTGGCCCTCGGGGTAATATTGCCTCCACTGTCAGCAACAGTGAGGCATAGTTCCTATCACTGAGAATGGGGCACTAGTCCTCTTACTGACACCAACTATGGCACACTATTCCTTCCATTGACACCAAGGCTGGGGCACTATTCCTCCCACTAACACCAACGATGGGGTACTATGCCTCCCACTGACACAAATGATAGGGCACTATTCTTCCCACTGACACCAATAATTGGGCACTATTCCTGTTATTGATACCAACAATTTGGCACTATTACTGCGCCTAATACCAGTCATGGGGTATTGTTTAATACCACAGATGCGAAGACATTTTATTCTCCAACTTGGCACAATCCGGCCCCCTAAAATTTGAAGGACAGTAAACTGGCCCTTTGTTTAATTTTTTTTCCGAGACCCCTGCTCTAGTGGCTAAGAGAGTATCCACACTGTGTTATATAGCATGTAATGACAATTATTTTTAATGTTTGGGTTTAATAGCCACAAAGGACATTAATCTATTTTGTATTCACCAAATACCTTTGCAAACCCAAATATGTACATAGTCTGTGCAAAGTGCAGGACTATGGGACTATGGGAGGGACTCAATAGCCCCCACCCCTACTTCAGGCTTCCTGCAGAAAATTACAGTAGGGGGCGGAGACAAGACCAGTCAGCCTGCACAGTGTGGCTCGATTCACATCTATGCATGTTGCTTTTGAGCGTTTCTGCGGTGCTTTTTGCAGTGCTTGTCACATTTTTGGACACGCATTTTAAGCATGATTTTGCCGCAATTTGCGTTTTCCTTTTTTTTATTTAAGCGGTATATAGCTGGTTGCTAAGAAGGGGGCCAGGAAGCCTTAACAACCGATGAGTCATCAGCTGTCAGCGGGCTTCCCTGCTGAATGTAAAAAAAAGAATAGTCGGCTAAAAAACAATTGTGAAAAAAACACAGCTTGGCAGGTCAGGAAGGGGAGGGGACGAGCGAGCGCCCCCCCCTCCTGAACCATACCAGGCCGCCTGCCCTCAACATGGGGAGATGGGTGCTTTGGGGCAAGGGGGCCTCTTCCCGACAACCCTTGCCCAGGTTTATCGGGGTCTGCGGGTGAGGGGCTTATGGGAATCTGGAAGCCCCTTCAACAAGGGGGCCCCCAGATCCTGCCCCCCCTATGTGAATGAGTATGGGGTACATTGTACCCCTACCCATTCACCAAAAAAAAAGTAGTGTAGTGTGAAAAAATACAGTAGACAGTTTTTGACAAGTCTTTTATTAAAAATATCTTCCTCTTCCTCCGGTCTTCCTCCATCTTCTCCCGCATCTTCCTTCTCCGGGCTTCTCCTTCTCCCGCTGCTTCTTCTTCCTTCTGTCTTCTTTGTCCATCGTTCTTCTTCCTTTGCAGCCGACGACCCTTCTCCGATGCTGCGTCCCACTGATCTGTTAGCGTCGATGTCAAGCATTTCTTATGCCCTGTACACACGGTCGGAAATTCAGATGGAAAATGTCCGATCGGACCATGTTGTCGGAAAATCCAGCCATGTGTGGGCTCCATCGGACTTTTTCCGTCGGAATTTCCGAAGGAAAAAATTTGAGATCCTGCTCTCAAATTTTCCGACAACAAAATCCGATCGGACTTTTTACAATCGTGTGTAGAGAATTCCGACGGACAAAGTGCCACGCATGCTCAGATCAAATTACGAGACCAAAGCTATTGGCTACTAGCCTCTACATAGTTCCGTCGTACGCAACGAACGTCACCATGTTCAGAATGATCGGATTTTCCGACAACTTTGCCCGACCTTGTGTATGCAACACCAGTGTCGGACAAAATCGGTCGAAAAAAATTCAGACGGATTTTGTGGTCGTAATTTCCGACCGTGTGTACGGGGCATTAGATAACGATGGGGGTGTGGTCATCGGATTACGTCATCCGGAGGCCCAACCACTTGTGACGTCCCCACCCCGGAGCATGCTGGGTCAGTGGCGTCAAAAGGGGGCAAGGCCTCTGAATCTGAAAGTCCCTGACCCTTTCCAAAAACTCAGAGGCACAAAAATGTATTGATGTGAACATGTTCCATAGGAACCCATGTTAAAAAATGTCCCTGCATTTCTGCAAAATGCGTCAAAACACGCATTAGTGTGAATAGACCCTGAGAGAGAGCAGCAGCAACCAGTCTTGATTACAGGAAGCCCCTGCACAAGTTTTACACTAGATTACTGCACATACCTGGAACAAATACACAAAGCACACCAACACACATGTGCCTCTTGTATTTAGACCATTTCAGCTTATTCTAAAGATTCAGTTTTAAAGCACAGCTCAAACTTTTTGCAGCTTTGTAGCAAGTTTAATATTTTAAGTCAGTGTAGTGATATACTCAGCTTTGTAAATACTATGACCTATTTTGTTGCTTTATAGAGGCACAAACTTTTCTGCTATTCCCTGTACCTGCTGGGAAATGTTCAACTTTTCATATTGCCAAGTCACAGCCCTAGACAGACTAATGTAGACGACTGCAGACAGAGCCCCATGGCACCAAATATACGATTTGGATATTTCCCCTTGGACAAATATCGTGCAGCAAAACAGATAATGAGTAATATTTACACAGTTTATTATCTACGTATTGTGCCTTGTAGTCGAAGTGTCTTCAGATATGAAGTGTACCTGTCATCTGTGAATGTATAATGTAAAAAAGACCGTGCTGACCTAAAACATAGACCTAAAATATATAAACACAGGCTACAGTAATAGGGAGATAACCAAATAACATAGAGAACAGAAAATAACTGTGCCACAACATATAATTAAAAACTAATGAAATTAAACTTTAAACAGGATAGAAACTGAGTGGGATTTCACAGGTATATTAGTAGTCCATAGAAAGGGGCAAAAAAGATGGTGAACAGAAGTCTATGTAATCTATGATGAATCCACTTCTTCACAATACCACCTTAGTGCACACAAATCCAACAGGTGAATCCCACCACCAGTAATCGAAGCTGCTTACCAGAGAGAAGCTATCAGAAAGCACAGCTCCTCATACACAGGATAGAACGTCCAGCACCACACTTCCCCAGATGAATAGAGCACAACCCTCAGAACTCAGCAGTCAGTAGATGCTCGGCGATCAATGGGTAACACAATGAGCATGGACCGGCGTGATACAGTAAAAACAATGGGTTTTAAAAAGAAATAAGCAGTACAAAGTACTCACATTTGAGCAGATAAGTAACGCTTTTTTTTAAAAATGCCGGCCGGCATGCATGGAGCCCTTCCTCCTCGTCTCAGGCGCGGTGACGTCACTGCATGTCCTCCCAGATGCATTTCATCTTCATAAGACGTTTTCAATGGGGATAGGGCATGCAGTGACTCACTGCTAGATATATAGAACCAAGCCTCGTTTGCAACATGCAAGGAAATGGTCAGTCGACAGTCTGAATGTATGCTTTTGGATAGATGAATATTTAAAGCTGGCCTCCAGGCAGGTTAAACAAACAAACAAACACTGATTAATGCAGTTATGTTCACTAAAAAAAGATTTTGTGTATTTTCGGGCAATTCCCTGTACTGCAGCACTTAGACTGGAAGAGGGAGAAGAATCACTAGGAGCCAATCAGGTGTGCTGCAATGTATATGAACTTTGAAAGAACATTCTGACAGGGGGAAAGACCAGACTGAACAAAGGGATGACTCGTATCTGTCCAATCACGGGTTAAGGGCAGGACGATGACCAGGCTAAACTGCTTAAGGCCCCTTTCACACCTAAGCATTTTTCAGGCGCTACAGCGCTAAAAATAGTGCCTGTAATGCGCCTGAAAAAAGCAGGTCCTTTAACTCCAATGTGAAAGCCCTCCGTCTTTCACACTGGAGCGGTGTGCTAGCAGGACAGTAAAAAAAGTCCTGCTGCAGCGGCGCTTTGCGCAGGGTTTTAACCCTTTTTCGGCCGCTAGTGGGGGTTAAAACCACCCAGCTAGCGGCCGCATACCACAGCTAAAACGACAGTAAAGCAGCCCCCACTGCCCCAGTGTGAAACCGGCCTAACTGAAGCACAGAAAAATCAGGACTGAGATATACCCAGGACTGGACAAATATAAAAATTTATTAGCAGGTAAACCCATAGCTCCCAACTGTCCCTGATTTGGAGGGACTGTCCCTGATTTGGAACAATGTCCCTCTGTCCCTCAGAGCTCCTCATTTGTCCCTCATTCTGGTCTGATTTATATAGTTGTATGTAAAATGCACTATTTATCTTTCAAAAAGTGTTTTCCAGTGCTAAACCTTTAATCCAAGTTCTAAATTGCTGCATTTGTAAATTCCAAAAACCAATATAAAGGGAATAGTAGTGGTAAAAAAGCACTTGAGTTTAACCAATCAATTTTATATAATAAGGGGGTGTGGTAGGGGGCGTTTCCATATGCCTACATACTTTTGCTAATCGGTGTCCCTCATTCCCCTCTCAGAAAGTTGGGAGGTATAGGTAAACCAGTTCCTATATATGTGCAGCTGGAGTTCTTTAACTCGATAATTTTTTCAGATCTAGTGCCCTGTACACACGACCGGACTTTTCGGCAGAAAAGGTCCGAGGAAATCATTCTGTCGGACATTCCGATCGTGTGTGGGCTTCATCTGACTTTTTCTTTCTAAAATTCTGATGGACCTAGAAATAGAACACGTTTCAAATCTTTCCGCCGGAACCAGTTCCTATCGAGAAAACCGCTCGTCTGTATGCTGTTCCGACGGACCAAAAAAGACACAAGGGCAGCTACTGGCTACTGAACTTCCTTTTTCTAGTGCCGTCGTACGTCATCGCATTCTAAACGATCAGACTTTGGTGTGATCGTGTGTAGGCAAGTCCGTTTCGGCGGGACTCCGTTGAAAAGTCCTTCGGAGTTCAGTCCGATGAGAAGTCCGCTTGTGTGTACGCGACATAAGGGTCTAGCTTTGAATCTAATAGCACAGTCAGCAGGTAGTAGAGGATCGTGTTTCACTTTTATAAATGGCTGCAATTCATATAAGAGGCAGGTACACTTTAATGGTAGCTGTCATTTCTCCCCAATTTTGACTTTAATATCACCTCTACGAAACTATTACGCTGACAGACAATTTCTAAAACATATTACATTGTAAAGTTTACAATCCACCATCTTGTCTCTGTTAGCTGCTAGATAAGAGCAAGAGCGGAGTTCTCCAAGAAGCATCAGCAGCCTGATAAACTGGCTTGGCTGACAGCTATACAAATCTACCGTACGATGCTCACAAACCATGCTATCTTACAGATGGGCTGCTGCACTAAAGTCCCTATGCTCGGGAGCACAGCCTATAGAAAATGAAAGTTACAGTCAGTGGGAGTGCTCATCAGACCATATATTTAATGTACTCCAATGTGGTATTATGCTGAATTGTAGAATTCCTACTTGCTATACACAGAGGTAAGAGACTCTTCTGTGCTGTACTTTAGATGCCAATGGGACTCAGTGATACTGATAATTCCTAATGAAACAATCTTTAGAATATTGGCATAGTATGCTTCATCTCCATTGTAAAATTACATCACGTACATGTTACATTTTAAAAAATTAGGTACGGGATATACCATCCCAAAATAATCAATTGGATTTCTGGTAGTAAGAGAAGGCTAACTGCTCCCCCAATACCCAGAAGTTTGCATGCTGCAGATGACTATGTACTAACTTTTTTTAGTATTGATGTGACTGTGGTCCTCAGGGGTCTGCAGGGTGGATCTGAAAGGGCAAAGAGAGGGCCCACAGAAAGGGTGTCCACTGGAAAAAACAAAAGGAGAACAGATGGGAGAGCCCTTATAGTGTAGCATATACAGTGCCTTGAAAAAGTATTCATACCCCTTGAAATGTTGTCATGTTACAACCAAAAACGTAAATGTATTATATTGTGATTTTATGTGATAGACCAACACAAAGTGACACATAATTGTGAAGTGGAAGGAAAATGATAAATGGTTTTCAAAGTTTTTTGCAAATAAATATGTGAAAAGTGTGGCGTGCATTTGTATTCAGCCCCTCTGAGTAAATACTTTGTAGAGCCACCTTTCTCTGCAATTACACATGCAAGTCTTTTTGGGGATGTCTCTACCATCTTTACACATCTAGAGTGACATTTTTGCCCATTCTTCTTCGCAAAATGGCTCAAGCTCTGTCAGATTGGACGGAGAACATCTGTGAACAGCAATTTTCAAGTTTTGCCAAAAATTCTAAATTGGATTTATGTCTGGATTCTGACTGGGTCATTCTAAGCCCCCGTACACACGGATGGAAATTCTGACGGAAAATGTCCGATAGGACCATGTTGTCGGAAAATCCGCCCGTGTGTGGGCTCCATATGACTTTTTCCGTTGGAATTTCAGACGGAAAAAATTTGAGATCCTGCTCTCAAAATTTCCGACAACAAAATCCGATTGGACTTTTTCCGATCATGTGTAGAGAATTCCGACGGACAAAGTGCCACGCATGCTCAGGTAAAATTACGAGACCAAAGCTATTGGCTACTAGCCTCTACGTAGTTCCGTCGTATGCAACGAACGTCACCATGTTCGGAATGATCGGATTTTCCGACAACTTTGTCCGACCGTGTGTATGCAACACCAGTTTCGGACAAAATCCGTCAGAAAAGAATCCGATGGATTTTGTGGTCGGAATTTCCGACCGTGTGTACGGGGGCTAACACAATATGCTTTAATCTAAACCATTCCATTGTAGCTCTGGCTTTATGTTTCGGGTCGTTGTCCTGCTGGAAGGTGAACCTCTGCCCCAGTCTCAAGGCTTTTACAGACTCTAATGCCGCGTACACACGATCGGAATTCTCGTCGTAAAAAGCTCTGATGGTCCGCTCAAATTGTCTTGCGTGTCGGAATTGCATATACACGATCGGAATTTCAGATAGAAAGTTTTTCCGTTGGAAAGATTAAGAACAGGCTCTCACTCTAAAGTCCGTCGGAAATGCAGACACAAAAAGACCGATGGGCATACACACGGTCGGAAAATCTGATGAAAATCTCCCATCGGACTGTTTCCATCGGAAATTCCGGCCGTGTGTACACGGCATTACAGCTTTTCTTCTAAGATTGCCCTGTATTTGGCTCCATTCATTCTTATCAACTCTGACCAGCTCCCCTGTCCCTGCTGAAGAAAAGCTTCCCCACAATACGATGCTGCCACCATGTGGGGATGGTGTGTTCACGGTGATGTGCAGTGTTTGTTTTCTGCCACACATTGCGTTTTGCTTTTAGGCCTAAAAGTTCAATTTTGGTCTCATCTGACCAGAGCATCTTCTTCCATGTTTGCTGTGCCCCTCACATGGCTTCTCACAAATTGCAAACAGGACTTCTTATGGCTTTCTTTAAACAATGGCTTTCTTCTTGCCACTCTTCCATAGAGTCAGATTTGTGGAGTGCACGACTAATGGTTGTCCTGTGGACAGATTCTCCTACCTGAGATGTGGAAATCTGTAGCTCCTCCAGAGTTACCATGGGCTCCTTGGGTGCTTCTCTGATTAATGCTCTCCTTGCCCGGCCTATCAGTTTAGGTGGACGGACATGTCTTGATAGGTTTGCAGTTGTGCCATACTCTTTACATTTTCGAATGATGGATTGAACAGTGCTCCATGAGATGTTCAAAACTTGGGATATTTATTTATAACCTAACCCTGCTTTAAACTTCTCCCCAACTTTATCCCTGACCTGTCTGGTGTGTTCCTTGGCCTTCGTGATGTTGTTTGTTCACTAAGGTTCTCTAACAGATCTTTGAGGGCTTCACAGAACAGCTGCATTTATAATGAGATTAAATTACACACAGGTGGACTCTAGTTACTAATTAGGTGGCTTCTGAAGGCAATTGGTTTCACTAGATTTTAGTTAGGGGTATCAGAGTAAAAGGGGCTGAATACAAATGCATGCCACACTTTTCATATATTTATTTGTAAAAAAAAATGTAAAAACATTTATCATCTTCCTTCCACTTTACCACTTTGTGTTTGTCCATCACATACAATCCTAATAAAATACATTTCAATTTTTGGTTGCAACATGACAACATTTGGAAAACGTCAAGGGGTATGAATACTTTTTCAAGGCACTGTATATGTAAGGATAATACAGTATTTGTTCCCAGAGTGATGGTTTAAATAAAAAAGGACAGCTTATAACTGCCAAGGCTACAGTAACCCATCTGGATATAACACACAATTTTCTGTGGGTGCAAATAGAGATTATTATTACTAAGTAACCCCTTGCTTACTGGACACTTTTACCCCTGACCAGGCCAATTTTCTTGCCCCGAGTGGAAGACCCCCCCCCCCCCATTACTTTTGGGAACAACCCAAAATGTGAGATTTTCTTTTACTTTCACTTTCAATGATAATGGTAAACAGGACAAATAGAGAGAATTAATCTCATTAATGGGGGCACAGAGAGCAATAGAAACTGACAGGTGTTCCAATCCCTCTCCACTCTATCCAAAACTTGAAGTGGTTATAAAAGCAGTTTTTTTTTTTAATCTTAACATCTTAACACCTTCTCTGTGCAGCAGCACGCCTTAGCCCCCCTAATACTTACCTGAGCCTCATCTCAATCCAGCGATGTTGCACGAGAGCCTCGGCTGTTCGGGACTCTCCCTCTTCATTGGCTGAGACAGCAGCAGGCGCCAAAGTCAGTGAACCAATGAGGAGAGAGAGGAGGTGGGGCCGAGCCATGGCTCCGTGTCTAAATGAACACACAGAGCAGCGACTCTGCTTGGGTTCCCTCTTAGCAAGCTGCTTGCTCTGGGGGCACTCGGCAGGAGGGAGGGGCCAGGGAACCACTACCCAGAGCAGGGAAGTATAACATGCTTGTTATTTTTAAACCAAAAAAAAACTGACTTTAATATCACTCTCATCAAAAAAAGTTTTGCCTTTAGCTATACTTTAAGTCCTCAAAGGAGACATCTGTGAGGTGGTATATTTGGAGTAGGAGAGAAGGTGAAAAAACGTTTTTTGATTTCTTGCTAACAGCAAAGTAATGCAGATCCTCAAAGGAAATTCTAAGCTGGAAAATGAATAGGCCAATCTGCATCTATTTTATATGGAAAACAACTATTCTTTACCAATTTTCTGATTGCTTACTAACGGGTAACTGAAAAAGCCTAGAAGCTATTTCACTAAAGTAAAATTAAGATGAAATTAGATTAAATAAAACAACACCTGATTTATTACAGTTTGGTGCAGTGATCATGTGCTCAACACAAACATCCTAACCTATTCTTTTATCGTATGACTCTTTACATGATTGGATGCTCACAGTAAACTCAGGTTCTCATCACTTTAGTCGTCCAGTATCACCTTACTTAAAGTGGAGTTCGCCCCCCCCCAGCAAAAAATTAAAAGTCAGCAGCTACACATACTGTAGCTGCTGACTTTTAATATTAGGACACTTACCTGTCCTGGAATTCAGCAAGGTTGGCACCCCAGCCAATGTTCTCATCAGTGGTGTTGCCGCCTCCATTCGAGGTAAGCCGGTTCCCTACTGTGCATGCACGAAGCGCGCTGTGCTTTCTGAATGGCCTGGCAGCAGGGGAAAGAGGGGGGGGGGCGAACTTCTGGGTGATGACACCGCGGCGACATCTCTCGAAAGTGGGGACGGGTACCTGTCAAAAACAGGTACCCGCTCCCCCCTGAAAGGTGTCAAATGTGGCACCGGAAGGGGGAGGAGGTAGATAAGCAGAGCTTCCACTTTTGGGTGGAACTCCGCTTTAACCCATCTTACAACACACGTTAGCAAATAAGATATTACAAGCAGTGGCTTTGGGTGTCATTTCCAGGGCCTTTCTTCACAGGAATGCACTGAAAAGAGAGGGCAGAAATGTTTGAGAGGGATGGTGGTTGGAGAGTAGCTTGGCACATATGACTTAGAGAAGTAGCAAAGTACTCTGAAGTGGAGGAGGGACGCAAAAAAAAAAATAATAATAATGCAAAACACAAAGACAAAGCAGCTTAGGGAATAAGAAAGCATTTGTATGAAGTACAGGCAGCTGTGCAAAGTACATTGAGGCAGTTGTGTATACAGACTTTAGCAAAGCAGCAGAACAGAAATATAACTAGTAGGGTAGAAAAAACAATAATTGAGAGGATGGTCTATAATGAGGAACTATAAGAAGTGTCAATTATGGGTCAAGAGTCTCTCATCAGGTAGAAAGAACAATGACCAAAGGACTCTACTACTGCCATCCTTGCTAGAATTACTTTACCAGGCAAGAAGCAGAAGCATAGGTGGTTTATCTTTGACTTGGTTTAAAAGGGCCTAAAGAACTTAGAGAAGAGTTAGCTCCTTAAAGAAAAATAATGATACAAGATCAATACACTAAACACACTCAGTGTACTTTTAAATATTAATTCTGTACTGAAGGTTTTAGTTTGCCGTAAATGTTGATGCTTTAGCAAATTTCATTCCATCTATTACCTAGCGCAAGTGAAGCCTTTTTTGTGCACGTTTAATGTATTTTTTTAATAGCCCAGGAATAATTTAAACCAAAGACCACTAAATATCCAGCTTATCAGTAAGCACTGTCAATAATGATAAAAGAGGTAAGTAAGTAAATGTTGAATTACTGATCACCGGTATCCACACCCTGAGACAGAGGAAGGCATTTGCCTTTTCATATAATGTACATTCCAGTAAAATGGGAAGAATTACATTAAAACCAACCACAGCCGATATGCTGAGTTTTTCACTCTAGTATTCATCTTATGCGGCGGCATCTCCTGTTCAATAAATCCTTATCCAACAAAAAAGCAGAAAGGTGGGCATCGAATATAAATAATGAGTGCTTTATTAGATCCATAATAACACAAACTTGAGGAAGAGACAAGGAGCTTGACAGATCCAACGGTTTAATTCCTGAACCTCTGAAAAAGTCCATGCGTGAATCGATCATTACACCGGAAGATCTATCAAGTTGATTGTCTCTGCCCTAAGTTTGTGTTTTCATGGCTCTTATAAAGGATTATATATAAAAAGCGGTTGTATTGTCCGCCTGGTCATTTTTACCTACAGGTAAACCTGTACGGTTTAGGAGATATTCACCTTGCATGCAGCCGCTGACGTCAGCAGCGCATGCACAGTAAAGGTCCGACGAATGTCCAGCGTACCTGTACGTACGCCGCAACCTGTAGGTAAAAATGACCAGGCGGACAATACAAGCGCTTTAATATATAAATTGCCAGTTCCCTCAGCGGTGACCGGGCGGCCCTGTGGGAGCTTCGTTCTAAGGTAAGTATTTCAGAATGAGCTAGTATGCGGTGCATACTAGCTCATTATGCCATTGCCTTATGCCATTGCCTTATGCCGCGTACACACGGCCGAACTTTCCGGCAGAAAAAGTCTGATGGGAGCTTTTCATCGCACATTCTGATCGTGTGGATGCCCCATTGGACTTTTTCTGCCGGCATTTCCAACGGACTTAGATAAAGAACATGTTCTAAATCTTTCAGTCGAAAATACGGATGGAGCTTAGTCCATCGGCAAGTCCGGCCAAGTGTACGCGGCATTACAGGTTTTTGTTTTTTCAGGGCATACAACCGCTTTAAGGTTTGGTTCCCAACTTGGTGTCTGTTTTTCTTGGGCATCTGTCCCTTTAGAAAGGTGTCAGAGCATGGATATATCCTTTTCCACCAGGATTCATGAGAAAATGGAAGTTTCCAGTATATTCACATATCATATCATATCATAGTCATGCAATGCATTGCGCTTTTGAGAGAACTGACTTACAGTAACTGGCAAAGTGCAGGTCTAAGTGCCCAAATACTGAATGTAGGCTTTTTTCTAACACGCTGCCCGGCAACGCAAGTACAGACTCTTTAACACAATGAATTTCCTGATGTCAACTACAGTTGTTCAGTACAATAAATGCAGCAAAATGCATGACAGCACATCTGGCAGAAAAGAGTCCTGAGGATTAAATCACAGGAAAGGTGTCACCTCCATTATGTTTTGGAACTCATCTAGAGTACCTGCAGCTTTTCTGTGATGTATGGTGTCGGTAAATCCTCATGGCTGATGGCATTGTTGTTACAAACTAAAACTTAAGCATGCAAAAATCCAAACCTATGCATGCCACCTAGTTCAAAGCACAAAATTAGCTTTTAGAAAAAGAGGTTGCACACCAAAGAAACATGCAAGATGAGCCTGAAGTGCTGCCCAGAAACACAATAAAAAGTTTGCTCATTGAATATTAGATGATTTTAAAAAGAATATAAAAAAAAAAAGATAATAGCTATTGGCTGAGGCACAGGGACAGTGTACATTTATTCACATTTCTCTTCCTTAGTTGGCTTAACTAAATAGTGGTAGAGAAAAACTATGCATGAGATTGCATTTGCTTAAATGAGCTGAAGAATTTGTTGGCAATCGCCTCTGATGAAATCCATGTGCACAGTAAACGTAGTTCTTCTAAAAGCCAGAAATTGGTTTACTTAGCATAAACCTATCAGTATAACATATTTATTTCACTCATTTATACAGTGCTGATGCTTTCTATAGTGCTTTACAAACACTGAACTACTATTTTGTACACCCGGAGAAGCTAACAATGTCCCTGCACAATCCCACACATACAGCAAAGCCAATATTTGGTGGAAAACAACTATCCTAACAATGGGGCTTCCATATGAAAAATGTGAAGATAATACTTGTTTGTACCTATAGCAACCAGTTAAAATCCTTGTTCCAATTTGAGATTAAGACTGGAGCGATGATATCTGGAGGCTGACTGGTTTCATAGGCAACAAGTAATTTTCTTCTTGACATGTTTATCATACATAAGCCCCAATGTATTTGAAATGTTAGAAGAAGCCCAGACATGCACAAAGAGAGCATCCAAACTCAATACAGATAATGGCGAAGGTAGGGATAAAACTCAGGATCCCAGCACCGCAAGGAAAAAAGACCTATCCACTTAGGCACCATTCTGCTCTGACATCAAGAAAACAAGAAGTAAGACTATACTGTTGGTCCAGTTTGGCATGGGATAATAATGAGCTTTGTTGAACCCCAAACTGAGCATGGAGAATGGGGATATCATACTAAACACAGTGCCACCTATTTCTCAAAAATGCATAAGTCAGTAACAAAGCATTCAGATATAAATCTTATATTTGTGGCAACTAAACAGAGTGACACATTTCATAAACCCCCCACACTAGAACACAACTCAAGGCACAAAGCAGAGCCATCATAAATCCCACTTAGTGCAATAGCAGAGCTGTATGTTGTAAATTGTCTAGCTGTAAACATTCGTTTTAAGAGTCTGGAAAGCCTCTTAAAGTGGTTGTAAACCCTTGCAAACCACTTGGACCTACAGGTAAGCCTAGATTAAGGTTTACCTGTAGGTCAAAGAAATATCTCCTAAACCTACACGTTTAAGAGATATTTGTCAAAATACAGGCGCCGTAGACAGCGGCGCGCATGCGCACTGAGAAGGCCGCTCTCAACGGTGATATGCCGCGAGTGGCGGCTCCCGCGCACATGTGCGGGAGTGACGTCATTGCAGCGCCGTCGAATGACAGCGATGGAGCCGCGAGACCCACCAAGAAGATGGAGGCGCCGTACACAAGGGGTAAGCGGTGACTTCGCTGGCTCCTGTGTCAGGTAAGTGACACATAATGGACTACTATGCGATGCATAGTAGTCCATTATGCTTTACCTTTGCAGGGAAAAAAAGAGGAAGTAAACCCATTAGGGATTACTTCATCTTTAATTCCCTGTGATGAATAGTTTTATACAGTCTAGCGAGGGACAACTGTCAGACTGGGGTAGTAATCTAAAATGACCTACTGAAGAACTGTTCACTGAGTTAGGCCCCTTTCACATGTGCAGACCGCTCAGATCCGCCTGTCAGTTTTTTCCGGCGGATCTGAACGGGCGCTCCATACACCTCTATGGTGCGTCGAAAGTCAGCGGTGTCATGTCCGCTGACATCCGATCCGCCCTGATCCACAAAATCCAGACAAATGCAAACCCTATTTTTTATCCTTCTGGCGGATCGGTTGAAAACGGACAGGCGGTCTGTAATCATCCGATCCCCCCATAGGGGAGAGCGGAGCTCTCACAGGTCCGTCCCTGCATGGAGTGCAGAGGCGGACTTGTCATCCGCCGACTCAGCGGGGATCAACGGAGGGATCCCCGCTGAGCAAGCGGAGGAGTTAAAATGGACCCGTAGATCTGAAAAGGGTCTTAACGTTAATACAATTTCCATAATTCCTGCTATGATGGATATATATTCATAACAAGTGAATATGCTATGGTATATGTAAGTAACAAATAGACGCTATACACTATATCACCAGACTGATGGGGGGCAGCATAATAGAAACACACCGCTGGAATATACCATATTTGGTGTCTGATAAATCATAATTTCATACTATTCAATAGTATATTAGTAAAATATTTTTTGAATTAAATATATTGTATATTTTTTCAGAAAATGTGGCACTTAGGGAGGGTCTGCTGGAGCATGATAAACTACTTCAACATTTATTCAGCACACCCCTCAGGTCCTTGGGATGGTTTTGTTAACTTTGTAAATGCCCTCTTCAGACAGCTCTCATCTTTAATAAGAGAGAGTGGCTCTGCTACACCAGCTTGGAGTACTCTGCAAGCAAATTACTGCACATGGGACCCAAAGACCAGACAAACTTTGTTCAATACTTTTCACTTTGAATTCTGTTTATTTTACTGTGGCTTATTTATTTATTTTTTGTACTGTTATTCTATGGATATTTTCTTGAATCATTTTTCTGTTTCTTCAACTAAAATTAAATGTAAAAATTATTAAGCTGAATCTCTACATGCTCTAAATCAGAAATGAAAGAATCTTTGCCACTGTGATGAGTAAGATTTTTTTAAGCTTACCCAGCAAGCTGGAAAATCTCTGTGCAAGGTTAGGTTAAGACTGTATTGTCATCACATGGCACCCAATACAATCACAAAGATTAAAAGATCTAATTAAGCACCAGTCATCTATTTCTAGCAATTATTAACAGACACGTCTTTTCATTAAAAAAAAAAAAATGTTTCTCCATTCCCTGTTTACAACCCACAATACTGATATAATGAAAAACATCAGGTGTGGAGTCTGTTGAATCTTGTTAGGACTTGCAGAGAGATTCAATAAGGACTCACATATTGCCATTGGAGTGTTGATATTCAGCTGCGACCCTTCGAGTAATAACTGAAATCAAACTTGAAGTGAACAATGCTCCCAGGTAGAGGTTTGGTTGCTATCTGCTTTATGTTTAAGCTGTCATTAACAGAGCAGCAGAGCTGCTAAGGTTAGAGAATCTCTCTATTACATACCCATCTGTGTATGTACAGCGGCACTTTGCAAAACATTAAAACTGAACAAAATTTCATAAAATGTGGCTATTAATGTCTTTTTGTTTTTTAAACTGATCCACCAAACCTCAAGTGCTATACTTTTAAATTATTGAAAGTGGGTTAATTAATGCCCCAATTTCAAACCCAAACTAAAACCTTAAAGTATATGTAAAAATAAATCCTTACCTGGTAAAACAACCCATTCAGCTTAAAAATGAAATGCAAAGTATTTGTGTGTGTGTTATATATATATATTACAGCAAGTGATTACATTAATCTCTGTTCTCAGCTGCATAAAGGGGCTTGGGTGGGGGTGGGAGGTGGAGAAACAGCAGCACACTGATCTTCCGACTCTGCAGAGGTGTCAGCACCAATCTTGGGCAATAAAACTGGCCATACTGGGATGGATGTGGTCATTTTGAAATAGGAAAGCAGGGGGACTGGCAGGATCAACAGGTATTTCACATAAAGAAAGCACTATAAAGAGAACATAAAGAGAACAGATTACTCTTTTTAACACAAGTACATGGTACATGTCAGGAACAGAGATGGGCCGGACGCCCCTCTGTTCAGTTCGCAGCGAACTCCATTGAAGTCTATGGGAGCTGAACAGGAAAAATCAAAAGTGACCATTTTGAAGGCTTATATGCAAACAATTGGCCATAAACGGGTATAGGGACCTGGGTAATGCCCTGGGGGACATGTATCAATGCAAAACGATTTTAATGATGCTTAAAATGCAACAGTAACAATTAAAATCTCCTTTAAATATAGTGCCTAGGGTGGGGGGTCCCCTTAGTCTGCCTGTAAAGTGGCACATCTGTAGCATGTACAGAACATGCTACAGCAAAAATTAAATTTTTAAAGAAAATAAAAGGAAGTCAAATCACATTAAGTCCCCTTTCACACTGGGGCGCTTTGCAGGCGCTACAGCACTAAAAATGTAACCCTTTTAAAACTGCCCCGCTAGTGGCCGAATAGCGCTGCCAAAACGACGGTAAAGCGCCGCTAAATATAGCACCGCTTTACCGCCAGCACGCTCAATGCTCCAGTGTGAATATAGCCCTAAATTGACTCACGGTTGCAATTGCTGGCTATTGAAGAAAAAACAAAAAAACGGCATGCCCCCCCCCCATCCATACTAGAGGCAAAATGTGAAATGAAAAAAAAATACTCGGTAAATTTGTGTGTTCCCCGAACGGGGCAAACAGCCAATGTTCAGCCCGAACTCATGCTCGGGCCGAACCGTTCACCCAACACTAATCAAAAATATGAAAAGTTGGGTTAACATACACTTTAATCATTAAAAGATCACACTGTATAAGTATAAAAGCGTAAACCTAGAATGAAAAACAAGTTGGTCCAATACTGCAGCTGTCCCTTGACGGCTCTAAGACCCCTGATCACTCAGTTCTTAAACTTCACTGAAGCTTAGAGCAGTGACTGTCACTGGGGTGCTGAGCTGTGGAGTGGGGGGGGGGTGGGATTTTGGCTCCATCTCTCAGCAGCACGCTGAAAAGCTGAGCCAACTGCTGAGAAAGGCATTTGGGTGGATCCTAATATTATTGTCAGGGTCCCTACAGAACCTGGACTGGCTCTGTGACGGCTCTGTGAAGTCAATACATCAACCTTTTTCAGCCACCCTGGTTGAAAGGTTTCTTCATGGTGCTTTGTCAAAATGTAAAAAAAATTGTCCATCAATTGTATACAAGTCATTAGGTGGATCAAGCCTGCCTTTTAGTTACACAGAGCCACGGGTTCTCATAGTGCACTATTACAACCTTCCTACCACCAGTGTCCTAACAACCAATGATGTCAGGTGATAAGGAGGATGTCAGGTGCATGCACAGCATCCTTGTTTGCCCATCCCCTGCCTCTCGATCAGTGCTGGGGTCACATTAGCTGAGTGAGAGAGAGAAACTGGGGATGAAGAGAAACATTGGAATACTAGTCAGGACCAGTGTGCAAAAGTGTTTGCTTTGTAAGAATAAATTGCCGCCGAGGTTGGGTGTCCTATGTGTGTGGATGTTGCTGCATTATTTAAAACTATTTGTTTCGTTTTTTTACATTTTAGAATGGGGTACCTCAAGATTGAGAGAAAAAGGTTGAGAAACACTGCAATACACTAATGATATATCCAGGCAATGCTTTAGTGGAAGAATTTGCTCCAGTCACTTTTCTCAGTAATTGGGCTATCAGAGAAGCAGTGCTTGTGATGCAGACAGGCAGTTCTCAAGCACACTTAATACAGGCCCCATAGATATCTCCTTTAGATGACTTCTTCTTCAAAAAAGGCATATAGAAACATATGTAAGTGCAGTTTTCTCCCTGTCAACAAACGTGTAATTGGTGGCAAGAGAAGCGCACAGAGAGATAGCATGTTTCACAGCACATTCGTCCTGAAATACACTCCCAGTGAAACTGTGATGAGTTGTGCAAAATCGGGCTACAGTGGATTACAAAGAACTTGAAAACACTGAAAGCGCCGGCCTTTAGTACGAAAGCACTGTTTAGGCTGCGCTTTTGCAGTCCTTTTCAGTCGATAGCGGGACAAGTTTAACCCCAGTTTTGCAGCGCTTTCAAAGTGCTTTTCAGGTGCTTTGAAAGCGCTGCCCATTGATTCCGATGGGTGGGGCAATTTGGGAGCGCTAAATACAGTGCTCCAAACCCGCCCCAAAGATGCTGCTTGCTGGACTTTTCGGAATGTCCCACAAGCGAAACCACCCCAGTGTGAAAAGTCACACTGGAACGAATGGGAGGCGGTTTTCAGGCACTTTGCAGAGGCAATTTCTGTGTGAAAGGGGCCTTAGGTAAAGGTTAATTTCCAGAGTTTAGCACAGCTGCCACATTTTCTGGATAGCATTAGAAACTCATTGACATGTTGCCTAAAATTTCTCTTCAAATGGAAAATCCATCAGCAAGTATGAAGCCTTGTAATGGGAGGTAGGTAAACCTAGGAACTCAAGCTAAAATTACCTGAAAACTAAACCAATCCAGTGGGTCACTGAGCTTCCCAACATTGACCAAACATTAAAATAAAATTTTTTCCAGCTTCAGTATATACAACATAGTAAGATCCTTGGATAATAACCTGCCAATAAGATTCCCAAAACCTTTTATTAGATACTAAGAAGTGCAGGGCTTTAGTTAACTATTGCTATTAGATCTATAGGGTCCAATTTAATAAAACCTGACATGCAATATATTGAGAGGACGTGCGGTAAACCTCATTTATTAAAGGAGAAGTACAGCCAAAGCTCCTTTGGCTGTACTTCTGTGGATCACAGGAGTGCAGTTCATGTTCATGTGCACTTCTGTGACCCGTTTTCAGTGGCTGACGTCACAGAGCCGGTCCAGGCTCAGGAAAGATCAAGGCCAGCACCCGGCTTAGGCTCTCAGCAAGCAACTGAGAGCCTGAGCCCCCTCCACAGCCCTGTGCTCCAGTAAGGGGGGGCAAGAGCAGAGAGCCGTGACTGACAGTCTCTGCTCAAGGAGCTGTGAGAACCAAGCGATCGGCGGTGTTTGATCACTCGGTTATTAGCCTTAGAGCCAGCGGGAGACAGATGCAGCATTGGATTGATACTGCATCTACCCAGGTAAGTATGATTCTAAAAAAAAAAAAATATTCCCATACTTCTCTTTTAACCGCTTAACGACCAGCCGCATTATAGCCGCATTATACTGCGGCAGGTTGGCTCTCCTGGGCGAATCGCCGTACTTGTATGTCAGCCGCTTTAAGAGCGATAGAGGGCACGACGCTGGAGCCGATGCACTTGGCTGGCAGCCGCGATGTCCGCCGGCCACCTGCGATCGCTCTACAGAGAGCCAGGACGGGGATCTGTCAATGTAAACAGACAGTTCCCTGTTCTGACAGGGGAGGAGAGACAGATCTTCTGTTCCTAGTGATTAGGAACAACGATCTCTCTTCTCCAGTCAATCCCATCCCCCCACAGTTAGAAGCATCTCCCAGGGAACACATTTAACTCCTTGATCGCCCCCTAGTGTTAACCCCTTCCCTGCCAGTGACATTTACACAGTAATCAGTACATTGTTATAGCACTGATCACTGTATAAATGTCAATGGTCCCAAAAATGTGTCCGATCTGTCCACCACAATGCTGCAGTCCTGCTAAAAATCTCAAATCACCGCCATTACTAGTAAAGTACTATTATAAAAATGCCATAAATCTATCCCCTATTTTGTAGACACTATAACTTTTGCACAAAAAACAATCAATATACACTTATTGTGATTTTTTTTTACCAAAAATATGTGGAAGAATACATATTGGCCTAAATTAATTAGTTGTTTTTTTTGGGATATTTATTTTAGTAAAAAGTAAAAAATCTTATTTTTTTCAAAATTGACAGTCTTTTTTTGTTTATAGCGCAAAAAATAAAAACCACAGAGGTGATCAAATACTACAAAAAAAAAGCTCTATTTGTGGGAAGAAAAGAACATAAATTTTGTTTGGGTACAACATTGCACGACCGCGCAATTGTCAGTTAAAACGACGCAGTGCCGTATCGCAAAAAAATGGCCTGGTCATTGAGGGGGCAAATCCTTAAAGAGGGATTGCACCTAAAAAAAAATATTAAAAGCCAGCAGCTACAAATACTGAAGCTGCTGACTTTTAATAAATGGACATTTACCTTTCCTGGAGTCCAGCGATGTCGGCAGCCGAAGCCGTTCAATCGCTCGGCTCTCGGCTGCTCCCGCCGCCATTCTCGGTGAGGGAATCAGGAAGTGAAGTGTTACGGCTTCACTTCCTGATTCCCTACTGCGCATGCGCAAGTCACGCTGCGCGTCCTAAATGGTCCCCGCTATCTCCTGGGACCTGCGTGTTTCCAAGGAGACAGCGGGGGGTGCGGGAAGGGGCGTGACTCGCGCGGGAGTCTATTCCCGGAAGTGGGTGCAGATACCTGTATTAGACAGGTACCTGCACCCCCCTCCCCCCTGAAAGGTGCCAATTGTGGCACCGGAGGGGGGGATGAATCCGATGAGCGGAAGTTCCACTTTTGGGTGGAGCTCCGCTTTAAGTGGTTAAATATTAGCGCCAGCCTGCATTTACACCTGAGCAGAACAATTATCAGGTGTGTTCAGGCATTTTTATTCAAGCGTTCTTAGGTCTGTACACACGCATTTTGTAATCGTATTTAAGGCCTTTTACATGTGTATTCAAGCTTTAGCCAATGGGAAAACACTAGTGGGAGGAGACCAGTTTCAATTGCCTAAATAATGCTTGAAATACGCCTGAAAAAAATGCTTGAAATAGCAGTTTCAGGCATTCCTATTGAAGTTTATGGGGAAAAAATAAATAAAAATACAGATCTTTCACATTTTCCCTGCCAATGATTGGATGTTTGAAATAAACAACTCTCATTAGTTTGCTGTATTCCCTTTAGTAAATCAGGCCCACAATCTTTCAACAAAACACCCACAGGGGCTCCTACTAGCCCACAGGTATTTCAGACAAACGAACCCTTCTGGCAAAAGCCTAACCGCGTCTGATCCTCAAGATGAAATTTATAATTCAAAAGCACAGTGTTTTTTTTTTCAGTTAGTAAAAAGACTGAAAGAAAAAAGCAATCTTATTTTGCCATTCAGTACATAAAAATAAATAAACTATTGTTCAAATGTATTTACTGTTGCCTAAAAATTTATCAAGCACGATATTCAGCGTATCTAAATTTCACCATTCGGCCTGCATTATGCAGACAACATAAGAACATTCAAAGCATGTATAGCAATAACAAAAGGAACAAAGTATGTTTTTGCCCAGAAGCTACATCTATTATCCAGTATCTTTTTTTTTTCTCTCTTGCTAAAATATGTTCTTCTTTGGAGATCAAGCACAAGGGTAGAACTTCAGTCAAGTTTCTCTCTGCTTCGCTGACTGCCTGTGTATGTGACTAGGATCTGAGTGTGTTATTCTGGGTTTAGGTAGGGATTACATTCGAGTTTAGCGACAATAAGATCACAAGGTGACTGGACTTGACAGTAGAAGAAGCACAATGCTTTTAAACTGACGACATAAAAGATAATTGTCAGTTTAACGTTTTTTTTTTTCTGCCTTCTTGAAGGTTTGCCTGATGCGAATGCCCGCTTCTTCTTTAAATACTTGAAATGGTGATGGCGCTAAAGCTCTCGCAAGGTCTAATTTATCAACTGATGCAAAGGAGTGTCTTTGTTTATCCCATTAGATTTTGATTTACACTGGAGATATCAGTCAAAGAATTAAAGGGTTATGCCGCGTACACACGACCGGACTTTTCGACGGACTAAGCCTGACAGACTTTCAGCGGAGTTCCGACGGACTTTCCGAATGAACGGACTTGGCCGCACACAATCATACCAAAGTCCGACGGATTTGAACGTGATGACGTACGACCGGACTAGAATAAGAAATTTCATAGCCAGCAGCTGCCCTAGCGTCGGTTTTTGTCCGTCGTAATAGCATACACACGAACGGATTTCTCGATAGGAACTGGGTCTGGAGGAAAAATGTGAAACATGTTATATTTCTAAAGTCCGTCACATTTTTGGACAGCAAAGGTCTGATGGAGCCCACACACGATCGAATTGTCTGACGGATTTGAATTTCGCTGTTGAAAAGTCCGGTCGTGTGTACGCGGCATTTGTTCACCTTTTCTGAAAAAATTCAAAAGGTGAAGTAACACCGTAAAACCCTTATCCCCCCCAGTCTCTACTGTACTTACCTCTTTGGGTGATGAGCTGCCAAGTGCCCGCACAGCCAGTGAAGCAGTCCAAGGATTTGAAATCCCTGCTCTTCTTTCCGCAAGGCTTCTGGGATAGATCAGAACGATGCGCTGTGCTGGCGCTGACCAATCAAAATCACTCTGATCTGTCTCAGAAGTGCTGCAGGAAGAAGAGGGAGAAAACTTAAAGGTGAACTAACACCATACACCCCCCATCCCCCTGGTCCCCTCTCTGTGGGCAATGAGCTGTCAGTGCCCTCGAAGCAGGTGCAGTGGTACAGGGATTTTAAATCCCCACTCTTCTCCTTCTTCTTTCTTTCTCTGATCCATCCCGGAAGCCTCGCAGAAAGAAGAGAAGAGCAGCTATTTCAAATCCCTGTACGGCTGCACCTGCTGTGTAGGTACTGACAACTCATCACCCACAGAGGTAAGAACAGGGATCAGAGGGGTGTATGGTGTTAGTTCGCATTTTCATTTTTTTCTCAAAAGTTTGAATATGACTGGTCACTCTGGGGCAACGCAGACAGAATTTCATACACAGTGATACATGATGGTATCTGTTATATCAAGGGATGGAGTAAGAAGACATCTTTCTAGGTAACAAATAGCAGCTGTGGGTCCAGTTGTGCTAGATTCAAAAGGCTAGCTAGGTTTGCTATAATGTATGTTCCAGGTCTTGAATGCAATGGGCTTGACTTACTAAAGGGCAAATAGGCTATTCACTTTGCAAGAGAATTATCCCCACAGCTTAGTGAATATGGCAAAATTTTATTTTACAAAGAATAGCTCTGGGAAAAATTTTCTTGCAAAGCGCAACTACGCCACGCCCCTGACGACGTCACTTATGACGAAACGTGTAGGGAGGAGCCTGTGACGTGTGACGTGACTTGTATGCTGGGACACAACGGACATTTTTTGGGTTGGAAACCCAGGACGTTTCCTTCGTTTTGTCTGTTGTCTACTGCTTAAATGTGAGTGTAACAACCTTTTAACCTTTCAATAAACAAGATGTTTGGGATGTCTGCACTATGAAGTGTTTTCTTCTCTCCATTTGGTCACTACATGTGGTGGAGGAGCTGTTATATATCATCCCATATTGGTGTGGATCTGATATTGAGAGGCATCTAGGCTTGCTGGTATCTATCTGAAGGAGCTGCAGTCTTTTACCCCCCATGCTGCTGAGGAGCGCTTGAAAAATACCCATGCTTGTTCAAATCTACCTTAAGGTAAGAGGCAGTGTGTTTGGGTGATGGTGGCGGTGTCTTTTCAAGTGGATCTCACAAGATTTATCACTGTTATTATGGACTTTTAAGTGAAGTTGCTGTTTAATTCATTCAAAACACTGAAAGTTCACTATACATTTTTTAATTAGCGCTACACCATTTTTTACATTAATTACTGTGCAATCCTCGCATATCGTGTTAGCTGCTGTTATATTAATTGTTTCTATTTTTTTGATCCCAGCGCAACAAAATTGTGTCTTTTCTACCCCTGTAAAGTATTAGCCTTTAGTAAGTCAATCCAATGGGGTTGATTTACTAAAGGAAAATCTACTTTGCACTACAAGTGCACTTGAAAGTACACTTGGAAGTGCAGTCACTGTAAATCTGAGGGAAAGATCTGAAATGAGTGGAAGCTCTGCTGATTTTATCATCCAATCATGTACAAGCAGTGCAAAGTGGAGCTACCTTTAGTAAATAAACCCCAATGTCTTTAGCAAGATAGCTGTCAAACCAAAAGGCCATTAGGTGACGTCTCAGGCAGTTTTAATTCTGACATCAAATTTAGATTTAGTTTTAGTCATAGGGGTTTATTTACTATGGGGCAAATAGACTGTGCACCTTGCAAAGTGCAATTGCTCCAGAGCTTAGTAAATGTGGTAAATCTTTACTTTGCAAAGACTACCCAATCACATGCAAGGACATTTTTTAAAAAACAGCATTTTTGCTTGCACATGATTGGATGATGGTAGTCAGCAGAGCTTCTGCTCATTAAGTTCTGAAGCAACTGCACTTTCAGGGTGCAACTGCAAAAATGGCATTTTAGTTTTTGTCGTATTTTAATCATCTGACTCGCTTTAGTCGTATTTTAGTCATCTGAATTGTTTTAGTCGTATTTTAGTCAACTAAAATCAAATGAGTTTAGTTAAATTGTAATGGATTATTTAACCACTTCAATACTGGGCAATTATACACCTTCCTGCCCAGACCAATTTTCAGCTTTCAGCGCTGTCGCACTTTGAATGACAACTGCGCAGTCATGCTACACTGTACCCAAACAATTTTTTTTATAATTTTGTTCCCACAAATAGAGCTTTCTTCTGGTGGTATTTGATCACCTCTGGGATTTTTATTTTCTGCTAAACAAATAAAAAAAAGATTGAAAATTTTGAAATTTTTTTTTTTGTTTCTGTTACAAAACTTTGTAAATAAGTAAGTTTTCTCCTTCACTGATGGGGGTGCACTGACGGGCACTGATTGGCACCGATGAGGTGGCACTGATGATAGGCACTAATATGCGGCACTGATGGGGCACTGATAGGTGGCACTGATATGCAGCACTGCTGGGTACACATAGGTGGCACTGAAAGGCAATACGGATGGGCACTGATAGGCGGCACAGATGGGCACTGATAGGCAGCACAGATGGGCACTGATAGGCTGCACAGGTGGGCACTGATAGGTAGCACGGATGGGCACTGATAGGTGGCATGGATGGGCATGGATGGGCACTGATAGTTGTCACTGATGTACACTAATAGATGGTACCGATGGATGCTAATCAGTGCCAAACAATAATGCCTGCCAATCAGTGAAGCCCATTGTGGGCACTGATTGGCATCCATTATGGGCACTGATTGGCTTTCCTTGTGGTCTAGGGTGGCATACCTGGTGGTGACATCCCTGGTGGTCCTAGTGGCATCCCTGGTGGTCCAGTGTGGGCATCCTCGGGGGGGCTGCGCTGATAATCAGTCAGCACAGACCCCCCCTGTCAGAGGAGCAGCAGATCGGCTCTCCTCTACTCGCGTCTGACAGATGCGAGTGAGGAAAAGCCGATCAACGGCTCTTCCTGTTTTACACTGTGATCAGCCGTGATTGGACATGGCTGATCACATGCTAAAGAGTTTCTGTCAGAGACTCTTTACCTAGAAAAATAGAATAACATGTTATTATTTATGGTATTAAGGTCTGAACATATACTACAGACACAGATTCAGCTGTTGTGATATATAATGTCTTTATAAATCAATCCAAGCTTCATAAACAAACAAAAATATCTCTTTTTGACAAACAGAACTGCAACTTTAAAATATAAAAACTGTAAACTCTTTTGGCTTTAATGCCATTGCACATATTACCAACAATAAATATTAAAGAAAAAAATTAAGAAAAGCCTTTTCCAACAGCTTATTCTACTTTTTCTTATGTGGTGGTGAAGTTGTCATTTTGACGTCAAATTTAGATTTCGTTTTAATCATAGTCTTTTGACTAAAATGCTATTTTAGTTTTAGTCATTTTTTAGTCATCTGAATTAATTTAGTTTTAGTCATATTTTAGTGGACCAAAATAGTTTTTATTTTGTTGTCGAAATTAACAAAAAATTTACGTTGTCGAAATTAACACTGGTGTCAGTTGAGATATGCAAAATATGAAGCAAAGTGAGTGGCAGACTGATGGTGCCCCGGTCAGCCTCTCTTCCTATAATATACTCACCACCCCCCTACTTTTCACATTTCTTTCCTTCCTGCTTTATCTTCCTTATTTGCCATTACTGGTCAGATCGAAACAAAGCAACCTCGTAAATATCTCTATGGTCTTACAACTACTTTATTTTGGACCTTGTTTTCACCTCAAGGGCATCCACCAATGAAACTGGACCATGCCCACTTAGATTAGCTTCATTATTGTTTTACTAATTGCAGTTTATGTTACTTGGTCCAATCTTCTGAATGATACCCACCCACACCCGGATTTTGTTGTCGGAAAATTTGAGAACCAGATCTCAAATTTTGGAAAATGTGTGATGGAGCCTACACACGGTCGGAATTTCCGACAACAAGGTCCTATCACACATTTTCCATCAAAAAATCCTATCATGTGTACGGGGCATAACTATCTTGGTAGCTTTAATGATTTTCAATAAAACATATGTCCTAAACAAAAAAGAGTGGAAGACAACGGTAAAGTCTAAATAAGATGTAAAATAAACCTTAACAAGCCAATTTGTTTAAGGGGGGTTATAGAGGACAAAACTTCAGGGCTTCAAACTTTAAGGAGATAGAGATAACTGGACCATAAAGACCTTTCCAGCTGCTGAAGCGATCCCACCACAAAGCTATCAACAAACCAGATTTCTTTACAGCCTGAGTATTCTTATGCTTTGAAAGTTAAAAGTGTTGGCATGTTAATGGAATTTCTTATCAAAAAACTTTATTACTTGGAATATATAGTTAGTTTGGCATTCTCTTTGTTCAATATTTCATATATCTTGTCTTTCTTGACAGCAGTCATGGTTAACTGAGGTTGGAGAGCATTTGGGGCGTTAATATCAGACTCATCAAGGGCAGAACTGAAGACTCTGGCAATGGCAACTCCCCACTGGAGTTCTATACAGATAAAAATAACCAGTTAGTGCATCAGCTTGTGTCTGTTCATCCAGAACTACATATCAATTGAGGTAGTCACCTCAGGCCTTAAGCAAAACTAGAGCGCCTTGTTGTGCTTCAGAAATACCTTTGTAGGTAGAGGCCTCCAGAGGCTGTCCTACATTTCATTCTCTCCTGTCAACCATGACCAGGTAGTATTTGCTTTTCAGGTTCAATTGCTGTACAAATAACTCCCCCACTGCCCCTTTACCATCCTCTAATACTATACAGCCTAATTAATATGGCGCTGCAAGGGGCAATGAAAATTAACAAAGTGCAGTAATCCATAGAAACCTACAGATTTTAGATTAAAGAAGCCAATGTATATACAGTTATTGCACTTTGCTTTATTAACCTGCTGTTATGTGTCAAAACATAAAAAATAAAAAAAATACACAGCATCAACATATTTAAAAACCTCAAATAAAGTGCATACTTGTTAAACTAGTCAATGCAAGGAGTAATGATGTTGTGCAAAGTTCAGTAACCTATAGCAACCACATCTCCTATTGGTTGCACTTGCTTGGTTACTGCTCTTTGTACATTATTCTTACAGAATAAGCATGTGCTTTTTAGTGCATTTATTTATTTCTTTTTTGTGAAAACCACTTGCTTCCTTTGCAATATAAGCAGATCTCATAACTGTTTCCCTGTCAAAAAAAATTCAACACATGAATGCATGGCAGAACAAAACACATCATAATCATCTCCTTGTAAAATAAACATCTGTTTTACAACGCGGCCTTAAACAGAAAATTAAAAACTGGAACACAGTAAGAAGCAATATAAAAAAAATCATATTTTTTTTTTTCCTCCACTGACGTTTATAGATCGATATGCTGCAATCGACATCAACCAAATCTGATTTCAGCAGTAATATTACGTTTAATAAAACCTAATATTTAATTGGTTGCTATGGATTACAGCACACCACTGCTTTTTCTTATGATATAAAGCCTCTATTATGCCGTTTTTCCCAAAGTCAAGTATGCAAAATCTGTATTCAGATCCTCTAACTGGCTGAGATGTCACATCAGCCTGTACTGCTCATAAAAGGACCTGTCTCAACACGAAAATAGCAGAACCATACAGACGTTTGCTGAGGTTGGAGGAGACTGATAAGGTCAAAAACACACTGTATCCTTAGAACGTTGCCTCCAGTTATGTAAGAAATAGGATTTTTATAGCTTAAATAGTCTAACAAACTGCAGCTCCACAGTTATACAATAATGTAGACGTATTACATATATAGGCAATATTTTACCTTTTTTTTTTTTTTTTTTTTTAAACAACCAAAGAGCACACCGCCAATGCTACAGCATGGATTAAAAAAATATCAGCTCAACTCTCCAAAATCTTAAAACAAGTCATACTTTAATCCAACAAAAAAATAAAAAAATAAAGGAAACAGCACCATAACTCACAATAGACTGCACACCATCTCACCGTGACTTTATATCAGCTTGTCTTGAAATGTTGTTGGCTTATAATTTGGCAGGAGAAATAAACATATTCATAAATGGACAGTTGCTTATAGGAGATGTGTTAGTGAAAAGTGACAGAAAAGTTAAAATGCTACAGTTCAATAAAAAAAAATAAGCCAAGTCATCCTAAAAATAAAAAAAAAATTAAAAAAATAAAAAATAAATAAGAAGAAAGTGTATTTGCAATCTTTATACCTCACATTCCCTGGAACCTGATTTGGTATATGTGCAGGAACCAGTAGTGCTTATGGATTCACAAGTCTCTCTGCTTGTTGCAGGCTTGTAGTCTACATAAAATTCCTGTGGCGTTAGGCTAATCTGTGTTAGGGATGATCTTTTTGTTTGGCTGTGATTTTTCATAAGAGTAGCCTGCTGCAGATGCCTAACACCTGCGGGAGACCGTCTCCATGACACGTAGATTACTAAGGAGATCACTAACACAGACAGGAACAGCGCTATAGTCCCCGCTATGATTTTATGTAAAGAAACGCTATCTGCATCCCCGCTGCTCTCATAGCCAGGTCCCGTCACTCCAACAGTCGGGGGCATTGAGTGGTTGCTTTCATGTTTAGTTCTCAATATTTTGTGTTTTGCCGTTGTATTCCGACCAGTGGTTTTCAACTCCCGACTCTCTGTGACGTTTTTGCTGCAAACATTGTAGTTTTTGATTGCCTGCATGACGTTGATCCCCTGCAGGTCCTTAGGGCTGGCACAAAGGATTGTGTTGTCCCGAAGGCCTTTAAAATTTTTAAGCCAGTTGACCAAAGAACAAATATTTCGGCTACATTCCCAGATATTGCCGGCAAGACCTACGTCGGTAAGAGACCCCCAGCTGTCCAGGATCTCCTGGCCTATGAAGGTCAGTTTGTTGGAATCCAGGTTGAGTCGCTGTAGATTGGGTACACACTGAAAGACACTTGGGCCGCTGAAAGCCTCTATTTCGTTACCAGATAAATCAAGCCTCTGCAAGGAGGTCCAGGTCCAAGACATGGTTTGACCTATGAAGCTGATCCTGTTCCATTGTAAGTACAGGTTCTGTAGGCTGACAAGCCTTGGGAAAAGAGCTAGGTTAAGTTTGGAAAAATGGTTGTGCTCTAAGTGAAGTTCCTTCAACCTGATCATACCTGTGAAAACATTTCTGGCCAAACTGCGGATTCGGTTATACCCCAGATCCAAAAGTTCCATATTTCTGCAGTCCTGAAATATCCGAACTGGAATGTTACGCAGTAAATTCGACCTCAAGTGTAAGCTCTGCAGTTTCCTCAAACCCTTAAACTGGGCAGGTCCTAATTTCTGGATGGTGTTGTAGGAAAGGTCTAAATTTCTTAGATTAGTGACTGGTCTGAAGGTGTTGTTTAGCAGATGGGAAATCCGGTTAGAACTCAGAACAAGCTCCTTTAATCTACGGATCCCATTGAATGAATTTTCATCAATACTGCTAATATGGTTATGGTCTATGTACAGCCAAGTGAGCTGATTAAGACCTTTAAATTGATTATATTTCAGTAAGTAGAGGCTGTTATACCGGAGAGACAACCCGACACATCCAGGAGATATTGACGAAGGGATTTCCTGCAGCTTCTGAGACTCGCAATAAAACATTTTTCCATCACACCTACATCCTGTAGGGCACCCACGTTCAGCAGAGGAGAGCATTGCCATGTAAACCAGCAGGGCTATAGGCAGGAATATAGCAGATCCTCTTAATAACCGATAAGGGTTGAAACCTACAAGCGAAAGCCTGAAAGTAATTTTCTGAATGACAGTGAATGGAATATAGACACAATATGAAACAACATCACAAAAGCTGGCCTCCCGTCCTCTCATGGGTGGCATAACACTGTGCCCAATTTGTGCCATTCTGCATTCAAATGGACAGAACTGCATATTGGTGTAATACATACAAATATAGATAGGAACAGAGAGTGATAGAAGGTAGAGATAGAGGAGAGGGAAGATGGATAGAGAAAGATATATAGATAAGAGAAAGATAGATAGATAGATAGATAGATAGATAGATAGATAGATAGATAGATAGAGTGATCTATAGTAGACAGATATAGGATAGATAGATAGATAGATAGATAGATAGATAGATAGATAGATAGATAGATAGACCAATTGATCTATTATTAGACAGATATAGGATGGATAGATAGATAGATAGATAGATAGATAGATAGACCAATTGATCTAAAGTAGACAGATATAGGATAGGTAGATAGATAGATAGATAGATAGGTAGATAGATAGAAAGATAGATAGATAGATAGGCAGATGGATCCATAGTAGATCGATATTTGATAGATATTTAGATAGATAGATAGATAGATGATAGATAGATAGATAGATAGATAGATAGGCAGATGGATCCATAGTAGATAGATATTTGATACATAGATAGATATTTAGATAGATAGATAGATAGACCAATTGATCTATAGTAGACAGATATAGGATAGATAGATAGATAGATAGATAGATAGATAGATAGATAGATAATAGATAGATAGACAGACAGATAGATCGATAGATAGATAGATAGCGAATAGAAATGTGTTAGATAGCTATAGGATAGATAGCTAGCTAGATAGATAGATCCATAATAGCTAGATATTAGATGGATAAATATTAGATAGATAGATAGATTGTAGATAGATATATAGATAGATAGATAGTAGATAGATAGATTGATCTATAGTAGACAGATATAGGATAGATAGATAGATAGATAGATAGATAGATAGATAGATAGATAGATAGGCAAATAGATCCCTAGTAGATAAATATTAGATAGATAGATAGATAGATAGATAGATAGATAGATAGATCAATGGTAGAAAGATGTTAACTAGATAGATAGGTTGATTGATCTATAGTAGACACAGTTAATATTGTTTGATAGATAGATAGATAGATAGATAGATAGATAGATAGATAGATAGATAGATACATGGTAGAAAAATATGAGCTGGATAGGTATATAGATTGATTGATCCATAGTAGATACATATACTGCATAATAGATAGATAGATAGATAGATAGATAGATAGATAGATAGATAGATAGATAGATAGATCCAGTGTAGATAGATATAAGATAGACAGATACATATATAGATAGACAGACAGACAGACAGCTTCATAGTAGATAGACAGCTCCGATAGGTAGAGAGATAGATAAATAGATAGATATTAGATACTAGATAGATCCATAGCAGATAGATATTGGGTAAATAGATAGCTATTAGATAGACATACATACATACACAGACAGCTCTATAGTAGATAGACATCGGATAGACACACATCTATAGAGTGACACATGTATTATGTAATGTGTGATAGATAGAAATGTGAGTGTGAGTTAGTGTTGCTATCCCATAGATAGAGGGAAGTAGTAGGTAGATGTGTATGTAGTGTGGTGTATAGAAGTGGATGGGTGGATGTGCCAGGCTGGTACCTGGTGACATGTAATGTGATGCCAGTAATACACGTACCCATTCTTCATTCATTGGAGGGCTGATCCTCAGGTTAGTTATAGCCTCGTATGGGGCCACAGGCACTTCGCCTCTTGTAGCTGCATTGTGGGGATCATAGTGGGGATCACTGTGGGGATCACTGTGGGGATGAGGTGTTCCTCATTGTAGGGATGAGGTCTTCCTCCAGACATCCGCTGACTTTGCTCCCTGGGAGAGAGGGAGACTTTGCACCATGATGATTGTTCTGATCCCCCCACACTTGTCACCCGCTCTGTCTCCTGTAGATGATCCCCCATACACCATGGACAGGATCCCTGGGAAGTGTCCTGAGTAATCAGAGGGATGCAGAGTGTTCTCTCCGGCAGGATGGCTCGCCTCTCCTCTCTCTCTCGCACACTTCTCTCTGGTAGTGTCTGTAGGATGTGAATGCGTTCTCTCTCTGTAACTATGAGCTGATTAGCCTATTACATTGGGATTGTGCTCTGCGTGCCTTCTGTTCTGCCGCGGGAGAGCGCCCCCTGATGGGAGATGGCGTTATTATTATGCATGGCTGTATGCATGCACCTTCATGTACTGCATATTATTCCTCCGCCTTGGAATCATTCAAATGTATGTAAAACAAATCAAACGGCAAGCACTCCAGCTTCCAGAATAAACTCCATTAAGCGTGATTAAAATGCAGCACTTTAATGTAAGTGCAAATTACTAAAGTGTGCTTTTATGTTCACGTTTTTAAATGGCTCTTGGCTTGTGAAGGAGTGTGTACATGAGGCGGAGGTGGGCTCCTTGTAATATTCCCCGCTCCATCCATTACATAGACATTTAGGGGTTAAGGGGACTCGGAACTGGTTTAACAAATAATAAAAGTATGTATTATTAACCACTCGAGCTCCGGAAGATTTACATCCTTCATGACCAGGCCATGTTTTGCGACCCGGCACTGCGTTACTTTAAGTAAAAATTACGCGGTCGTGCGACGCTGTACACAAATAAAATTGACGTCCTTTTTTTTAGAGCTTTCTTTCGGTGGTATTTGATCACCTCTGTGTTTTTATATTTTTTGCACTATATAAAAAAAAAAAAATTTGAGAAAAAAAAAACAATATTTTTTACTTTCTGCTATAAAACATCCAGTAAAAAAAATGTAAAAAAAAAAAAAATCAAATTTCTTCATCAGTTTAGGGCAATATGTATTCTGCTACATATTTTTGGTAAAAAAAAAATCCCAATAAGCATATATTGATTGGTCTGCGCAAAAGTTATAGGATCTACAAACTATGGGATATTTTTATTTATCTTTTTTACTTTATTTTTTACTAGTAATGGCAGCGATCAGCAACTTATAGCGGGACTGCGATATTGCAGCGGACTAATCGGACACTAACTAACACTTTGGTACTTTTTGGGGACCAGTGACACTAATACAGTGATCAGTGCTAAAAAAATATATGCACTGTCACTGCACTAATGACACAGGCAGGGAAGGGGTTAACATCAGGGGCAATCAAAGGGCTAAATGTGTGCCTATGTTTTGCTTACTCACTGTGGGGCGGGGGGGGGGGGTGGTGCTTTAACTAGGGTAAGGCAAAGATCTGTGTTCCTGCTTTGCAGAAACAGGATCAAAGCCTTCTCCGCTGACAGAACAAGAATCTTCCTTGTTTACATAGGCAGAATGCAATTCTGCTTGTGTCACGAACAATTGGCGGGTATTAGCAGACATCGAGTCCGCCGGACCAGCAGATTGGGTCACCAGCAGCGCACATGTATGCCCCAGGCCCGGAAATGTCAGATCATGTACTAGGAACGTGATCTGGCACAGAGCGGCCGCCATGCCGCAGTAAATGTACGTGGGGCGTTCACTAAATGGTTAAAGCATATCTATGGTCAAATGTAAAATCATATGTAGCGCTACCCCCCAAGGAAAGGGTCCTTTCCCAAACAGCACAGAGGCAGCCAGGCACACAGCCATACCACTTCCTGCACTCCAGACCATTGATCAGTCTTGGGGTGATGTGAGATACTCCAAAACGTAAACGGTATTATTGGCAGAGGAGACTTCCCTTGCAGTATCAATAGCACTATTGTAGGCAGACTATAACAGCCTACGGTTTACAGCTGGGGACCATGAAGCTGTATGCAGGCAGGTGCAGTGTACTTACTTCACTACAGGTAGCGCTCAACGACAGCAGCAGTAGAGGAAGTCAAGAGGAACATGTTTTCTCTATGGTTTCCAGGGTCACTGGGGATTGGATGCTGCTGCCCCATGTGACTCCAGCAGCCATCTTGGGACAGGCAGAGCCTATTTAAAGCGGAACTTCACTCTCTCACTCAACATTGGCTATTTTTAATCCTTATGCTGCTAACATTACTAAATAGATAGAAAAGTATATTATATTTACTTGTTTTAAAATGTTTCTACATTTCTTCAGTTACTTCCTGGTTCCCATGCCTAAGCAAATTATGCCATACATCCCAGGTGTCTTATGGGGGGGGTGGGAGTTTTTTTTTCAGCTAAGCACACCCTCCTGCCTACATGCTTGAGCTAAGGCCTGGTGGCTTCCAGGAAGTAAATGCTACATGAATCACCTGAATTTTCAGCAAAATAAAGTATGTAGACATGGATCGATTGGGGGGGGGGGGGGTAGTTTTAAAAATGAATTATATAGCGATCTTGGTTTGTTCTGTTCAGATGCAATGTAGTTCCGCTTTAAAGCCCTGGCTTGGTGTGCATTTTTGTTTATGGGTAGTGTAGTGTAGTGCACCCCCTAGGCAGCCACAAGTGTAAAGGGATCTCCCACCCTGCACAGCCAGGCACTCTGAATTTTCACAGCACACTTGAGGCAAGGAACAGTCCAGTGCTTTGTTTTGTATTTTTATTAGGGGTTTAACTTGGATAGGGAGAAGGGTAATATAGGATGCCCACTTGACTTTAGTAGAACTCTTCAGAGACATCTTCTTCTGTACAGCTGTTTACACTCCTCAGCTTCCTCCAGCACAACACTTGTTTGAAGCACTACAACTCCCAGGGCCAGCTGACACTGTTGGATTGGTAGCAAATGCCCTTTACAGGCAGGGATCACGAGCCCCTTGTTTGTGTAGCAAAGTCCTAGTGCCCAACTGTCCTTCTGTGGCTACTGATCCCAGCAATACCTCTTCAGGCACTGTCAGCCCACCTGACTGCAGCTGCCCCATTCTACAGCCCTCTTGGCTAAACTTCCACAGTCCTCCCAGACTGACCCTGCATCCATCTCAGACTGCTCTCAATCAGTCCTCTCATGCCGCCTACACACGACCGGACTTTTCAACAGACTAGGTCCGACGGTCTTCCTGATGGACTTTCAGCGGAGTTCCGACTGACTTTCTGAATGAATGGACTTGGCCCCACACAATCACACCAAAGTCCGACGGTTTTTGTCCGTCGGACTAGCATACACACGAACGGATTTCTCGATAGGAACTGAGTCCGGCGGAGATCCGGTTGAAAAATTTGAAACATGTTCTATTTCTAAAGTCCGTCAGATTTTTGGACAGCAAAGGTCCGATTGAGCCCACACACAATCTAATTATCCGATGGATTTGTTCCTTTGCTGTCGAAAAGTCCGTTCATGTGTATGCGGCATCAGGCTGCCTCTCTGTCCTCCCGACTGTAACACTCACCTGCCCACCTGGCTGTCTTCCTCCCTGGAGATTTGACCGGCAGTGTTCTCCTCCTGCTGTCCTCACACCTGCTCTGTGCTACTTGTCAGGACACCCTTTGTGTGTCATGAAGAGGGTCTCTTCTGTACCCAAGCTTCTAGACTCGCCCCCCCCCCACAGACTAGGGGGCTACCTTCAAGGGTTTCTGACAGCCTCCTAACACTCCATCTTCATCTTCCACTGGAAATCCACTGCCCCAGCTGGGTTGACCCTAAGTATTTGAGGGGGTCTGCCTCCCGCCAACCCATATGTTGGGGATTGGTCACAGCCCTCATGAATACTCCATGCAGCTCTTCCTCACCTCCACCCCAATTCTTCTAGAATTTTCTCCAAGTTTCTAGAAGTAGGGGGAGGTATCAGAAATACTGCCTGTGAGTCATACTAGCCTCCCTGAGTCACTCACCCTGACCCAAATAATACACAGGTTTGGCTGCCAGCCACACTAAAAAAAAAATCTAGCACTGTAGCACACTAGCTAGGGGGTGCTACAGTAGGGACAGGTCACCCATCTGAGAGGGACAGTGATTAGCGGCAGGGAGAGGTTCCAGTTGAGTAGGGAAAGGATAGGGACAAGCCCTACTACTGGAGATCTTCCCAAATGGACTTGGACCAGCCAGGCTGCATTTCACCCCTCAAGACAGGTGTTGTCAGCACATCTAGACCTGCTCTGCTACACATTGCTGATATTGCTGTGAGTGTTCCTGTGAGGGTCACTAACTGACACTGACATCACTAGTGACTTTAATACAGTGATCAGATATAGTACTGTACAATGACACTGTGCTAATGATACTGGATGGGAAGGGGTTAACATCTAGGGGCAATTAAGGGTTTTAACTGTGCGCCTAACAATATGTAATGTGTGTAATGTGTGCTGCTTTTACTATACTATCTGGCTGTTTTTTTCTCCCTGATTTTCAGGGGGAAGAAACAGCCAGATCGCTGTTTACAGTACACAGTGTTCTGTGTGTTTGTAAACACACAACTAGGTGTGTGATTGGACACAGCTAAATAGCTGCTTTCAGCCAAAATCATTGGCTAAAATCTGCTGCCAAACTCGTGCTGTGTACAATCACACAGCACCGGTTGACAGGGGGTGTGCGCATGCAGGAGGCCATCACATAGCAGACAATCACAGTAGTAGTTGGCGCTACTACAGTGACCGTTGTGGTCTTCCGGGTCCTATGCCTAGAGGTTGCCTTCTGCATAGTGAATGAAGAGGGTTATTTGCTCAGCACGGCTGCCATTTACAGAACAACTTGTAGTTTATTTCAATAAATTCAAGGCACTTTCTGTTTGGATAAGGAAGAGATTGTGATGTCACCGTCCTGCCTCTTCACCTCATCCAATCAGAGAATTCCTTTCATTCATTGAAATAAATACAAGGCTTTCTGTGACTGTCAGCTATGCTAAGCAAGTGACCCCCTGTGTTTACTATACTTAGGGGAGCTCCTCGTCACAGGACCCAAAAGTCTGCGGCAATCACGGTAGTAGAGCCAACTACTACAGTGATTCATCACTGCCAAAGCGGTCCCAAGCTGGACCAAAGCAACAATGAAATAAGAAACATACTTGGAGTTCAGTTTTACAGTGGTTGAAAACCCTTACATACAGCAGGTAAAATAAGTATTGAACATGTCAACATTTTTCTAGGTAAATCTATTTCTAAAGGTGCTATTGACATGAAATTTTCACCACATGTTGGTAGCAGCCTATCAATCCATACATACAAAGAAACCAAAGCAAATACGTTCAGAAATGAAGTTATGTGTAATAAAATGTAATGACGCAGGGAAAAAGTATTGAACACACTAACTGTAATGTATTTATAACTTGATACACAATCCTTTGACAGCTATAAGATGCCTCCTGTATGGAGAAACGAGTCGCAGGCATTACTCTGGTGTGATTTTGGTCCATTTTTCTACAGAAACACTCTTCAAATCTTGAAGGTTCCATGGGCCTCTTCTATGGACTTTGATCTTTATTCCTTTCCATAGATTTTCTATTGGATTCAAGTCAGGTGATTGGCTGGGCCTTTCTAGCAGCTTTATTTTCTTTCTTTTAAACCAATTGAGAGTTTCCTTTGCTTTGTGTTCGGGATCCTTGTCTTGCTGAAATGTCCACCCTCATTTCATCTTCATCATCCTGGTAGATGGCAACAGATTTTTACCAGGAAAGAGAGGGCCGGACCGGGATGCAGCAAAGCAAATTAGGGCAGGCCTGGCCATGACAGTGTGTCTAGGACACACATTGTAAATTGTAAGGGGTGTGGCCAGCGCAGCGGGCCAATCAGTAGACGGGGGAGCGGCCATATAAAAAGGGGGCGTGGCTAACACGGACATTCGGCGGGCAGTAACACACGAGGAGGCAGGTTTTTACTCTGCTCCTCGTTTCCAGCACACAAAATGGCGGACGTCCGGGACCTCATGGACCAACTCAGAGCGGCGGCGGCCTCCCGGGGACCGGAGTGGATACAGCAGCAGGTCGCTGCTGTGCTGGCCGAAAACGGAGCCTCAAGAGGAAGACTGCAGCAGGAGGAGACCATGCGGATGGCGGCAGAGCGGCGTGCGCAAGATGGACGGCGATCGGCGGACGGCGGGAGTCAAGTGCGCGGCAGGATCTCGAGGCCGCCGACAAGGTACTCTCCAGGGGATGGGGCTGGGCCTTCCAGGGTCACCAGGAGCCCGAGGGGGGAGTACTCAACCCCCCCGGCGAAAAGGGCCCAGAGAGAAACGACCGGTGGGCCCAGGCGGATCACACGCCGCTGGGCCCATGCGGGGGAGGAGGCAACAACAACAGAAAGGAATAGAGAGGAACAGGCAAATGAACCCCTGGCAGCGAGAAACGTGGGGAGGGGGGAAAGGGGGGGAGGAAGCACACAGACAGTGCCAGCAGCATCAGCAGCAGCAGGATCCAGGGATAGGAATGTGGAAGGAACAGCGGGCCCGTCTTTAGAAGTGTCCCACCCAGCAGCTCTGCACGAGCTGAGGGGAGAAGTTTCAACACCCAGGAAAAGGGCAACAAAAAAGGGGGGTACTACAGCCAGGAGGGATTCGGCCTTGGCGCTCCCAGCAGCTCTGCACGAGCCGAGGGAGGAGGACAGAAGGGTGAACGAGTTGACGGCTGCAGCTGGATCATCGGGCAGCTTGGCACGCAGCACGGCGGGTAGGCGGACGCCACCTGGCGGAGTCAGTCAGGGGTCACGAGGCGGGAGTGGCGCCGGGCCCGGCCCAACCGCACAGGACTGGGGAGAGGGTGGGGGGGGGGGGGGGGGCCAAGAAGGCACTGGCCAAGTCAGCAGGCAGACGGAGACACGCTACGTCCAGGAGTCCCTCCCCAGAAGGACTGCCGTTTTTGCCACCACAGGAGGTAGAGAGCAGGTCAGAAGGAGAAATTTCGGAGGAAGAAGAGCTGGAACCCAGTCGTCCACAAGCACCGGTGGAGGTTGGCCCAGCAGCTGATGGAAGGGTGCCCGGTCGGCCCGGTAAGTCGTGCGATAATTTAGCATTTACAGCTGTATTACAGAAATTAATGGGGGTGGTATCTGGTGGGGGGGGGGGGGCTGCCCCTCCGGCTCCGCTGCTGGTAGACGCATACCAGCCGCGGGCAGGGAGCGGGTCCACAGTGGGGCCCAGTGGCCAGATACAGGAATTGTTAGAGGGCCTACGGGCGTTGGTGGGGCGGATGGAAGGGGCGTCCACAAGGGGGCCAGGTGAAGGCACCGTGGGTACGACACGGGAGGTAAGTTCGGTCGCAGCAGCTACGTCGGCGCTACAGGACACCGGAGCAGGTGATGTGGCGGAGAAGGTGAGTTTGACGGAAAAAGGGGAGACAGAGGCAGCGGTCAGAGCTGACATTGTGCGGTTGGCAGACGCTGCAAAATGTGAAGTGTATGTTTGCTTCGAGGGACCCCTAGGCGCTCACCTGAAGCAAGAGACGAGAGAGAAGATATGGAAGGGCGAGTATGTAGAGATTTTCTCCCTGTTGCCCTTAGAAAAATTTAATCTGGACAGGGTAAAACCAGATGATACAAAGAAGGAGGACGAGGAGAAGCGGAGATACAGGTTGATTCCCAGGACGTTTGCCAATTGGCTGCAAGCGTTCGCCATTTTGGCAGGTGTAATAGGTGAAAAGAACCCCGAACACTGTTCGGCGTTATTTTGCTATATGGACGCTATAGGGGAGGCATATAGGGTATACGGGGGCACGGCGTGGCTACGTTACGACGAGCAATTCAGACAGCGCAGGGCGGTGCGTCCCGCACTGCGGTGGGATCACAAAGACATCAGTCTTTGGATGCGACTTATGGCATCGGCAAAAACGCCAGCACAGCCATTTCATGGGGGGGCCGGAGGTAGCAACTCCTCGGGATCGCCGGCCAGTAGGAAGTGGGGAGTCTGTTGGCAGTTTAACGAGGGATCATGTAAGTATGGGGGATCCTGCAAGTTTAAACACGAGTGCTCCGGGTGCGGGGGGGCGCATGCGCATGCCAAATGTTTCAAGAAAGGAAAACGGGGTGGGGAGTCTGGCAACAAAAGGGACGACTCCGGTGATGGGGGAAAGGATGCGTCCTTTTCTAAATAGATACCCGGACAGGGCGGCAGTGTTGTTACTAGAGGAAGGTTTTAAGCACGGTTTTCATATTCCGTGCAAATTGACAGTGGCCCCTCCCATGGCCAACAATTTGAGATCGGCATTGCAGCACCCGGCAGTGGTATCTGAAAAATTGGCCAAGGAGGTGGCTTTGGGCAGGATGGCGGGGCCATTTGAGGGGAAACCAATAGAAGATTTAGTAGTATCCCCGTTGGGGGTGGTCCCTAAGAAAGAACCAAACAAATTTCGTTTGATTCATCATCTATCGTTTCCCAAAGGGGGATCGGTAAATGATTTCATTGATCCAGAGACCTGTACGGTGTCGTACACGTCTTTTGACGCGGCCGTACGCTGGGTACGACGTTATGGAAAAGGGGCATTAATGGCTAAATCGGATGTGGAGTCGGCGTTTAGACTTCTCCCGGTTCACCCGGACAGTTTCAGGTTGCTGGGTTGCCATTGGGAGGAACAGTTTTATGTTGATAAATGTTTGCCCATGGGCTGTTCTATATCATGTGCACTGTTTGAAACATTTAGCTCCTTTTTAGAATGGGTGGTCAGGGATGTCACGGGTATTGAATCCGTCATCCATTATTTGGATGACTTTCTCTGCGTGGGCCCTCCTTCTTCCAATGTGTGTGCGATACTGTTGTCCACGTTGCAGCACATTGCGGAGAGATTTCGGGTGCCTCTGGCAGCTGATAAGACGGAGGGGCCACGGACAGAGCTGAGCTTCTTAGGTATAGTTATTGATTCCATAAAAATGGAATGCAGGTTACCTGAAGAGAAGCTCAGGGATTTGCAGAAAGAGATTAGGGAGATACATGGGTGCAAGAAAGTGCAGCTGCGTACGTTGCAATCCCTGTTAGGAAAATTGAATTTTGCATGCAGGATTATTCCCATGGGGCGAATATTTTGCCGTCGGATGTCTTCGGCTACGGCTGGGGTCAAGGCTCCCACGCATTACATTAGGCTGCGTAAGGAACATAGGGATGACCTGCAGGTATGGTATCAATTTTTAGCAGAGTTTAACGGAAGGTCGGTGTGGATGTCTGGTCCGGTAAGTAACTTCGACGTGGAGTTGGTGACAGACGCCGCAGGATCTACCGGGTATGGGGCGTACTTCCAAGGACGGTGGAGTGCGGAACCGTGGCCACGGGCTTGGGCAGAGGCTGGGTTGTTGCGTAATCTGGTGCTCCTGGAGCTCTTTCCGGTAGTACTAGCGATGGAACTGTGGGGCGAGTCATGTCGAAATTTGAAGTTGCGTTTGAATTGTGACAACATGGGGGTAGTGCAGGTCATCAATAGCATGTCGGCGGCTTCGCCACCTGTCATTCGGCTGATGCGACAGTTGGTGTTGCGCTGCTTGCGATTGAATGTGTTTTTATATGCTGTACATATCCCGGGGGTGGAGAATACACTGGCTGACTCTTTATCTCGGTTCCAGTGGGACAAATTCAGGGATCTGGCGCCGGAGGCACAGAAGGTGGGAGTTCCTTGCCCCGCCTGGATATGGGATTTGGCACTAGAATAGCGGCGGGATGGATACAGAAGTCGGTGAGTACGTCCACATGGGCAGGGTACCAGAAGGTGTGGAGAGAGTGGGGAGAACTGATGCAAGAAGCAGGTGTGGGTGAGTATGGGTCGTCAGGTCGACTGTTGGTGCTATATTTGGTATCCAGGAACATGGAAAGGGGGCGATCGGTATCGGCTATTGAGAAGAAAATGGCGGCTTTGGCCTTTTTGTTCAAATTACAAAAGAAAGTAGATTGGACAAAGGATTTTTGGGTGAAACAGGCCATTAAGGGTTACAGGAAAGAAAACAGGACTAAGGACACGAGACGGCCAATTACATTCAAAAATTTATTGGATTTGGGGATACAGTTGGGATCGGTTTGCAGGGATGGTTATGAGCGTTTATTGTTTAAAACCGCTTTTTCATTGGCGTTTTTTGGGGCATTTCGTATAGGGGAATTGGTCAGCCCAGCAAAAGGAAGGGCGGGTGGTTTACTGAGGGGGGATGTAGTGGTCCTGGAGGACAGGGTGTCCGTGCGGTTGCGGAAGTCAAAAACGGACCAAAAAGGTGTGGGGGTACAGATATCGCTGTATGCAGTAGAAGGTTGTGCAATGTGCCCGGTAAAAACGGTAAGGGATTTTGCGGGCATAAGGCCGGGAGGGGATGGCTCCTTTTTGGTACACGAGGATGGAGCTAATTTGTCCAGGTTCCAGTTTGTTGCTGTTTTGCGTAAGTGTTTAAAGGGGTTGGGGTTGGATAGTTCCGCCTACGCCTCACACTCCTTCCGCATCGGGGCGGCCACTGAGGCTGCTAGGTACGGGCTGGATGAGGTGGATGTGCGACGGATGGGGAGATGGGAGTCCAGGCGATTCCGCACCTATATTCGGCCTCAGTTAGTGTGGGAAGGAAAAAATTAAAATTAAAAAAAAAAAAAAAAAAAAAAAAGATGGGGTGTTAAGATGTTGTTGTTGTGCATATCTGCCTACAAAGGGGTAACCTGGTCAAGGGTCCTGGGGGTGCAAGTCCTTTACACTATGTTTGTCATTTCAGACGCAGTGCTCCCACGCCTTATCTGGATTCTCGGACACTCGTATGTGTGTTGGGGCGCACGGAGAGGGGACGCGAGACCAGGTGGGAGGCAGTTGGGGATTTCAAGAAGGGAGGCAACTATAAGATGGCTGGGGAAACCGGGAATGATGTGGGGCAGGGTAGTCCCAGAAGCTGAGAGGTTTGCGTGGCTGGACAGGCCGCCTGCAGTGCTTGTCGTACATGCTGGGGGGAACGATCTGGGGGTCCGCACGGTCAGGGATCTGATCGCGGACATTAAAAATGACTGGATTTATCTGCGAACGAAATTCCCAGACACGTTGTTAATCTGGTCGGACATAGTGGCAAGGACAACATGGCGTACGGCCAGGTCCGTTTACCGGATTAACAAAGCCAGAATTAGGGTGAATAAAGTGGTTGGGAGGTTTGTGACATGGCATGGGGGGTTGGTGGTACGTCACAGGGAACTGGAGAAGAATGTGGGCCTCTATTTGAGGAGGGACGGGGTCCATTTAACTGATGTGGGCATCGACCTGTGGTCGTTGGGTCTGCAGGAGGGGATTCAGTCGGCCCTGCGGGTGTGGAGGTGCCTGCAAGGATGAGGTGTCAACCTTTTAGGCTATGGCGTGTTTGTTCGTTGGTCAGTGACGGAGCAGTTATGTAGGTGGTAAGTGTTGTGGGGGGCTCATCATTAGATGGCCCCTCCGGTTTGTGGGGGGCTCATCATTAGATGGCCCCTCCGGTTTGTGGGGGGCTCATCAGTAGATGGCCCCTCCTGGTAGTACATCAAATTATTTATTTGATGATTACTCGTGCACTGCGGGATAGGTGTTTGTCTCCTGGCGGCACAGATGGAGGCCAGTTGGTTATGTTTTATATCCCGCAGTGCCCCCGGTGGTGTTATATATATATACAGATACAGTAGATATATATATGTTTATAGTATTTAGCTCCGTCACTGACCAATTAACTGGGTGTAACTGATTGTTTACAGTTCTTATGTTTTGTTTACGGGTTATGTGTTGATATGTTATTTATCACTATGGTTATTTATATGTGTTTTTTCAGTTATTGGAGTTATGTTTTAATAAAAGGCTGTTGCGGCCATTTACTCCATAAAAGAAGGTGTGGTCTATTATTTAATCTAAAGTAAGGGGAAGTATTTTGGCTGTACCAGCTGGTGGGGAGTATATAGGCTACACTAGTCAAGAGAGGGCCGGACCGGGATGCAGCAAAGCAAATTAGGGCAGGCCTGGCCATGACAGTGTGTCTAGGACACACATTGTAAATTGTAAGGGGTGTGGCCAGCGCAGCGGGCCAATCAGTAGACGGGGGGAGCGGCCATATAAAAAGGGGGCGTGGCTAACACGGACATTCGGCGGGCAGTAACACACGAGGAGGCAGGTTTTTCCCACCCACCCTCCCTAATATAAGGCATTGTTTTGGAGGTTTTAATGTTTTTGTTGTCGTTTCAGGAATCGGAAGCAGAAGGTTCATCATATGAAAAGGGGGGCGTGTTTGTTCGTTGGTCAGTGACGGAGCAGTTATGTAGGTGGTAAGTGTTGTGGGGGGCTCATCATTAGATGGCCCCTCCGGTTTGTGGGGGGCTCATCATTAGATGGCCCCTCCGGTTTGTGGGGGGCTCATCAGTAGATGGCCCCTCCTGGTAGTACATCAAATTATTTATTTGATGATTACTCGTGCACTGCGGGATAGGTGTTTGTCTCCTGGCGGCACAGATGGAGGCCAGTTGGTTATGTTTTATATCCCGCAGTGCCCCCGGTGGTGTTATATATATATACAGATACAGTAGATATATATATGTTTATAGTACTTAGCTCCGTCACTGACCAATTAACTGGGTGTAACTGATTGTTTACAGTTCTTATGTTTTGTTTATGGGTTATGTGTTGATATGTTATTTATCACTATGGTTATTTATATGTGTTTTTCAGTTATTGGAGTTATGTTTTAATAAAAGGCTGTTGCGGCCATTTACTCCATAAAAGAAGGTGTGGTCTATTATTTAATCTAAAGTAAGGGGAAGTATTTTGGCTGTACCAGCTGGTGGGGAGTATATAGGCTACACTAGTCATGTCTTGGTACATTTTTTCATTCATCCTTCCTTATGAAGTTTTCTAGTACCATATGCTCAAAAACAGCCCCACACCATGATGTTCCCACCTCCAAACTTCACTGTTGGTATGGGGGTGTTTTTGGGGTGATGTGCAGTGCCATTTACCCTCCAAACCTGATGTGTATTATGGCATCTAAAAAGTTACATTTTGGTCTCATCTGACCTGACTATATTCTCACAGTATTTCACAGGTTTGTCTGAATGTTGTGCAGCAAAATTTTAATGCGCTTCAACATGCTTTTTCTTTAGCGATAAATACTTGTGTGGTGAGTGTGCATACAGGCCATGGCAGTTGAGTGCATTACGTATTGTTTTCTTTGAAACAACTATACCTGCTGATTCCAGGTCTTTCTGAAGCTCTCCACAAGTGGTCCTTGGCTCTTGGACAACTCTTCTGATAATTCATTTCACTCCTCTGTTGGAAATCTTGCGAGGAGCACCTGGGCGTGGCTGGTTTATGGTGAAATTATGTTCTTTCCACTTTCGGATTATGGCTCTAACAGTGCTCACTGGAACATTCAGAAGTTTAGAAATTCTTCTGTAACCAATGCCATCGGTATGTTTGCAACAATAAGGTTGCAAAGGTCTGGAGAGAGCTCTTTGCTTTTACCCATCATGAGATGTTTCTTGTGTGACACCTTGGTAATGCAACCTTTTTATAGGCCATAAGTTGAGAATGAACCAGCTGATAATAATTTGCACTGGCAAGGGGCAGGATTGCCTATAAATTACTGATAGATTTCAGCTGGTGTCTTGGCTTTCCGTGCCTTTTTGCACCTCCCTCACTTCATATGTTCAATACTTTTTCCCTGTGTCATTCCATTTTATTACACATAACTTAATTTTTGAACTTATTTGTCCTGGTTTCTTTGTATGTATGGATTGCTTGGGTTGTTACCGGCATGCAGTGAACATTTAATATCAATATCACCTTTAGAAATATATTTACCTAGAAAAATGGTGACGTGTTCAATACTTATTTTACCCGCTGTATACCTAGTAAAGTGACTGGCCCCAGGTGATACACAGAGATAAAATAAATCCTCCTACATAAGTTGCACCTGTTTATCTGTAGTATTCTCTTCTCTACATCCTTTAAATGTGCAGAATTTATAAAGCTTGTGTCAGGAATCAGCGGCTTATCAGACCAGCCAAGTAGCAACACAAGGGAACTGAGACCAAACAATCAAAGTATATATCTTTAAGGTGACATTTATTTACAGTGAAAAACAGCAAACCATAAACACAGTAAACAACAAAAATGAACAACCCCAAAGAACCAAACCCCCAATGCACAAAAAACAGAATAACTAATACACCTAACTAAGGAAATACAAATATATACAATATACTGCTAAGGGTACAGGGAATGCAGGGATGTGTGGTAGAGGATATCAAGGCTGGGAACTTAAGCAGGAGCTAGGCAGAGGGGTGCAGGCTGGATCTGGCAATCAGGATCAAACTGGTAGCAAGGAGGGGATCAGAATCAATAACGCTCCGGGGGAAGGGAGGAGCAACCTTAAGTAGCCCCCCGGCAGCTGAACACTAATGTGCCTGATTACCACTGCCTGCTGGCTCCTGAGAGACACCTGCTGGTGGATTCTGGAGCTGCAGCAAACAGCCCAGAACAGGATAGTGCCACCAGCAGGTGAACTCAATCCTAACAGCTTGTCTGGAGAGTTCTGAGAGCTGATTGGAGGGAAGGAACACACCACCTTTCATACAGAACACAGGAACAGAGCTGAGGCTGTCAATCTGCTTGCGATTCCTCCCCTGTCACCATTTTTTTCTTTGTGTCAGGAAAACTTGTTATAAGTGATTCATGTGGATGGCAGAGGAACAAACAGGTGACAGAAATGACACTTAGGGGGTTATTTACGAAAGGCAAATCCACTTTGCACTGCAAGTGCACTGAAAGTGCACAGAAGTGCAGTCACTCTAAATCTAAGAGGTAGATCTGAAATGAGTGGAAGCTCTGCTGATTTTATCATCCAATCATGTACAAGCTAAAATGCTGTTTTTTATTTTCCTTGCATGTCCCCCTCGAATCCACAGCGACTTTACTTTTAAGTGCACTTGCAGTGCAAAGTGGATTTTCCTTTAGTAAATAACCCACTATGTGCTCTTAAAGTGATTGTAAAGGCTCATTTAAAAAATAAAAATAAAATAACAAACATGTTATACTTACCTGCTCTGTTGCAGTTGGATTTACACAAAGAAGCCCCCGATCCTCCTCTTCTTGGGTCCCTCTCCGGCGCTCCTGGCCCCTCCCTCCTGCCCCCTCACCAGCAGCTTCCTATTTGGCACCCGAGCCGAGTCACAGCTCTGTGTATCCATTAAAAGACAGAGCCCCGCCCCCGCTCTCTCCTAATTGGCTGACTCATTTTGACTGACAGCCACGGGAGCCAATGGTGCTGCTGCTGTGTCTCAGCCAATCAGGAGTAGTGTCTGGGACAGCTAAGACACTTGTGGACATCGCTGCAGAGAGAAGGGGCTCAGGTAAGTAATTAGGGGGTTGCTGGGGGGGGGGGGCTTCTACACACAGAAGTTTTTTTTTATCTTAATGCATAGAATGCAGATTTTTTGAGAAATCTGGATATTTACACTTTTGCGTCTTTTCGATTTTCACCATTTCACAAAAAGGTGAAATTTAAAAGTTACAAATATTTGTTATTTATTAACTAAATACAGGTAAAGTTTTTATATTTAGTAGGAATTTTGTCAACTTCGCTGTGTTTTTATCTGCTAATAATGATTTTAGTGGATTTTTAGCAAAAATATTGATTTGCGCAAATATCATGGGACCTTAAAAATCAGTAACACCTTTTTTTTTATTCTACTGGTCATGTGCTTTCATAAAATATATGATTTGGTGGGTCTTTTACAAACTCTGAAAGCTATAAGTGAAAAATAATAAAAGCAAAGGACAAAAAATTGGTCTGGCCACCTGAGTGTACAAAATGGAGCACATGGCCTGGCAGCGAAAGGGTTAATTGAGAAAAGTACACACTATGGAAGGGATATGCTTTGTTCATATTTCACGTCTGAAGTTTACAACCACTTTAAAGCTGAAAATAATTGTTACTTTTTAGGATTCATATCCTTGTGGTTTAGCTTTGTCAATTGAACCTCATGCACAATATCCCATAGCAATGTGACCTCACTTTTAATTAGTGACGCTGATATAGATTACTGGGTTTGGTTCATTGCAGCGTGTGCTGACTATAAAATCTATGTAACCGAACCTGTCCTAGCAATCACTTACAGAAAAAAATGAAAAAATGTAATAAAAATGTAAAAAAAAAAAATCTGTACATTAAACCATAAAGCCAATTTGACAAGGTTATGTCACCTTTCCATTTGCAGCTGTCTGTTATGGATCCAGTAAAAGCCTGAAAACCCTAATCAGTAGACTCATATTTGTGAAAAGTGGTATGCAACAATGATAGCTTTCAATAAGATTGCATTTATGCCACAGGCATATCTGTGAGAGGAGCGATATCATTCTGTTGATAAGTATTAAAAAATGAATGCAAACACAGGCAGAAGTGAATTGTCTGGATAATCAAACCCTAAAGTCAAACTCCAGACAGGTTTAATAAAACCAAAAAAACGGATGCAGTCATGTATTCATTAAAAGTTAAAGTGGAACTCCAAAAACTTGTGTCTTTTGGAATATAATGGGAGAAGCATGTAATTATTGTCAATAAGCTCATGGAAGAACTGTTCCCTTAACCTATTGCCACCCGCCGGCTGTCATATGACGGCCAGGTGGCGCGGCACTCGTTCTGGGAGGACGTCATATGACGCCCTCGCCTTCTCGGCCCACCAGGGGATGCGTGCGCGCCGCCGCCGGCAATCGCGCGCGCCTGCTGTGTCACTTGGCACTCGATGCGCGTGTCCGGCGGCGGCGATGTCTGCCGGGCACCTGCGATTGCCTGGTAGCACAGCAGGACCGTGGACCTCCCAGAACGAGCGCCACGCCGCCTGGCCATCATATGACAGCCGGCTGGTGGCAAGCGGTTAAGGAAACAGTTCTTCCATGAGCATATTGACAATAATTACATGCTTCTCCGATTATATTCCAAAAGACACAAGTTTTTGGAGTTCCAATTTAACTTTTAATGAATACATGACTGCATCTGTTTTTTGTTTTATTAAACCTGTCTGGAGTGTGTAAACACACAGATCCACATCCTGTCAGAGGAGAGGAGACCGATGGTGTGTTCTCAGTACAGAGGAACACCATCGGTCTCCTCCCCTTGTGATTCCCCTCCGCCTACTGTTAGAATCACTCCCAGGGAACATAATTAACCTCTTGATCACCCCCTAGTGTTAACCCCTTCTCTGACAGTCACATTTATACAGTAATCAATGCATTTTTATAGCACGGATCGCTGTATGAATGTGAATGGTCCCAAAAATGTGTCAAAAGTGTCCGATATGTCCGCCAAAATATTGCAGTCACGATAAAAATCACAGATCGCCGCCATTACTTGTAAAAAAAAAAAATAATAATAAAAATTCTATAAATCTATCCTCTATTTTGTAGACGCTATAACTTTTGCGCAAACCAATCAATATACGCTTATTGCCATTTTTTTTTACCAAAAATATGTAGAATGAATACATATCGGCCTAAACTAAAGGAAAAAAATTGTTTTAAAAAAAATTGGATATTTATTATAGCAAAAAGTAAAAAATATTGTGTTTTTTTTTTTTAAACTTGTCCCTCTTCTTTTGTTTGTAGCGCAAAAAATAAAAACCGCAGAGGTGATCAAATACCACCAAAAGAAAGCTCTATTTGTGGGGGGAAAAAATTATAACAATTTCATCTGGGTACATGACCGCGCAATTGTCAAAGTGTGACAGCGCTGAAAGATGAAAAATGGCTTGGGCAGGAAGGGGGTAAAAAATGCCCAGTATTGAGGTGGTTAAAAAGGTCTCCAGCAAAGGAAGGTTCTAACATCTAACAACCCTCTTCAGATACAGAAAAAAGGGAATCTTAACCCTGGGACTTTTATACAGCTACACAATATATACCATAAAATCAAATAATTTCATTGTACAAATATTAAGAAGGATGTGTACATGTACATACTTTATTGAAATGGAAAAGTTACAATATACCATACAATATACCAATATACCATACAAAAACTCCTGCAGATTGGCAGAAGAACACTATATATTCCATACTGCCGCCTGCGTATAAGTATGAAATGCATTTCAATTGAACTCTACAATCTTCATTAGGGGGTGGCAGGGGTAAATGATCTACAAGACAATATAAATACAATGACAAAACATGTACAAGAAAAAAAGAAATGATGTTCACTAATAACTCAGGAGTAATGTCTAATGTTACAATAGATTCCACTTACAGAGTTGTTTGTACTGACATTCACATAGGATAATGTCCCCTCCACACTTCACAGGAGAGCACCCATTAGAGGTAGCTTGTCTAAATGTAACTGAGGATGTTCTACGGATTCATTGATTAAGTGTAGGATCATCAGTTAAGATAGACCAATGTTTTTTTTAAATCTTTTTCTTAAATTGTTTTATTTTATTTCTTTTTTTCTCTTTTTTTATACATTTTGGGCTAACAAGGTGTAATTGCATTATAGGTTTTCACTCAGGGGGTTGAGGCATCAGCGCTCCTGGAGGTCCTGCATGGTGACCCCTTGTGGGTATTTGTGTGGGGGCTGCCTGCCCTGAGAGGTACCATCCTGTGATGTGTAGAGGGGACATTATCCTATGTGAATACGCAATGCAAACAACTCTGTAAGTCCCAGGGTTAAGATTTTCCTTCTTTTGTACATTTGATTAAAAATAAAAAAAATTAAAATATGTACATTTGAACCATAAAGCCAATTTGACAAGGTTGTGTCACCTTAATTAAGGGATGTAGCGGACTACAATTGTTTGGGAGGCCCATCTGAATTTTCTTTAAGACTGTAAGATAAATGTTTAGTGTTTTCCATGCAATGGCAGATGATACTATGGGCAGTATAGGTGCTCATCTAGGCAGGGTTGTAGATCTTTTTTTTTTGCCTGAGGATGGGGGCTTCAGCCTTTAGCACCTAGAGGAAAATAATTAGGTGGCACGGCAGCAGGATTACTCTTATGCCCTGTACACACGACCGGTTTACTCGTCGGAATAAACTCGGAAGGTTTTTCCGACGGCTTTCCGACGGCGTTCAACTGAAACTGTCTTGCCTACACACGATCACACCAAGGTCCGACGTACAACACGTACAACGGGACTAGAAAAAAGAAGTTCAATAGCCAGTAGCCAATAGCTTCCGTCTCGTACTTGCTTCAGAGCATGTGTCGTTTTTGGTCCGTCGGAACAGCATACAGACGAGTGGTTTTCCCGATAGGAATTGGTTCCGTCGGAAGTATTTAGAACATGTTCAATTTCTAGGTCTGTCAGAATACAGAATACACACGATCAGAATATACGTTGAAAAGTTTCTGTCACAGATTTTTTCTTTTCTGACATTCCGCTCGTGTGTACGTGGCATAACAGTGGGAGGGGCTTATTTACATTTCATCCTTTCCATTCTCCCCAGTGCAGATTACCTGTTTTTCCCACCAGTTCACCTCCCCTAAGTACACATCTCCCCTCCCTCCCCAATACATATCTCAGCCCTCAGTACAGATTTACCAAGTATAGATGCACCCCCCCCCCCCCCCCCCCCCCTGAGTACAGCCTCTTTCCTTCAAGAAATCCACTTATCAGACCAGGCATTTCGGAATACGATGAAGTCTTCCCTTGGTTGTGTCATGTGACTGGAGATGAGGGAGAGCTAAGAAGACCATCCTTTCTTCTGAACTTCCAAATGTCTCTGACTTCTTCTCTACAGACTGCATGTAAACTGAGCTGTGAATGCGCAGCTCAGCTTACAGTATATGGTCAGCTTGGATTCTGTGTGCATGAATGACTGACTCCTGCGCATTTGTAGGAGTGACGCCACCCCATGCCAGCCAATGAAGATGGTGAAGACAGACACACGGGAGAAGATGTAGGTTCCAGTAAGGGGTGGGACCATTGGAGCTAAGTAGGTTTAGTTCTGCTTTAATCAATTAATACTTCACATAATTTAAAGCCTCCATCTTTTATCACTTCAGAGCCCTCCCTTCCCCCACACACCATCTCTGAGTCCCTCATAGTAAAGTCCAGGGTAGCTATGTTAACACAGGTAAACAGCTGGAGGGAACCAAGGACCACGGACCACCCCGCTGGAACTGTAGTATTCTAGCAACAGTTGGGGAGGGGCTTCACACAGTAGCTGGGCTGTCTGGAAAAGCTGTTTGCTATTAGGTTCTGGATGCCTGCACGCCGGTTTTGACAGTGGAGGGTGCCTCACCTGGCTACAGACCAGGGATTTTTGATAAATGGAGTTAAAGTTGTCTTTGCATAAATCTGGGCATGGTGAGTAAATGGGTGCTATGCTGCACTTTAGCAAAATGCTTTAACCAATGCATTTTCTAAGAGTCTATGGTGACCAAGCCTTTGTACGTGTGCTATACCAACATTTTAGGCTAGGACAAAGAGAAATGTAAAGGTGCTCTAGTTGTTTTTGTTAAGCATTTGTGAGTAAAAGGTACCTGGATCTGTTTCTGTTTAATAGGGATGAGCTCGGTGTTCGATTCAATTCTGCGCCAGTTGCAGTGCATTGCTGGCTGATGATTGGCCAAGCATGCACTGTGACCCCGCATGCTTGGCCAATCACAGCGCTGGCAGCGTGGAGAGCCATAATTGGCCACAGGCAGGATGCCTGTGGCCAATTATAGCTCAGGGGGTTTAGTACACGCCCCACACTATATAAGGCCGCCAGCGCAGCGGCCTTGTGTAGTGTGTTGCGGCGTTCATAGAGAGAAGGATAGGCAGGGACAGTGTCAGTGTCAGCTGTGCTTTTCTACTTAAGATATCGCTGTTACAGTGGGTGTAGTGTTCAGGGAGAGAGCAGGATAGGCAGGGACAGTGTCAGTGTCAGCTGTGCTTTTTAACCTAGCGCTGTTACAGTGAGTGTAGTGTGCCTCCTGCACAGCATACACCTGAATCTACCCCCTCATAGCTGGTGTTGTGTAGTTCATTTGTGCAACACAGGCATCTGCCTAACATTCAGTGGGTGTAGTGTGCCTCCTGCACAGTATACACCTGAATCTACCCCCTCATTGCTGGTGTTGTGTAGTTCAGTTGTGCAACACAGGCATCTGCCTAACATTAACATAACATATTTTGGTTGCGGGGTTCCCCTTAATATCCATACAAGACCCAAAGGGGCTGGTAATGGGCTGGGGTAGGGGGGGTTGATGGGGTAACCATGCCATTTTTCTCAAAGATTTTCATCCATATTGCCAGGACAAGACATGACATTAAAGCCGCAAGCTGTTTTAAATGGCTTTTTTTCCTTTACAAATGTCATTTTGTGCAGGGACAGTTCTACACACGGGAAACACATGCCACTTCACAGGCAAACTTTAGACACCCCCCAGGTACGATATTTAAAGGAATATTTCACTTTTTTTTCACTTTATGCATCATTAAAATGACTGTTCCAGAAAAAACATCAGTTTTTAAAACTTCTTTTTGTATTGATACATGTCCCCTGGGGCAGGACCCAGGTCCCCAAACCCTTTTTAGGACAATAACATGCATATTGGCCGTTATAATTAGCACTTTAGATTTCGAACGTTCGCGTACATTATATTTAATTGGGTTCTAACGTTCGCGCAAACTTTTGGTCTATTCGCAGGTTCTGGTGCGAACCGAACATGGGGGTGTTCGGCTCATCCCTACTGTTTAACAAATAACACCATTGGGCCACCATCTTTCTATACAATATTAAAGCAATATTAAACACAAAAGTAAAATATTTATTATATTGCAGCTTGCTATTCCTTAGATGTGATGGCTGCATTCGTTTTCTTTGTAGGCTTAGTTTTCATTTATCACTTGGCTATTTTGCCAGTATGTCTGTTGCTTTTTAAAAGAACAAGTTGTCTTGCAGATGTAGCAGTTACAGGGTTGAGCCAAACTATTTACTACTGACAGCAGTGCTTACAATGTTGAGCTTTTATTTGTTTATGTACAACCTTTATCCCAAAAGTAAAAAAAAAAAACAGCTTTTAAGGCTTCATGTACACTGCTGCTGGTAAACGGACGTTTAGGAGCAGTTGGGCATTTTTTATTCAGCTGCCCCTGAACTCTCCTCTATGTTATCTTATCAGTACATGTACACAGGGTCATCTAAAGTCACTTCTAGGCAGTTGAATTTAGAAGAATTTTTTGAAAAACAATAAAATGCATTCAGGACGGATGTTCAGAGGCATTTGAAACGCCAAACGCCTGTAACAGCTTGTAAACGTGTGTAAACGCGGTAACTCGCGTTTAGCCATGTTTTGTTTACATTTACTATTTAAAAAAAATTAAAAATGCTTGCTAAAACACGGCTACACGCGACTAAATGCGGCAGTTAAAGGGTTTTTCCCCTTGCATTGTATGCATTAAGGTGAAAAACCTCCTTTAGTGTAGCAGCCCCCAAGAGCCCCCATTTTACTTACCTGAACCCTGTCTTTCCTGTGCCGGGAACAAGCACACCAGCCAGTGTCTAGTTTCCTGATTGGATAGATTGATAGCAGTGCAGCCATTGGCTCCCGCTACTGTCAATCAAATCAAATGACAGGGGAGCCGGGGGTGGGGCCGAGTCCTGCTGCCTGTTTCAATAGATGCAGCAGCAGAACAAGGGAGCATGCCCGCACGGGTGCCCCGAGGGAGATCGCTTCACCAATGAGGCAGTGAAGAAGAGGAAGAGTCAGGAGCGCCACTGAGGGACCCCAGAAAAGGTGGATTAGGGCCACTCAGAGAAGGTAAGTATGACATGTTTGTTTAAAAAACTAAAAATAAATTACCTTTAGATATCATTTAAATCGTTCAGGAGAGGTTGTAAAACGTCCCTTGTAATCCGCTCCCCCAGGATTTATAACGCTGCAGTCCACCTTTGCCAGCATGTTCATTCATCCAGGATAGAGGCACTCTAATACAGGAGGTGTGTTACTGGTTGACATGGTTCGTTTCGTTCCGAATAAAAATTTGGACAAATTTTTCATTACTCTGAGTTTCGGATGAATCCAAATCTCCGAATTACAACAGTACAAACAAATTTTACAGAATTCTCAGAATAAGGAAATTAAATTTGCCTGAATTTCTGAAATTCTAATCGAAATTTGAATTGAATTTCAAATCGAAAGGGAATTTGAACTGTAAACATATTACTGAAATCAAAGACTGTGTGTACTGATTCAAAATAATGCTGTTTCTTGAGCCAAAGGTGATTTGAAGATTTTTCCTCTGTTCATTTTACATGTGTAAAATTGATAAAAAGAAGCCAGTAAAATATAATTATTTGAAATCATTTGTACTTGACATTATTTTTTCTCAGCTGGTTAAAACTTCTCATCCATTAACCACTTGCCTACCAGGCACGAACACCCCCTTCCTGACCAAGCCATTTTTCAGCTTTCAGCGCTGTCGCATTTTGAATGACAATTGCGCGGTCATGCAACGATGTACCCAAATAAAATTTTTATAATTATTTCCCCACAAATAGAGCTTTCTTTTGGTGGTATTTGGTCACCTCTGCGTTTTTTATTTCTTGCACTATAAACAAAAGAAGAGGGACAAGTTTGAAAAGACACAATATTTTTTACTTTTTGCTATAATAAATATCCAATTTTTATTTTATTTTTTAAACATTTTTTTTCCCTCAGTTTAGGCTGATACGTATTCTTCTACATATTTTTGGTAAAAAAAATCGCAATAAGCGTATATTGATTGGTTTGCGCAAAAGTTATAGCATCTACAAAATAGAGGATAGATTTATAGCATTTTTATTATTATTTTTTTTTTACTAGTAATGGCGGCGATCTGCGATTTTTATCGTGACTGCGATATTGCGGCGGACATATCGGACACTTTTGACACATTTTTGGGACCATTCACATTTATACAGCGATCCGTGCTATAAAAATGCATTGATTACTGTATAAATGTGACTGGCAGGGAAGGGGTTAACACTAGGGGGTGATCAAGGGGTTAATATGTTCCCTATGGGAGTGATTCTAACTGTGGGGGAAGGGAAATGAGGGGACTGACTGTGGGAGGGGAGGGGGGACTGGGGGAGGTGACCAATCGGTGTCCCTAGGGACACACCATCAGTCTCCTCTCCTCTGACAGCACGTGGATCTGTGTGTTTACATACACAGATCCACGTCCTGCTCAGTTACTGGGCAATCGCGGGTGCCCGGTGGACATCGCGGCCGCCCGCGCGCGCGCGTCCCCTAATGGCCGCAAATGAAATGTCGTCATATGATGGCGGCCCGGAACAACAGATGTTTCTTGCCTCCGTCATATGACAGTGGGCGGTCATAAGGAGGTTAAAGTGATTGTAAAGTCTCATTGCTTTATTAAAATAAAAATTACAAACATGTTATACTTACCTGCTCTGTACAATCATGTTGCACAGAGCAGCCCCTGATCCTCTTCTTCTTATGTCCCCCACCGACACTCCTGGCTCCTCCACTTCTTGGTTTGCCACCATAGGAAGCCACTTCCTCAGCATTCAGCTTGTCAATTCAGAACACAGTTCTTCTGCTGTATGGAGGGGGTGTGTGCCTGTCCTCCAATCATCTTCTATCTTTACAACCATCCAAACAATGTCATACAGTGTGCAATTTGGCTTTTCCTTGTTGGTCAATTATATCAGAATCCTCCAGAAATGTATATAACAGGAATAACTTTCCTGATTTTTTTTTTTTTTTAGGAACTAGTACAGTTGGTGAACATCATTTACTGCATGAACTTTACTTGGAAATATAGCTGTAGCCACATCTAGCTTATCTTCCTCAGCAGACATTGCCCTTGGTTTGCCTATACCTCTTTTTGGCTCCAATAGTTTCTGTCTTTGCACAGGCAAAGTTCTTTGAGGTATGGGAAAATGTTTTACTTGCCTTGCAGGTTCTAGCCGTATACTTCTTTATACTCCAAGTTCAACATCTCAAGTCATGATAGATCCCCCCGCTGCCACTATATGCCACCATACTGCTCTTTAAATGGCTGTAATTTAAAGCAGTAAATTCCATAAAATACTTTTTTTTTTTTTCCCGCAATGCAACAAAGCCATGATAAACAAAGATTTCAGCCCAAGGCATGGCTCTCTACCCACATCCTGAGGTGCGCATTTATACAAAGGACTTCTCAGTCAATAAACATACAGTATACAACATAAAACACAAACTGATAATTAAAGGTAGCACAATATATACAATATGTATGCACACTGATATGTATAAAATTAGTATCTTACACAGAAACCCCCCCAAAAAATATACATGGTAAATAATAATGTAGTCTGCCACTGCTTAAAAAGCAGACATCAGAGCACAGGTTATCCGTTTTCAGCGCTGGAATCTGAAATCAAAAGCGTTTGAATGTTAAGAGCTTAATTCCCTGTGATGTGATTAGAAAGACAGAAGGGATAAAATACCCCATAAACTGTGACGCCTGTCATAATAGATGTTTAACATCGAGCTGACAAAATTGTGTGGTGGAAATGAACCAAGGTCCCTAAGAATGTTAATTACCATACTAGAGTGCCTCAAAAAAAGAGGACATTTCTGTGACAATGAGCTGTAAAAATTGCTAATGGTTGAAATAAAGAGCTTCTAGTTGATATAATTGGTCATGGCAGTGGATGCTGTGCATCCAACATGGGTTTTCAGTAGTCACAAATTGATACTCTTCTGTGTTAATCCAGCCATGTGTATGTCCATTTTCAAACATAATGTCAACATTCTGTTTAAATTGCAATGCGGGGTAGAGAAGAGTATATACTAGAGTCCTCCAATTGTAACAACTCATGTTGGTAGTACTAGGTGTCGAGTACTACCCATGCTCCACCCTTATCTGCAGGATGGATCACAACGGTTTTATCAAAAGTATGAAGCACAAGCAGGTAACTCCCTACTGAGAGTAAATGCCAGTTCCTTCTTTTACACCTAGACAGTGAGGGAGTATTTGATCCCCTGCTGATTTTTGTTTCCTTGCCCACTGACAAAGAAATGATCAGTCTATAATTTTAATGGTAGGTCTATTTTAACAGTAAGAGACAAAATAACAACAAAAATATCCAGAAAAACGCATTTCACAAACGTTATAAATTGATTTGCATTTTAATGAGTGAAATAAGTATTTGACCCCCTTCGCAAAACATGACTTTGTACTTGGTGGCACAACTCTTGTTGGCAATCACAGAGGTCAGATGTTTCTTGTAGTTGGCCACCAGGTTTGCACACATCTCAGAAAGGATTTTGTCCCACTCTTCTTTGCAGATCCTCTCCAAGTCATTAAGGTTTCGAGGCTGACATTTGGTAACTCGAACCTTCAGCTCCCTCCACATATTTTCTATGGGATTAAGGTCTGGAGACTGGCTAGGCCACTTCAGGACCTTATTGTGCTTCTTCTTGAGCCACTCCTTTGTAGCCTTGGCTGTGTGTTTTGGGTCATTGTCCTGCTGGAATACCCATCCACGACCCATTTTAAATGCCCTGGCTGAGGGAAGGAGGTTCTCACCCAAGATTTGACGGTACATGGCCCCTTCCATCGTCCCTTTGATGCGGTGAACTTAGCAGAAAAACACCCTCAAAGCATAATGTTTCCACCTCCATGTTTGACAGTGGGGATGGTGTTCTTTGGGTCATAGGCAGCATTCCTCCTCCTCCAAACATGGCGAATTGAATAGATGCCAAAGAGCTAGATTTTGGTCTCATCTGGCCACAACAGTTTCACACAGTTCTCCTCTGAATCATTCAGACATTCATTAGCAAACTTCAGACCAGCATGTACATGTTCTTTCTTGAGGAGGAGAACCTTGCAGGCACTGCAGGATTTCAGTCCTTCACAGCGTACTGTGTTACCAATTGTTTTCTTGGTGACTATGGTCTCAGCTGCCTTGAGATCATTGACAAGACTCCCGTGTAGTTCTGGGCTGATGCCTCACCATTCTCATGTGAGGTCTTGCATGGAGCCCCAGAACGAGGTAGATTGACAGTTATTTTGTGTTTCTTCCATTTGCAAATAAATCGCACCAACTGTTGTCACCCTCTCACCAAGCTGCTTGTCTCAAACATCCTTGGACAGCTCTTTGGTCTTGACCTTGGTGGAGAGATTGGAATCTGATTGATTGCTTTTGTGTATTTTATACAGGTAACAAGCTGAGATTAGGAGCACTTAGAAGTGCTCCTAATCTCAGCTTGTTACCTGTATAGAAGATACCTGGGAGCCAGAAATCTTGCTGGGTGATAGGGGATCAAATACTTATTTCACTCATTAAAATGCAAATCAATTTATAACTTTCTTGAACTGCGTTTTTCTGGATATTTTTGTTTTTATTCTGGCTATATGTAACTATATGTACGTATAAGAAAGTGCCAAAGTTGGAGGGATTTGCCTCCAACTTCGTTGTGTCATGCGCTAGGCTCCCAGGAAAGATAACGCTTATGACATATTATAAGATCCCAGTGATAGATAATGTGGTGTTGCCTGGTCAGAAAAAGGGCAAAATTTCCTTTGTATACAACATACTGATCCAAAAAAGTGATTGTAAACCTTAATTTAAAAAAAATAAACATGTTATACTTACCTTCTCTGGCGGGAGTCCCCTGCCAGTGCTCCTGCCTCCTCCCTCCCTGCCAAGCATTCATGCGGGCTCGATACTAAACGTGACTATGTGTGTCCATAAACACAAACAGCGTAGCTCAGCCCCGCGCCCCCACTCCCTCCTCGCAGGCTGTGATGGCTCCCGCTGTTGTCTCCATGTCCAGTGTTGAGAGAGGGGAGAGAGACGCTGCTCTAGGGCACAGCCCTGGATCGAGATCAGGCTCAGGTAAGTATAAGGGGAGGCTGGGGATGGGGGAGCTGCACACAGAAGATTTTTTACCTTAATGCAGAGAATTTGCATATCTAATATATCATAAAAAGTATCTTGTGAAATCTCCCCTGAAATACAGAGAGCAAGGGCCAAACATAGGCAATGTCGAAGAGGATGAATGGTCAGAGATACCATCAGAGATACCATCAGAGAGTAACCCAGTTCTTTTGTTTCCATAGTACATTTAGGACTGCACATTCACATACCGTATATAGTGAGAAAATCTTTTGTATAGTCCAAGTTTAACTAGGTGTGGAAGGCTTTGCAAGATTTAATGCATCTTATTTGGAGATTTCCTAAGCTGGAAAGTTATTGGATCAACATAATAATGCTGTTTTTCATGTTCAAATTGTTTATTGGTATAGAAGAGTCAGAGAGGTAACATACAGATAATAGAATCAATGTGAGACATAAAAGAAAATGTAACAATACATGGTACATCTGGTGTGTGAACAGAACAAATCCGGGACAAGGAGTGTAACAGATCACACAAATGTTGTGCACCCCATAATGTTAGAAGTAAACAGGCTAGAGGTAGGTAAACTGTTTCTCAAGCCCCTAAATATATGCGAGTGGGGGTTTAAAGATCACTAAGTTATTAGGTTTCTAGGGTTCACAGAGACCGAGCAACAAAATATACCAAGTTACCTCTTTTAAGTCGAATGGACGAGTCTTACACCCTGTAGTCCCATGTCTCTTAGTGACCTATCCAGAATAGTAGTATTGCAGAATAAAAGAGTAAAAAAGACAGAATAGAATAGAGTGGGGGTATTAGGAAGAGAGGAGGGAGGGAAGAAAGGGAAGGAAGGAGGGGGGGTGGGGGCCAGGAGTGCAAGTTCATGGTCGTTTCTGTAGGCAGTTTCTGAGGGTTTCATCAAATGGGAGGGGGAGAGGGGGAGAAAATGGTGTACCCAAGCTTGCCACAATTTTGTATAATACTCAACCCTATGTAGTAGGTCTGCCACCAATTTAGTGTGGATCGTGGCAATGATGACCCTATTTTTGGTTTCTATGATATTAAGAGAGTAATGCCCCGTACACACGATCAGACTTTCTGACAACAAAACCGTGGTCTTTTGTTTGAAGGATGTTGGCTCCAACTTGTCTTGCATACACATGGTCACACAAATGTTGGTCAACAATTACGAACATAGTGACGTATAAGACATAAGTGATATCTCCATTACGAACGATAGTTATATCTCCGGCTCGTACTTGCTTCCGAGCATGCGTGGACTTTTGTCCGACGGACTTGTGTATCGGAAAGTCTGACAACAAACATTTGTTGGTGGAAAATTTGAGAACCTTCTAGCCAACATTTATTGGCAACATTTATTGGCGGAAAGTACGACAACAAATGTTCGATGGAGCATACACACGGTCGGACTTTCCACCAACAAGGTCTCCAATATTTGTTGTCAGAAAATCCGATCATGTGTAGGGGGTATAAGTCTTCTAATAATGATGTTTTTAAAACAAATGCTGCATGTAATCCATATATTTGTATTTTGGGGCATCTAGAGGTTCCAGAGAACCCAAACTAATCAGGGCTTAATAGTACATTGCTTTTTGTTAGAAAACCGATTGCACAAACCGACAATATGGGAATGGATATCTGAACTCAATGTAAATATGACATTAATACAGCTGACTTTTTAGAACAGCGGACCTGTGCTAAAAAATTCCAAAAGATTTGGGTGAAATGGCTTAAGGCTACCTAGTCTGGTACCGAATTGTTAGGAATCTGAAAGATGCTACAAGCTCAGGAAATTGGAAATGTTAGGATTTTTTTTTTTTTTTTTTTTTTAGCAGACGGATGGGATAAATTGCAATAGGGGAGATTTACTAAAACTGGAGGACTCAGTATCTGGTGCAGTTGTGCATGGTAGCCAATCAGCTTCTAACTTCAGCTTGTTCAATTAAGCATTGGCGATAAAACCTGGAAGCTGATTGGTTTCTATGCAGAATTTCACCAGATTTTGCACTCTGCAGTTTTAGTAAATAACCCCCTAAGTGTAATGTTTTCAATATGTAAGGTTGGATTTAGTTTGGTATTTATATTTTATCAATGTGGTTTGTTCTGCATTGTGATGTTTTTTGTGGTATATGTGTTTGCCAGATTATTGTTATTTTGCTTAAGCATATACGCACAAGCTTTTGGCCATCTCCCTCGGCTTTCATCATGTGCCATGTCAAGAGTACTTGGTAAAGGTCAAGGGAGAAGGCCAAAACCTTGTGTGTACAGTATATGCTGAAAAAAAATAAACAAGAGCAGAGAAAAAGAAGATGTACTGTGGTTGTCAAAGCCATTAGTTAACTTTAAAACGGAGTTCCAGCCTGTATAAAAAAAAATTTGAGGAGTCCAGTATGATGGGTGGGGGGGGGGGGGGTAGCGGAGTGCAGGATGATAGTGGGGAGAGATAGGGAAGTCCAGGATGATGGGGGGAGGATAGAGGAGTTCAGGATGATGTTGGGTGGGGGGATAGTGGAGTGCAGGATGATGGGGGGGGGGGATAGGGAAGTCCAGGATGATGATGGGGGGGAGATAGAGGAGTTCAGGATGACACACAGGGATTGGGAGTGTGTACTGTGAGGTGTTTGTATCATACAGGGCACAGAAAAAAATCAGCACAAGGGGCAGTACTTGCATATTCCTCCCCCCTCCCCCAAAGTAACCATCTATTGGTCACCTCTACACACCACTTTGCTTACCTCTGTACCCTCATCCATACTTCACCTCTGTACCCCCCATCCACAGCTCACTTCTCTATCCCCCATCCACCTCTGTACCCCCCATCCACATTCACCTCTGTATCCCCTGTCCATCTCTGTACCCCCCTCCTCCACCACCTCTGTACTCCCCATCCACGTTCACCTCTTATGAATAAATGGTTGTGGAACGAATCATTGGAGTTTCCATTATTTCTTATGGGGAAACTCGCTTTGATATACAAGTGCTTTGGATTACAAGCATGTTTCCAGAACTAATTATGCTCACAATCCAAGGTTTAACTGTATATGATTATAAGTCATTCAAATAATGTAAATCATATTCCATCTCATAGATATAATCGTGATTTCAGCATCTACTGGTGCTAAAGTAATTCTGTATAATATATTATTTTGATTTAGAGCATATTAAAAGTAAGAATTGTTTTAAAGCAGAGTTCCACCCAGAAATGGAACTTCTGTGGATCGGATTCAGCCCCCCCTCCGGTGCCACATTTGTCACCTTATAGGGGGGAGCGGATACCTGTCAAATCAAGGAATCTACTCCCACTTCCATGGAAAGATTGCCACAATCTTGTTCGGTGAACTACGCAATGTCCAGCCCTCGCCCCCACTGCCTTCTGGGAGACACACAGGTCTCAGAAGACAGCAGGGACCATTTAGAAAGCGCAGGGCGACTCGCTCAAGCACAGTAGGAAACAGGCTGTGAAGCCACAAGGCTTCACTTCCTGTTTCCCTTAGTAAGGATGCTGGCGCCTGCACCCAGAGCTGAGGGACGCGTCAGCTTTGGGTACCGACATTGCGGACTTTGTGGACAGGTAAATGTCCTTATATTAAACGTCAGCAGCTACAGTAATTGTAGCTGCTGACGTTTAATTTTTTTTTACCCAGCGGAACTCCACTTTAAGCATACCAATCATTGTTGTGAATGACATATATACAGTATCTCACAAAGTGAGTACACCTCCCACATTTTTGTAAATATTTTATTATATCTTTTCATGTGACAACACTGAAGAAATTACACTTTGCTACAATGTAAATTAGTGAGTGTACAGCTTGTATAACAGTGTCAATTTGTTGTCCCCTTAAAATAACTCAACACACAGCCATTAATGTCTAAACCGCTGGCAAAAATAGTGAGTACACCCTAAGTGAAAATTTCCAAATTGGGCCCAAAATGTCAATATTTTGTGTGGGCACCTTTATTTTCCAGCACTGCCTTAACCCTCTTGGGCATGGAGTTCACAAGAGCTTCACAGGTTGCCACTGGAGTCCTCTTCCACTTCCACTTATGGTGGATGTTAGAGACCTTGCATTCCTCCACCTTCCGTTTGAGGATGCCCCATAGTTGCTCAAAAGGGTTTAGGTCTGGAGACATGCTTGGCCAGTCCTTCACCCTCAGCTTCTTTAGCAAGGCAGTGGTCATCTTGGAGGTGTATTTGGTATCGTTATCATGCTGAAATACTGCCCTGTGGCCCAGTCTCCGAAGGGAGGGGATCATGCTCTGCTTCAGTATGTCGCAGTACATATAGGCATTCATGGTTTCCTCAATTAACTGTAGCTCCCCAGTGTCAGCAGAACTCATGCAGCCAGAGACCATGACACTCCCACCACCATGCTTGACTGTAGGCAAGACACACTTGTCTTTGTACTCCTCACCTGGTTGCCGCCACACAGGCTTGACACCATCTGAACCAAATAAGTTTATCTTGGTCTCATCAGACCACAGGACATGGTTCCAGTAATCCATGTCCTTAGTCTGTTTGTCTTCAGCAAACAGTTTGCTGCCTTTCTTGTGCATCATCTTTAGAAGAGGCTTCCTTCTGGGACGACAGCCCTGCAGACCAATTTGATGCAGTGTGCGGCGTATGGTCTGAGCACTGACAGGATATGACGCTGAGCACCTACACACAACTTCTTTGGTCGACCATGGCGAGGCCTGTTCTGAGTGGAACCTGTCCTGTTAAACCGTTGTATGGTCTTGGCCACCGTGCTACAGCTCAGTTTCAGGGTCTTTGCAATCTTCTTATAGCCTAGGCCATCTTTATGTAGAGCAACAATTCTTTTTTTTTTCAGATCTCCAGAGAGTTCTTTGCCATGAGGTGCCATGTTGAACTTCCAGTGATCAGTATGAGAGAGTGAGAGCGATAACACCAAATTTAACACACCATTCACACCTGAGACCTTGTAACACAAATGAGTCACATCACACTGGTAAGGGAAAATGGCTAATTGGGCCAAATTTGAACATTTTCACTTAGAGGTGTATTCACTTTTGTTTCCTGCGGTTTAGACATTAATGGCTGTGTGTTCAGTTATTTTGAAGTGGACAGAAAATTGACACTGTTATACAAGCTGTACACTCACTACTTTACATTGTAGCAAAGTGTTATTCCTTCAGTGTTGTCATATGAAAAGTTATAATAAAATATTTACAAAAATGTGAGGGGTGTACTCACTTTTATGAGATACTGTATATATGATTTTTTTTTATTCATTTTTTTCACCATTTTTTTTCAGACTTGCATCAGATTAGTGCAGTATCACCATAGTGACACTGTACTACTCTGGGAAGGTGATCTGGATTTTTTTTTTTTAACACTGTGATTGCTTGTAAGTGACAATCACTGTAAAAGCAATCGCTTTAACTGTCATGAATGGATTTCATTTATGACTCATTGTTTACTATTGTGATAGCTGTGATTGGCTACAGTTATCACATGGTATGGAAACAATTCAGAGATGATCCCACTTTTGCGCTCCTGTATTGCCAGTCTAAATGTATGTGATTGTTCATGTGAGCCTAATTGAGCCAAGTCCTCAATCAGGCATCAGTATTCTCTAAACCTAGTACGCATTGCCCAAACCATTCTCCCAACATAAACCAAACCACAAGGGCAACCCTCACAAATTACAGACTGTGTAGAGCAGGAAATAAATTGTTTTGTGATATATTCATGTAATGCATATTTGTATTATATTTTTTTGCCATTTGAACCACATGTAATAAACTTACATGCTTTACACTTCTGTTTCCTACACTGGTAGGTACCCTTGATGTCCAGGAATTTGGGCATGTCACTAATCATAGTTCTGTTGTTTTTTTAATTTGCTCTTCTCTACAAAATTCTTATTGATTTTTGCCTTCCTAAACACTACATAAGGTTTGTCAGACAAAACTTTCTCTAATTTTGAGTCTTTTAGAAGGATTGGCCAATGCTCTTTGAGAATTTTACCTACAGCCTGAAATTGATCATTGAAGTTGGTAATGAAAGTGACTCTATTATTTGAAGATTCCTCCTGGTCTTTGGAAGAAGTATTCATGCCCCTGTTTTGTATTATTCACAGGTTGAACTGACCAGGCTAGCATTATAACTTCAAAATAATACTTTGTTCTTCGTAATCCATAATTCCGTCTCAGCCTCTGGAATAGGGATGAGCCGAACACCCCCGGGTTCGGTTCGCACCAGAACCTGCGAACGGACCGAAAGTTTGCACGAACATTCGAACCCTATTAATTATAATGGACGCGAACGTTTGAAATCAAAAGTGCTAATTTTAAAGGCTAATATGCATGTTATTGTCATAAAAAGTGTTGTGGGGACCTGGGTCCTGCCCCAGGGGACATGTATCAATGCAATTTTTTTTTTTAAAAACTGAAGTTTTTTCAGGAGCAGTGATTTTAATAATGCTTAATGTGAAACAATAAAAGTGTAATATTCCTTTAAATTTCGTACCTGGGGGGTGTGTATAGTATGCCTGTGAAGGGGCGCATGTTTCCCGTGCTTAGAACTGTCCCTGCACAAAGTGTCATTTTTTCAGGAAAAAAAGCTATTTAAAATCACTCGCAGCTGATGAATTGCCGGCTCCCGTAACACAGAGAACAGTCATTCATTGGAAGTCATTGATAAAAAAAAAGTAATTGATTAAAAAAAAAAAGCGTGGGGGTTTGAAGATGTGTTGGTCACTTCTGATATGAGATCATTCTTTCAGCCGACCCATCGACAGGTGTCATCCGGATCCAGCATCAGGGAACGCCTAGACCGACAGGTGTCCGACTACATCGGGTTAACGGCCGATGTGGACGCTCTGAGAAGTGATGAACCCCTGGACTACTGGGTGGGCAGGCTTGACCTCTGACCAGAGCTTGCACAATTTGCAATGGAACTGTTGGCTTGCCCCTCGTCCAGTGTCCTGTCCAAAAGGACGTTCAGCGCAGCAGGGGGGATCGTGACCGATAAGCGCACTCGCCTAGCTCACGACAGTGTTGACTACCTCACATTTCTAAAAATGAATGAGGCATGGATCTTGGAGGAATTCAACACATGTGACCAGTAGACCATGTATATGCATAACTGTATAAACGATTTATATAATCTAGCACATGGACCTTTTTTCTACCTTTGGCTCACTTGTACAAAAAAATCACAGCGTACTATATGCCCGTACCCTCCTGTTTAAAGAGATTGAGCGGTGTCATATTTTTGGGTCCCACAGCGAGTTGCTGGTGTCAGTGCTCTCTATCTCGGTGCTGGTGTCAGTTCTCTCTATCTCGGTGCTGGTGTCAGTGCTCTCTATCACGGTGCTGGTGTCAGTGCTCTCTATCTCGGTGCTGGTGTCACTGTTCTCTATCTCGGTGCTGGTGTCAGTGATCTCCATCTCGGTGCTGGTGTCAGTGCTCTCTATCTCGGTGCTGGTGTCAGTGCTCTCTATCTCAGTGCTGGTGTCAGTTCTCTCTATCTCAGTGCTGGTGTCAGTGCTCTCTATCACTGTGCTGGTGTCAGTGCTCTCTATCTTGGTGCTGGTGTCAGTGCTCTCTATCTCGGTGCTGGTGTTCAGTGCTCTCTATCTCGGTGCTGATGTCAGTGCTCAGTCTCTATCGCGGTGCTGGTGTCAGTAAGGGAGATAGCAGCGGAGAAGCCAATCAGCAGGCAGTGCCAGCACCATGGCTGAGGATCAGCGCTGGACTGGCACCTCCGGACCACCGCAGTAAAGCCCTGCATAGGTGGGAGTAAGGGCCAGGCAGAGGGAGGGGTCAGGGGCTCAAGCACAAGTTGGCACACTGGGACACTGGCACAGGACTGCGCTGCCCTGACTGTGGCACTGATCATCTCCTGCACCCCCTTCATAGCCTGGCCTGACCTTGCCTCTCCTCCATGGCCTTCAATTGACAAAATTTCACAGATAAAAAAAGAATGCTTGTCGTTGTCGATCCCAGATTCACTTAATACTTCTGGTATGTCAGTGTCCATGTTGTGGGACTATGTGTGCACAGCTAGTAAGTATTTTGTGGCTGAAAATATGACCTGGAGGTTTTTAAGGTTCGCCTGCCATTAAAGTCAATGGGGCCCACCGCGAACCTGCCGTTCGCAAACATTTGGGCACGTTTGCGGATCGCGTTTGCGAAACGTCCCTTCGGAAGTTCGTCCATCACTACAGGCAATGTCCTAGAAGTATTCTTACCAAGTTTCTAGACCTCTAGGATGAAGTTATAATGGGTTTTCTGGTCTCAGCACCTTTGTACCTTTCTCACTAAAGAAAATCTTGAGAAAAAAATGTACCCTGAAACAAATTCATATTATAGACCTAGAGAGATACATATGCCTGTTTGCTCTGCCACCAAAAATACATGCACATGTTTCTCTTTATTTTCTTTTAAAGCCATTAGAATCTCAGCCGCTTTTTTGCAGCTACCTTACAAATTAGTTCTTTGTTGGTGCTGGTATTGACTTTGTTATTCATGTGAGCTAAAATTAGTTCTTATTACATAATTAGCTTGGGAAACTGAATAGGAGAGAGGCTGTGATATAATTTGCATGCAGTTAAATCTTGGTAGGGAGGGGTACTATGTAAATACATTTTCATATGCATTGCCAGTGGCCTCCTGACATTCATTTCAGCACTAGTTTTACACTGGATTACCAAATATAAGTCAGATATGAAAAGTGGAGGGAATGTAGCAGTGCAGTGTACTACATTGCAATTTACATCCATTTTATACAAGTTTTATCCAGTCTTATCATGAATCCGCCCTTTTGCATTGTAAAGTACCCAAGACAGAGAATAAAGTCCTGCTACAGACCTCATAGCAGTGAACAGTGAGGGCTGGAGGGGCAGAGCATGGAGCGGTGACAGTCATCGCTTTCTGCTCACTGAAGACCGAGAACTGAGCAGTCTTAAAGGTGGCGGGGGACAGATGCAGCATCTGGACTGCTTAAGTAAGCAGGACTGGACTGCTTAAGTAAGCAGGACTGACGAGCAGGATATCATCAACAGGTGAGTCACTGTGGAGAGATAGGAGCTGGCAATTAGCCGATAGCTGAGCGGCCAGCTCAGAGAAGGAAGAGCTAAGCCCAGCCCTGACAAGCGGTCACATGACCAAATGCCAGCCTCCGCTTTTCAGCATTTAGAACCCTTAAATGGCTTGTAAGGGGTTAATATGTATGTACATATGGGCTGTTTCAGTAGATATTGAATTATGCTGAATAGGTGATTATCCATATTTCTTCGAGAATGTATTTCTCCTGGGGAAAGAGGAAGTGACATCAAAGTGACATCCCTTCGTCCTTCACAAAATAACATAAGATTGGTTAATTCCAGTTTAAAAATGTTGAAGGCAATAGGATTGGCATGTGCATACAGTGGTTTGAAGCAGGGGCTTTACCTCTATTCTACTTCAGAACTGAGGACGTTTATCCCTCAGAGGGGAAGTATGTTGCTGAAATAAAATGTGTAATGCCGCGTACACACAATCGGAATTTCCGACGGGAAATGTTCGATGTAAGCTTGTCGAACATTTGCTGTCGGAATTTCCGCACACAAATGTTTGAGAGCAGGTTCTCAAATTTTCTGACACCAAGGAAAAGTCCGATCGTGTGTACAGGGCATAAGAGATCTAAGGGTTACTAGTATTTTAGCTGGTATCTCAAAAATAATATATCGTTCCTAAAATACATGTTATATAGTTACATAGTCTAGTTGAAAAAAGAAACAAGTCCATCCAGTATAACTAATAGAAGGGAATGTCATGAGAGAAATATGGGGGCTGACACTGCATTTTTTTCTGAAAATATTAGTTGGCTGGCTGTACCTGGCTTCTATATTTCATATGCTCGTAATAAGCGTGCAGCAAGTAAAAGATAGGGAAAAGTCAAAATTCCTTATCGCTCTATGAGGGTCAGGTCACTAACTCCCACAGACACCACTGATGGGGTATCACTCCTCCACCAACTTCCGGGCCTGAGGCATTGTTTAATCCAACCGACACTGCCACAATTTCTACTCCCACTAACCCACCTTTAGGTCTGAAGAACTATAAACTGACCCTTTGTTTACAATGTCTGCGGAGCCCTGCTTTAACCACTTCCCGCCCGGCCTATAGAAATACGACGGACGGGCAGTGGTTCAGTTATCCTGATTGGAGGTCATATTAGTTCTTTCGGGATAACAGCCGGCGCGTGCCCGTGGGGACGCGCATCGTGGGAGATAAGTGGTGCGGCGTGTCAGTCTGACACACCGCAACACCAATCTCGGTAATGAGCCTCGGTGATCAGCTGTGTCCAATCACAGCTGTACGCAGTGTAAACAGGAAAAGCCGTTTATTGGGTTTTCCTCACTCGCGCCTGACAGATGCGAGTAGAGGAGAGCTGATCGGCTGCTTTCCTGACAGGATGGTCTGTGCTAAGTTCATTATCAGTGCAGCCTCCCCACGGATGCCTGCCCAGGACCACCAGGGATACCGCCAGGAACACCAGGGATGCTGATTATGCATGGCCACCAGGTATGCCACCCTGGACCACCAGGGATGCCAATGCACATCAGCATTGCCTGCCAGTGCCAGTGCCATCAGTGATGTCTATCAGTGCATCTATCAGTGCCATCTATCAGTGTCCATCAGTGCCACACATCAGTGTCCATCAGTGCCCACCATCAGTGCCCATCAGTGCCATCTCATCAGTGCCACTTCATTGGTGCCACCTCATCAGTGCCAATCAGTGCTGCTTTATCAGTGCCTATCAGTGAAACCTCATCAGTGCCCATTAGTGAAGGAGAAACTTACTTATTTACAATATTTTATAACAGAAACAAAGAAAACTTATTTTTTTTAAAACAATTAGGTATTTTTTTTTTATTTGTATAGCACAAAAAAACAAAAAAAAACAAAACACAGATGTGATCAAATACCACCAAACGAAAGCTCTATTTGTGGGAACAAAATGATAAAAATTTTGTTTCGGTGCAGTGTAGCATGACCGCGCAATTGTCATTTAAAAAGCGACAGCGTTGAAAGCTAAAAAATTGGCCTGGGCAGGAAGGGTGGAAAGTGCCCTGTATTGAAGTGGTTAAAGGAAAGTGCTTTCTCAAGTAATTTTGCTTACAGATAAATGTTCCCATTTCAGCTGTGTGCAACATACTATATAGCTTAAAGAGGGATTGCTCTTAAAAAAAAAGCTTCACTTCCCAGTTCCCTACTGCGTATGCGCGAGTAGCGAAGTGCGTCGTAAATGGTCCCCGCTATCTTCTGGGACCTGGGTGTATCCCAGGAGACAGCGGGGGAGTGCCGGAAGGGGCATGACTCCCGCGGGAGTCTATTCCCGGAAGTGGGTGCAGATACCGATATTATACAGGTATCTGCACCCCCCTGAAAGGTGCCAAATGTGACACCAGAGGGGGGGAGGAATCAGATGAGTGGAAGTTCCACTTTTGGGTGAAACTCCCCTATAAGGGCTGGTTCCCACCACAAAAACGTGCTCCAGATCTGTTCCGGATGCATTTCTAACGCATTTTTGGCATGTTCCACTGCTTTTTTGATGTGTTTCCGGACGCATTCCAGATGTTTTTTCTTCTTTTTTTCAGTTTTTTATTTCAGTATGTTTACTTTTTTTCTGGAACTGGAAAGCCCTGGAACTGACAGCACTGGTGTGAACTATGCCATTGGAAGCCTATAACCTATTTTCCATGCGTTTTTAATGCAGAAAAAAAACCACACTGGGCTGCATGTGGTGTGAACTGGCCGTAAAAGTAGTTCAATAAGTACACAGATGTTTTACATACTGCGTGCACAAACATAACCACGGGATACGAAAAGCCAAATGAATTTCTTTGAAGCTGTAAAACTATTGTTCAAGGTTAAACGTCTTCTGTGGCCGAGTTATTAAAACACAGAGGATAAAAGGCAGGTATAAAGTATGAACAGAGTGTTTGTAATAATTAACTGCAATTAAAAATCTTGTTCTGAATGCACGTCATGTATTAATATTGTGAGTAAACACTGAAATAATCTGAATATCTTTATTGCAACCTCACCACTTGAATATCAATAATGGAATGGAAAGTTGATTCGTTCTTTCAGTTACAGGATGTTTTGGAAGAAGACTCAATTATGAAACACATCCTAATGAATAGAGGTGGAGGCAATGAATTTGGGCAATAAAAATATAACCCAGGACACTGCTTGGACAACTGGGGGCTGTTCTCTTTTTAAATATTAAATGTATATATGTATATACAGTATCTCACAGAAGTGAGTACACCCCTCACATTTTTGTAAATATTTTATCTGTTCATGTGACAACACTGAAGAAATTACACTTTGCTACAATGTAAAGTAGTGAGTGTACAGCTTGTATAACAGTGTAAATTTTCTGTCCCCTCAAAATAACTCAACACAGCCATTAATGTCTAAACCGCTGGCAACAAAAGTGAGTACACCCCTAAGTGAAAATGTCCAAATTGGGCCCAAAGTGTCATTATTTTGTGTGGCCACCAATTATTTTCAAGCACTGCCTTAACCCTCTTGGGCATGGTGTTCACCAGAGCTTCACAGGTTGACACTGGAATCATGATAACATCACAGAGCTGATGGATGTTAGAGACCTTGCGCTCCTCCACCTCCGGTTGGGGATGCCCCACAGATGCTCAATAGGGTTTAGGTCTGTAGACATGCTTGGCCAGTCCATCACCTTTAGCCTCAGCTTCTTTAGCCATTATCATCGGGGTCATTATCATGTTGGAATACTGCCCTGCGGCCCAGTCTCAGAAGGGAGGGGATCATGCTCTAATGATAATAATAATACATTATATTTATAACGCCCTTTTCATCAAAAGATCTCAAAGTGCTACAGGTTAGAAACTCTGCTTCAGTATGTCACAGTACATGGTTCCCTCAATGAACTGTAGCTCCCTGGTGCCTGCAGCACTCATGTAGCCCCAGACCATGACACTCCCACCACCATGCTTGACTTGTCTTTGTACTCCTCACCTGGTTGCCGCCACACACGCTTGTCACCATCTGAACCAAATAAGTTTATCTTGGTCTCATCAGACCACAGGACATGGTTCCAGTAATCCATGTCCTTAGTCTGCTTGTCTTCAGCAAACTGTTTGTGGACTTTCTTGTGCATTATCTTGTCTAGAAGAGGCTTCCTTCTGGGACAACAGCCATACAGACCAATTTGATGCAGTTTGTGGCATATGATCTGACCGTCTGAGCACTGACAGGCTGACCCCACACCCCTTCAACCTCTGCAGCAATCCTGGCAGCACTCATACGTCTATTTCCCAAAGACAACCTCTGGATATGACGCTGAGGAGCACGTGTACTCTTTCTAACTTCTTTGGTCGATCATGGCAAGGCCTGTTCTGAGTGGAGCCTGTCCTGTTAAACCACTGTATGGTCTTGGCCACCGTGCTGCAACTCAGTTTCAGGGTCTTGGCAATATTCTTATAGCTTAGGTCATCTTTATGTAGAGCAACAATTCTTTGCCATGAGGTGCCATGTTGAACTTCCAGTGACCAGTATTAGAGATTGAGAGCGATAACACCAAATTTAACACACCTGCTCCCCATTCACACCTGAGATCTTGTAACACTAACGAGTGACATGATACCGGGGAGGTAAAATGGCTAATTGGGGCAATTTTGGCCATTTTCACTTAGGGGTGTACTCACTTTTGTTCCCAGCGGTTTATATATTAATGGCTGTGTGTTGAGTTATTTTGAGGAGACAGTAAATATACACTGTCATACAAGTTGTACACTCACTACTTTATATTGTAGCAAAGTGTAATTTCTTCAGTGTTGTCACATGAAAAAATATAATAAAGTATTTACAAAAATGTGAGGGGTGTACTTACTTTTGTGAGATACTGTATATATATATGTAGCGCTCTGCTCCTAATGGGCAGATGCTATAAGTGTACATTTAGATTTGTCTGAGCTGTAGTTTAGTTCAGACTGATTATGTTAAATTTATGGTTTCTGTTCCAGCTCAGCTGGGTTGTGTCGTTTTCCACTTGGCCATGGGTGGCGCTCTCATCATTGGTCACTGTTGGAAATGCAACAGGCTGGGTGTTTTAGGTACCTCTTTGCCCGGAAACAGCCCAGTGGGAGTGGTTTACCCGCTGTGAATTCTGGGAGAGGGTACTTAAGGGACAGACACTGTGGTCCGGGGTTGTTCCCTGACCTAATGGCCCTCCTGGCCTAAGGTGTACCTTGACCACTCAACTGTCTCGGGCCGGCTGGCCCGAGGCCTAGTTACTGAAAGTAGGCCCAGAAGTTCTGGGCCCTTCTGATCCAGGGGTGGTCCTGTGCTGTCTTGCCTGCGGGGAGAAGCCGAGCAATTGGAGAAACCAGGGGAGGACTTTTCTGAGAGAGGACCAAGCAACAAGGCTGGTATCTCAAGAAGAGCCTGGAGACTCAATTGGAGGACGCATCCCGGGTCACCTACCTCACAGTACCGCCGGCTTGGCTGAAAGAAACTGGTACTGTGTGAGTATACTTTGACTTTGCAAAGCTTTTTGGTTACACAATCCTGTGGCAGAGGATTGTGCAACGATTCTACTATATATCTTCAAGTCTGTGGCAGAGACTATGACCGAGCATCGTACCGGCTGCTAGGTCAATGAGAGAGGCCTATCCGGTGGTTGCTAGATCCAGTCTGTGGAAGTTGTTTGTCCTCTGGATCAAAGAAGTACCCATGATCCACAATACAAGGTACCTGAATTCCCCTAAAGCCCCATACACACGGTCGGATTTTCCGATGGATTCTGTCCTATCGGACAATGTTGTCGGAAATTCCGGCCGTGTGTAGGCACCATCAGACAGCTTCCATCGGATTGTCCGACGGACAAAGTTCTATCTCCTGCTCTATAAATATTCCGACAACAAAGTCCGATCATACCAATTCCGATCGTGTGTAGCGTAGTCCGACGGACAAAGTGCTACGCATGCTCAGAAGAAATTCTGTGACGGAAGCGCATGGTCAGGTAAAACTACGGTTCCTAATCGACACGGCACATTCGTTACGCTGCAATGTTAAAATGTCTTTAATGCAGCGCATTCTCTTTTTCTTTACAATGCAAGAAGAATGACGTGTTTTAGCTGCTCCTATTCACCCTCACTTCTCACAAACGTATTGATTTATTCTTTTTCAGGATTTCTTGGCTAGATGTTTTTTTTACGTCAGATCGTAAAAGAATGTTTGTTATATTTTTGGGATGATTTGTCATTTTATATTTATGGTTTGGAATACATATTTTCAGGATAATTTATTGAGATTTTCGAGGGGGGTTGTGTGTTTCAACTTAGCAAAACAACATTCTTATCATTTGTATTTGTTGCTTAAATTTCCTAGGAGGTTGTTTGTTGTTGGTGCACCTTGTTAAATTGGACTTTCGGATTTGTGAAATGTACCTGCCTACTCACAAATAAACTGTCATTGTAGAACTCAAAAATACCTTTATTTAGGTCTCAGCAACAAACCAAAGAGGAACGCAGCGATGGAGAAACTTGGGGAATTTGCAAAGCCTTGGACACCCACGGCAAACATCAATTTTTAAGCTTTAAAACTTGGTGGCCTGAGGAGTACATATCTTAAGGGGAGTGCTATCTGGTCCTGAAGTCCAAAACATCCGGAACTGCAGCAGATGCCATCTAGGTCCCCAGGCTCTGGTACTACGAGAGGCTCCATCTTCTCTCAGACCAGACTGAATCCAGGTCGTCACTCTCTTGTCTTCCTTTCCACGCTTCCTTGCACGCTGTGGCTGTGGTGCTGGAGGTGTGGCAGAAGGAGGAGGAGGAGGAGGCGGAGCAAGGTCACTATCGCAAACATGTGTGAGTGGGGTCATCCCCCCAGCCATCCCCTTATTTAGGACCTTGAGGATGACATCCTCACACATGTTGCGTTGCCCCGCCTCCATATCCTTCATTTTAGTGGCAACCACGGAGCCAAAGGTCTCCTCGTAGGTGGGTGTGGCATGTAGGGAGGCTGAAGCCTCTCTGATCAGCTGGAGCGCTGACTCTCCCACCTCACCCCCCCTTCTCGCCCTTTTGTAGGGAAGGCGGAGGGGAGGGACTTGGGAGACAGTCAGGCTCCTAAGCCTACCCCCCTCTTGGCTGCCACTACCCACCTCTTGGCTGCCACTATCCCCTTCCTCCTCCTGACTGCCACATTCCACAGCCACCTCCTGGCTGAGGTCTTCCTGTGTATGAAAAAGGGACATAGTTTGAGTTATTTGTTCATCAAACACACACAATTTTCATCTATTGACTGTTGCAAAATGTTTACAAATAGAAAACCATACAATTCTCAGCCCTGCAGTTTAGATTCTTGCCCCAAATGTCTCCAACACTACTGTCCGTTGATATGTCAAACACGTTAGGAACTAAGCAATTGGGGATCTTGAATTAAGTGAACATCATTCATTTTTCTCAAAAATGGGTACAAAACTACTATACCTGGCTCAAGCTGGGCTCCTCCACATCTTCCAGACTGGAAGGCCCAGGTTGCTCCTCGGAAGCCTCATCAGGGGTGGCCTGCGCGGAAGGAAGCGTGGAAGGAGGAGTCGAGAGTGACTCCGTGACATCAGCCTGGTCTTTGAGAAAATGGAGCCTGTCATAGTACCAGAGCTTGGGGACATGGACCTGATCTGCTGCAGCTCCAGATGCTTGGGTCTTCAGGACCTTCTTGCGCTCCCTGAAATACGCACTCCTCAGGCTGCCAATTTTGACTCTTAACTTACGAACGGTTGCCGTGGGTATCCTTGGCTTTACAAATGCCACAAGTTTCTGCATGGCTGCGTACCTCTTTGGTTTGTTGCCGTAATCGGGGTTTTTAGCCTGCCATAATAGGGTCATTTCCCTATATTTATCAATGAAGAGGGGAGAAAACTCACATCGTTGAAGCCCTCCATAATCTCTGCAAGACACAACACCACACAAAACACTATAAATAATGTCAGGCTAAACTCTCCTACTCTTCTCCATAAAGAAGCGTCACGGTCTAATCAGTCTAGGCTAGTTATGTACCAAGTTCAAATTGTACCTTCGTTCTAGCGTTCGTCTCATGCGTGAGCTTTCTCTCCCCTCGTCTCACAGATCGTCGCTACGACACATGCGTGTGACGTTTTATATACAGTGCGCATGCGTGAAACTCCGCCCGCCCCTGACGATCTTTCTCGTCTATTCCCCACCCCTTCTCTTTACAGCGCAGTGTGGAGAGCACATGGCGGGGACACAGCAGGTGCGCCCCAAATATTGCAGCAACGAGGAGGAGGATGAGGAAAGGCCGGAGGCAGAAACGTCCCGATCCCGGAGTCTGAAATTTAAGGCCTCCAATATGTCATTTGGAGAAATGTTGGAGATGGTGGACATATTGAAGAGGAGCGACTATGATGGGAAGTATGGGCCTTACCTCAACCCAAATGTCAGAAAGGCCAAGATCATGTCTAAAGTTGTGAGGAGGCTGTCCAATAATTTTGTGGTATAACGATCCAAGGAGCAACTGAGGAAACACTGGTCAGACCTGAAACTGAGGGAGCCCGATCAGTACAGAAAGATCAAGCGAGTTCTTCAAAAAAGTAAGTAGTTGTGTTTTGTGTTTGATTTCTTGCTTGCATACTGCTCCATGTGTTTGGATTTTTTCAATGTTGTACCTTTGAAAATGGCCACTTTCATGTTCGTCTGTGCATTCGATCGTACTCAACATCGATCTTTCTGCCACTGTCATGTTCGTGTGTGTCCATTCGATCGTACTCAACCTCGATCGTTCGGCCACTTATAAAACGAGGTTTGGTGAAGTTTTTAGTGAAAGGAAGTTTGTTCTCAATAGAGATGTCATCAAGAATGTAAAGCAAATTTAGTCAATGTAAAGGAGAGGTCACTCAGTAGCTGTTTACCCATCTGGACTCTAGAGCACTAGTGCTGGGTCACCCAAACGCCCTTTTTTAATGCTGATCCACACATGTTCTCCAGTGGATACTAGAGGGGTGTACCAAAAAGGTAGTAAGTTTAGCACCTTTACAAAGTGACTACATTCATGTTGTTGTAATTTTGTAAAATATTGTCCCTCACTTTCAAACAATGTTTGACATTACCTATTTCTGCCCTCAATAGATTGTGGTGCTAAATCTTCCTTTTGTACATTCTCATAGGGGAGCAAAGACTCGGGACGTCTGAGGAAACCAGAAAACCCACACCTCCCAAAGAAGGGGAAAAAACAGAAGCAGAGGAGGAGGAGGAAGGAGAGATGATCGAACTTGGAGAACTTGTGACCACAACAGGTGAGTGTGGGAGAACACAGCTACTAGTAAGCTAATCAATGTATGCCTGCCTCATTTCCAAGAGCCTTTTTTTTTTCTGGTGTTTTTAGGTGACGTGGATGTTGTGGAAGAAGAATCACACTTTACGACTGAAAGTGCACACGTACTCATTGGGGAGATAATGGTCTGCAATCGAGATCTAGATGAGATAAAGAAAAACATCAATGATGTTCAACAAAAATTGAAGAACATCATTGATGTTTTAGGTAGAATCTGAAAACGCACCAAGTAATTAACACACATTTGTGGCTGTTTGTGACAACATTTGCAACTTAAGAACTGTGGCAAATTTGGAACATGCACACATTGTGTCCACATGTGCTAGCTCCCATCATGGTGGATGAATGACAACGTTTTGGGGGTGCAACTACTTTACTAACTACTAAAGTGGGTGTGGTGAAGGGGTTGCACCCCCAAAACACGTCCATTGATCCCCATGATGGGAAATTGCACTTTTGACCATTCTAGTCATGTGTTTTACCATCTAATGTCCATTTTGACACCCAAATTGTGTGCATGTTCTAAATTACCTTTTTCAAGGGGTGTCCCCCATGTGATGAAGGCAAGATCAAACACACTTTCAACATATAGTCATGTCTGATCTTGTCTTCACTTTATAAAGTTGAACTTTGCAAGTTCCTATGTTCTGTCTGTTCTGTTTTGCTCCATGCCTGGTTTTAACAAATGCGGAATGTTAGTAAACAATGTTTGAAAGAACCAAGATCTTGTCAGTTTTGCCACGAAGTTTAGAAAGGCACTTGTGAATGTGTTGTAAGTAAACTTTTTTAATCTAAAAAATGTGTGGCTTCCTTCTTTAAAAACACCAAAGCATTATTTATGTCAAAAGTTAATGATTTGGGGGGCAATGGGTGTTATTTACTAAAGGCTTTTCCAGTTTGCACTGCAAGTGTATTTTCCAGGGCACTTTTGCAGTGCACTTGTAGTGCATAGTGGATTTGGCTTATGTAAATGACACCCACAGTGGTTTCTACGAAAACACGTAGCCCAGCATTTTTGTGAATACACACATTTCTGTCATGGTGATGAAAAGGATTATTTTGGGTGTCAGTTATGCACTACAAACCTACTCTAGACAAAAGATTATGTATCACACACACAACATGAGAAGATTCTTTTTGGGAAGAGGAGACTGTTACCTCCTTTTGCCCAGAAAGTGCATTCCCACTGTTGAAGCTAAAGGGCAAAAATATCCAACACAAATAAGCTAGAATACACCTACAACAAACACAAGCAGGAAATTACAAGAAATCATAGGTATGTTTAAAAAATATATTTATTAAAAAATGCCTCTCACACATCGTCAGGCAGAGCAATGGCCCCCCTACCCACAAAGTAGTCCATATATTGCTTGCGGACCTCGCAGGCATTTAGAGGGGGCAAGCCTGGACGTGCCGCTTGAAGGGCTGTGAGGTTGGTATTGGAAGGCCCGTCCACATCTGGGCCAACGGCCACCACATAGTTGCTGTTGTGTCTTTTCAAAAAGTTGTGCAATATGCAGCAGGCAAGAACTATGTGGTTCAGTTTGTATTCCGCCAAGTTAATAGCCGTCAAAAACAGGCGGAAGCGGCTGGCCAGGATTCCGAAGGTGTTCTCCACCACACTGCGGGCTCTCGACAGCCTGTAATTGAAGACCCTCTGGTCTGGGGTGAGGGTCCTCATCGGGAAGGGCCTCATCAGATGGGGAGTCAGCGCAAAGGCTTCATCTGCGACAAAGACGAAGGGGAGTCCTTCAGCATTCTCCTCTGGAGGTGGCAAACACAGACTGCCACTCTGGAGACGCCAATAGAACTCCGTGTGCGCAATGGCACCACCATCCGAGATCCGGCCGTTCATCCCCACGTCCACATACAAAAACTCGTATGTCGCCGACACCACCGCCAACATCACTACACTATTAAACCCCTTGTAATTATAATAGTAGGACCCCGAGTTGGGGGGTGGGACGATGCGGACGTGTTTCCCATCAATTGCACCTCTGCAGTTAGGAAAGTCCCAACGGCTGGCAAAGTGGGAGGCCACAGTCTGCCATTCCTGTGGCGTGGAAGGGAACTGTGGAGTGAAACAAGAAAAAAAAAATAGTCACTTTGCACATAAACATTGCAAGCAGATTAGACAATAACATCTTGGAACAAGATGAGACTTTAAAATTGTAAGCTGGAAAGTATTTGCACCCAAAAGTAGAGGGTCCCCCTAGCAGATTACTCACCCCCCATCAATCCACCCACTTCTGATGGGCCATTGACAATAACTAGGGGTTTGGGGGGGGGGCTTTGGACAGGTAACCCTCTCCACTTCATTGATTGCCAAATGGCTCAATAATGTGTGCTAGTTTGGCCAGACCCTCCTTAACAAAACACCATTGGCAGCCCACAGGAAACCTAAAAGAACATTCCAAATAACACCCCCCACCCCAAAAAATTATGGAAGCACATTTTGACATTCTGCAATTACCTAGCAAGCTAATAGGAGGGAAAGAACACACAAAATTATGAAATGGAAAGTAGGGAGCCAGCCCCTTGCACTACATGCTTTGCTGAATTCATCCCTAAAGATGCCCACTATGAAGAGGTAGGTATATAGTGTGTATTGACCTTGGGAAAGCCAGCAGATAGAGGATTGGTAGCATCTGACAGAGCAGTAGGGGGAGGGGGTTCCTAATGAGTTTGGCACCCCCCCCCACGAAAAAAAAGGGAAACAAAAGGGGCTCTGCATGAAGTAAAACACACAGCAAACATTTGTGCATATTTTAGGGGGTGTTTGGGGGAAAAAAATACTATGCAGCAGACAAAATACATTGCTTAAGGGACTAGGCCATAGGTGTCTATTGGGCCAGAAGAGCATGCTTGGGAGGTAAGTGAAGGGAAAAATGCATGAAGGAGAAAAGGGGCACACCATATTAGTAATTAGGGAAGGAGGTCAAAAATACAAGACATTAGCAATAGACATGGGAACTGTCAAAAAATTTGTTTCGTTTCGTTTCGTCCCGTTTCGTATATAAAAAAATTCGTAATTCGTAATTCGTGTACGAAATTCCGTTCGAATTCGTACGAAATACAAAATTCGGACGAATCGTATTTTTTTTTCGAATCGTTAGTAAAGTTACGAATCGTTACGAATCGTTACGAATCGTTAACGCGGCTAATGAATTGTCGGTTCTCATAACACAGAGAACAATTCGAATCCAACTACAAATATCGAATTTCAATTTCAAGTTACGAATCGTTACGAATCGTTACGAATCGTTACGAATAGTTACGAATCGTTAGTAAATCCAACTACAAATATCGAATTTCAACTAATATGAAAGAAATTATAATAGCGGATATAACGAATGCTTTGAATGCTTCGAATGAATTCGAGATTCAGTATATCTAATATAGAGAACTGTTCCTGTCATTTTTGCAGGAAAAAACACTCGCGGCTAATAAAAAGTCAGCTACGTAACACAGAGAACAGTCATTCATTGATTAAAAAAAAAAAAAAAAAAAGCATGGGGGTCCCCCCAAATTCAATAACCAGGCCCTTCAAGTCTGGTATGGATATTAAGGGGGACCCCAGCAAAAAAAAAAAAAAAAATGGCGTGGGGTCCCCCCCAAATATCCATACCAGACCCTTCAGGTCTGGGATTAATTTTAAGGGGAACCCCGGCCAAAAAAAAAAAAAATGGCGTGGGGTCCCCCTCAAAATCCATACCAGACCCTTTATCTGAGCAAGCAACCTGGCAGGCCGCAGGAAAAGAGGGGGGGACGAGAGCGGCCCCCCCTCCCGCCTGAACCGTACCAGGCCACATGCCCTCAACATTGGGAGGGTGATTTGGGGTCCCCCCGAAAGCACCTTGTCCCCATGTTGATGAGGACAAGGGCCTCATCCCCACAACCCTGGCCGGTGGTTGTGGGTGTCTGCGGGCGGGGGGCTTATCGGACTCTGGAAGCCCCCATTAACAAGGGGACCCCCAGATCCCGGCCCCCCCTGTGTGAAATGGTAAGGGGTACCCCTACCATTTCACCAAAAAAGGTGACAAAAATGGTAAAAATGACAGGAGACGGTCTTTGACAATTCCTTTATTAAAATCTTCTTTCTTCTTTCTTCATCCTTCGGTTTCTTCTCCTTCCGTCATCTTCTTCCATCTTCTTCCATCTTCTTCTTCCTCTGATCCGCTTCTTCTTGCTCCGGTCTTCTCGTCCTTCTCGTCCGGCATCGGCGTCTCTTCTCGCAGGCCGCTCCTCGCAATGGGAGGCTCCCGCTCTGTGAGGCTTCGCTCCGGCTGACAGGTCTTTTATAACGGAGGTCACCTGGTAACCCCGCCCCCTCTGACGCACGGGGACATCATGGGGACTTCCCTATGGCTTTCCCCATTACGTCAGAGGGGGCGGGATTACCAGGTGCCTTCGTTATAAAAGACCTGTCAGCCGGAGCGAAGCCTCACAGAGCGGGAGCCTCCCATTGCGAGGAGCGGCCTGCGAGAAGAGACGCCAACGCCGATGCCGGACGAGAAGGACGAGAAGACCGGAGCAAGAAGAAGCGGATCGGAGGAAGAAGAAGATGGAAGAAGATGGAAGAAGATGACGGAAGGAGAAGATGAAGAAACCGAAGGATGAAGAAAGAAGAAAGAAGATTTTAATAAAGGAATTGTCAAAGACCGTCTCCTGTCATTTTTATCATTTTTGTCACCTTTTTTGGTGAAATGGTAGGGGTACTTTTGTACCCCCTTACCATTTCACACAGGGGGGGCGGGATCTGGGAGTCCCCATGTTAAAGGGGGCTTCCAGATTCCGATAAGCCCCCCGCCCGCTGACCCCCACAACCACCGGCCAGGGTTGTGGGGACGAGGCCCTTGTCCTCATCAACATGGGGACAAGGTGCTTTGGGGGGGACCCCAAAGGACCCTCCCAATGTTGAGGGCATGTGGCCTGGTACGGTTCAGGCGGGAGGGGGGGCCGGATAAGGGTTTGGTATGGATTTTATGGGGGACCCCACGCCATTTTTTTGGCTGGGTTCCCCTTAAAATCCATCCCAGACCTCAAGGGTCTGATATGGATTTTGAGGGGGACCCTACGCCATTTTTTTTTTTTTTTTTGGCTGGGGTCCCCCTTAATATCCATACCAGAACTGAAGGGCCTGGTTATTGAATTTGGGGGGACCCCTACGCTTTTTTTTTTTTTATATCAATGAATGACTGTTCTCTGTGTTATGGAGCCGACAATTCATTTGCCGGCAATAGCCGCAAGTGATTTTAAATAGCTTTTTTTTCTGCAAAAATGACACTTTGTCATTCGAATTCTATCGAATTCATTCGAATTCATTCAAATTCATTCGTTATATCTGCTATAATAATTTCGTTCAAATTAGTTATAATTCGATATTGGTAGTTGGATTCGAATAATTTGGAGCTGAAATTCGTAAACGGAATTTTTCCTGCAAAAATTACACTTTGTCATTCGAATTCATTTGAATCCATTCGAATTCATTCAAATTCATTCGAATCATTCGGCGACGAAATTCGTAAACGGAATTTCTTATTCCGTACGGAATTCGTATTCAAAAAAAATTCGTACTACGGATTCGTAAATTCGTACATTTCTAATTAGCAAACAGAGCATACATAGAAGGGAATAGTAAAGGAGAAATGTTACCTTAATATAGTCCTCCTGCAGGACCTGGATGATGGCAGAACAGGTCTCTGGAATAATGATTCCCAGGGCCTGGGGAGAGATACCTGAGGAGAACTTCAAATCCTGAAGGCTTCTCCCTGTCGCCAAGTACCTCAATGTGGCAACAAGCCTCTGCTCCGGAGTGATGGCTTGTCTCATGCAGGTATCCTGCCGGCTGATAAAAGGGGTCAGCAAAGCCAAAAGACGGTGAAAAACGGGGTCCGTCATCCGGAGAAAGTTCCTGAAATCATCAGGATTATTCTCCCGGATCTCACGAAGCAAAGGCATGTGCGAGAACTGATCACGCTGAAGCAACCAATTCTTGGTCCACATACTCCTCGTCACTCTGTTCATGGACGGGTCTTGGCTCAAAGCTAAAAGCCCGACACCAATTCCGCGCACAGCACGAACTCGGCGACGAGTACGTACGGGAAACATCGCTCACAAATGGTCGGCTGGTCAGAACGGACAAACAGAAAGCACCGATAAACAGCAAGGCCTGGAAGAACGAAATGAATACCAGAAACGAGCAGACAATAAGCAGTGAAAATCAAAGCGTCCTATATCAAGATATAGGCCGCAATGACCAACAAATGCGAACTGACTACACGCACTAATAAACAGATACGCACGACAAGCACAAACTGAAGAGCAGTAACGATCTGAGTCACAAAACTGAGAAGCGCGAATCGTAAGTCCCCAAACTTCAACTAACTCGCGATAAACACGGGACCAGCAGAAGGAGCCCAACGGGTGCAGGACGTGGTGCTGAACTTCACTTTTCTAGTCTCCTGGAAGACGACTTACGTCACGACGTTCTTGCAGACCGGAAATTCCGACAACGTTGTCCGACCGTGTGTACGCAACACTAACATCGGACAAAGTCCGACGGACATGATCCGACGGAACTGGTCATCAGAAAATCCGACCGTGTGTATGGGCCATAACCCTTTATCCTTAAACTTGATTTTTGTTAATAAAAGCATTGGAAGAAGAGAAACAAAGTGTTTGGAACTGACTTCTGTGAACAACTTTTCAATGGGACCCCTATGACAGACACGGTGGAATAGTGAGGTGACAGTAAGCAAAAGAATTAAAATACCAGCAGCTCCTTCGGTGGTCAGTTCTACATATATATATATATATATATATATTGTAACCTGGGGGACAGGTAGCAGGTACAAAGCTCCCTGGGATGAGCTGTTTATTTAGGCACAGATACCAAATCCACTTGAGGTAGTGAAAACAGTGCTGGGTTTATTGGTTTTAAATACAAGTCCATACACAGGTGCTGCACAGTCTTCCAGAAAACATATCAAAACAGAAATAACAAAACAAAAGTCCTAGCCGTGTCTCGGCTCTAACTAAACCATACACCGTCTCTAACTATCAGGCTGAGCAAGCCTACCGCTTGTCAGTTTCTGTAAAGAGTTTTAAGGGGTTTTACCAACCTTTTGGCTCCTCACAAACCATCCATGTTTGTGTGTCCCAGGCAGAGAGCAAAGGCTGTTTGCTCAGGTGAGCTTAAATTAGCCTGGAGAGGAGGACTAAGATCCGAACTGGATCTTGTATCAGAGACCTCTGAATGTATATGAGAGGAGCCTGGGAGATGTATAAACCCCGAACAAGACTTCTCCTGGCTCTCTCTGGGACGCTCTGCTACATATCCTCCCCCCTTGTTTCAACCCCAGGGTTGGAACACCTGTGGCCCAACAGGAGTGAACACGGGACAGGGCATCTACATTTCCCATCTCCACACCTGGCCTGTGTTTTACGGTGAAGGAGTAATCCTGTAGAGCCAAAAACCACCGGTTCACCCGTCTATTAGTCTCCTTCTTTTGGGCCATCCATTTCAGGGGAGCATGGTCAGTTATTAAGTCAAACTGACGCCCTAACAAATAGTACCTGAGCGCATCCACGGCCCACTTTATGGCTAAACATTCCTTTTCAATGACTGCATACTTTTTCTCATGGTCATTGAGCTTTCTGCTTAGGTACACGACAGGGTGTTCTTCCCCATTGTATACCTGTGATAGTACCGCCCCGATACCAACATCAGACGCATCCGTCTGAACCAAAAACTCTCTGGAGAAATCGGGAGAGTACAGTACTGGCTGTGCACACAGAGCCTTCTTCAGGACCTGGAAAGACTCCTCTGCTACTGGGGACCATTTCACCATTACAGAATCTTTCCCTTTCGTAAGGTCTGTCAGAGGGGCAGCTATAGTTGCAAAATTTGGGATAAATCTTCTATAATACCCCGCAATACCAAGAAAGGCCCTGACCTGCTTCTTGTTTGCAGGGCGTGGCCATTCCTGGATGGCTGCTATTTTACTCACTTGAGGTTTTATGACACCACGGCCAATAGTATAGCCCAAATACTTGGCTTCCTCTAGACCAATGGCACATTTTTTTGGATTTGCCGTAAAACCTTCTTTGAAGAGGGAATCAAGAACAGCCTGGACACGAGGCAAGTGAGACTCCCAGTCAGTACTATGTACCACTATGTCATCTAGATAGGCTGCTGCATATCGTCGGTGGAGTTTTAGGGTCCTGTCCATGGCCCTCTGAAATGTCGCGGGGGCATTTTGCAACCCAAAAGGCATTTTTTTATATTGGAAGGAACCGTCTGGGGTCACAAACGCAGTCTTCTCTTTGGCGCTACCAGTTAGGGGTATTTGCCAATACCCTTTTGTCAAGTCCAAAGTGGTAAGATAGCGAGCCTTGCCAAGTCGGTCTATAAGTTCGTCTACTCTGGGCATTGGGTATGTGTCAAACTTTGTCACCGCATTAAGCTTCCTGAAGTCGTTACAGAACCTCCACGTGCCATCCGGTTTTGGGACTAACACGATGGGGCTAGTCCAGTCACTATTGGATTCCTCAATGACATCTAGCTCCAACATTTTTTTAACTTCCTTGCTGATGTCCTTTCTCCTCGCTTCAGGAATTCGGTAAGGTTTGAGCTTGACACGTACCCCAGGTTCAGTAACAATATCATGCTGAACTGCTGAAGTCGTGCCAGGTAACTCTGAAAACTTCTCTCTATTCCTTATCAGGAATTCTCTAGTGTCCTGTTTTTGGGAATATGAGAGGGTATCTGGAATCGTGACCTCGGGGATGAGAGGGGACTCAGTACCCGTAGGCGTTACTGGGAGAGGCCTCGCAGTTAACGCCATTCTATCCTTCCAGGGTTTTAACAGGTTTATATGGTAAACCTGTTCGGGCTTCCTTTTTCCTGGTTGATAAACCTTGTAGTTGACCTCCCCAACTCTCTCAATTACTTCAAAGGGACCCTGCCACTTAGCCAGGAACTTGCTCTCAACAGTGGGAACTAACACCAGGACCCTGTCACCAGGTGAGAAAACACGGAGTTGGGCCCCCCTGTTGTATATTCTCTGTTGGGCTGCCTGGGCCTGCAGTAAGTGTTCTTTTACCACTGGCATGATTGCTGCAATCCTCTCCTGCATTTGGGCAATATGCTCAATGACACTTTTATGGGGTGTCTGTTCTCCCTCCCAAGTTTCTTTGGCTATGTCTAAGAGTCCCCGAGGGTGTCTCCCATAAAGCAACTCAAATGGGGAGTACCCCGTAGAGGACTGGGGAACCTCCCTGATGGCAAACATCAAGTATGGTATCAGGAAGTCCCAGTTTTTCCCATCCTTGTCCACAACTTTTTTTAACATGCTTTTTAACGTCTTATTGAAGCGTTCCACTAAGCCATCCGTTTGAGGATGATACACTGAGGTTCGCAGCTGCGTCACCTTAAATAACTTGCAGAGCTCCCTAGTTATTCGCGACATAAACGGGGTGCCCTGGTCTGTAAGGATTTCTTTCGGGATGCCAACCCGACTGAACACCATAAACAGTTCTTTGGCAATGTTTTTAGCAGACGCGGCGCGTAAGGGAACTGCTTCAGGGTAGCGGGTAGCATAATCCATGATTACGAGGATATGCTGATGACCCCTGGCAGACTTGGGAAGTGGGCCCACAAGGTCCATGGCAATCCTCTCAAAGGGCACTTCAATGATAGGCAAAGGTACTAAAGGACTTCGGAAGTGGGATAGTGGGGCTGACATCTGACACACAGGACAGGATTGACAATAATTCTTAACATCTTTCTGTATCCCGGGCCAGTAAAACCTGCGCAACACCCTTTCAGTAGTTTTTTTCAACCCCTAAATGGCCTCCTAGCAAGTGCCCATGGGCAAGTTCTAACACCAGCCGTCTGTATGGCTTAGGGACCACCAACTGTTCAACCACTTCATCATTCATTTTACATATACGATACAGTAAATCCTTATTGCTGTTGAAATAAGGAAAACAGGGCCTGTCCCCGGGTTCGACAGGTACATCATTAATCACTATTACATTTTCCCAGGCCCTGGAAAGGGTATGGTCTTTTCTCTGCTCAGTACCAAAATTTTCCTTATGCACATTAAGGTCATCAAACTCTAACATAGGCTCGGGGTCAGCAGACGGCTGTCCGGCTCTACTGGTAGTAGGGACTTCCTCAGGGTCCTCCAGCTCTCCTGCCATAACCGATAGAGGAAAACCCGGGGAGCCCTGAGAAGAGTCCCCTGAACCCACCTTGTCAGTAGTGGCCAGGAATTCTGGCTCTGCGACTGAGTCGGGTACTGCGACCGGGTTGGGATGATCCCACAGTTCCCAGAACTTAGGGAAGTCCCTACCAATGATGGCCTCATGCACCAAGTGGGGAACAAGTCCAACCGGATGGGTCACTGTACCTAAACCAGTTTTAAACTGAACAGTGGTTACAGGATACTCCCGGGTATTCCCATGTATACAGATCACAGCAACATTTTTAGCATGATAATTCACAGGTTCAATAATTTCAGCTGTAACCAAAGTCACTAGACTTCCAGAGTCCAGCAAGGCTGTAATAGGCTTATCATTCACAGTCATTTGGCACATTGGTTTTCTCATATTTGGCGTTGCAGTGCATGAAACCGCTGCAAACATAGACTGCCTTCTAATAGATAAATCACACTGCATTGGTTCATCTGTCAATGGACAATTTGCCGCCACATGTCCCATTTCTTGGCAACGAAAACACCTGACGTTTCCCCAGTTTGGTTTGCTGACAGGCACCGGCTTCCCTTGTTTGGGAGGCCAAGCTTCAGTCCTGGCACCAAAAATCCTCCCCCCTATTTCCTTGCCATGCTTACCACCCACTTCCCCTGGAACAGTCTTACCGGTTGCCTGGGGAGACCGTGGCTTTGGGCGGAAAGTCCGTGTGGCTGTAGGGGTGGTCACCAGGTTCTTTGCAGCAAAATACCTTTCAACAAGTTCCACCAGGTGGTTTGCCGAATTGGGGTCTCCTTGACTCACCCACTCCTGCAGGGGAATGGGTAGTGACCTCAGAAACTGGTCCATGACCACACGCTCCACTATTTGTGGCCCAGACAGGGACTCCGGCTGTAGCCACTTCCTCACCAGGTGAATTAGGTCGAACATCTGCGATCTTGGAGGCTTCTCGTCTTGGAAGGACCAGCTGTGGACCCGCTGTGCTCGAACTGCCAAAGTGACACCAAGTCGTGCCAGTATTTCCTGTTTGACCTTTTCATAGTCTGCTGCTTCTGCTGACTCCAAATCATAGTAGGCCTTCTGCGATTCCCCAGTAAGCAACGGGGCGACCAGTCCTGCCCACTGGGTTTTAGGCCAACCTTCCCTCTCAGCAGTCCGTTCAAACGTTAGCAGAAAGGCCTCTGGATCATCATCTGTAGTCATCTTGGACAAAAAGCGAGCCACATGGATGGCTGAGGGCTTGTCTCCAACATTATCAATGTTAGCAGGTGACCACTGTGCTATTGTCTCCACAACCTCAGACAAGGTTTTCCTATCTGCTTTTGCATCAGTGGCTAGCTGTTCAAACAGCCTCTGCGATTGCTCCTGTGCGATAGCATTAGCTTGCTGTTGTGCCGCATGGAGTGCAGCGTTTGTTTTCTGCTGTGCAGCGTTTGCTTGCTGTAGTGCAGCATTTGTTTTCTGCTGTTCAGCGGTTGCTTGCTGATGTGCAGCGTTTGATATCATCAACTGTTTTAGGATTTCCTCCATGTTTAGTCACTCTAGGTACTGGCCTTTTAAGTAGTAACTTACTACAGCTGCCCGCTGAAATCCACCATATGTAACCTGGGGGACAGGTAGCAGGTACAAAGCTCCCTGGGATGAGCTGTTTATTTAGGCACAGATACCAAATCCACTTGAGGTAGTGAAAACAGTGCTGGGTTTATTGGTTTTAAATACAAGTCCATACACAGGTGCTGCACAGTCTTCCAGAAAACATATCAAAACAGAAATAACAAAACAAAAGTCCTAGCCGTGTCTCGGCTCTAACTAAACCATACACCGTCTCTAACTATCAGGCTGAGCAAGCCTACCGCTTGTCAGTTTCTGTAAAGAGTTTTAAGGGGTTTTACCAACCTTTTGGCTCCTCACAAACCATCCATGTTTGTGTGTCCCAGGCAGAGAGCAAAGGCTGTTTGCTCAGGTGAGCTTAAATTAGCCTGGAGAGGAGGACTAAGATCCGAACTGGATCTTGTATCAGAGACCTCTGAATGTATATGAGAGGAGCCTGGGAGATGTATAAACCCCGAACAAGACTTCTCCTGGCTCTCTCTGGGACGCTCTGCTACAATATATATATATATATATATATATATATAAAACGCTCATGTTTATCATGGCAACTAATACTTTCTTTACCAAAGTAGCAGTAAATTGAAAAGAAAGTAAAATCAATACATTGAAAATGCCATAATATTCTTTTTAATTGACTGTCAATTAACCACTTGCCGACCGCCGACCGCCGCACGCCGATATACGTCAGCACAATGGCAGTGGTGGGCAAATGGGCATACCTGTACGTCCCCTTTAAGAGCTGGGGATAGCAGGTACAGCGTGACCGTGCCCGTGGGACCGGGTGGACTCGTTGTCCGCGGGTCTCCCGGCGATCGTGTCATGGAGCCTCAGAACGGGGAAGTGTAAACAAGGCACTTCTCCGTTCTGGCTTGTGTCATGACAGAGATCACTGCTCTCTGTCATCGAAAGTAGTGATCGCTGTCATGTGACTAGTAGCCCATCCTCCCCACAGTTAGAATCACTCCCTAGACACACTTAACCCCTTCATCGCCCCCTAGTGGTTAACCCCTTCACTGCCGGTGTCATTTACACAGTAATCAATGCATTTTTATAACACTGATCGCTGTATAAATGACAATGGTCCCAAAATAGTGTAAAAAATGTCTGATGTGTCCCCCATAATGTCGCAGTCCCGATAAAAATAGAAGATCGCCGCCATTACTAAACGAAAAAAAATAATAATAAAAATGCCATAAAACTATCCCTATTTTGTAGACGCTATAAGTTAAACCAATTAATATACGCTTATTGCGATTTTTTTTAACCAAAAATATGTAAAAGAATACATATCGGCCTAAACTGAGGAAAAAAAGGGTTTTTTTTTATATATTTTTGGGGGATATTTATTATAGCAAAAGGTAAAAAATAATGCGTCTTTTTCAAAATTCTTGCTATTTTTTTGTTTATAGCGCAAAAAATAAAAACCGCAGAGGTGATCAAATACCACCAAAAGAAAGCTCTATTTGTGGGAAAAAAAAGGACATAAATTTTGTTTAGGTGCAACGTCGCATGAACAGGCAATTGCCAGTTAAAACGACGCAGTGCCGAATCGCAAAAAGTGCTCTGGTCAGGAAGGGGGGTAAAATCTTCCCGGGGCTGAAGCTGTTACTTAATCATCAAGCTTTACATTCAATAAAGGATCCTACACTTGTGGCACACGATTTTTAGATTTGCAGACCTTTGCCATTCAAACTGCTAATTTTTAAAGGGAACATTTCACCTTGTGTAGCATTTCCCAGATTGTCTTTTAGGTCTTTTTTTACCACGGGGCCTTGATTGGTTTGTGAACTGGCAGTTGCCCAGTTAGTCAGCCTCCAGTAGGCTGGAAAGTACTCCAACGTAATATTTCCGCACCAAGTAAGTTTTGCATAGCATAGAAGTATGTTTCAAATTGTTGTGTTCACACATGATGAATGCATCAATCGAGCTCTGAGCACGGGTATGGCATGACATAAAATAAAGTGGTAAACTTTCGCTCTGTGTAATCTTACTAGCACCTTTGCGGGTCTGTACCATTACATTTCCACTGCCATGCTGATAGAAGGCATCAAACACTCCTCTAGCATCCTTTCATATGTTCTAATGCCCTGTACACACGAGCGGAATTTCCGTCAGAAAAATCTGGGATGGTTTTTCCGACGGAATTCCGCTCAAGCTTGGCTTGCATACACACGGTCACACAATAGTTCTCTGAACTTTCGACCGTCAAGAACGCAGTGATGTACAACACTACGACGGGCCGAGAAAATTAAGTTCAATGCTTCCGAGCATGCGTAGGAAGTTTGCGCGTCGGAATTGGTACAGATGATCGGAATTTCCGATCTGAACTTTTTCCGACCGAAAAAATAGAGAACCTGCTTTCAATCTTTTGCTGGCGGGAATTCCACCAGCAAAAGTCTGATGGAACATACACATGGTCCGATTTTCCGACCAAAAACTCTCATCGGACTTTAGCTGGTGGAATTTCCACTCGTGTGTACGGGGCATTAGTCTCACATATGTTGTTCTAAATTGATCCACATATCTTAAACATATATTCGTCTATCCATAGTGCTCTTTTCCAATCGTCTACCATGTAAAGTCTAATCTTTTGTCCATTTTAAGTTTCTTATGACTTTAAGGCCAGCATCCCAGAGTTGTCTTTTCTATGCTGCAGATGAATATATTTCAACTTAAAGTGATTGTAAACGATCACTTTGTAAAACAACCCATTCCGTTTAAAATAGAAATCAAAGGCAAAACATTTGTGTATAGATATAAAAATACATTATAAATACTTTTTTCCCTTTTTTATAAGTGATCACATTCCCTCTGTTCTCAGCTGCATACGAGAGCTGGGGGAGGAGAAGCAGAAGCACACTGCGTTTCCCAGTGAATGGCTGTGCAGGGGCGTGTCAGGATAAGTCTGATCATTGGAGAGCACACTGAGAGCCCAGCATAGCTAGAGAACTGACCACGATGTGTTCTTCTACTTAGTGTGGTCAGTTTTTAATAAGAAAGCAGAGGGACTGGCAGGAACACCAGGGATTTTACATAAAGGAAGCAATACAAAGTGAACAGGATACTTTCTCATACAATTACATGGTACAGCAGGCACATATCAGCAATAAGTGTTGGGGTAACAAAGGCTTTCAGGAAAGACAAAATAATGATATTCAGCTATCCTAACACAATTACAAATGTTTCTGTCATAGTCAGTTATCGTTTGAACATGATTACCTAAAGTACAACTACAGTATTTTTTTTTTAACCGCTTTACGACTGCCCTATAGCAGAATTACTGCTACAGGGCGGCCGCTCTGTGCCGAATCACATATATGTGATTCTGCACGTCCAGGTTTTGGACATCGGCGCATGCCGCCGCTGGCTCGTTCCCGCTGTGAATTTACCCGCTGATTGTTCGGTACTCAGACAGAATGATGGTCTGCCTTTAAGGCAGACTGTCATTCTGTGAGTACAGACGACATGGATCCTGTGTTCCTGTGAAGCAGGATCACGGATCCATGGCTTTAAGTAGTAAAAGCACCTCCCCCACAGTAAGCACTCCCTAGGCACACATTTAACCCTTTGATCGCCCCTGATGTTAACCCCTTCCCTGCCAGTGTCAATAGTACAGTGACAGTGCATATTTTTAGCACTGATCACTGTAAATAAATATCCCATAGTTTGTAGATGCTGTAACTTTTGCGCAAACCAATCAATATATGCTTATTGGGATTTTTTTTACCAAAAATATGTAGCAGAATACATATTGGCCTAAATTGATGAATACATTTTCTCTTCTGTTTCTCTTCTCTCCATGTTTTCAAAGCCCTAGTCGGGGTACCTACATTGTACATCATGTAATACAAACAGGACAACATATCGTCCTTTTAGTCAAAAATTTTGAAACTTTTTGTGAGCTCTAGGGATAGGGTTTTAAAACAAAGCTCCATGCAAACCATATTTTAGTTTTTTTATTTTAGTTTTTTTTGAGTTTTGCCTCTTTTGGAGGTGATTTCCCTTCCCTTCCCACACTCTTCACAGCTGTCACCAGAGAAAAAAAATGGGGAAATGGCACCAATTTCAAAAATGTGAGCTCTTCTAATGAGGACCCCTTCAAAATGTATGCGTTCCCTAATTTTTTGGGAGATTTTCTCTAAGTTACTGTCATCATAATTTTTTTGTTTTATACTTGCAAATAAACTAAACTGACTATGATTAGGAAAAAATAAAATAATAAAAAAAAATATATATATATATATATGTTTGAAGGCTGGCCGTAGGCTAGCCTGCATTTGTAGGAGGAGTCTGAAGGCTATATATCCCTTCTCCTCCTCCATCAATCCGTCGTCGGATCATTTCCGGGTCAGCCGAGACATCACTTCCGGTTTCGGCAGCAGCAGTGCGGGAGGCTGCAGGGGGTCTCGTCTCTGTGCTCACAGTTCCGGTAGGTGCGGGGGGCATCGACGGAGGTCTGCTCTGGATGCCTCCCGTCCCGCCTCTCGTGCTCTCTCCCTGGGGGGGTGATCAGCCGCCCGCCTGCCCCGCCAGCTCCTCTTTTCCCATACCGATCCGGCATCACGTTTCCTGGTTACATGGAGGACTGCCTGCCCTCATTACATGCGCTTATCTGGCATCTTCGAGGGGGCGCCACCTGCCTCTCATTTGCTCCCGCCGGGGGGGGGGGGGGCGTCCATCCTACCTCAGCCCCCTAAGTCACGCCATCATGGGGGGGGTGTATCGTCCGTCTATTCATTCCCCCGGTGTTTGCAGTGGTCGGTTGCATGGGGGGGGCCTGTGTCCTCTGGCTCTACAAGTATTGTTACCACAGTAACCAGACTATCATGGCAAGTTGTTTCTGTGTTTACCAGTCACAGTCAAGACCACTGTTGTAGAGGGTAATGTCTGTAGAGGGAACACATACAGAGGAGTGGTTATCTTTCCATGGCAGTCTCACAAGCACTGACTCGTCTGTCATTTATCATAGGCAAACATATTTCTGCCAATCCCTTTATATGGTGAGAACCTTTCTGGTGCTATTTGTCAATCTCCACTTTTAACTTTTAAGATGTCTCCTTGCAGATCAGGGGCTTTATTGGGTTACAAAGGAACCCCTTTTTTGGGTTGGTGGCCCCAATCCCTTCACTCATACCATGCACTCTGGCACTACCACATCTTGCTTTTCAGTACCAACTTTATTTGTTTCCTGGGCTACTGGTAAGATTTATGCATTTCCTCGCTTATGTCTCTACCAAAATACCTTGCGAAAGTTGTCTGCAGTGTGCACATAGTCGACGCAAGCTGGTTTGCAGTACCTTGGAGTTCTATAGCAAATGCTTTCCATTACATTGATACATGGAGAGGCCCTTACTTCACAGTTGGTCATCTGCTGATCAGAGCCAAGTGCACGCAGGTCAGGACACTGCAACACTGCTCTGGCCGCATGCTTGTTTCTGCTCGTTGACCGGCCAGGTAATGACAGAACAGCAATATGGCCCTGGGATCTATCTGGGGGCGGGGGGTTCCTTTTTCAGACTTGCCCACCATTCCCCCAGTGCCTATTACATGTTGCATTTGCGGAAGGTGAGGTCATAGCACAGACGCCCACTGCCAGCATGATCTCTGGTATGCGGGGATTCTGGGTAGCACAGATGGCACTGCTCCTCAAATCAGCACGTGCTTTCATGTGTTCAGTCATAGCTTCCTGGCATAATGTGTCACTGTCATAGCGGGTGCTGTCTCACATGCTCAGTCATGACGTTCCAGTCTAGCGGGGTCAGTCAGCGCGTCCATCCTCAGCATTTTGGTCATGTGTCCAGTCTTAACATTCCTGAAGTGTACTGTCGTTCAGGTGCTGGCAGCAGGCGCTGCCATAAGGCGTTCATTCTCAAAATTCCTGTTACTGCATGGTCAGTCATAATTGGTGCTGTTACAGCAGGTTCCAGTCGCAGCAGGTCAGTCTTAGTGGTTCGATCATGGCAGTTTCCGCCATAGCAGATTGCTCAAGCAATTCTTGGCAATCGTAGTCTGCGGTCCTGTCACAACGTTTTCTGTCACAGCGTTCAGGTCAAGCAGGTTTTCCTGGCACACATTCGTTCTTGAGGTTTCCGTTCGTAGTTTTTTTCGGTCGTACCATTAGCAGCAGTGCTCTGAGTTCACTATTGCATGTCAGACTTTAATTCAGATCGGCCCAGTGCTCTTGCTGGATTTTGCTATTGTTCAGCATCAGTCATTGTTCGCAGCATTTCTGCCGTAGGTGGCGCAGCTTTTCATTTGTAGCATTTTCCTGTTGCAGCATTTTCCTGTCATAGCTACGATGCTCATCCAGGGTCTGTCACGTCTACAGATCCATACGGCTCAGGTTCACTCATTTCATTACTCTTGTACATCCACCCACCACGGTCTGTGGGTACACTAGCCCTGAGGGTTTGTTTTGCTACCTGTACGTTTTTCCTGCCGTTGCTTTTTGTTCGTAGCAGTCCTGTCGTATTTTGTTCGTAGCATTTCAGTCGTAGCTTTGCATTCATAGCATTTTGGTTAGCTAGGGCTCACATCCAGGGTCTGTCACGTCTAAGGACCCATACGGGCTGAGGTTTCGTTTTTAATTGATTGTCATCCCACAATCTTCTCGCCTGTATATCACACGTCATACGCTTATGTCATTACACCTTTACTACTACCCACCACGGTCTGTGGGTACACTAGCCTTGTAGGTTTGTCTGCTATCTGTCTCTGTTGTTTCTGTCATCACATTTTGTTCGTAGCGTTCATGTTGTAGGTGGTCATTCGTAGCATGTCTGTTAGCTAGGGCTCACATCCAGGGTCTGTCACGTCTATGGACCATACAGGCTGAGGTTTTGTTTTTAATTGATTGTCGTCCCACAATCTTCTCGCCCGTATACCACACGCCATATGCTTATTTCATTTCACTACTACCCACCACGGTCTGTGGGTCCACTAGCCCTGAGGGTTTGTTTGCTATCAGTCTCTGTTCTGTCATAGCGTTTTTGTTCGTAGCATTCTTATCGTCCATAGCGTGTATGCTTAGCTAGGGCTCACATACAGGGTCTGTCACATCTACGGACCCATACGGGCTGAGGTTTCGTTTTTAATTGATTGTCGTCCCACAAACTTCTCGCCCGTATACCATACGTCATACGTGCACGTTCACCATACCTTTACTACTACCCACCATGGTCTGTGGGTACCTTAGCCCTAAGTGTTCATTTTAATTACCTGTCTTGGCACTGCAGGTTGCTCGGGCTCGCTCACTTCATACACTAGGTTTGTGTCAGCATCAGGTTCACATTCACACGCTGTTGGTCTTGTCATTTTTGCACCCACATCCTCATACTTGTCAGGTACGTAAGGGGGGGGGGTTGTTGTTTCGTGGGTAGATTGTCTGTCTGTTCTCATTTCTCCAGTTGTGTTTTAGCAGATCAGGACTTGTCGTGCGTTTTGGAAGCTGCCAGTTCGCATTCATCCCTCCACCGCTACATGGGGGTTCAGTGCATGGTAGCCCCCCATCATTTGGGATGGGGACATACCAAATTCATAGCTGAGTTTCATCACTGGTATACCCCTTTCCCAGCCTCAGCTGGAGGGTGCAGTATTTTAGGTGGTTATTCCCAACCTCTTCCATCCACCAGCACAGCACATGTTTCCATGCATGATTCTTAACCCAGGTTCATGCGGTACTTAATACGCTCTCATGTCCGTGCTATAATTGTTAGGCAGCATGGAGGTGACCTTAGCTGGCTTGGCAGAGCAGAGGTGTCAGCGGCGATCCCGGCTCCTGCTCTTCTCCATGCACCTGCAGCCGTTGTTGGCATTTCTTAGTGGCCTATGGAACTAGGGGTCAGCCTGGTCACATGCGATCGATCTGGCCTATGGTTCTTATTCCAGAGAATTTTTAGGGCTTCTACCTGGATGGGTAGGATGCACAGGTTCATGTCTCTGGCTTTCGCTGCATATTGCCTCTGCTTTTTGGCCATCTGCCAACACTATCAAGGGACCTGCATTTCAGGCCCCTACAAACTCCTGTCAATCAGTCCATTTTGCAACTCACCTTCTCTAAGCCATGTTAAGGTAGTCAGGGATGTTCTAGTCTGGTTTACCTTCCATATTGGGCTCCTATCCTAAACCCCCTTTTCTGGTTATTCGTCAGGGGAGGGGGCAACTTTGTGGGTCCCGTACAGGGGGTCCCTTCTTTCATTGTCGGGTACATAGGGCACTGGAGTTCCTCCATGTTTCATACGTAATCCCCTTTTGAAGGCATCCAGGCTTTCACTCCTTTCTGGGTGGATGGCCATTGCTGGCCCTTCATTGTTGCTTTCACATAACACCTACTTGGGTCTCTTTTTGCCCTCTTTTAGGCATACCAACCAGCAGGCCATGGCATACCTCAGGCCTTGGTAGTTAGTATTATCGCATTTCCAAGTGAAGACTCTGACTACAAGTTTGAAGGCTGGCCGTAGGCTAGCCTGCATTTGTAGGAGGAGTCTGAGGGCTATATATCCCTCCTCCTCCTCCATCAAACCATCGTCGGATCATTTCCGGGTTCCCACCCACCCGTTCCCCCATATTTTTATTATTTCATTCATATTCATTCAGGGTATGCCCTCTTTTAGGCATACCGACCAGCAGGCCATGGCACACCTCAGGCCTTGGTAGTTAGTATTATCGCATTTCCAAGTGAAGTCTCTGACTACAAATATATATATATATATATATATATATATAACTTTTTTTTTTCCTAATCATAGTTTAGTTTCTTTGCAAGCATAAAGCAAAATTATGATGATCTTGCTTCTGGAATGACTTTAGCTGGTAAATATTTGATCAAAAGCTGCAGCCTAAAAAGACATAAAATGTCAGCAGCAATACTAAAAATAACTGAAAATAAAATATCTGTTTCTCTTATGGGGCATATTATTTAGTACTCACCTGATATGAAGTTGCGCTAACCTGCTGGCACCTGTATACATATATGATATATATTGTTTTCTTTTACCATAATTATGAGGCTTTGTTTCTCACAAACTATCTTGAATTACCTCTATTTCTCAACCATATTCTAAAATATTTTTACCTGGCGTCCCTTGGTGTCTCATAATATATTTAAAAACAGATGGCTCAGCTTAAAAGTACTTTGCTTTTAACATCAGCTACTATCTGAATGTTTCTTAACATCTTTTATTGTGTATCCAGTGAGCTGTTATGGATTTCCCAGTTTATGCTACCTAAAGGAGACATTATCCTTAAAAGCAAAACTTCTAAAATCACTAAAATGTTGTGACCTCGGTATTGAAATACATGTTATACTAACTGCTTCTGAAGCCATTGTATAGTAACAGAGAATGGAGGTGCAGGAGGAAGTTGGTGTTTAAGACCTCACCAAATGTAATCTATTATTGTGGCTTAATCAAATGTACAAGCTAGAGACTTAAAGAAAGTCACTTACAGCTTGGAAAGTATACAAACTGCAAAAAATGGAATTCCTCTGACTTCAGACTATCATTTACATAGTTACATAGTAATTCTTTAAAACTATTTCGTATCACCACAGAGTGGTACTGTGGATACATTTTTTTGGAATGATGAACTTTGTAGGCATAACACAACAACATTTGTAAATAGATTTTAACAAAATTTATTACAAGATTAAAATACAAAAACACATACAAAAACTTACATACTTTAACAAAGAGTACCTATGAGCATAATGATCACACTATCAACAAAATCAGGTTATATAATAAATATGGAGTAAATCTGGTTTGTTGGTAATCTATATTCGCGCTACTAAAATATCTTACCACCACCGCGCCAATCACTCCAGCAATATGTAAATAAGTGCGTGTAAATGACAACACAACACCCGACCTATTTAAACTAATAATGTGTACCAGCTGCCACTCTACAAAATGTGATTGAATGAAAAAATAGATTATCATCAAACGTGTAGTGAGAGATGTTTGAAAATATAATCAAGCGGCGCTCAAAGCAAATAATGAACAAAAATAAAAAAATGTGAAATAACAAAAAATATATCAAACTAAATATAAAATATTCTGTAATAAATAACACCACGTGAAATAATGTTAAAGTGAACACACATAAAAGTCCATTGATAACTGTGTTTGGAAAATAAATCAATCTTCAAAGGAAATATGTCCACCAAAATATATCCAAAAAAATATTGCTCTGATCTTCCACCACACCGACGTGCCTTGTGATCCCTCTCCCAATGAGACCGCACTCACCAGATGGTGTTGCCTTCCACTCTCGTGGTCGGCAAGCAATCAATTTAACCACACCTGGGTTATTGGTACGATCAATCCACGATCACTCTCGCCATATGTGAAAATATAAAATAAACGGTGCTCCACATAGCGTGACTCAGTTTTAAACAATTTATTTCAAAATAGCCACACTCACACTTCAAAGGTTAAACTCACATGTAATTCAGTGAAAATCAGCAAAATCAGCAAATCAAAGCACATATCCACAGCAAGCATGAGTGAGAGATGAACTGGCAGAGCGCATAATATGGTCACCCACGATCAACAACTCTGTTGCTATAGATCTCACCACCTCCCCGAAGACTGCTCCTGATGTGGGTCCTCCTCATAGAAAAATCCCCAACAGTGGAAGTCCGGTTTGGTGAACACAAATGGATCAAAGTCAAGACCGCCAGAGATACAAATAGCTGTTCACGGCTACACGGACATTGAACACCTATTTGTATCTCTGGCGGTCTTGACTTTGATCCATTTGCGTTCACCAAACCGGACGAGTTTATGCCACTTTCTGTCCCGGCGCGCTGTCTTCCGGGACCCACATGGGTCCCAGCGCTGACGATTCTCATTGCACTGCGCGACTCGCGCATGCGCAGTAGGGAACCGGGAAGTGAAGCCGCAAAGGCGGCACTTCCTGATTCCCTCACCGAGAATGGCGCCGGCAGCAGCAGAGAGCCGAGCGATTGATCGGCCTCTGCTGCTGACATCGCTGGAACCTGTGACAGGTAAGTGTCCATTTATTAAAAGTCAGCAGCTGCAGTATTTGTAGCTGCTGGCTTTTAAAAAAAAAATTTCAGGTACAGTCCCGCTTTAAGTTCATTTCTAAATTCACTTTTGTCACATGGTGTTAATCACTTGTGCATTTATTGCATTTGATTTTTTTTAAGTGTGCCAACACAATTTTTTCATTTTACTATTATTGTTTTCACTTATCACAGGGTGCAATTATTTATTCACATGATTCGTTTTTAATTAACTAATTTATTTTATATTTACCATGTAGCGCCCCCATTTATTCCTATATTTTCTAATAGGGGTTTAAATCCTGATCGTATAATTATTATTTTTAAGTGGCAGCTGTAGGAACTACCTTATCTATATCCAAAAGCGCAGTGGTGATTTCACGGGGATAGGCAGATTCACTTGTAAACCAACGATTTGATTAGAAAATAAATAGATTGGATAACTGCACTTGTATCAAAACAATATTTTGTTTTCTTTGTTAGCAGCAGCTTGGCATTGCAGAGCATATCATTTACCAGGACCCCCAGGCCCTTTTTAATCCTAGATTTCCCCAGAGGTTTCCCCCCCAGTGTATAGATTGCATTCATATTTTTTGCCATCCAAATGCATTATTTTAAAATTTTCTACATTAAACCTCATTTGCCATGTAGTTGCCCACCCCATTCATTTGTTCAAATCTTTTTGAAAGGTTTCAACATCCTGCGGAGAATTTATTGCCCTGCTTAGCTTATTATCGTCCACAAATACAGAGATTGAACTGTTTACCACATCCTCCAAGTCGTGGACAATGAACAAATTGAACAAATTAAATAGGATTGGTCCCAGCACAGAACTCTGGGGGACCCCACTACCTACATCTGACCATTCCGAGTACTCCCCATTTATCATCACCCTCTGAACTTGCCACCTGTAGCCAGTTTTCAATCCATGTAATCACCCTATGGTCCATGCCAACGGACCTTATGTTTATGGGGAAGTGTGTCAAATGTTTTTGAAAAATCCAGATATACCACATCTACGGGCATTCCTTTATCTAGATGGCAACTCATCTCCTTATAGAAGGTTAATAGATTGGTTTGGCAAGAACGATTCTTCAAGAATCCATGCTGATTACTACTAATGATACTGTTCTCATTATTAAAATCATGTATATAGTCCATTATCATCCCCTCCAAGAGCTTACATACTATTGATGTTAGGCTAACTGGTCTGTAATTCCCAGGGATGTATTTTGGGCCCTTTTTAAATATTGGTGCTATATTGGCTTTTCTCCAATCAGCTGGTACCATTCCAGTCAGTAGACTGTCAGTAAAAATTAAAAACAATGGTCTGGCAATTACTTGACTGAGTTCCCTAAGTACCCTCAGGTGCAAGCCATCTGGTCCCAGTGATTTATTAATGTTACGTTTCCCAAGTCTAATTTTAATTCTGTCCTAGTTAACCATGGAGGTGCTTCCTGAACACTGCAGTTTTGGTTACTCAAGCCCCCCCCGATTCCCTTGTAAAGACTGAGGAGAAGAATAAATGCAATACCTTCACCATCTCTTTGTAACCAGATGACCTTCCTCATTCTTTATGGGGCCAATATGGTCTGTCCTCCCTTTTTTAATGTTCACATACTTAAAGACTTTCTTGGGATTTTTTTGATTTTCCTCCGCTATGTTTCTTTTGTGTTCTATATTAACCGCCCTAATTGCACCCTTACATTTCTTGTTGCATTCCTTATAAAGTTTGAATGCTGATGATGATCCCTCAACCTTGTATTTTTTTAAGGCCTTCTCTTTTGCTTTTATATGCATTTTTACATTGGAGTTAAGCCATCCAGGACTTTTGTTCGCTCTTTTAAAGTATTACCCAGTGGAATACATTGGCTAATGCCCTTATTTAATATGCTCTTAAAGCAAACCCATCGCTCCTCGGAGTTCTTTGTTCCAAAGATTTTATCCCAATTTATGCCTTCTAGCAAGGTTCGTAGTTTAGGGAGGTTGGCTCTTTTAAAATTCAGTGTCTTTGTATTCCCCTTATGTTTCCTATTTGTGTGATTTATACTGAAGCCAATTGACCTGTGATCTCTGTTTCCTAAATTACCCCGTATTTCCACATCCGTGTTCAGGTCTGTATTGTTGGTAATCAGTAGATCCAGTAACACTTTATTTCTAGTTGGTGCGTCTACCATCTGAACCATGAAATTGTCCTGCAAGACATTTAGGAACTGGCGAGCCTTAGACAAATGCGTGGTTCCCTCCGCCCAGTCTATGTCTGGATACGGTAATTAAAATCCCCCATTATGATAACACTTCCAATACTTGCTGCTAATCCAAATTGAGATAGGAGATCCATCTCCCCCTCTTTCTTCAGCTTAGGGGGCCTATAGCATACTCCCAGTATTATTTCCCCCTTAGCTTCAACCCTTTGGAGCTCTACCCATAAGGATTCCACCTCCTTCCTAGCTCCCTTAGTGATGTCATCTCTCACATTCACTTGTACATTATTCTTGATATATAGGCATATATGGCATGGCTTACTTGCATTTTCAAATCAAAAAGTTTAAAGCAAACCTGTGCTTTGCACTTTTAGCAGCACATACTTAGCTTTCATTTTCTCTCCCACCATCACTGGGCCAATCAACAATGTCATATGGGTCATATATAGCAAACAATTTGTCCCCACTGTTAGCCAGGTTTAAAGAGAAAAATAGGATTTGGAGGAGGTTTCCACTATCCTTGATGGGCCGATGTAACCTAATCAAAATGATTTTTCTGCCACAAGCCCTGTACATCCTAGCTAACTCTCCAGTTTGGATCTACAAAAAATGGTTCTCTAGGTTTGATACTATATTTAGAGAACTGATATGGAAGGGTAAAGCGGCGCGTATCAGTCTAAAAATCCTCCAACTTCCGATTAGTGAAGGGGGAGCGGCAATCCCACACTTGTTTAGATACTTTTTAGCATCTCAACTACAATACATGAGGAATGTTGGGGCGGGGGGAAATCTTCTCCAGACACTCCTAAAAAGACAAACCGTTGAAATAGTCGAGGCAGGTACGGTGATACGGGGAATCCCCACCCTGGATCTAATGAACAAGGTATGGATAGCGGCCAAGGAAATATTGGGGTACAGAGGCTATACGGAACACTCACCACTATGGGAAAATAATAATCTAAGCGAGGTACAAAAAATAGGACCGATTAGGGAGTGGGAAGGAAAAGATATAAAATATCTACACCAGCTTTATACCAATGGGCAATTAAAAACGTTTCAAGAGCTTAGAGAGGAGTTTGTAATACCAAGGAAATCTTTCTTCCGATATCTCCAACTTAGGCATGCACTCGCAGCACAGTTTGAGGACTCACCACTAGAATGGTGTAATATTTCGACATTAGTGAGATTAACTGAAACAGAGTCAACCAAAGGGCTCACGTCAGGGACATACTCGATTCTACACAAAGACGCCAGGGGCTGCCAGTACACCTCTGTCTTTAGAGATAAATGGGTAAGGGATGGGGGCAACATTACAAGTACCGAATGGGATAGGATTCTTGAGCTAGCACCATGGGTTTCTCTCTCTCCACCTCAAAGGATGTCGCACCTGTTTCTTTTATATAGAGCCTACTTTACCCCTAAAAAACTATTTAGCTTTGGATGTAGAATAGACTCCTCCTGCCCTAGATGTGGAAGGACAGAAGGAGATATGATACACATGTTTTGGAGATGCCCCAAGCTGCATCGCTACTGGATGGAGGTAGTGGAAATAATCTCTCAAGTTTTTGAAGTCTCTATTGAGACAGAACCCAAGATCTGCATACTGGGTTGGGTAGATGGAAAGGGAAGGCCCAAAGATACCAATGTGGCAATTTTGAGATGCCTATTCCAGGCGCGCAAACTTATAGCCTAGAGATGGCAGTCGCCCACCCCTCCATCTAGTAGGGAATGGGAGCAAGGCGTGAATACTATGATATTAAAGGAAAAAATACTTTATATAAGACAGGGATGCACTAAGAAATTTGAAAAGATGTGGAAAATTTGGTGTGAAAAGAAGAATATAGACACATTATAAACTTTTGAATAAGGATGGATGAACTAAAGAGACACGTGGGAAGGTAGATGTGTGAATGATTAAGGTACGATAGTGAATGAATGTGGGAAATACACTAACCAGACGGGAATATAGGGGAAGAGAGAGGGAGTATACTTTTAGAGGCACTAATCGTGTCCTCCCTTTCTACACTAAACCGTGTTTGTTTTTCCTTTGTATTCTCCTCCTCTTTTGTACCATTAGAGAATGATTGGCTTTGCCACTTTCCCTTTTAAATGAAAATGTCTAGATGTAAGAATGTGATGTTTATGTTGTAAAACTGAAAAATGATTAATAAAAATATAAAGTTAAAAAAAACCCTATATAACCTACAACTTTTTTTTAAGTATACACAGGGCTTTCCTTTCTGAATGGAGTGACCAGGGACTGAAAGGAAGGTATAAAGATCTGGGGAGGTCATCAATAAAGTCAGTATGTTGCTTTGGCTTGCATGGCGGAAAACATACATTCATTTTGAAATGATCCTACAATTAAAAAAGTCAGAAACAGCTATATATATTAAACAAGAGATTGAATATATTGTATATTCTGCCCTTGTTGCAAGAATTCTTTCCTGCTCAAAAGTAAGGTCAAGTCCAATAATAAAGACTTGTTTCTCAATGAAATCCCAGCCACTCCAAACATGCAAGAGGTTAATAGCAAAGCATATATACTCTAAAGCAGAGGTCTCCAAACTTTTAATTACAAGCACATGTCATATACTGTACAAATATTTGCAGACCAAAAACAATTTAGTTTTTCTAAATGAATGAATACAATTTAAATGGATTAATGTTTTACTTGGGGCTTATTTGTAATCGGCCCAGTATATGATTCAGAACAACATAGGATGAGTTTTCATTAAAACAAAGCAAAGAAATTCCAAACTTGATATGGGTATAAAATTTAGCAAAAATGTATTCAATCTTCACTTTTCTCTTTAAAGCAGGGTCCCCATCAGAGTCCCCATCAGAGTCCCCCTTACATCAGCGGCAAAGTTAGAGTTCCCCTTTACATGAGAGTCCACACTAAAGTCTAATTACATCACTGTCCCCATCAGAGTCCCCCTCACTTCAGAGTCACCCCTAACATCAGGGTCCACCCACTATACCATCCACCTGATCCACTACAGCACTGACCAATTATCTGGTCAGGAGTACTCACATCGCAAAGCCTTGTATTTTTCTTGTAGTTCCAGGTTAGGGATCTAGAAGTCCAGCCAAGCACCTGAGGCCCACGAGACATGAGTCCCAGGGCACCTGATAATGGTCCATATAGGGGTCTTCTCTTCACTACTAGGGGGGTGATCTCTTCCCTAAACCATAACCACACCAAACCAGGTTTACACTATAGTGTATTCAAAATTCAGTTAACCCACACCAGTGCAGCATATTGTGAGATGTTACCCCGTTCAGCCACCTTCAGTGTACTGACCCACTTCACATGCTATCATTCAGGTATTCATCCTGTCTGAATAATACACCTCCAGCCAGAATCAATAAAGTTAAATTTCTTTACTGAAAATGTTTACTGAACATGTTCTTAATACACCTTCCACATTGCAATCAAGCATTAAACATCCCTAGGAATATTAGACACAATTCAATACCCAGGCTTAGTAGTGTTACAAAAAGGTTCAGTTCCCAAGGCCAGTGGTGCAATGTAGTTCATTCTGCCCACTTCTACGAAAAAAGCCCAGTCTAATGATGCCCACATGGGGGAAACCAATGATGCCGTTCCTTCATGGTAGTACCCCATGTGGCTTGCTCAGCCCCCACAAAGAACAACTCCTTAAGCTCCACCCACCCTATAGAAGGGGAATCTACCATAGAGGGCAGAGCTGAGGCTTAACATCCTGGGATGGACAAGTACGAACATTATCAAAGGGGAATATGTTAACCCTCCTCCTGCATACATGCATACATTCACTAATCAATCTGTGACTGCTTCCCCTCTCTGCCAATCCCTTTACTGGCTTCCCCTACCCCACTGTATAAAATTCAAAATACTAACCACAACATACAAGGCCATCCACAATATCGCCCCCAGCTACATCACCAACCTCATCTGCAGATATCGCCCAAATCGTCCCCTCTGCTACTCCCAGGACCTCCTGCTCTCTAGCTCCCTTGTTACCTCCTCTCATACTCGTCTTCAGGACTTCTCCAGAGCCTCTCACATCCTCTGGTATATCCGATCAGCCCCTAACCTGCCCACCTTTAGGAAATCCCTGAATACTCACTTATTCAGGAAAGCCTATCCCACACCCACCTAACAACCCCATCAAATCATTCCCTGCATCTTTTACCTTTTGTAGTACCACCCCCTCCCTTTAGAATGTAAGCTCTACGAGCAGGGCCCTCCTGTCCCTTCTGTATTGAACTGTACTGTAATTGTGCTGTCCCCCCTCTACATTGTAAAGTTCTGCGTAAACTGTTGGCGCTATATAAATAGTTAATAATAATAATGCCTGGGGGATGTGAGCCATGTGCAGATGCTTTACCCTAAATTCAAATCTGGACATATATAAGCCCATCACAAAATCCTCTAAAATCAATTCTAATCTGACCACTATGATATGGATAGAGCCTTCTCTTTTGTTACATGACCAATAAATATTTCCACCCTAACTATTTTGAACTTCTATATACAAATGAGACTTCAATTCTCTGTGCTTCCTCCTGTAATAGTAACAAAAATACTAACCCTACCCCCTCCCTTCCCCAGTATACAGAAGCAAAAATTCACAAATAGACACAAAACACATCATTACTCTTCCACCTGGTACAGACCAACTTTATAATGAAACCCTTAAGTGAAATTATCACTCAGGATACATCATACTCATCCCCAGGATCTCTTAGGGCATTCTAAGCTAAACTATATTTTTAACCGTATTCCGAAACCATAGTTTTCCATTATGAATCTCACTCTAATGAAGGAATTCCTTTCCACACAGGATCCTCTGTCATACGGATCCTCACTGCATCTAAGCACCACAAACCAAAAACACTATTTAATTAATTGTAATATTCAAAGCAAACTCCCCAATCCATCCATGTTGCCATGCTTTATTTTGTTGAGAAATCACTTTGAAAAACAACCCCCTAGCATTGCTAGCCATGGCCATCTTGAGTAAGGGCAAATGATTAATGTAGCATATACTTCATAGAGTTCATCTGCTCTTAGCTCAAGCATGCATGCAGGAGAGTGTACTTAGGTGAAAAAAAAACCTCTTGCTCTCCTCCCCTCCTGAAGACTCCTGGGATTTATGAAATAATTTGCATAGGCAAGAAACCAGGATGTAACTGAAGAAATGTAAAAATAAAGTTTAAACAAGTGAATATGATATAGGTTCCTGTCAATTTACGAATGCTAGCAGCATGAGGATTAAAAATAATCAATGTTGTTTCGGAGACCATTTGATTCCACTTTAATATTGCAACAATCCATTTTATGTTATGCTGTGGGAATGGAATCAATCCCACTCTCTCTCTGGGAGGAACAAAAATTTCAGGGTCCTGCAACTCTTTCAAGTCTCCTCTAGAAACTCACACACTACATGAATTTTAAATTAATCTCAAGATGGTACTAGTGTCAGGGTCCAGATCTGTACCTGCAACCTCTGCAATGTCTGGCTGTAGCTCTTCTCACTGTGCCACCTGAGATGTTGGACAGATTCCTGTCTGATCCCTTTATCTTGTCTCATATGTTGTTTCTGGTGAACCTTGAACTCTTTGCTCCTCCAATGAACTCTGATTAAGACATGTCTCTGTAATTCCTGTTTATCAGATTATTATGCTCTTCTCCAGCCAGTATCTTGCCCCTTTCACTCCTGCTGCCACTTGTATCTTTACTACCACTCATTACTAACCTTTGACTTGTTCCTCAACTATGCTTTTAATTGATCCCAGCCTGCAACCGTTTGCAGTTGATTTTTGGCTTGTTCCTCAATTAAGCCTCTGCTTGATCCCCAACATGCAACCACTTGTTACCGACCTTTGGCCTGTTTATTGACTATGATTCTGCTATATCCCTACCTGCTACATCTGCTACTGGACCCCAGCTTGCTTACCTCCTGGTGGGGTGATCCTGAGCACTGTGGCCTGGCACTAGCACACATCAAAATTCATCCCCACCATCAGGAGCTCTGGTAAAGACCAATTTTTGCCTAGACCCTGAGCCTCAGGTAAGCCCATATCATTCACCAGGGTAACCTGCTCATATACTTATCCTGCTGGTCAGTGGGAGCCTCTCTACTGTTATAGCTACTGGTTTCTAAGCCTGACCCCTGACTAACAACCAGGTTCTCACAAGATTGTTAGCAAACCCATCAGCCTCCCATCACTCCTATGATGGTGCTGCTCAATAATCTGAGAATACGTGACAGCCATTGCAAAATACATGAAAGAATTGAACTCTTCAGAAAAAAAAAAAAAACTTTCTTCCTAGACCTATGGAAATTCCATTATACAGACCTCCCAGAAAGCCACTACATGCAGTCTATTACACCTTACCTAAGAAATGCAGCTAAATCTCTTTTTTGCTGTATTGCCCCACCCATTAAATGTTGATTTGAAAAAATAGATGATGGGTAGATATGTGTCTTACAAGACACTCACAATCAATTTTGCAAGGCATTAGCTTTAAAAACTCTAATCACACCTGGATATTATGCCAAAGGATTATCAATAAGTGCTGATACTCAACTGTTACCCACACATTATGTATATGATATTCGACTAACATTTTACCTGTATAGACTAACTGATCATGATGCACCACTGGAGCCTGATGCTCTTACATTTATATCATATAACCACAAGTTTATACCCCCCCCCCCCCCCCAGCAGATCCTGTGCTTTTCTACCTAGGGAAGGCAAAGGCATCCAAGAGAAATGCAAAAAAAAAGTTACATACAAACCTACTAACACGGCAGTTTCACAGTGTCAAAAATTAATATCCACTTTAAACTTCTTTAAAATGTTCAATAAAAATGTAATATTCAAAAACATACATGCTCTCAGATCAATGTATAATTTAATGCAGGACTCAAAATTTCAAGTCCTGAGCTACTAGCCAGGCCTCAAGGGTTACTCGCCACCAGTTGCCCCGCCCAACCCCTACCCTGCCCCGCCCCTAATCCCGCCCCTAAACACGCCCTCATAAATGATCTCATGAAATGATTTATGCAGAATTAAGTTGTAAAAATAAATATTAACAACAACTTTGTCCACCAATGCAGCCAGCCTGTGTCCCCCCCCCCCCAGTGCAGACTGTGTCCCCCCAAGTGCAGCCTGTGTCCCCAGTGTGTCCCCAGTGTGTCCCCAGTGTCCCCCCCAGTGCAGCATGTGACCCCCCCAGTGCAGCATGTGACTCCCCCTAGTGCAGCTTGTGACTCCCCCAGTGCAGCATGTGACCCCCCCAGTGCCACATGTGTCCCCCTGTGCCGCATGTGTCCCCCAGTACAGCATGTGTCCCCCAGTGCCGCATGTGTCCCCCAGTCCAGCATGTGCACCCCAGTCCAGCATGTGCACCCCAGTCCAGCATGTGTCCCCCTGTGCCGCATGTGTCCCCCTGTGCCGCATGTGTCCCCCTGTGCAGCATGTGTCCCCCAGTGCAGCATGTGTCCCCCTGTGCCGCATGTGTCCCCCTGTGCCGCATGTGTCCCCCTGTGCCGCGTGTGTCCCCCAGTGCCGCATGTGTCCCCCTGTGCCGCATGTGTCCCCCCCCCCTGTGCTGCATGTGTCCCCCTGTGCCGCATGTGTCCCCCTGTTCCATAAGTGTCCCCGTGTGCCGCATGTGTCCCCCTGCCCCATGTGTCCCCCTGTGCCGCATGTGTCCCCCTGTGCTGCATGTGTCCCCCAGTGCCGCATGTGTCCCCCTGTGCACCATGTGTCCCCCAGTGCCGCATGTGTCCCCCTGTGCCGCATGTGTCCCCCGTGTCCCCCAGTCCAGCATGTGCCCCCCAGTGCAGCATGTGTCCCCCCCAGTGCAGCATGTGTCCCCCCCAGTGCAGCCTGTGTCCCCCCCAGTGCAGCATGTGTCCCCCCCAGTGCAGCATGTGTCCCCCCCAGTGCAGCATGTGTCCCCCCCAGTGCAGCCTGTGTCCCCCCCAGTGCAGCCTGTGTCCCCCCCAGTGCAGCATGTGTCCCCCCCAGTGCAGCCTGTGTCCCCTGTGTCCCCCACTGCAGCTTGTGTCCGCAATGCAGCCTACCTGTGCAGAGGAGGAGAGCCACAGCCGCCTGTTTAATTAGAGTGCCAGGGGAACATAACAGCTTTTGTTTGAATAGCTGTGTGTTCCCCACCGCGCGCCGTCATATACAGCCCCTCCCCCTTGTCCGAGTCCCTTTGATAGACAGATCACCTGTCCAATCCTGGGTCAGGTGATCTGTCTGTCTATCAAAGTTCCCCGGACAAGGGGGAGGGGCTGTATATGACGGCGCGCGGCGGGGGAACACACAGCTATTCAAACGAAAGCTGTTATGTTCCCCTGCCTCTCTAATCAAACAGGCGGCGGCGGCTCTCCTCCCCTCCGATCCTACACTCGCGAGACCTCAAAATCCACTCGCAAAATGCGAGCAGGCGAGTGGATTTTTTGAGGTCTGATTTAATGTATATGTAAACATAATCACTAATATCTCTTATGACATAATATCTGTTCATCCTGCCATGGAGGCCCTTTTTCAGGGACTTTCTGTTACAAGGTAACAGATTTTTGTTCCGATTTTCCAATTATGCTGTTACATTGTCACCCTGGTATACAGGGAAAGATTGATGTGGAAATAAATGGCCTGACAACAGGGTCCCTTTAAAAACTTTATGCCCAGGGTAAACGCGACCAAATAAATAAATGAATGTTAACAGACAAATCAGTATTGCAACATTTTCAGGGGTTATGATTGAGAACAGTAGATTTATTTTCTGGCATCTGTCCGGTTCTTTCTTGAATAACCTTACTGACTTTTCGAATTCTGGTCACAGTATAAAGTAATTTCAAAGAAAGATGTCAAGACATTTGACAGGTATTATATTGGCTTCCCTTCCTATCCAATGCTTTGTCATTTTAGAGATTATTGTCACTGACCCTAGTGATCTTATGAGTCTTGCTATTGATCAATTGACTGTTGATTATAGAAGCGTATCAGGTTAAACTTTTAAAAATTATACATGCTCCAAATCTATATCAAATTGAGCATTTCTCAATAATATATGCCTGATTATTACATATGGGTATTGAGCCATGACAGTGTGTCCATTATTATTATTATTTTTTCAACGGCCAAAGCATTTAATGAGTTCACTCAATTAACTACTACTCCCATCAGTCTCCTTTCTTGAGAGTTTTAAGTATATACAGATTTAGTTATAGGTTCTGTACACCTATCTGGTACTAGATAAGAATCTTCTGCCTAGATTCAACCTGATGCTGAAAATGGATTTGTGCTGCATAGGCCAAATTTTCACCATACTACCTTCATGTCATAGCAGAAACTGAGATTACCAGGGAAAGTTTCACAATTATTAGTTGTCCAGTTTGGTGATATTGTGATAGATGTGATTTTCCTGTTTTTATGTTTCAATGTTTTTTATTAGTTTAACCACTTAAGTGCCAGCTTGTAATACACCTTCATTAACAGACCATGGGGGTTATTTACTAAAGGAGAATCCACTTTGCACTGCAGGTGCACTTGAAAGTGCACTTGGAAGTAAAGTCACTGTAGATCCAAGGGGGACATGCAAGGAAAATAAAAAAAACAGCATTTTAGCTTGCACATGATAGTTAGACTGACAATTAGTCAGTCATGCAACACAGTGTACCCAAATACATTTTTGGTCATTTTTTTGAGACTGTTAGCCCCCATACACATGGTCGGAAATTCCAACCACAAAATCCGTCTGATTTTTTCCGACAAGATTTGTCCGACACTGGTGTTGCATACACACGGTCGGACAAAGTTGTTGGAAAATCCGATCATTCTGAACAGGGTGACGTTCGTTGCGTACGACGGAACTACGTAGAGGCTATTAGCCAATAGCTTTGGTCTTGTAATTTGATCTGAGCATGCGTGGCACTTTTGTTCATCGGAATTCTCTACACACGATCGGAAAAAGTCAGATCGGATTTTGTTGTCGGAAAATTTGAGAGCAGGATCTTCTGACGGAAAAATTCCGATGGAGCCTACACACGGGCGTATTTTCCGACAACATGGTCCGATCGGACATTTTCCGTCAGAATTTCCGACCGTGTGTACGGGGGCTTAGATCTTTTTGTGTTTTTTTTTTAATAACCACTGCATTTTATTTTATCTTTTACTATACAGTATAAAGAATAAAAGACCAAACATAAAAAAAGCTGTTTGCTGTAATTTTTGTTAAAAGAAAAATTACCCCTTTTTAGAAAGTAGGCAAGCCAAAATGCTTTAATGATGAAGATCCTTAATGTTATCAAATTGATTAAAAATTAAGCTTGGGCCTATTTACAGGAGGTCTCACAACCTGGCTGATTTTTCTAGGGACTTGTTACAAGGCTCTGGGTGACAGAATGAGGGTCTGACTTGGATTTGGGGGGTCCCCCACGCCGTTTTTTTTTCGTGGGGATTCCCTTTAAATCCCTGCCAGCTTGCGGAGCTAGCGCGGCGGCATTTACTGCCTACGCTAGCTACGTAACCTGAAGTTACGTTCGAAATGAACGGACTGCTCCGTGTGTGGGCAAGTCTGTTCATTTTCAAAAGTCCCGCGGACTTTTGGCCGGCGGATTATCCGCTGGAGAAGTCCGTGCGTGTATGGGCAAGTCCACACGCTCGGAAAGTCCAGCGGACCTAGCTGGAAAGTCCCGCGGGATTGTCCGCTGGACTAGGTCCGCCGGCAAAAGTCCGCACGTGTGTACGCGGCATTACTTTATATCCCACAGGGTTGCATTACTATGTTAGGACATTTATTTATAGGCTGGGAACTTTGGAGTTGTCTACCACTGCACCTTCTCACTCAGTTACGTTTATATCTGCTCAACTTGGAACTCGTTATGTTATGTATTCTCAGATTTGTTGAGCTGCCTTTGTAGTTCTGATGATGTTTATGTTACCAGCATATATACATCATTGTATCTTGCATTACCCATGCCTTGGTTTGTATAATGTAACTTTTAGTTCAATGAAGGAATTACAAAAAAAGAAAAAGAAGAAGCTTGGTATTGGTCCATTGGTGTAAATTCTACTTGCACAGGTTATACACAGTCTTCTCAGAAATAAATTGTACTAGCAATAGCAAGTTGAGGAATCATGTTGGTTCTAGTAATGATAGTTAATTTTTAGGATTTCTGGAGACAGTGGTAGCAGAAGAGCTGGCTTGGTTAAAGCTTAAAAGAGAAGTCCAGTCAAAGCTTGTTTGGCTGGGCTTCTCCTATGGATCACAGGAGTGCAATTCGTTTTTCACTCCTGTGACCCGTTTTCAGCAGAGAGCAGACTGAAGTCCACTCTCTGCTGATGTCACTGATATCAGCCCAGGCACTGTGTCATCTCAACAATGGAAGTCTGGATCCCTCAGATCCCTGGACTGACACCCGTCTCTGGCTCTCAGCGAGCCGCTGAGAGGCTGAGACGGTAGCTCCCCACTCCTCCACAGCTCAGCGCTCCAATGAGCGCGGAGGAAGATAAGCAGAGAGCTGTGACTCACTGGCTACAGCTCTCTGTTCACAGAGTGTTGAAAACCAAGCGATCGTCGATGTTGGATTGCTCGGTTTTCAGTGCAGAGGCACCGGGGGACAGATGCAGCATCGGACCGATGCTGCATCCACCTAGGTAAGTATAAATCTAAGAAAAATAAGAAACCCTTACTTCTCTTTTAATGAAATAATAGGCCCTGTTGGTATTCACAATGTATATACAAGGTACATACAATGTAATAATTACTATGTAAAGTTCTAAGAGAACTTTGAGGTATAGTTGTTGGTCCATTAACTATCTTTTTAATCAATCTCTATCTATCAGGAGAAGTTCCCCTTGATTGGTGAACAGCTAATATTGTACCTATCCACAAGAAAGACAGCAAGCTAGAAGCTGGCAATTACAGGCCATTGAGTTTAACATGGTTTTAGTCAAGTTAGGCCGGTTTTACACTGGGGCGGTGCGGGCGTAAAGCAGCGCTATATTTTTAGCTTCTTTGCCGTAGTTTTAGCCGCGGTATGCGGCCGCTAGCGGGGTGGTTTTAACCCCCGCAAAGCACCGCTGCAGCGGCGCCTTGCCGGGTGGTATCCCCACGGTGTCCCATTGATTTCAATGGGTAGGAGCGGTATAGGAGCGGTGAATACACCACTCCTTCACCGGTCCAAATATGCTAGCTAGCGCACCGCTCCAGTGTGAAAGCCATCCGGCTTTCACACTGGAGTGAAAGGCCCCGTTTTTTTCAGGAGCTACACAGTCGCTATTTTTAGCGCTGTAGCTACAGAAAAACGCCCCAGTGTGAAAGCACCCTTAATGAAATCACTCCTGAAAATAAGGATTACTTAAAAACAAACAACTTGCTGGACTCAATCCAGCATGGTTTTACTGAAAGCAGATCATGTCAGACTAATCTAATTGAATGTTTTGGGCCAGGGTGGTGCTGTGGACATAACATTTCTTGATTTCAGCAAGGCATTTGATACAGTTCCACATAATGATCTAATACAAAAGTTGTACAAGCTAGGACTTAACCCTTAGGTGGTTCAGTGGATATACAGATGGCTAAAGTATAGATACCAGAGTGTGGTTGCAAATGGGGTTCATTTGGGAACAGAGACCAGTCACTAGGGGTGTACCACAAGGCTCTTTACTAGGTCATGTTCTTTTTCATCTACATGTATGTGATATAACTAAAGGGTTGTTGGGTAAGGCATGTTTTTTTTTTATTGACGACACAAAGGTGTGCAATAGGGTTAATATCCCTGAAGGTGTCTGTAGCATGGAACATAATTTGGCATTGCTGGAAGATTGGTCAAAGCAGTGGAAATGCAGTTCAGTTTCTAAATGTAAAATTGCCATTCTGAAGCTTCCCTCCAACCACTTTGCATATTATTTTATATATACTGTGATTCTGTACTTGCCAAATATGCTGCCCAAATCTCCCTCCACTAAGTCTGGGCTGCAACCATTTTAACTGTGGGCAGCTGAAGCTCCTGCCTGTTCACTTCCTGGATTTATATAGACACACAGAGGCACACCTTCAGCTCTGCAGCCCTGCAGCTCTCATTGGCCCTCTTGTGACTCATCACCCCTCCCTTTCTGGCAATCTTTCACAAGAGTGAGAGAGAGCTGTGCATAATGTCATAAGCCTAGGCTTTTTACCAGACAAGAAGCAGGAAGTGGGCTGTATAAGGTATTTACTGGCAGAAAAGAAGTTTTAATAGATGGAAAATTACTGAAGGTCCACTTTAAATAAGATAGACAAATATTTCTAGTGAGTGAGGTTGCAAATAATGGGTGAAGGAAGTGAAGTCACCATTAACAAAAGATTTACCAGGAGTTTCTTGGAATTAGATTCAACTATAGCTGCTTTTGGATTTTATTGAAATTTCAGAGGAGGTTTTCAACATTTTTGAGTGTTTTATTCACTCAAATAGTGTAGATGGGACTCTTGGTATTATTTAATCTATGAATATTTGTAGTGTAGAACTTTATTTTGCTATTTTATATTATATTTTTGGCAACATTGTTTCATATGAGGTTTGAGTGCATGAATTTGTGGGAAATGTATAGATCTCACTTTTTTTTAGACATATTAATCACTTTAAAGTCAATCATCTTCCACATTTTAATGTTTGCTGAAACAGACACATTTTTTTGGTTTCCCTGAGAAGCTTTACATAATAAAGTATGTAATGTCTGCATGGTTTTTAAAGTCAGTATATCTGTACACATTACATAAAGCAAACTTTATTGATGTAAAAATCATGCATGGAACATGGAAGCTGAAATTTCTCAATAATGAGTTTTATGTGGAAAGTTCTGCACTTACTATAAACTCAACACGAAATATTGTGCTATGTGATTTTAGTCTTGGCATGTATGTTATCATATTTATAACTTCCAATGCACTTAAGCCTAGGTTCATTGCTTTGTGCTTGCATTATCCTGCATTTTGTAGCACATTTTTCATGCATATTTTTCATACGCTGACATTGAAGTCTATGGGGCAAAAAACAGGCATTAAAGGAGAAGGATCACGGGAGTGCAGTTCGTTTTTCACTCTTGTGACCTGGTTTCAGCAGACAGTGGGCTGAAGCCTGCTGTTGGCCGACTTCACAGAGCCAGTCCAGGCTTGGCAAAGATCGCGATCTGTCGGGATCTGACTACATGCCTGAAATGGCACCCTGCTAAGCCTCTCAGCGAGCCGCTGAGAGCCTGAGCTCGCTGCTCCCGCCCCCTCCACAGCCCAGCACTCCAGTGAGCAAGGGGCGAGAGCAAAGAGCTGGTGACTGACGGTTACTAGCTCTCTGTTCATGGAGCTGAGAGAACCAAGTGCTCAGCAGTGGCATCAACCATTTACCTACACAAATGTGAATGGCAATTGTAAAAATGTAATTCCCAATGTTCTGGCATGTAAGTTGACTCTGTTTTGTTATGTTTTTCTGAGGTAAGGTAGAGTGGTAATTAATTTGATTTAATTGATTTCCCCCATGCGGGTCTCACCTTAATGCACAAATGTGTCAGAATAATACATTTTAAATTTTTGGAAATAAGGTTGATTGTGCTGCACACTTACAATATTGACTTAGGGTTGGGGTGTGGGAATACATGTCAGTGTTTTAGCTGAATCTAAAACATTTTTTATTTATACGTTTTTTTTTTTTGGATTAGTGAGAAGCTGGTAGCATTGTGTTTTTCTAATTTTTTTTTATGTTTTCCTGAACCGCCATTTTTCAGGTGTTTTACTTTTTATTTACAGTTATCCCATTGTTGTCTTTTTCAACATATTTGAACAGACAAACATTAGATCTTTAATTTCAGTGCCTACAGATAAGGTGATATATGTGAAGAAATGGCATTAATTATCATGGTGTAATTCTCCTAATCAAAATAAAATGCAGATTTACTATCACCTCAGATCCAAATGTTAATACTGTTTGTGCCAATCGTTAGAACTTCCTTCAGGGGTATGCAAGTCGATCTTGTCTTATTTAAGCCTCAGATATCTAGGGTCTGGATGTCCTTGATGTGTGTGGTGTAATCATGCCAAGATAAAAAAAGAGCTCTCTACAGCCCACATAAATAAACTTGTGGGTGCCTAGGAGCCTGGCAAGGGATTTAAAATGATTGTAAAATTATATAAGATGAATTATTCCACTGTAAGGGACATATCTAAGTTGTGTAGATATTAAACAACTGATAATTGAGACCAAGAGTTGACCATTTGGTGCTAAATGAAGTCTCCAAGAAATCCAAAATGACATTGATGGATCTGAAGGATCTCTTGCAACAGTTGGTATCACAGTACATGCATATACAATCAGAAAGAGTTTGCACCAATTTAACTGCATGAGAGATGTGCCAATATAAGGCATTTGCTGTCCAAAAAAACATTAGATCAAGCCTTATGGAGCATTGTGCACTAGATGGTGAATCAAATACAGGATTGCTTGTCCACAGTAGCATTATTTTTAGGAGAAGTGCCTTGTACCAATAATCTTCTGTATGCTGTGTGTAAGTGTCAGTTGATATCTGTATGTATAAGCTGTATACAATACCCAATATCATGTTATGTGAGGTAGGTGTGATTTCCAGTAGTAGTTTAACTGTATGTATGGCCCCTGCACAGTACCACATCTCTTGTTCTTTAGGTAGAGTTGTTTGGCCATAGTACATTAAACATGTTTGATAGAAACCACAGACAGCATTTCAGGAGATGAACCTCGTGCCAATTATGAAGCTTAGCAGTGGAAAAGGTTAGGATCTGGGTGTTGCTTTACTGTTTCAGGGCCTGGACATCATATCAAAGTGTGTTTGATAAGAATTTGCAGACATCTGTTTGAAAGTTTAGGTTGAACCGGAAATAGATATTTCAACATGAACTAAGGAATGGCTCCATGTTCCTAAATCTTCTGTTCCCTCAGTTCACCATTTCACCTTTCACGTATTTTATGAACCTTGTAGATTTTCAGGAAACCTTTATACCCCAATCCATACCACCCACATGGTAAGATAGCAGGCAGGAAAGTTACCTGTTGAGTACTGTGCTGTCAGCAATGTAATGAACATAGAGACAAGAAGAAGATGAGTGATCACATGGCTTGATTTTTGACAGTTATAAAAACAGAATTACAGTAATGAGTATATCACTGAATATCATATAATAATTGAAAATATATTTGTCGAAAGCACTCTGAATAGGCTGTCAGATTATCTCAAATCAAACCATTTTGTTTTAATTCCACGTGTAGTAACAATGTAGAATTCAACTGCACTGTATATGGTATACTGTGCATAATATATGTATGCGCACAATTATATTTATAATGAGAGCATTTGTCAGGATGACACAGTGGTGATGGGTAGCAGAGCAGTTGGTGTTGGCAGATGGGGGGGGGGGGTCTATTTATTTTATAGATAGTTGGATAGATACTTAGATAGTTAAAGCTGTTGGTTTTTCCACCTCTGATACATTTCTAATAAAATAATCTCTCAATGCTTGTGGTAGACAATCTTGCGTTTTTTGATGAGGCCAACTCCTGCATGAATGGCTATTTTAGAATCGTTGATCAACACTGGTCATGAGAACACCTTAAATGCCGACTGGCCCAACCCCCATTACTGGTGTAATGAACTGATTCTGTAGTCCATTGGTTAATTTGTTAGTATGTTTGCAAGACCATGAAGCAGTCTGCATAAGTTGTCACTGTTCTTTTCAATCAATGACCTTGATCTCAGCTTTAGTTTGGTATTGCAGATGGCAAAAACTGTCATATTTTGGCTACCATTACTGCTTGTGCCTGCAGTGCTGCTTTGCTAATAGAAGCAGTGGAGCAACAATGTACTTTGGGGGAGGGGGGGCATAGCTAATAGATGGTGAAGGTACCTCAGACCTCGTCCCAAAGATGCTTTTTCTGCTTTTACCTTGATGTGGAAATATTGAGCTTCATATTTATGTCAAGGGAACAATTGTGAGGACTTTCTAATGAAATTACCATGCCCGTCATATGTATATATATGTGTGTGTGTATGTTTTTACAGGAAGATGATGTACATAACATATTTTATGATACTATGATGAGATATGGGCCCTGCTCACAAGACTTCTTTTTTCCTGTTTCTAAAAACTGTTTATAGAGATAGCCATATCAGACTTTGTGCCCCCACCTTATCATGGGTCTTTGACATGCTAATTTCAGAACTGGTTATATTAGGATCAAAGAGGGTTGCTTACCCAACAACCATAAACATGGTGGACAGAGAGGCACTGAAGAGAGTCTAATGCTTATGTGAGGAGCATGATGTCAAACTAGGCTTCAGGTACAGCCAATCAGAATTTAATGCAACTCTGAACCAATAAAAACAGTCAATTTGTGTGATTGGTGGGGATGGGTAGAGAGGGAACATACAAATCAAATCTCCCATTGATGCGCTCTCTTAGCTCTGTGTGGCTCCCGGGAACCATGGTAACGTAAGATCTGTGTAACCTATTTTAGTTACTGTATTATTTTATTTCTCTTTTCTTTTCTGTAACTTTTCCTGTCCTATGATTTGTCTTAATACATTGATAGCATTTGTATGTCCATTGTAACAGCATATCCTTTTTGTATTAATTATCTTTGTCCATTGGCAACACTGTATTTGTATCATCTACATTATATTTGGTAATATAGGATAAATACAAGTTTCTTTTCTGTACAATAGTAAGTTTAAATAAATTGGATTGTTATCCTTTTTGCAAGTTATCAATCGTTACCGATTTTATTGGTTATAGCTGCAACCGCATTTTGTTGATTCTTATATAGACAAGGTTGTACTCACTTATTTGATGTATCATTAAGCGTATAAGTGAGGTAGGTATAAATCACCATTACACCCTCTCAATAGATATATTGATGTACAGAGATAAGGATGATGATGAGCCTCCCAGATGTTCTCATTTTCTTCCTGCACATTCTCCCCCTTTGCCAGTGACAGCAATCTTGTGACAAATCAGACCTGGAGACTTTTCTGTTTTCTCACCTTTTTAAATATGGCCAGTGAGGGGTGGCATTTGTGATTCTCTACATCTCCCTACCAGCCAAATCAGATGGCCTCTCTGAAAGAACTTGGCATACTCTTCATTGATAAGCTGTGGTTACCTGGCATACCAAATCCTCTTGATTTTTGTCCATGGTTTGGGCTGTATTTCCAGCTGAGCAGAGGGATTTTCAGGTCTTCTCCTGCATGTTTTTAAAAAAAGTTAGGGGGGAGACCAGTTCTTACAGGCTAAAAATGCCCGAAATATGCTTGAAAAAACACTAGACTGTGGTTGATTTGAGTGTTTTACAGGCATTCCTATTAAAGTCAAGGGGGTCATAAATGCACAACTCTGCCTCAAGAGTAGCTAATGTAGCTATTGGAGTGTCAGACATCAAGCTACTGGTGCCTGAGAGCTCATATGTGAACGGTCACCAATTAGTTACTGAGATTTTGTTTGTTGAGAGTTTTGGAGCTTTGAGCTTCAAACTACAAAACATTCAGGTGTGAATAGGGACTTACTACTGTGGTATTTAGGTAGTCAACTGATTTTCATTTCTCATACAGGTGTCTAGGCCTATACAGGGATACATGCAATTAAGTGGGAAGGTTGTAGGTCAACCTGCAGTAGGATATGTTTTAGTACTTTTTGCAAGCCTGCTAACACATTGGTTCACTATAGGATCGTATAGGATCTATGAAAGTGATAGTAGTCAGTCCTGGCAATATCTCAAACTTCTACCAGGCCTGGATATACCACTTTTTTTTTTTAAATAATTAAAGTGGTTGTAACCCCTTACATATACCAGTGAGGTGAGTGGCCTCAGATGATACAAGAGATGAAACAAATCCTCCTATATAAGCTTTACCTGTCTAGCTACAGCTGTCTTTCCCCTACATCCATTCAAAGTGCAGAATTTACACAGGATCTCTCAGCTCTGAAAAGGAGGGGGTGGGGAGCTGAAGTTACATCAGTGAGGAGTGCTGATGGGAAGGAAGGAACACACCCCCTTCACACAGCACTCAGGAATAGCTGCTGAAGCTGTCAATCACAGACTGTGCCCTCCCTTGTCACCATTTTTTCTCTTGGTGTCAGGAAAACGCATCAGAAGTGACTTATGCTTTTGGCAGAGAAACAACGAAGCAGAGAGAAGTGACACTTAGTGCTCTGGATTGAGACAAGCACACACCATAGAAGGATATGCTTTATTCATATTTCATGTTCGATGTTTAAAGTGGTTGTAAATTAAGCTTGTGACCGGAACAGAGAGTGTGTAGGAGATTCTCCAAGCACAGGGCACCAATGATGATCATGCCATTTTTGGCAAACAATTTGCTTACTTGCATATGGGGAGGATAAAATCATTGAGAGATTTTCTGTTGACAACATGTACTCAGCTTGTCGTCTTTGTGCTTAGGTGAGAGGATTAATATCCACTTCAGCCCAGAAGATTTTGCCCCCTTCCTGAGCGGAGCACTTTTTACACTTTGCCAATATATATTCTTCTACATATTTTTGATAAAATAAAATCGCAATAAGCGTATATCGATAGGTTTGCGCAAAGTTATAGCGTCTACAAACTATGTAAAACATTTATGGCACTTTTGACACATTTTTGGGACCATTGATATTTATACAGCGATCAGTGCTATAAATATCAAAATTGTTAAAAATTACTGCGCTGTCCTGAGAATTATATGAGAACTTTTTTTCTTGACTTACAGTGAAAATTGAAATGAGTATGGAAAAAAACTGCTGCGACTTCCTGCGAGATACACACATCAATCAACAACTTGCAATATCAAGTCGCGCTATATTCTCCATAAAAGTGAATCTGTGCAATGAGTTAATCTTAATCAACCCTTACAAAGTAAAAATCAAAATCAAAATTGATCAATCTGCACACTATAAGCAGTCCATTCTATTGATAGTAAATCTCCAAATGTGAAATTAGCACACAATACACCTGGGAATAGTGATGAGAAAAAGATGTGCCTTCCACCTCCACACACACACTGCCGCTTACAGACTCCTGTTGATCTCCTATTACAGGAGATCACATTCGCTTCTGGCTTAATACCCAGCCTGGGCCTTTATGTATGCAGCCAACGTCTCAGCGTCTTCCCAGATGTTTACCCTTCACAGGTACACTTCACAGGTACATTTACAGTGGTGTGAAAAAGTGTTTGCCCCCTTCCTCATTTCCTGTTCCTTTGCATGTTTGTCACACTTCGGAACATCAAACCAATTTAAACAATAGTCAAGGACAACACAAGTAAACACAAAATGCAATTTGTAAATTAATTTTTTTTTTTATTAAAGGTGAAAAAAAATCCAAACCATCATGGCCCTGTGTGAAAAAGTGATTGCCCCCCTTGTTAAAACATACTATAACTGTGGTTGTCCACTGTGAGTTCAATTTCTCTAGCCACACCCAGGCCTGATTATTGCCACACCTGTTCACAATCAAGGCATCACTTAAATAGGAGCTGCTTGACACAGTAAGGTCCACCAGAAGATCCTTAAAAGCTACACATCATGCCGAGACCCAAAGAAATTCAGGAACAATTGAGAAAGAAAGTAATTGAGATCTATCAGTCTGGAAAGGGTTATAAAGCCATTTCCAAAGCTTTGGGAATCCAGCGAACCACAGTGAGAGCCATTATCCACAAATGGCGAAGACATGGAACAGTGGTGAACCTTCCCAGGAGTGGCCGGCCGCCCAAAATTACCCCAAGAGCGCAGCGACGACTCATCCAAGAGGTCACAAAAGACCCCACAACAACGTCCAAGGAACTGCAGGCCTCACTTGCCTCAGTTAAGGTCAGCGTTCATGCCTCCACCATCAGGAAAAGACTGGGCAAAAATGGCCTGCATGGCAGAGTTCCAAGGAGAAAACCACTGCTGAGCAAAAAGAACATCAAAGCTCGTCTCAATTTCTCCACAACACATCTTGATGATCCCCAAGACTTTTGGGACAACATTCTGTGGACCGATGAGACAAAAGTGGAACTCTTTGGAAGGTGTGTGTCCAAGTATATCTGGCGTAGAAGGAACACTGCATTTCAGAAAAAGAACATTATACCAACAGTAAAATATGGTGGTGGTAGTGTGATGGTCTGGGGCTGTTTTGCTGCTTCAGGACCTGGAAGACTTACCGTGATAAAAGGAACTATGAATTCTGCTGTCTACCAAGAGATCCTAAAGGAGAATGTCCGACCATCTGTTCGTGTACTCAAGCTGAAACGAACTTGGGTTCTGCAGCAGGACAATGATCTAAACACACCAGCAAGTCCACCACCGAATGGCTTAATCCCCATGAGAAAATAAAAGCTTCCATAGCATAAAATCTTTGGGTGACTTTATTAGGTATAAAACATATTGCACTTACATTTAGACAAGCAAATTCATGCAGTAAAAACACAGAGCCGGCTGACTCTCGATTGCAGCCCTTGGTTCTGGGACTTGCGTGAACGCAGTGACATCAGCACATCGCTCCTCCCTTTATTCATCTACATATTCTTGGCAAAAAAAAAATCGCAATAAGCGAATTTTGAGTGGTTTCCGCAAAAGTTATAGCGTCTGCAAACTATGGGAAAGATTTATGGCATTTTTTTATAAAAAAAATATTTTTTTACTAGTAATAGCGGCGGACAGATCTGACACTTTTGACACATTTTTGGGACCATTGACATTTATACAGCAATCAGTGTTATAAATATGCACTGATTACTGTGTAAATGTCACTGGCAGTGAAAGGGTTAAAACTAGGGGGCGATCAAGGGTTTAAAAGTGTGATTTCCCTGGGTGTGTTCTAACTGTGAGGGGATTGGACTGACTAGGGGAGAAGACAGATCGTTGTCCCTACTTAGCAGGAACACACGATCTGTCTCCTCTCCCCGGACAGGACAGGGATTTGTGTGTTTACAGTTACACACACAAATCCCCATGCTGGCTCTAATGCACGCAATCATGCGTGGCCAGCGGCGATCAATACTGTTGACCGCGTACATCGGGTCCCCCCGCTGTGCAGCGAGCGCGTGCACCCTCTGACTGATCTTACAGGCTCGCTCAGGAGAACTATTGTGCTGCAGTAAATATGCGTGAGCTGGTCAGGAACCGGGTAATGTAAGAAGGAACTATTGGAGGAAGAAATATGTCTGCTACCAGAACTCAACTTGTCCAGTTCCACAGGCTTAAATCATGGTGGATCATTTGTCAGCGCCGGTGCCCATCTAAACCATCAACACCACCAGACCAATCCGGCCTTTTTTCTGACTCCTTTGGGAATGAAGGGGGTTAAATTAGATGGCATATGCTAGCCCTCTGCAGAGGTAAATTAAGACTGTTCACTAGAACAGAAACGGTCACTTTAACACTTCACAAAAGAATTTTAACAAACTTTATTTTTTTTTATTTTTTTTTTATATCATTTACTGACTTTTGCTGTAATCTGTACTTGTGATGTATGTTCCCCCAATCCTTTATAAACATGTGGAAGCCAACAAATGCTGTATTTTCTATGACTGTATTAATGTCTTAAAGTAGAATCAGACATTGATTTAGTCAAACATTAGTCTTCATTTGCGGTAATTAGATTAAAACATGATTTTGCCTCAGTTCATAGAATGCTAAGACTATGTTAAACAACTGTTCAACCCTAACCAAATCTATAATACAATGTATCTCAATATTTTACCCTTCAGATGACAGAAAGGTCATCTTGTTGACTACAGCTGTGACTAGACATTAGACATTGCTTGAGTCTTATTTTAGGAAACAATAGGTTAAAATGGATCTTTTACTTATTATTGTGGTATTTCCAATTTACTGTTTTATTTCTTCTGTATTAGTTAATGTATATTGTAATTCTGTATATATATAATGCAGTTCTTGCAAAGATACCATCAAAAGCAAAGATTATAACACTTTGATCATACCCCAGTGAGGAATGTGTTTGCCTTTTGATGATATTTTCTACGCAGACCTAATGGGTCATGTCATGACAGCAAAAATAATGTTCTACACACTTATTTTGTTTAATAAAATCCAATTAACACATTAATTAAGGTTTCATGATTAAAGATTCTGGTATTTTCTCTTGAGAAAAAAATCTGAAACATACAGTACATTGGATATGGGAAGACTTCATGCTGATAATGTCTGAATTTTTCTGTAGTGGCATGCAGGGAAGAAGGAGATGCCACCATGTTACCTCAGCTATAAAAATCCTTGTGACATCTCTTTCTTTCCCTTTCTTACTGATGGAATTACCAACATATGTCCAATGGTGAAAATAACATAAATAAAACACATACTATATGCTATATTTGTGGCGCTGAAATGCCTCACATTGCTTATTGCTTATATTCAGTACAACCCTAGTTTCTACAATAAAGAAAAACTACCAGGAAAACACAAAATGTATTAAGATTAGTTGATAATGTGTTTATATTTCATTTTTCGATACGTTGGACAGAAAAACAAATGATTTTTAAAAGATGAGTGCATTGCTGCACAATGCTGTATATGTATATCTGGTACCACACTACCTATAAGCTATATAAGATATAACTCTGCATAACTGTTCATTTGGCCCCTGAGATGCCAAAGTACACTAATGCATCAAAAGGAATGTACATTTACAAACAACCAAGAGAAGCTAAGCTGGAACTCACTTGGTTTTTGCACATCTAGCCGATCAGTGTTTAGGTCACATTTAGCAACTATAGATGGGCAGAGCCAGCCATATACAGTATAAGGCACTCATGTATTTTGACTGGGAGGTTTATGCCAGTAGCTAGGCTTTAGGGAAATTTTGGGTAAATAAGCAGCAGTGGCGGCTGGTGCTGTATATTTTGGAGGGGGGGTAAACAAGACATCGCACCGCCAAACCCCCCCCAATTGGTCGGCCCCGCACTTACCCCCATCTAGGTCACAGGCAGCTTCGGCTCCCTCCTGCTTCTCCTCCTCCTCTGCATCTCGGGCTTCACGAGAGCTTTCTCCTCGGCAGCTTCCCTTCTCCTTCCCTCCGTGCGGCGGCCAATACAATCGCTTTTCCTCTCGGCCAATCGGGTCTCAGGACCCGCTTCCTGATTGTCCGGGAGATCAGCAAGACAAGAGCGAATATTAATTCGCTATTGTCACACAACTGAGTGGGCTCATAGCGCAGTGCTTTGCATCCCGAGCCCATCCTTTTTTGAAGCTAATTATAACCTCTGGCTCTAATCATGTGCTTTTAACCTCCCTGGCGGTATGATTATGTCAAGCGATACAATTATTTTGCATGGAAATTTGTCGTTTTATATTATAGGACTGCAATTCTTACGAAAAAACTCACTTAAATCTGTCCAAACCAGAGTCTAGTAGACATCTTGGGTATGATAAAGTTTGAAACACAAAATCATAAATTATAATATAATAAATAACTATAAAAATTATTCAATAATGTAATCAAATCAAAAACACTGAAAAAACTCGCTGTTTTCTAGCTGGTATAAAACCACTTTTGACATAAAGGGACACTTTTTGGTTGCTATGGACAATCTCCAAATTCCAGGCAGAAAAAACTGTATTTATAATATAAAAGTGCATGCAGGGCACTGGACAGACCACTAGCAACAAAGGGGATGTGTCATTTTTTTATACAGTACTGTAATCTGTAAGATTACAGTACTGTATGTGTTTTGTGTGTTTTTACTTTTTCGCTATTTGGCTCCGCTCCCGTGCGTCGTAACATTGCAGGGAATGGAGCTCAGCGGCACTCGGGCACTGTGTGAATCGAGTGGAGGAGCTTGCACACACAGCGGGGAGACATCGCAGGATCCAGGGGACAAGGTAAGTAACTTCCCCTGTATCCTGCAATGCGATCCCGAGTCTGGCTCGGGGTTAGCGCTTATGGTACTGAAGTTCCACCCCGAGCCAGATTCGGGAATACCGCCAGGAGGGGTTAAAAAAAAAAAAAAGATTGAAATACATGTGTCCGGTGCCCTGCAGGTAGATTATGGGTCAGGCGCATGGATTAGGGGGGCGGCATCCCTGTGACCTTAATGGAAGGGCCACCACTGCTTAGCAGGCTTATCATCTGCCCACTGTGAGCTTGGTCAGTGGTCCAGAATTGCAAGGATGGACTGGCTGGTGACATGGGGTTTAGGTGTTTTATTTATTCACACGTTTCTTAAATGAATGACCTCCAAAAGTGGAGACAGAATACTGACACATGTTTAGGATAAAATATAAAAATAACTGTACAATTAATAATTCTAACAAGTAACCATCAGCAATTGTTTGAGGAACTCTTAAGCTTAAATCTGCTAGGTATGCAAGGGTGATATCTTTCAGAGTAGATGACTTAATTTTTATTTAAAAAAAATAAAACATAGAAGGACAAATATAATATATCAACAATGCCAGATAATAGTCTTTTCCCATATCCCCACTGCCATTAAAATGAAGCTATCATGGTTCCATTTGCAATCAAACTGTACAGGTCTATTAGCTTATACAGTATGTAGTAATGGAGTTGAAGTAAGTACCATGAGGATTTGCTGCTGGGGATTTATTTTATATCCTCTGCATCGAAACTCATTTACACCTCTGCATTGTTTATGTTTTACACAAGTTTATCATTCATTTTATGTGCAGCAGCATTCAGCCTCAAGAAAATGAATTTGCATGAAACTGAATCAAGAAATGCAGCAAGTTGCATTTTTTAAATCCCTATCAAGATAAATGGATACACTGTATACAAAATATCCCTAATGCAGAATTGCTTTTTGGTTATGATCATGCAACTATAGGCTAATTCTCTGTTTCCACTTGTGGTACTTGGATTTCCATGTAGGAAACCTTAGGGTTTTTTGGGTTTGGCTCTGGTATCATAGACAAAGATGATGTGAGAGGGATACAGGTTGGGGGGGGAAAGAGGACCACGACTACTGATAAATGTTTCTTTAAAGCCAGTGTTCCTGAAACTAGTTATTGTCTGTGGAAGGTACACATAGACAACTTGTTTAGCACATTTGTCTCCACATGTAACAGACATAATTTGGTAAGGGATTTGCATGAGACTTATCTTACTAACCTCATTAGGGTGCTTTAGCTGAAACACATTGAAAAACTTCATCTGCTAGCCAAAGCTCCATTTTTTTCTTGATATTTTATTTAAATTGTATGATAAATGTTTAATGTATTTACTGTATTTACCTATGTTTAATGAATGACAAAACAGCCTGAGTTTTGAGGCTTCCCCTGTATGTGCCTTATCAGGGCTGTATCCACCTTTCTATTGGTACAGAGTCTGACCCCCATCCTCTCCCAAAGCTTACGAATGGCTAAATTACTGGGGATAACTGGGCTAAAAGACGTGAACCACTCAAGCTAACTGAATCTGCTTAACAAAGCACCCTTAAGTCTCGGAAAGGGAAAGAGAGGAGTGTTTAAATAGAGTGCTAACTCTTGACCAATGTATTTGTTAGTTTTAGCCCCCTATTGAACCCCAATAAATACATGGACTACATGACATGGATTTAAATTGGCAACAACAGCCCTTTATTTGGCCACCGTAAGTGGACACTTTCACCCCTTCTAGTCTGGGCCATTTTTCAGCACTGTCATAGTTTGAATGGCAATTACTCAGTCATGCAACACTGTACCCAAATAAATTTTTTAGCATTTTTTTTTTTTTACACAAAATTAGCTTTCTTTTAGTGGTATTTAATCATCACCACTGTTTTTTTTATATTTTTCTTATTCAAATGAAAATATTAGCTAGGAAGTATAGGAGGTTGTAGAAAATAAAGAACAAAAGAGTTCCTGTGGTTCCAGGATTTAAATTATCCACTGGGGATGACTGAGACTGGTGTCTCACAAGAATGTAATCAGCAGGATGTGCAGATAAGTCAGTTTCAGATAGACATGGTCAGCAAACAGGCAAATAATTGGTCCAGGCAGCAGGCAGAAATGTGATCAATAAACAGGCTAGGATTGATACAGGCAGCAGGCAGATGCAACACAGCACTGGTATGGCGGTGATAAGGAACACCATAACTGGTGTGTTGTTGATCAGGGACACTGAAACTGGTGTGGTGGTGATCAAGGACAATGCACCTGGTGTGGCAGTGATAACAGACACAACAACAGTCAGGAACAATGGACTGGTGTGGCGAGTTTTAGGGATGCTGTAACTGGTGTATCAGAGATTAGGGACAATAGTACTGGTGTGGTGGTAATCAGGGACACTTTAACTGGTGTGGCGGTACTAAAGGACGACAATATGTGTGGTCTGCTGATGATCAAGGATAATGGGACTGGTGTGGTGGTGATTGGGGACACTGGAAATGGTGTAGCAATGATCAGGGATGCTGTAACTGGTGTAGAAGTGATAAGGGACAATATGACTGGTGTGGTGGTGATCAGGGACACTTTAACTGGTTTCCCTGCAATAAGTGAAAATATGTGTGGTGTGGTGGTGATCAAGGACACTGGGACTGGTGTGATTATGATCAGGGACACTGTAACTGGTGTGGTGGTAATCAGGGACAATATAACTGGTGTGGCAGTAACCAGGGACAACATGACTGGTATGGAGATGATCAGGGATAATATGACTGGTGTGTCAGTGATCAGGGACACTGGGACTGGTGTGGTGGTGATCACAGACACCGTAACTGGTGTGGCGGCGATCAGAGACACTGGGACTTGGGTAGTGGTGATCACAGACACATAACTGGTGTGGCAGTTATCACAGACAATATAACTGGTGTGGCAGTAATCACAGACAATATAACTGGTGTGGCAGTGATCACAGAGAGTCGGACACCATAACTGGTGTTATAGTGATCACAGATTCTGTAACTGGTGTTATAGTGATCAATGACATTGTAACAGGTGTGGTGCTAATCAGGAACACTGTAACCAGTGTGGCAATTATTAGGAACAGCATGAAGGGATGGCAGTGATTAGGGACACTGACTGGTGACAGTGAGTTAAAAGAAAAAAAAACAGTAATGCCCCGTACACACGATAGGATTTTCCGATGGAAAATGTGTGATAGGACCTTGTTGTTGGAAATTCCGACCGTGTGTAGGCTCCATCACACATTTTCTATAGGAATTTCCATCACACAAAATTTGAGATCTGGTTCTCAAATTTTCCGAAAACAAAATCCATTGTCGGAAATTACGATCGTGTGTACACAATTCCGGCACACAAAGTGCCACACATGCTCGGAATCAAGCAGAAGAGCAGCACTGGCTATTGAACTTCATTTTTTCTTTTGTGTCACATTGCCACAGATCTTTAAAAGACCAGTCGAAAAATATTAGCACAAACAGCAGTAGCTAACTTACTGTACTTAAAATCGGGTAGGAACATGCTGTCCACCAGCCCTGCAGTGGTACCAGCTTTTTCCGTCCAAGATGTTGAAAGTACCCTAGTGGAGTGGGCACTCAAAGTTTTAGGAGGATTCAATTCTAGAGTCCTGTAGCCTTCTATGATGGCTAACCTAACCCATCTGGCTATGGTGCCCTTCGAGGCCTGCCTGCCTTTACAATTTCCTGAAAATAGGACAAATAAGGCATCAGATGACCTAAATCTCTTAGTGGCATGCAGATAGGCCAGAATACATCTCTTGACATCTAGAAAATAGAGTTGCTCTTCTTTGCTGTTGGTCAGATGATTGAAATATGATGGAAATAGGGAAGCTACCTTAGGAATAAATCCCATATCAGTCCTTAATATCATTTAATCATCCGAATGATAAGACTTATGCCCCGTACACACGGTCGAAAATTCCAATGGAAAATGTCCGATCGGACCATGTTGTCGGAAAATCCGGCCGTGTGTGGGCTCCATCTGACTTTTTCCGTCGGAAATCCTGCTCTCAAATTTTCCGACAACAAAGTCCGATTGGACTTTTTCCGATAGTGTGTAGAGAATTCCGACGGAAAAAGTGCCACGCATGCTCAGATCAAATTATGAGACCAAAGCTATTGGCTACTAGCCTCTACGTAGTTCCGTCGTATGCAACGAACGTCACCACGTTCAGAATGATCGGCTTTTCCGACAACTTTGTCAGACCGTGTGTATGCAACACCAGTGTCAGACAAAATCCGTTTGAAAAAATCAGACGGATTTTGTGGTTGGAATTTCCGACCGTGTGTACAGGGGCTTAAAACGGCACCTAAAATGGTTGAAAAAGATGGTCTAATAAATGCTTTTAAAACTATGGAAAGATCCTAAATAGGAATTTTACACCTTGGATCTGATCTACACTTTGAAACCGCTTTGCATTGCAGAATCTGGAAATAAGGAGGATCATTCTGTAATATCCTCTGTAAATACATGCTGAGGTCTGCTATTTGCACCGTAATATAACTTAAGGCTAGCCCCTTCTCTAGACCATTCTGCAGGAATTCCAGAATAGTGGGTGAATCAGCTTGGCTCATGCTAGATTCTAAGAGCCATAGGTTGAATCTTTTCCAAAATTTACTGTAAATTACTGTCGTAACAAGTTTCCGAGTTTGCAATAAAGTATTTACCTCTCGGTCCAATAGGCCCTTCCCCTTTAAAATGTCTTTCTCAGAAACCAAGCTGCTATTTTCAGCGTGGCCATGTTGGGGTGAAATAATGCACCTCTTTGTCCAAAGTGCAAACACGCATGCTCGGGAGGAAGGACCAGCATGAAGAGGTCGGTCTTGTAAACCTAGCGTTCGTTAACTAGATAGCACATTCGTGATGTGTGAAATTCCGAATTTGCTAAATGCAGTGCACATTCTTTGTATTTTTAATGTTTTTAGATTGCATCGTATTTGTTGGTGATACCTACAAAGAACGAACATACATATTTTACATAGGATTTGTGTTCTAATGATTATCAATAACAAACGTTAAACATATTTTGAACATATTATTTATTGTTAATTCACAACATCAAAAAAATTAAGTAAATTAATATAGACATATTTTCTGTCCACCAAATTTGAAATAAAAAATTAAAAATATAAACAGAAAATAGTACACCCAAAACCAACAAACAAATATAGCCTATTAAATTATACTTGAAACCACAAAAAATATGCAAAATTAGTAGCCCCTAAACTCCCCAGACCACTGGCCTTGTTGGGCATCCTGCGGCTGATTTTGCCACTGACCACCATGCTGCTGAGGTGGCTGTGCTTGCTGAGGTGGGTAGGGTTGCTGAGGTGGGTAGGGTTGCTGAGGTGGGTAGGGTTGCTGAGGTGGGTAGGGTTGCTGAGGTGGGTAGGGTTGCTGAGGTGGGTAGGGTTGCTGTGGAGGAGGTAAAGTTGGGTGTTCCAAATCGCAGACGTGCGAGTTTGAGGTGAGCTCTCGTTTCCTGGCCTTGCTGAAGAGCTGTATGATGATCCCTTCACATAGCTCCCTTTGGTCTGGGTCGATTTCTCTCAGCTTATTGGCTGTAAAACAGCCAAACCCTTCAGCACTATCGGGTGCTGTCGTTATGACCGATGTAGCCCTAGCCAGGAAGTCAGCTGTGGCCTCATCCAGGTGTTGGCTCTTCCTGGCTCTTTTCTTGGGAGGGCGCAGGAGAGGGATTCTGCACACTGTGCTTGGTTGGCTGCTGGGCCCAGCCTCGTCTTGGCTCAGAAGTTCCTCCTTTGTGAAAAAACAACATGATTTTAATTTGTGGTCATCAATCACAAACCTTTCATCTCTTTACTTTTCTAATTTTGAATGTGTCCAATTATTAAAGACTATCAATTTGACTCCATCATTTCTCATTCGTGTTGCAAAACTTTATGGCCACTACTTGTCCATTGATATGTAACTTTTTTTGGAAACACAACTAATTATTAGGCATACTAGCATCTAATTAGCAACATATCTAAGATATATATATATAGATAGATAGATAGAGAGAGAGAGAGAGATGGCAAGATTTTAAACAATGCTATACCTGGGTCAAGCTGAGCTCCTCCTCTTCTTCATCCTGTGTAAGCTCCTGCTCAGTATCGCTGACGTCAGCTGATGCTGATGGTAAAGTTGATAGTGATTTTCTTGGGACCGTTTGGTCTTTTAAAAAAGCAAGGCTGTTGAAGTACCATAACTTTGGAACATACACCTCTTCTGTTCCTGCTCCAGAACGCTTGGATTCCTCAATTCTCTTGAGTTCCCTTTTGTGGACACTTCTGAGGGCACCAATTTTGTTTTTGACCATAGTGTCGGTTGCTCGGGGGTATACGGTTTTCGCCAACTCCACAAGTTGTAGCCATGCTGCCATCCTTTTATTTTTGTCAGAGTAGTCTTTATTTTTTACTTGCCAGAGACAGGTGAGCTCCCTATACTTCTCAATAAATTGAGCAATAAATTCTGGTGAATTCAATTTTGATTTCATCGTTTGGATTGCTGCAAAACAGTAAAAAACAAACCATAATGGGTGGCGTATAGTTCAGAAGCTGCTCACAATATGGGCATTTATTTAAGCCAGGGGTGCCCAACCTTTTAAAGAGCGAGGACCATCGAAGCAACTTGGTAACTGGTCATGGGCCAAAATAATTGTAATGGACAGATGACAGGTTTGGATCTACCCCACATATGGCGAATGGATATGGACACAGCCCATGCTACTCTATGGGCCCTCCAATTCAATCTGTCAGGAGGGGACGTTTCCCCTTATTTTTTTGGCGTATCTGATTGAAGGTAAGCAGGGGTAAAGGGACATAGAGGGTGCATGGAGGGTCCGATTGGGTCCTAAGGCTGCTTTCACTATGATGTGCCACGTGCACCTGTGACTTACCTGCAGATTATCTGTACTTTATAGTGCAGCAAAGCCACATGTAATTACTAGACTTGTTCCAAAAAATAAAAAAAAGTTTGTGTACACTGTTATCTTCAAAATAGCTAATTTCGGTAGGTTGTATTCGTTAATTAAAGTTACTACGTTTTTAAAAAACTAGTTAGTAATAGTATACAATATTCGTTAGACAGAATCTCAAATCCTATCGAATTCATTTGTTATAAACGATAGAATTTATTTGGTATATTTGGAAATGCCTTCCTTTTAGTTAGACATTCTGATGCATTCGTTTGTTGCCAAGCTGCCAAATTCGTCCGAACTTCCATTCGTTCCGAAACGAATTGTACAAGCCTAGTATTAACCAAACTCTATACAGCTCAGTGCAGGTAACCTGCAGGTGTGTGTTTCAAGGTGGGTGTTTGCGCATGTTTACTATATTTAACAACAGTCCGAGTACTAAATTACATCTTCAAAGCAAAAGACAATCATTTGAAAGTACCAGCGGTAAAGAGAAATTAATAAAATGTACCTTTCGTCCGTGTCTACCTTCGTACTGCGTCGGCTTGCGTCGTTTAGCGTCGGCTTGCGTTCGTCTCCCGCCAGAACGGTACATTGCACCACACGTTCGTGCTTTATACACGGCGTATGCGTGACCCTCTGCCCTCCAAGCGTCATGACGTCAAGCCTTGACCATACACATTCAGCAAAGCATCGTTATTACTAATTAACATTAGTGTCCCATCGACGTTATTTTTTTGCTTTCTTCATGTCCCGAATATATTCATTCATAAATATTTAGCTTCTTTCATTTACATGCAAAGACTTCGTAAAAAGAGAAAAGACTCCGTAAAAAGAGAATTTCAGTGCGTCAACATTTATATCGTGTATGTAGTGTATTCCTTCGTATCTTCCGTTCGTAAATTTCTATAGGCCGCGCGTTAAGCATGGATATACCATTACGCGTGCGCCAACCACCGCTTGCGTCGCCCGCCCCCGACGTTCCTTTTCTCGGCTATTCCCCGCCCCTTATCCCCTCGTTGCGTAGTCGGAGAAAATATGGCGGAAGAACAACGTGCGAGGAGGAGGTTTAAGGCCACAAACATGGCCTTTGAGGAAATGGTGGAGATGGTGCACATTCTCGTCAAGGACGACTATGATGGCAAGCATGGGCCATACCTGCACCCCAACATGGTGAAGGACAGAATCCTCACCAAAGTAGTGAGAAGGCTGGAGGAGAAGTTCGGGGTCCATCGGTCCAAAGACCAGCTTCGCAAACGATGGTCGGACATCAAAACCAGGGAGCCGGACCAGTTTATGAAAATTAAAAAGGCGCTGAAAAATAGTAAGTACCTGGCGTACATAAGTCTATTGCCGTTCGTATGTGTGTGTCATCGTTCGTATGTGTGTCATCGTTCGTACGGTGGCTGTTTTGTAAATGCGTGGCTGTTTTAGAAAATGCGATGTTTTGATATTTAATACGTGATTGTTGATGAATATGTGCACTGAGTATATTTTTGATTTAATTCCATGTTATTTTTTTCAGCTTTGCATTTTTTGTGTATATTTAGTAATGTTATTTCGGGATGTTCCGAATGTCAACTGTTGAGAGTTGAGAATGGACGTATTTACGAAAAGAAACATTCGTAAATACGTCCATTCTCAACTCTCAACAGTTGATAATTCTGAACATCCAGAACCAACGATACTTGGAAACTGTCGTTATTTGTGAATGTTCCGAATGTCAACTGTTGAGAGTTGAGAATGGACGTATTTACGAAAAGAAACATTCGTAAATACGTCCATTCTCAACTCTCAACAGTTGATAATTCTGAACATCCAGAACCAACGATACTTGGAAACTGTCGTTATTTGTGAATGTTCCGAATGTCAACTGTTGAGAGTTGAGAATGGACGTATTTACGAAAAGAAACATTCGTAAATACGTCCATTCTCAACTCTCAACAGTTGATAATTCTGAACATCCAGAACCAACGATACTTGGAAACTGTCGTTATTTGTGAATGTTCCGAATGTCAACTGTTGAGAGTTGAGAATGGACGTATTTACGAAAAGAAACATTCGTAAATACGTCCATTCTCAACTCTCAACAGTTGATAATTCTGAACATCCAGAACCAACGATACTTGGAAACTGTCGTTATTTGTGAATGTTCCGAATGTCAAATGTTGAGAGTTCAGAATGGGAATGTTTCTTTTCGTAAATACGACCATTCTTCAGAATGGTCAAAATATAGTAAATTGGAATGTAAGGAGAGGGCATTCAACAGCTTTTTACACAGCTGGATTCAGGAGCACTAGTGTGCGACATCAGAGAATTTTGGTCAAGAAAGGTTAATTCTTTATGTTTTATTAAAAGGGAAATTTCATCATGTCTTGAACTTAGATCTCTTGATATAAACAGACAATTGTACACCACCGCAAAGCAATGTTTACCGTCTGTGTGCTAAAAGTATACCTTTTGTTTGATTCTCATAGGGGAGCAAAGACTCAGGCACCCAAATCGCAGGGACGCCCCAGCTCAGCCAGACCCCCACCCTCACCGGGGCCACCACCCTCACCGGGCCAAACATCGGCGCCAGGACACCCATCCTCGCCAGGACCCCCACCCTCGCCAGGACCCCCACCCTCGCCAGGACCCCCACCCTCGCCAGGACCCCCATCCTCGCCAGGACCCCCACCCTCGCCAGGACCCCCACCCTCGCCAGGACCCCCATCCTCGCCAGGACCCCCACCCTCGCCAGGACCCCCACCCTCGCCAGGACCCCCATCCTCGCCAGGACCCCCACCCTCGCCAGGACCCCCACCCTCGCCAGGACCCCCATCCTCGCCAGGACCCCCACCCTCGCCAGGACCCCCATCCTAGCCAGGACCCCCACCCTCGCCAGGACCCCCATCCTCGCCAGGACCCCCACCCTCGCCAGGACCCCCACCCTCGCCAGGACCCCCATCCTCGCCAGGACACCCATCCTCACCGGCCTGTTTGGGGAATTAGTCCCAGCGATGTGGAGGATGTTGTTGAAGAGGAGGTGGAGGAAGTGACAGAGATGTCACCAGGTGAGTGTCTGACACCACTGTTTCACCACTGTTGCACATAATCTATGTCTGGCCACACCTTTATTAATACATTTTTTTTCTTACTTTTTTTAGATGATGTGCTGGTTTTGGAGCAACCGTTCACACAGGACAGTGCGCAGAGGCTCATCGGGCAAATAATGGGGTGGAACGGGGAAATAGATGCCATGCGCAATCGACTGAACATCATGCAGCAGCAAATGAAAGATATGATTGATATTTTGGCCAGAATAAATTAAATTAAAAAAATTAAAGTTTACAATCATATCTAGTTCCTCATTTGCTGCTGCATGATGTTGACTCGATTGCGCATCATCATCCTTGCTAAGTTTATTTGTTTTTATTGTTTTAATATTTTTAAAAAAATTGATTATAAAAAAAAAAAAAAAATTTTGATGTTCCAAAAAAAATAATCAAAAAATAACAAAAAAATATATTTTTCATGTAAAAAAAAATAATCAAAAAATAACAAAAAAATATATTTTTCATGTTAAAAAAAAATAATCAAAAAATAACAAAAAAATATATTTTTCATGTAAAAAAAAATAATCAAAAAATAACAAAAAAATATATTTTTCATGTTAAAAAAAAATAATCAAAAAATAACAAAAAAATATTTTTTCATGTTAAAAAAAAATAATCAAAAAAAAAAAAAAAATATATATTTTTCATGTTAAAAAAAAATAATCAAAAAAAAAAAAATATATATTTTTCATGTTAAAAAAAAATAATCAAAAAAAAAAAAAAATATATTTTTAATGTTGAAATAAAATAATCAAAAAATAACCAAAAAAAATTAAAAAAAAAAGGCACATGTGAATGTGCACAGAATAAAAAAAGTTGAAACAAAACCAATGTGTGCCTTCTTATTTCAATGCTCAATATCAGTATATTTGTTACGTGGTTGTAGTTGCATTGACCATGTACTCAAAAATGTGTGTAGGTGAAATACAGCACAATCTACAAGTTAGCTGGAATTGAGATGGATACCTCATGTTGCACATCAGGTTGGTTCAAACTAGTGGCAAAAAGGACAAAGATCATGGCTAGTTGCAAACATATAAGAAACAGACAACAGTCATTCAAATTAAAGAATATTTTATTTTTTTATTACAATTGGAACTAATTCTCCAAAACATTTTGCTGCCAAGGCACTGCCCCTCGACCAATAAAATAGTCGGCGTATTGTTGGCGGACAACACGCCCATTCTGTACGCCAAAACCAGCATGTGCACTTTCAAGTGCTGGCATCAAGGACTCTTCAGCTGGTTCACCCGTTGCCCCTAAGCCAATGTAGGTGGAAGCATTCCGCCGTAGAAAGTTGTGCAGGATGCAGCAGCATAATACCACATGATTTAATTTATATTCAGCCAAATTTATGGCTGTTAAAAAGATCCGGAATCGGCTGGACATGATGCCAAAGGCATTTTCGACTACCCTTCGGGCACGAGAGAGCCTGTAATTAAAAATCCGTTGCTCTGGGGTCAGATTCCGCATTGGGAAGGGCTTTAGAATATGTGGCCCCAAAGAAAAAGCATCATCTGCGACAAAAACAAAATTGAGGCCCTCCACATTGTCCTCAGCACGTGGCAAATTTAAAGTTCCTCTCTGCAGCCGGTCATAAAATTCAGTGTTCATCATAACTCCTCCATCTGAGTGACGACCATTAATGCCAACGTCGACATATAAAAACTCATATTTGGCTGACACCACAGCAAGGAGGACAATGCTAGAAAAACCTTTATAATTAAAAAAATAGGATCCAGAATTTGGTGGTGGCACTATCCTCACATGCTTGCCATCTATGGCACCTCCACAGTTGGGGAAATCCCATAAATGGGCAAACTGCGCAGCAACATCCTGCCATTCCTGGCTGTTTTTCGGAAACTGTGGAGTCAAACAAATAAAGCAAAAATTAATACCGGAGTACATTAAATTGCAAACATATTTGACACAAACATTGTGGGCCAAAATAATATTCTAACATGTAAAAGTGCATTTCAAGAACAAAATAAAAAGGTACAATTATATGGTCCCTCACCCCCTCTGGTGGCACATTAAAAAAAGCTTATGAAGGGGGAGTTGAATGAGTATCTGTTTTGGACAAGTAAACCTCAACACTTCCAGGAGAACTAAAGGCATTAAAATGTAAGTTTAATTTGGGTAAGCCATCCATCTTGACAAGATTATCAGGCCAGTGGACAGCAGTGGCGGTGCGTGCATAGAGGGCGCAGGAGCGCCGCCCCCCCTCTCCTGCACCGCTCTATCACCAATAGATAGATTAATGCATTGCATGAATCTAGCTATTGTCACCGCTGCCGCCCCCCTATTCAGGTGTCCGGCCCCTTGTCGGGCGCCGGGCATGTGAATTACAGCGGGGGGGGGGTGTTTCTGGAAGCGCCCTTTTAGAGCTGTAAAGCTCAAATAGGGGACCTTATTAGAGCGGTGTGCTCTAATAGGCTTCCAGAAGTGTAAACAGCGGGCGCAATGCTTGGCGTTCGCTGCTTACACAGTATTGTGTTAGCGAAGCGAATACATCGCTTCCCTAACACAGACCCGCCTCTCAGCCAATCAGGTTGCCGGTCTGTGTTACCGGTCCCCTGATTGGCTGAAGTCACAGGCACTGTGAAGACAGGAGCACGGGAGAAGATGAGACACCGCTCGCCACCTGACAAGGTAAGTGCCATTGGCAGCATTTAATGGGCACAGTGACAGCGTTAGATGGGCATAGTGGCAGTGTTAGATGGGCACAGTGGCAGCGTTTGATGGCACAGTGAGGCTGTTTGTTTTGCGCCCCCCCCAAAAAATTGGAGCACCAGCTGCCACTGGTGGACAGGTAAGAAGTGGAATAAAACAAAAATATGAATGCACATTGACAAAATCTATACACATTTTGACATACATCGTACTAAATAATAAAAAGGATAATTAATTATGAGTATTTGTTAAGATGAACTTAAAAAGCAAGGAAGTTGGCACAGCACAGGGATGTTGGGAGCTATTCATAATGAGAAAAAAAACATGATGAAAGTCTAATTTGTCAATTTTCAAGCTAATCAGGCAGGCCATTACACTACATTTAGGCCACAATCTTAAGTCAAAAAATAAGGTACACAGTATATGTGTTTTGCCAAATCTGCAGATGGAGGAGTTGTGTTGGTTGACTCTGCATTTTCTAATATTTTATTACATTTTCTTTCAATTTTTTTGGAGGTTGGGGGGGGGGGGGGGGGGAGGGGGGGGGGGAGTGTTTCAAACTAAATAAGAGACTCTTTTTAAGGGCAGGAAGAATATTGGGACACATTTTAGGCGGTGTTTAGGGTAACGAAGGAAGCATAATAAATACAGTGTTAAGTACTAGACTACGTGTGGATGGGCCCAGTGTAGCATGCTGTGGAGGTTAGGGGAGGAAAATATGCATGTAGGCCACGAAAAAGGTTAAGGCATGCATGAGGACAAAGAGGACATTCAATCACACCATATTCCTAAAATGTGGAGGATGGAATGGCCAAAAACTATAAAATGCATTACTAAACATGACAGTGATATTAAAGCAAAAATACTTACACGAATATAGTCCTTCTGCAATACTTGAATGATAGCACAACATGTGTCAGGGATAATGACTCCCAGAGCCTGGGGAGAGATACCTGTTGTGAATTTTATATCCTGGAGACTCCTCCCTGTTGCCAAATACCGCAAAGTGGCTATGAGCCTTTGCTCGGCTGGTATTGCAGCCCGCATGCATGTGTCCTGCTTGGAAATATAGGGGGACAGCAAGGACAATAACTGCTGAAAGCAGGAGTCCGTCATTCTCAGATAATTCCGGAAATCATCCGGATTGTTCTCCTGTAGCTCACGCAGTAATGGCATATGGTGTAATGAGAATTAAATCTGTGCTCTCCAGCATATGAAGAGGAGGAAAGGCATAACAAAGGCAGGGGTTCTGGAAGGAAATTGACGTCTGATCTCTTGGATCCAAAGAAAAATAATTGTAAACCGTTGCATTCACCCTGTTTGCAAATAGGTCGACTTCTGTATGTACCCACTAGAAAAACTATTTCTGCGAATACCTCCAGATGCAGAGACCATTACTGGGATACCTACTGTCGGCTCAAGAAATTGACCAGGGTGTTCGGTTTCCCTTTTAGGTGGATGGCAGAGTTTTAACAAAGAATATTTTCTGCCCAGAGAAAGATGCTCTGAGTTATCCACATTAATATGGGGCTTCTGGTACCTCCCTGCTTGTTGAGGTTTGCTACTACAGTTGTATTTTCCGACTTGTAGTTAATGGCCACTGAGCTGTTCCTGAAATGCTGAAATTCCCCTGGCCACTGCCATCGGCTCTGTCCAGATGGAAGATGTCTGCTTAATCTCCTGGGACCCCAACTCCCTTTTCTTCCAGGAGGTATATATCCTTTGCTCCCTCGACTGAAGAAATTAGCCCGAGAAAAGAATTGTCTGGGACGTGGAGAGATTTGATTTCTCTTGTTTTTTGATTCACCCCAGATTTTCCAGCCACTGTTTCACCTTTAATAGGTCCACCTGAAGCACCTCCTTGGTGGCTGCCATTAAAATTAGATCGTCCAAGTATGGAATGATCATAATGAACTGATGTCTTAATGGTGCCAGTGTATCCGTTAATATCTTGGTGAATATTCTTGGCACTGATGAGAGCCTAAAGGGCAAAGCTCTGCTCTGAAAATGATAGACCCTCACTTCGATTGCTATCGCCAGGTGTAGGTACCTCTGGGAACTTTATCTTATGGGAATGTGTAGGTAGGTGTCTTTTAGGTCCAAGGTGGCCATAAAGAACTCCTTCTGAAGTAAATTACTGACTGAGTAAATTGACTCCATTCAAAATGTTTTGTAGAAAATGGCTGCATTCAGGGGATGAAGGTTTTTAAAAAGACAATACTTTCCAGAAGGCTTTTTTTTTTACCACAAACACATGTGAGTAAAAACATTTTCCTGTATAGGTAGAATGAGAAAATTTTGATCTACTAATTCTCCTATCAGACCCATAGACAAATGCAATAGCAACTTGGCAGACTCTGCAGACAAAAATACAACATGCAGACAGCAATACAGAAAAAGGGCCTTTAAGCTGATTGCAGCGATTTGTATTTGTAGTCGCTGACTTCTTGGACTCTCAGCTACCTGCTGGATCCCTTGACTAACTCTACAATGTCCCACTAACCTGTTCCAGGCTCCTACAGGTCTTTCCCTCTGGGTGCAGCCTGGGTGGGCTTCTGGAAAATCCCAGGGGGGCACGGTTTTAAAGGGCTAGTGTCTGGATTGCTTAGTGTTCAAGCAAGGTATCCATATGCTAGTAGCTGGACCCCCGTTATTCCTATGGGAACCATCCAGCATTTCCTCTGTGCTTCTTTGTATTGTGCTTCCAGTCCTGTGTACCCTTTCCTGTGATCCAATGCCTGTCTCATGTTCCCTTGTCTGTTTTCTACCTTAGTAATCCTGTGCACTCCAGACAGAATCTCTTTTCCCTTTCTGGTTCGTTCTTGTTTATCTGCACCCGTTTTTCTCTGTGTCTACCTGTTTCTTGTTATCTGCACTCCCTTGTTACTCTGGCACCTACTACCCCAGTGCTGCAAAAGAGTCTCATCTGAGCTTGGCTCAGTCAGCTGAGGCCTGCCTGGGTGAGTCAGAGGACCGCAACCTGGACACTGCCTGCAGCACAACATCTCCATCTCTAGGAGCTCTGGTGAAGACCAGTCAGTGTCTAAGATTCTGCATCTGTTTTTTATCAGGACTCTCAACTCCACCAAGTGAGCAGCCAGCTAAGTAACAATTTCCACTCTGTGGGTTTTGCGACCATCTGCTCAGCTGCTACACCTGGTTATGGTCAGCCACTTTGCCTCAGGTGGAAGTAGATTTCTAAGCCATGACATACAAAGAGGCACAATGGAGAACAAGACATAGTAATTTAGTCACGAGTAAAGATCAGCTGCCTTTATTAGGGCATAACTTTCAGAGTTCAGTTCCTTTTTATTTTTTTATAACTGCATTGAGTTCAGCTTTGCATACCCAAGTTTCCATGTTATTCAATACATGCAATATCACCAGGATCAGACCACTCAGTTCTATGTGCAGAACAGGTGCCTTCCAAACCAGCAGAAATTCTCAAAAAACATTTTTGGAGAATAAACTATTGGCTGTACTCAGCATTTTCTACATATAATCAATTTTTATCCTTTCCGCAGAGATGAGTAAGATGGTGTCAGTTCTTCACCTTCACATGAACGATCACAGGAAAGTAGAATAAGTTGGTGAAGTCTTATTATTTCAGATATCTGACAAAGGTCTAATGTCTTTGACTAGCTAAAGCCCTTGAACAGAGCACACATTTTCTGTGAACTGCTGGAGAAAAGTAGGTGAGTTAAGTTAAATAAATATTTTATCTATTTGAGAATTCACTAATGGCATTAATGTTACTAACAGTAAAAACGTTTCTCTTAGAGTTTTCTCAAGGTGATACTAAAAATATTTTTTACTTAATTTTGCTTTAAAATGAAACCGTTAACTAGCCATGCAAAATGAAAATGAATAGATGAAAATTCAAAGTAAAAACTATTCCATTTAAACTGTCAAAACCTGAACCTGACACTGGTCACGAATCTACAAAAATACCCTATTTGTTGGATTCAAGCAGAGATTGATAATTAAAAACAAAGTATAAGTTATTAAAATATATTACGGAATACCAAATGATATCATAATTTTATCATTTTGCACATCAACTTGGTGTAGAAGAAAATATATCTGATATTTGCTATGGCTTTGCTAAAGATCATTTGAAACTATAGAAATGTGAATTCAAACGAAGAATAAAAAAAGACTACTATGGGATTGTGTATGTTATACAGCCAGAGAATAAACATTTGAACAAAAATAATAATAAGTCATTCAATCAATTCATATAAACATCAGTCTTCTTTGAACAGAGTGGATAAGGTTTAGAAGCTTTCTTTCAGGTTTTTATTGTGGTCAGTGTTCCCAATGTCCAACAGGGGATTTTCCCTAAACAGAGAGTTACACTTACTTCCTCTGTTAAGTCTCTGATGCGGAAAGTGAAGGTAAACTAAACACAGTTTTGACCCCCTCCCCCATTCCTAATTACCAACCAAAGCCCCCCTGGACTTTTTTACTTAAAGCTCAACTATGATCCCTCTAGGGGAGAGGAGAAACAGTTATATTTACCTGATCCTCTGCAACCTTGGTGGATGGCACCCCCCCCCCCCCCATGCTCTGGAGGTGGACTGTCCTCAGTATCATCGCATGCAGGGCTATGGACCTTGTTTTGGTCTTGATGACATCAGGATCCTAGACTGCTAGAGCATGGGGGGGGGGGCTGCGGGGACACAGAGGACGCAGAGGAGCCTGGGGAGGAGCAGGTAAGTACTTTTTTTTGGGTTCCTCTAGAACTAAAGACAAAATTAATCCTTGCAGTGTAGGAACAGCCATCAGATTTTTGCAGTCTGTTCAAACAACTAGTGGTGCAGACTGTCAGAATACCCAAACAGTGCCCACACCTGATTGAATGCAGGCTCGGTTTGCTCAACAATTTTCCACTAGGCCCCTTAAATTTTTCAACTGATGGACATCCGGTGGAGTGGTGCCAACAGGGCCACCTACTGATTGAATTGTGTCTGGGTCAAAATTTACTCAGTGTATGGCCAGCTTTAGATTAGCCACCCGGGAACAAGAAGTGATGACCAGGATCACCAGATGAAAAAAGGAAGTCTTAAAAAAAAGAATAAGCTTTAAAGTATAACTAAAATTTTATATATAATTTAAAAATTTTGGATAGAGTGGAGAGGGATTAGAACACTTGTCAGTTTCTATGTCGGTAAGGTTCATCCTCTCTATTTGTCCTGTCTATCATTATCATTTAAAATGAAAGTAAAATAAAATCCCTAATTTTGGGTTGTCTTCCTATGGGGACACTAGTTCTGGTGACCTGGGGTTCCCAAAAAATTCCATGAATTTTTCAGGAATTTACTCTCACTTCCTTTTTGGTAATGGGCAGGAAGTGAAGGTAAATCTCTGAAATGGAACACAGATAGCAACAATATACCTTACAGGTATTACTCTATCCAAAATGAAAATAAATAGTTTTTCTTTTAGTTCT